>JBAMCG010000040.1:17927500-18527500 GCA_037075325.1 Drosophila mayaguana | reverse complement strand
CTCCCTCTCTCTCTCTCTCTCTCTCTCTCTCTCTCTCTCTCTCTCATGCTGTCTGCGTGGTGGGCGGCAAAGCAAGGTGTAGCTGCCAGGTGACATTTGTGAGCAGCCTTATATTCAATATGTATACACATATATATACATACATATATACATGTATATATTTCGCATATATATATTTTACATAATCAACGCAGCATTTTACAGCTCTTTACACTCACTTGTGGGCCGCACTGCAATTGACTAATTGAAATTGGTTAAACTTTCGCACACCTATACGCATGCCTTTGGTGGCACGTCTCGTACTTCAGTTATCAGCACTTTGAGCTCTAGTTAAGCTCTGATTCGCTTTTCGCCTTTCGATTTTGAATTCGAATCGCACACACGCACGCACGCACACACGAAACACGCACGTCCTGTTGCACGCACTTCAAGCTGCACGGGCAGCTGCAAGATCTACACAGGCACTCTAAACTATATACTATATATATATATCTATATCTATATCTATATATATATAGGGTATAGTATATGTGTGCTATATAGCGAATATCTGTTGGGCACTGCGACACGTCCACTCGCGAGCGTGTTGCAAATGAAAATGAATTTTTTTGGGGGGCCTCTCGACTGGCAGCGGCAACATCTTTGATGATCAGCCGTTCTGAGGTGAGTTTTATAAAAATAACGTGCAACAACGACAACAACAGCAACATGAAATAGAAAGCGTTATTGGGTGGAAAGTGTATGATCAAGAGATACCCATTGGAGGCATGGCCTGTGCACGTTTTAGTGATCTGTGAGAGCTTTTCTAGGACTCTTCATTCTCATTGTTTATCTGGAAATATATATCTATAAGTAATCTGTATAGCTATGAACATAGCAATAATAGAGGGAGATGGCCAAGAATGCAGACTGCAAAATAAAGAGACAATACATATGTAAATGTATATGTATGTATATATAAGCAGACGAACAGACAGAGACAGATATATCTATATATATCTTCACCTATATAGACAGACATATAGATAAGACAGACAGACATTTGTATACAAATTGACGAAAACTGACAAATATAGATATAGAAAAAGACATATACATGCGACAGGCAAATATAACTCTATCTGTCTATACAGACAGATATAGGAATGGGCAGACAGACATAAATATAAACAGTAAAGTGAATAGTCAGACAGTTAGATAAACATATACACAACATACAATATACATATATGCACAAACAGTAGCGAATAAACTAAGAATTTGATAGGCAAGTAAAAAGGAATTTAGAGATTAAGTTTGACATCGATATTATAACTGAAATCTGACTGTTAAAATGGCTGCAAAGTAAACCTCATAAAATGGGCTATATGTATATATAAAAAGGAAAAGAAAGAAATAGATAAAGAGGGAGATAGAGAGAGGAAGAAATAAAGAAGGAGAGAGCGAGAGAGACAAGCGGTCTTTCCTGTAAACTCTCAAATGAACCAATATACCCTACACAATAATTTACACTTGGTTCTCGTTGAACAAGAACAACAACTGAATAGAAAGAATTTCGTTTCTCGTCCACTTTCACATACTTACACACACAAACACACACAGACAGACACACACACACACATACACACAGAGCAGCAGCAACAGCAACAACCTCCTCATCTTTTGCCCGCTCGCTCGTTGAACCTCTCTGTGGAATTTTCAATATAATCTCTTTACAATGGACATTATTTTCATTGTCGCCAGCCAAGGCGAGTATCAGCTGGCTTAATTGTTGCCTATTTGGCAATGACTGCCATAATTATTATCATATTTTGCTTTTACCCCTCCCCCACCCAATTTTTTTTTTTTTTTTAACATTACTTATTTCGCAGTTGCCTTTGGGCAACATCTACCATTTCCAGACGCCCACGCATTTTGGCCAAAAATTGAATCGTGAATCATTTGGCTTGATCTTCTTCTTGTTCTTGTATATTTATAAATGGGTATTGCTATATTTATTAATATGGCCGCATCGACAAGTTTAAACCAGCACAAATTAACAGAATCGTCTGCGCGCAAAGTAAAAATTCCGTTATTTTTCCTCATTTATAAACATTGAGAAGCCCGCGGCAAATGTGGCAGCGCGTTGGCTGATTGGAACTGAAGTACCCTGTAATCATTTGCAATCGAGAATAGCTGAGCTTATCTGAACGGTAGCAGGTGATTCATTACCAGTTAATTGGCAGAAAGCAATGTTTAGCGTATGCTCTACTCGGTGCAGCATTTGAGCACTCCTGTGCAATCAGGCGTAAGTAAATGCACTTACAAGTCTATATTAAACGATGCACCCAATACGATATTTACGCTGCACAGCTTTACAGTTATCAGTTTTTAATAAAAATGTCTACAGTAGCACAATAATTTCTTTCAATCACTTCTTCTGCACGCTGACATACGATCAAGACTGACTCCCTCTTGCTTGCACGCCAGCAAACTAAAGGAAATGTCAATTCGTATTTGATTATGTGTAAGAGCGAAACAGCCAATTACGCACTTGTCAAGCTCATCTTCCACGAATTGGATTACAGAAGAAATTGGAGAGCGCGAGAGTGCGAGAGAGTGAGCATAAACGGGAACTGCTGACTTGAAAACCTTGAATATGTGCAGCAAGGCAAATAAACAGAAGTTGAGTAAAAGAGAAATTGAAAAATGTAGCGAACTTGGAATAAGGGCATATGTGTTTGTATATCCATTTGTTTACTCAGACTGTTTATATGAATACATTTATATAAATATAATACAATAATTTAATTGGTACATACATATAGACATTTGTATTTCTATAAATATATTTATATAAAAAATTTGTATAAGCTCATTTAAGTTAATTTAGGTACTCTTAAACAGTTTCATACATGTGAAGATACTCTTGTGTAGGCACATTCAAGTGCTCATCCTTTCACCATACGCCTTCTCATTCAGCCTTGCAAGTCTAAAGCGGAGCATGCAATGCCAATAACACTCGAGTGTGTATGTGTGCATATGTGTGCGTTCATCGTGCTCTCTCTCTCCCCGCTCTCTAGCTGTGCACATGTGTGTGGCAATGGCCTCTGTGCGGTTGGACTTCATTTGCGTTTCTATTAGACTGCTTGTCTTTTGTTTAACGCTACCAGCAGCGCTGCCCTCTCGATCTTCCTCTCCCTCTACCAACTGCGTGTGGCCAGCTGACAGGCTATTGTCAATCCGTGTTGATGAATTTATGTTGTGATTTTTCCGCTAGCGATACGCAAAAGCCGCAAGTGCAGTGCGCTTCCAGTTGTTGTTTTTGTTTTTATTTGTTCCTTTTGTGTTTGTTTTTGTTGCATCTGCAATTTATGACAGCATTGCTGACTTTTTGTACTCAACAACAAAATGTCAACGCGTCGCAAATGATGTCCGCTTCACTCACGCTCTCTCTCTCTCTCTCTCTCTCTGTCTTCATGGCCTAGGTCATGCGACGACCCCCTCCCGCTGTAGCTGCCTCTTTCCCACCCGGGCATTTAAATGCGCACTTTTAGAGCACTCGCATAGGCTGCTTTGTTGCTGTGCCTTTTGGAGTGCTTTAGCACATGTGCGCTTTTTTCTCACATTGATTTGTTTGCTGGGCTGGTATTTTTATAGTTGCGGCTAATTGCGGGGCATCAATTTGTTGCATATTTGGAGTGGATTCGTATGGGGAGCTTTTGGTAGCATGATTAATTACAATTGATGGATGGCCAATTGGCAGACGCGGACGGCATAATGAGGGCCACAAACAGGCATTATTAATGGCCATCTAACGGCACACACACACACACACACACACACACTTAGAGATAGCAAGTTTGGCTAATTGCTGCAGCGCCTTTGTAGGGACAATAGCACACTTAACCGTTAGACTCGATTGCCAATAATAATGAATTAGCAAACAATTTCAAGCATTTCGACGAATGGCGAGGGCTGCTTAGAAAGTTGAGTGTATTTAACAACTATTTATATACGATTTTTCTTCTTCCTTAATAATAAAAACATATATATGTTTAAAAAAAAAATTATATAATGATATAATTTCGAATTTTCTGTAAATCCTCTCAATTATAAGCAGAATATAAATGAATTAGTAAATCTATAGTAATTGGTAAATGATGAAGTTTTGTATAATTTATAATAATTTTGTAAGGCATAAATATATTTTGTGTTTTATAGGGCACTTGATTCATTTAAAATACATATTATAATTCTTTATTAAGACAAGCATCTAATATTAATAAGCCGACCCTCGCGCTTCACTCTGGCTAAGTCTCTCACAAATACAAACTATTTCTGTCAGACAAATGGCGTTAGGCACATAATAACCAATTTCTCTAAATACGCCCATAATTATGAAAGCGTCTGTGTGTGTGTGTTCTCAGTGTTTTGGCTTCATTTGCGCGTGCTTGTTCTCGTGCTGCTGCTGGTCTGTGGCGCTTCGGTCTGGAGGCAAGGATTTGTCGTAATTAGGCATGCATAAGCATATGCTGTCGTCTACGCTCAAGGCGTCGGCTTAGCCAGGCACCAAGCCCGAGTCTGAGCAACAAGAGGAGGCCGTTGTCGGGTGGGTGCTGCTGCTGCTTCTGCTGCTGTCCTGGGCAAACACAGACGCAACACACAAATACAAACAAGCACACAGCAGCCATTTACAAAGCCTTCGCTCTGTTCATAATTAATTGTGCTTGTTGTCGTTGCTGTTGTTGTTGTTGTTGTTGGTGTTGCTCAATAGGCGAGCGCGCCATGACGTTGGCAACGTTTTTTAGGGACCTCTGCTCCTTGACTGCCATAATTGATTGCTTTGTCACGTCACAGGCGACACGAGAAGCGTGTCTGCTCATCCTGGCTAAATCATGCTGAATATTTTTAACTAAATGCACTTATGAGTCTATTAATAAGCACGTTTTACAGCGAAGATGTTTACAGTTATTATATGGCACTAATATGCATATGTATATCCATATATATGTATGTGTATTCGCTGCATGTGTGAAAGGGCAAAGGCAAGTACTTCTGTTTCACTATCACGGGGGATCAAGCTTCATTTGATGCATGCATAATGATGAGAGCAGGCGTAGTTAGTGATTGTGTAAGTGTGAGCGAGACAAGCATACCATACTCATGCATACTAACGCAGGTACAAAGAAAAGACTATGACGAGCTGAGCGTGAACGGGAATCGAGATCTAGGTAGCTGGGCAAGCCAACAACATGTATGTTAGATATAGATATGTGTGCGAGCAGGACAAGTAGTCTGCAGGCCTGCCAAACATTAGCTGTAAGAATTAGCGTAAAGAAGACATAAATTATGCATGATATGCATATGTATGCAATCCAAAAGTAACCGCCATAAACAACTCAGCTTTGTAGTTGCATACGATGTGTGAGTGAGAGAGAAGACATTATGAAGTGAAGAGGCGCTTGAAGAACTAAGCGAGCTACGCTTACATGAGAAATGCCTTGAATTATGCCGCACATGTACATACACACATTTCTATGTATGTGCAAGCGAAACAAACTGTCTGCGCATTTGCTTAACTCAGGCCGCATCAATTAGTGTAAAGAACAAAATGGCGAATGTGGCAAGCTAAAGATGAAGGCAACTGCTGCCTGGCATAATTGATTACTTTGTCATGTCTCAGGCTACATGAGTTAACTCATCCTGGCCAACTATTTTTGAGCGTATATTTCTTTAATTAGTTGAGCAGCTCAAGCAATTAATTGGCTGCAGCCGCAAGACACTAAAAAGATACGTTAGACGCTTCAAATAATATTGCACAAATGTTGCCAGCCACAAGACGCACACTCACGCACACACACGCACACTTGTATATATGTATATGTATTTTCTTAAATTAACATTAGCAGCATTTGCAGTTGCCATTAAGAACAAAAACCCATTGGCCAAGTAGCCGTCTTTTTGCGTTTAATGGCCGAGCACAACATGCGTAAATATGGCCCAAAGTGTATATATGTATGTGTATGTGTGTACGCGTGTTTGCTTTGCGGCATTTCATTTGTGGCCACAGCTCGAGGCAAGGACATTTTCACCGAGCGTCTGTCAACAGTTGCTGCCGCTTCTTTAAATTATGAGCAACTTTTGTGTTTATTCCGCCTAAGCAAACTACAAAATATTGCGGTTAAACCTTTGGGGAGGGCTGCAGCGGCAAGCAAATTAGCAACGCACAAAGGCAGGCGCCAACCCACAGCCTAGCCCCTCTTAAATATTGCGCATACGCCCTATGGCACCTGTTCCATAACCCGTTCGTTCGGCCGTCAAATGTGCTGTAATGGTGGACATTAACATTTAACCTTCAGGCACAAATTACCAAATTTTTGTCGCCCCCAAGTGACACAGAGAGAGAGAGAGAGGGAAAGCGAGAGAGAGAGAGAGAGAGAGAGAGAGAGAGAGACATATATACACGCACGCACAGCGTGAAAACTTTGTTGCCACAAAAAGTTCATCTTTACTGAGGGCAAAAGCCATAAAATGCCAGCAGCAACAGCGGCAGCGGCAGCTGCGTTACATGTGTCTGCGGCAGGACATCAAATGAGGCAGCAGCGTCTGCTGCTGCATTCCTGCTGCGACTTTTACTCCCTCATTCCGTTTTTTTTCCTTTTTCGTCGACTTTAATTTCCTGCGCTTACTTTTGCACCTGCATCGGCTTTCGCTCTCATGCCAGCAGCAGCTCCTGTGATGTGATCTTTTGCTCTGCTCATGCGGCTGTTTCTGCATGCTGCAACTATTGTTGCCAATGCTTTCACATATGCTCTTTTGTCAGCTTCTGTTCCCGGCAGCACTCCTGATAGCTCTCCTGGTGCTTATCATTGTCTCTCTGCTGTTCCTGCTCCTTTAGCTAGTCTAGTGCTCACATCTGCTGCTGTCTCTAAATTTCTTTTCTTTTCTGTAAATTTCCCAACTCCTACTCCTGCTCCTGTTATATCTTCCTATCATATTGCCTCTTCGATTCGCTCTCCCATCTTCGAAAAGAAGAGCTTCAGAATTCTCGCTTCAGCTATTCCAGTTCCTCTCTCTGCTATTGCTCTTCAACTCCGCCTGCCATTCCTTCGCATAGATTTTCTTGCTTCTCCACATCAAGCTCTTGTCCCTGCTTTTGCTTTTTCTTAAGCTGCTGCTTTCTCTTCCTCTTTCGCTTCTACACTCACTACTACTCCAGCCACAGTTTCTCTATCAGCTTCTCTACCTACATTTGCTTTCATTTCTTTGCCTATACTAGCTTCCACATCCTCTCGTGCTGCTACTTTAGCTGCTGTTGCTCCATTCTAGCTTATAATACAAATTATGCTGCTTCTTGTACCCACTCCCTCAGCTTTTTTCTTGCTCAACCGCCTGTTGCTGCTTGCATCTGTTGCTAATATCACTTTCTATTCTTTTCCTTAAATTTCATATCTAATATTTCGCTTTTCCGATAGCTTTAATCCTCATATGCCACACCTCCAGCTCTCTCTCCTCTAATTCCTCTGCTGTTCCATATCCTCTTTAATTTCCTGATCCAACTTTTGCTCACGCTGTTGCTCATGCTTTATCTCTTGTTCCTGCTGCAGATCAAGCCTTTGTCAACTCCTGTTAGCTCAGCTTGTACGACGAATCTAGCAATATTGCTTGCGGATTTTGAATTAGGCATCCTCTTCTGTTGTTCCTTTAACTCGTTCCTCTGCGAGTACTGCTGCTAGCTCTGTGTCCTAATGCGATTTAGTGTTCTGCTGCTGCTTCTACTTTAGCATCTATTCTTGATCTCACTGTTGCTGCATCATCTTCTAGTCTTCTACTTGCTTCTGCTTCTTAGCCCTACTTCGTACCCAACTACGCCTGCTTCAGCTAATGCTCTCTAGTTTTATTTCCCATTTTGTTGCCTCTTTTACTTCACTTTCTGCTCATGATTATAGTTGCTGCTGTGGCTTCTTCTCTAGCACCTCCTTCTCCTCCAGCAGAAGTCCAGCCAGTTCAGCAACTGCTCCTGCTTCTAGTCCCTACTGCGCACCGCACCGCCCTCTGCTGCTGCTGCTGTTGCTGTTGCTGTTCTTTCAGCTTTTCTTAAAGTTCTTCTAACTGCTGTTTCGGCACTCCTTATAATTCAGCGGTCTGCAGCTACTCCTAAGTCTTCGCTCACCCTTGTTTTTTGAATATTGTCGTCCATTCTAACTCCCCTAACTATGCTTAAGTCTTACTTTGGATTTCTTGAGCTCACTGCTTTGTTACTCTAACACCTGCTGCTGCTACTGCTGCTGCTGCGTTAGCTGATGTGGAAGCTTCCACTGCACTCCCCATAATACCTAATGCAGTTGCATTAGCTCCTGCTGGAGCTCCTTCAACTTTACCTTTACCTGCTACGGGTATCTACCTAACGCTTTCTACTCCTTTACCTGTTTTCGTTTCTCTTGCCATCTCTACTGCCATAGATCTCTCCTTCATCCCTGCTCTCTCGTCACACATTCCTTCTTATACGCGCCTTGGAGCTTATGTCCTGGTTCCTGCTAGCTTACCTACCTTCACTTCAGCAACTCCTGCCCATGCTGCCTCCCTCTCTTCGGAATCAGTCTCTCCTAGACTCCCTCTCACTCCAGCATTTGCTGATGATGATGACGCTGCCGATAAGCGTCCTGCAGCTTGTGACAGTGTTGCTGGCGCCTGACGACGATGACGACGGCGACGCTGACGCCTACTGATAATAAATATGTGGCATGATTTTGAACAGTGAGCCCGAAAAAAAGAGATGAAGTAGAAGCAGAAAATTTCCATGTGTAGATTTATGACGCACACATTTATAATGCCACGAAAAGTCGTTGCTGCCGGCAGCGCAAATCAGCCAAAAGTGAAAAGAAAAGCAAAAGTGAATGAGGCGAGGGTACTGGAAAAGCGGGGGGCAGGGGAGCAGGAGAGCAGGGGCGTGGGGCAGCGAATGCTAGGGGTTACGGCCATGTAACTGTGAGCTCGAATGGAAATTGATTTTGAATATGCTTGGCTTACACAGTTTGTGATTGAATTTCAAATTTTAATGACAGTTCAATATAATGAATAAGATTTCAATTTCATTCGCGCAAATCCAATTTATTAAAATCTATTTTTCATTATACATATGCACGTTGGTTTACAAAGGCGAAAGATTATTTATTATTTGACGAAAGTTTCAATTCCACATTTTTTTTTTTTGCGTTTTCTGCGTTCAAAAGTAATTGATGCTGTTAATAAATTGAAATTAATTTTGAAATAACGAAAACTTGCAAAGAAAATACAAAATGAAAATTTACACTTATTTGTAACTTATTTGTAAGAGAGAGATAGAGCGACAGAAAAAAAAATTAAAGATAATGTCTACGAGGGAGATAATATGGCAAGGGAGGGAGAAGGAGCGAAAGACAAAAACGGAGAGAAAGCGGAAAATAGCGAGACAGAAAGAGAATAATAAGAGAATAAAGAGGCTTACAGAGAGAGTAAGGGAAAAATAGAACTAGAGAGAGAGATAGAGAGAGAAAGAGGTGGCGAGCAGGAGAGAGAGATATATAGATAAAGGGAAAGAAGGGGAGAGAAGAAATGAGAGAGAGAGAGAGAGAGAGAGAGAGAGAGAGAGAGAGAGAGAGAGAGAGAGAGAGAGAGTGGAAGGTTAAGAAGCAGATGCAGAGAGAGGGAGAGACAGAAAAACACAGAGGGCAAGGCAGAGAGGGAGCAAAAGAGATAAAGAGAAAGAACGCGAAAATAGAAAACGAGCTAGCAGAGATTGAGAGATTGAAACTGACAGACAAACACAGAAAACGGAGAAAAGGGAGAAAAGGGAGAAATGGGAGAGAGATCGTCAGCGCAACCGAAATGAGCTCTTCAATATATTCAACAAAAGACTTTCATGTCACCAATAATAGATTTTTTAAATTCTTAAAATGGTCTGGCAAATAATGAAAGAGTGGAGGAGGAGACTACGTTCAGATTCCGCAACAATTCTTCAGATACACATACTTTTCCTAGTACTACATGATCTGAAATGTAGCTGAAAAAAACATATTTTATAAAAATATTAAAAAAATATTATATAAGCAACTGAGCTTATCAGAATTTTTAAATTTGTGTTCAACATTCTCAAAAAGAGTTTGCTCCGAATACAAAAGCTACTCAGCTGTGTAATTTAACTCTAAAAAAGTAAATTAAACGTAGAAAATCATCAGCAGCGACAAATCAAAATCGAACGGTATTTAATTGAAATTGGCTTAGCTCTTAAATCAAAGATTAGTATCCAATTTAAAATACATAAATTTCTCTTAATCAAAATAATATATAATTTTATTTCAAATTTTTTTTTTAATGTTAGTTCAGATGGCAGTTAAATTGACTGGATTGTTTTTGGCATTAAACGTTTTCACCTTTTTCACTTAGGTATTGCGCGTGTTTGCGGCGCTGCTCAATAAATATTCGCTGAGCTCAAGTTTTTATTTATTTTCTACAGCTTCTGCTGCTGCTGCTGCTACTGCTTGGTCTTCCTCTTTCTCTTATTCCTCATCTTCATGGTGCTTGCTTGTCAAATTCGATTTGCGATAACATTGAACACGAAGATTGACCGGCTTAGCCTCCTTCTCCCTCGCTGTACCCCTCTCTCTCTCTCTCTCTCTCTCTCTCTCTCAGCTCCTTCCGTGTCCTGCGGAACAACATCATTTCACTTGGCACTTGGTAACGACCGCAACTTTTTAAGTGCTGAATGCTGGCGTTGTCCTTGTTGCTTGCAGCTCGCCAACGGATTGCATACGCATTTTTATGACCCTGGCAAATACTTTTGCGAATTCAGCTAAATAAAAATGTTCTCTAACGTTTGGCATTTCGAAAGTTTTGCTAGCCGGCGGCGAGAGAGAGGGGGCGTGCCAGTGCGTAAATTGAGTCATTGGTAGTGCTGCCGCTGCCGCTGCTGCTGCTTCAGTTAAGTTTTGATTGAGCATTTAAAGGATGCCGCGATTGGGTTTCGAGCTATGTGTCTGCTGCGGCGTATCCAAGGCAATTTCCTTTGCCAGTTGCCAGGCGCTGCCCTAAGCAGCTTACCTTAACGAAAGCGAAAGAGTGGGACAGGCAGAGATAGAGGGAAAGAGAGAGAGAGAAAGGGGAAGAGAGCTGCGCATCAAGTGCTGCAGCAACAGCTCAACAATTTCAACATCCGGCTTCCGCTGAAATGTAATGGAAACCAAGTACGAATACGTGCCACACTCTGAGGCAGCTTTACAGTTGGCAAATGGCAACTGCAGGCCGCAAGTGTCGCAAACGGAAATCTAAGCAGCCAGGACACAGCAGGATATCGACTGCACACGCAGGAAAAAAAAGGAGAGAAGCGACAGTGCCAGGATGCGCGCTTCGAGTGGGGAGTGAATGACTAGCAAATACCTAAAACTGTAGGAGTAGCTTACTTTTGGGTAAGTTTTTTCTATAGATATGGAGATATATAGAATTCTAGTTTTATATGCGCTGCTCTGCTTCTTTCTAACGAGACTTTGCCTTTATACGAATGTGGCTTTTTAAATATTTAGAAATATAAAGAGAAGCATAAATCAACTAATCTAAGGAACAAGTATTTTTGGGTTTGGAAAGTATTTGATATATAATGGCATAATTTGATACAGCATAGCATAACAATATAATAATCTTTGAATACAAACAGCAGACTTATCGAAAAAAAAAATCATTTTTATGAATATATACTTGAAGAACGCATATTTCGAATGATTGAGCGTGATATGCTCAGATATTTTATAATTTAAAAAGCTCTTCAAAGCTAAACCAAAAAAGGAAATATTTATTTATGCACAATAGAAATGATTACATAACAAATTTGGGGTCTCCAGCTATAATAGACTTCGAGCAATGGCCAAAACGTTGCTCGAAATAATGAGATATAGCAATATAATATTAATTTCTATATAATAATAAAAATATTTAATATTTATTTAATATTTATTTTATATAATATTTTATAATAATAATATTGCATTATTATATTTTTGATAAATTACACATCACATCAATTTTTAAGCAGAGGCTCTAGATTTTAGGGTTTTGAAGATTCAAAGAGATGGAAAGAGAAGCAGAGAGATCAATAGAAATATGCGCATTAAGCAATTGTACATATAGACATATTGAGTCATATATGTGATATGCATTAGGGAAGTGCCTACCCCACTTGCGTAGCAGCTCAGCATGGCCATTCTAAACCATTCATCACTGGGTATAAGAAGCGAAACGAACTTGATTTCAGGTGGAAAAATGTCGAGGCATAAATCAAATCAGGCAGCGACAACGTTGCTAACGGCAACCACCAACAGCCTTCATTAGTGTTAAACGGCTAACAGAATGTGGTTACACCAAGCCACGCCCACACACGCACACACACTCGCTCTTGTGTATGTGCTACATAATTGTGTCGCATATCATTGCGGCTTTTGATTAATTGCCCGCTGCGGCAAATGTGGCAATTATTTTAATTTTATATTTGTTTCTTTTCTGCTCCTGCTCGCGCAGAATTTAAGATAAGCTGCAGAAATGCTGCCAGCATTAAACATTTATGCGCCATAACTCTCTGCCACGCCCATGGCCCCAGCCCCTTAAAGCTATAGCTGCATAATGATGCCTGCTGTCCGCCGCGGCTGAGATATAGTTTCTTGCATATGTATGTGTGTATGTATGTGTGCATGTCTGCACATTATATATGTATCAACTGCCTAGTGCCTCATTTTCATAGAACTCCCATAAAGAGGCGCTGATTTGCGCCATTTAGTTGGCGCCGCGCTTGATTTATGCGTTCGCCAGCAAGTGTAACGGTGCGTATGCGTAATATCTGCCTCTGAAATAGATATATATATATATATCTATGTATCCCATCTGCCTTGCCCTGCGTAAATTGCAACTCAAGTTTGACGCTCAAATCTGGGCTGGGAAACTTTTTCTGACTTTTGCAATCAAATCGCCAAACCAATAAGCATCCTGCCACGCCCCTGCACCAGTACACGCCCCCATTATGCGTGCAGCTGCAAGCGGCGAATGCAACGCAAAAACTTTCCTAAGAAATGTGTGGAAAAAAAGTTCAAGCTATTTGAGCGTGAACGTTAAATATACCCTGGAATCAGATAGAGAATTTGTGGATTTATTTGAAATTTGCTGTTTTCTAATATACATATATATATATACTATAACGATAAATTGACGAGGCATTTAAAACATTAAACTTTAACTGTTTATACCCTGATCCCATTAAAAATGGGGAATCAGGGTATAATGGTTTTGTGAAAAGTATGTAACAGGCAGAAGGAGGCGTGGCAGACCACATAAAGTATATATATTCTTGATCAGGACGATGAGCTGGGTTGATATAGTCCTGTCCGTCTGCCCGTCCGTCCGTCTGCCCGTCCGTCCGTATGATCTCTCAGATCTCAGAAGATATAAGAGCTAAAGACTTCAAATTTTTATATAAGTTTATCTTTTTTTTCGATAAATCATCCTATTTTTTTATCGAAAATAATCGATAAATTGATATTGTTTATTCAGCGCAATTTTAATACTTTTAGATTGGTGTGTACATACATCTGATCAATACGAAGATTTTGTAATTTACAGAGATTTATTCAGCAACAAAATTCTCATGGTATTGCCCACACTGCAGCGCAGCCCGAGCGCAGTCGCTGCTTACTGCGCAGTTAGCAGAGAGCGTGCTTATGCGTGCATGAATATCCGCTCTTTGTAGGGATCAGGGTATCTCCTAGTCGAGCAGTTTCGGCTAGAGTTTTCTTACTTGTTTTCTGCTAACTTACCAACGCTCACTCAACTTGCACACATTTTACAGGGTATTTTTGCAAAAGTTTTTGTAAGAGTTACGCATTTCCTTCGTGGCCAGCTCGCTGGGTGTGCTGTGGGCATGTCCGTCAATTGGAAAACTGGGCGAGGCGGCAACTCAAATAGAAAGTTTTTATTTTTTGCGTCAACATTACGCAAATTAGTTTGCCAAGCCAAGCCAAGCCAAGCCAAGCCAAGCCAAGCATCAAATGCAGGCATACCCCTAATGACATTTATGCCACAGTCAAGTTTTGGATTTAAAATAAGCTACAAAATTAACGACTGATATAGATATTATTTAGGTCATTAAAGAAAAGCTTCTTAGTTGCATAAACTGAGGCGGACCACAAAATATATATATCGTTTTCATAGTTGAGATTGACGTATAAGTAATAGGCGAAATAAGGTTCTTTAGGGAAGAAATTAACAGTTAAAATAGACTTAATTGACAGTTAAAATAGAATTAATTAACATTTCTGCGGCATTTCATCAACTGATCTATGGGGTACTGCGAGTGGCATCCCAGAAATACCTCAACTAGCAAAATAAATCAGCAGAAATGGAAACTTTTTTCTTTAACTGCCAACAGAATCGTCTTTTGGTTCTATATATGTATCTATGTACATATATATATCCTAATAATATTCCATAGCTTCCATATCCTGTTTATAGTATGATCTGTCTAGATCATTGAAATAGGCCTCTACCACAGACACCGCCTCTTCACTGCTTGAAAGTTTTGCACCTCTGAGACAGTTTTTGGTAGTGTGGAAATAGCAAAAAATCCCAAAAATTAGTATTAAGATTGTCTGACTGCTCAGACAATTCAAATTTTAAGAAATATGATATTATTAATTTTAATATTTATATTTTATATTTATATTTATAATATGATATTATAAATTTTAATATTATATTTTATATTTATATTTATAACAAAAAATCTCAAAAACTAAATCTGACTGCTAAGACAGTTTAAGCTTTAAGAAATGTGAATTTTAAATTTACATATTTATATTATATATATCCTTTTATTATACAATATATGAGCTTGAATATTGGTTCTAGCCCGAAACTTGGAAAATAGAAGAGTTACATGGAAAATATCAAAAATATTTAATATTAATATAAACTTTTATTTGAAGTACAAATTTAAGATCCGAGCACTTCGAGTAAACTTCTTAACTCATCAATAATATAAAAATTCGGCTCTTTTATAGAATTAAACATACTCTACAATTATCAGAAAATAGATTATAATTTATATTTAAGTACCTAAGGCACTCGCCTTCCTCTCTGTCTCCTTTCTTGCTTTTGAGCTTAGTCAGGCTGAGCCGCTTGTTGCCATTATATGCATTACTACCTTTTGTGCACACCTGTTAAATCATAAAATCAAATATGCATTGAATTAGATTCAACTGTTGCCCATTCACAATTAAATTATCCCTTTTTTGCAGGAGCAGCAGCAGCAACAACAACAAAAACTTAACTCGATTTGCTGGCCATAAATTTGCTACCACAAGAGGACGGCCCGCCTCGCTCTCCCACTCTCTCATTTTCACTCTCTCCTACTCTCTCTCTCTCTCTCTCACTCTCTCTCTCACTCGCTCCCATTACTCTAAAAAGCAAAGCGGTCGCAATTTTTTACTCAACATTTTGTTGCTTTCGGCTCTCGTTTTATGCGCAAAAGTGCGTGTAATTCAATTTTTCATGCGCCGCGGCACCCAAAGGAGGCGCGCCGTGACAGACCCTACCTTTTACGTATGTGTGTGCGTGTGTGTGTGTGTGTGTGTGTGCTAAGACAAAAGGAGCGAAAATATGCGTCAAAGGCATATTTTGGCACGCAATTTGCGTCGATGGCATGTCCTTATTGATGAGCGATCCCTTTTTCAGTTATCCTTTTAACCGTTAACGCTTATCAATATTTGATGCTGAAAACCTTTTAAAAACAAAGTTAACATTCTCCACTCGAGATTGCCGAACCACAAAATACCCTGACCAAAGCGCAGAGCCCATACTCAAATCATTATCAGTTTCTCCTGCGCACATATAACAAACATCATATGTGCCCAATTCTTGGGGAAATAGGGCTGGCATCCAAAATCCAAACACTAAAAAGTCTTTGTATTCAATGCAAGGCTTTGCACAGTAGATCTGAAAGCTTCAACGCTAACGGTATTCAAATTACGCTTAAATTCAAAGTATAGTGATCGATTTTTATCGATAACAATGTCATAGATTTATCCAGCAGAATATGATAAGCTCGTACTACTACTAGGTTCGTATACTTTGTAATTTTATGCTCTACTCAGTATTTATATTTAAATATACGAGCCTACATAGACCTTCAAATTCCTTAAGTTTTCGTAGCTTTTCTTTCTTTATTTATTTAGTTTTTGTTTGCTTTAACGTATTTAAGTTTTAAACACAGTTACAGTGAATATTGCCATAGTAGGTGCTTATGATAAGCCTAAAACAATGTGTACTAGATCGATTTTTATCGATAATTACGTTGTTATCAATCAATGTACATATTCTCTTAGGATTAACTTAAGGAAAAGTTGGTTGAAAATGTGAAAAGCTTTCCAGTCTAGGTTTTGTGGCTTACTTACGGACGGACAGACAGGCGGATAATCAGCAGCACACACGAACATGGCTGCTAGATCGATTCAGCTAGCCCGGCTTGTGCCTGTTACGTAGCTGCTTTCAAAACCAATATACCCCGATTTTTCATTCGTAATAAGTTCAGCAACAAGAAAAAAGTTCATTCAGTTTTAAGCAATATTAAATGCGTTAAGCTCTTCTTTTATTTATTTATTGTAGATGTGCATAATGCGACACGTGCCACCAAAGGCCATGCCAGTGTATTTGTGTATGTGTGTGTGTGTGTGTGGTGTCTATTTGTGTGTGTTTGTATGTGTCTATTTGTGTGTGTGTGTCTCTTTGTCTATATTGGTTTCATTTCAGTTATTAGTCTCAATGGTCGACATCGCGATTTGTGGTGCGACGTCGTTTGGGCGTCACACTGGAGCCACGGGGCCGCGTCGACGTGCGCAGCACCGCATGCAAGCTCGACAGACGAGGAAGAGTGGCGGCCGATGCTGCTATAGCCGCTGCGCCGCTGTTGGGGTCCGTTGGGCGATGCGGATTGCGTGGGTAGCCCGTGTTGTTCAACAGTGGCTGGCCACGCCGCGGCGCATACATCTCGGCGTCCACGCGATCCAGTATGCTGCGCTCGATGGCCACCTCGAGGCCCAGATCACCGTTCAATAAGTTGGGCGATATGGCAGCAGCAGCAGTAGCAGTTGCTGCAGCGTTGTTGCTGTTGTTGTTGGTGGTGGCGGTGGTGGTTGTGGTAGTGGTGGTGGTGGTGCTGTTGGAAATCGGGTTCAGGTTCGTGCTGGCATTGGAGTTCGAGTTGAAGCCGCTGTTGCTGCCAGTTGCGCCAGCAGAAGCTGCACTCCCTCCTGCTGCTAGTCCGACTGCTGCTAAACCGGCTACTGCTGCTTCTGCTGCTGCAGCCAGATCATTGACACTCTGGGTGCCCACTTGACTGCCACGCAGCATGTTAGTCCCATTGCGCTCGACGAGAATGCGACGCAGCTCTATCAGTAATGGTGCATTCAAACTCAAATCATTCAAATCGAGCAGATCTTCGATCTCATCGAGTTCCTCCTCCTCTACGTCCAGTTCAATCGAGCCAACACACTCATCCTCATCCACACACTTGGAGAACTCCACGAAATTATGAATGAGTTTCGTATTGCTCAACGGCTGCTGCTGTGGCTGGCGCTCCGGCTGCTGCTGCGGCGGCTGCTGCTCCGACTTCTCCTCCCCCACCTGCTCATCAACTTCGATGGGCCTCTCTTCATATTTCACATTGCACTCGTAGCTAATCATATCGTCGTAGGGCGAGCGAGCAAAGTTGATGAGCTCGTGCACAAAGTGGTTGGTCCTCGATCCCAGAAAGCAAGCCATCGTCAGGTTGAACTCCAGACTCTTCATGCTCACCTCGACCATCAGCTCCTGGAGCACATCGAAGGCGGTCAACAGCTCCGCCTGTGCGTTGCTCAGCAGCACAGACAGCTCACGATTGGCAAAGCTAAGCACACGATGTAGCTCATCAGAATTGCGACTGCAAAAGGAATCACATATACATATATATCTCGATCTCGATCTCGATCTATATCTATATCTATATATTTATATTTATATTTCACTTTACCTGTACTCCACTGGCGAGCATTCGCGGTAGCGCGTTGCGTTCCCTGCCAGCGAATACAAATTGTTCGCATAGACGTACACTCGCCAGTAGACCATATAGCGCGAACCCATTTCAGATATATTTTCGATCAGCTCTAATAGATATTGCAGGATCCCTCTGTTGAATGCCACCAAAAGCAGAAGTCAAACGAAAATTGCCACAGAAAAAAATATCATAAGAAATGACAGACAGCTGAAGCAAAGCCCAAGTTTCTCGTGTTTCAATTCCATTTCATTTCATTTCATTTCACTAAGCACTTGTTTATGCTGTGTGTGTTTGAGAGAGAATTGCCTGGGCTGTGTTGCTTATTAAATTTCTTATTTATATTATGTATATGTACGTCTATTTGATCAAGCTACATATTTTGCTATATATATATATACATCAAGCTTACCAAGTTCCGTAAAGCTTTCTTATTGCACCGGTAAAATCCAAGTTTTTGACAGAGACGTGACGAGCCTGATGCTCGGGCCAAATTGGACTGCCACAATTATTAAGGCCGGTGCACAAATCCATATCGATAACGATAGTAATCGATACGGAAATATGAAAATATGTGAATGGAACAGACTGCAGTGTCACAGTCTCTCTCTCTCGCTTTCTAGAACATTATCACCTCAAGTCTTAAGTAGAAATGGAAATTGTCGCAAAATGTTTTCTAATCAGGACTCAAAACCTTGGATGCCCTGGCTTTGGCTTTGATGAGGTCTTATGCAAAAGCTGATCAGCAGCAATACAGAAAGATTAGAAAGAGATTTATATATGTATATATAGATTATGTATATTGTATGCAAGAACTTATATGAAAAACGATTCTTTCAAAGACAGTTCTAAGATATAGTAGGCTGACATGTATAGAATTTCGTTCCTATACAGAGAATATTAATTAAAAATCAAACAAGTTTCCCTAATACTTCTTATGGAAGCTATATATATATATATATATATATATATATATATATATATATAGACTTGGCCAATATGTATAAAATTCAATTTATATTAAGTAGAGATGATCTATTCTTCACAAATCTAGCTTGCTTATGTTACTTCTATGCAGACGAAGTTTTTCATACATACAAAATATTTTGTTGGGGATTCTATATATGCCCAATATATGTCGACTTCAACTATATCCATGTACACCTATTCTAAAATTGATGAAGATGGAAGGAAGTTGACAAACAGACAGACGCTATTGCCTCTATTCTTAACTCCTAACTAACAATATATATATGTATATGAAATATGAATAAACATTCTAAAAAACCTTCTCTTACAGCTTACATATATATAATATTAAATATATATAATAAACAATCGTTATATATAACGATTTTTATATATATAATCATTGATTATATATATAATTTTATATATATAATCAATGATCTTATATATAAATATTAAATATATATAATAAATAATTGTTATATATAATATAATAATATATAATGAAGGAATATATGCCTAAAATCGTACAACTCATCAGAGAATCATTTCTATATGCAACGTTCGAAAACTGACAAAAGTTGACAAAAACCAGCTCAAAATGTTACAAATAATTCTCAATTTCTCTATATATCTAATATCAACTGATCCTGACACAGATAAAGCTATAGGTCAGGACAATATTGTACGTTGATTCTCGATTTAGCAGACAATAACAAAACATTAACCTTCTTTTTTCCTTTTTTTTTTTGTATATATGTTTAGGAATCAGAGTGGATTCACAATAGTATTATATTTTTTGTTTTATTAACTACGTGCACAATTTATACACAAAATAAAATTCATAATTAATAATTTCTGATATATAAAATACATATATAAATAATACATATATAAATATGTATATATATGCATAATATATCATTAATAAATATGCAATTCTGCTGAGAAATCGATACAGACTATTGCCATGCTTTATATATACAGACGTATATAGATACTGTATATATTTATATATATATTAATTTATACAATTATTGCATTTACTGAAGAACTTAATTAAAACTTTGTAAAAAAAATTGTGAATTAATTTAAAAACTTTGGATATGCTCAGCATTTGGCATATGCATAATGGATTTCGTTTGTGATTTGTTGAAACATTTGTTTCGCTTGCTACGCTGATTTTTGCGTTCATAAACTAGACTTAAATTGATTATATATATATCGATTATACATATATGTATATATGTATATGTATTTGTATAATTACGTGTGACTTATCTAAGTACAAACATTTACAACTTAATTCATGGGAGTAAACGGGTTTAACAGAGGCGCATGCGATCCGCTGTGTTGGAGGTGGGTGTAAGGGATAGGTGTGGGCTTAAGGGATGGGTGTGGGTGTATGGGTGGGTCAGTGGGCACAATGCATTCATATGCATTCATATAATACAATTAATATGTGTATGTATAGCTAGGTATATGTATGTACAACTTAAAAAGTCAAGCTTAAGCTTAATTAACGGCCTCGTCCTGCGTTTAACTTTAATCTCTAAATATATGTATAAATCGGGAGTCATTCTCATCATCTTCTTCGTCTGCTTTTTTTTAGGTATAGTCAACAAGTTAATGGAGTTTTTAAAAGTGACGTCACAGTAGGCGTTGTTAAGAACTAATTTAAAAAAAGTATTAAAAGAAGAAAACTCGTTTAAAAAAACCACAGTTCATGCTTTAGCAAGCGGCAAGGCGTCTTAGTAGGCATCTGTTGCATCCTGTTCCGAGTCGGTGGCCTCGGTATCAGGTGCCGGGGAGTCTTCAGCATCTTCAGCATCATCGGTCGCATCCTCGTCACATTCAGCCGCTTCCTGCTCTGGGTCATGCTCACCCTCATCCTCATCGTCTTCGTCGTCATCATCCTCCTCGTCTTCGTCTTCGTCTTCCGCGTGATCCTCCTCCTCCTGCTCGTAAGCAACATTTGGTTGCTCAACTGCCTCTTCCTGCTGTTCCCGCTGCTGTTGCTGCTGCACGTCCGGCTCGCCCTCAATAGATTCATTCAGAAAGCTACTCTCCGCCTCCCTCACCACATCAATGATAAAATCATCATTGCTACCATCCGAATAAATGCCCAACTGCGCCTCCTCATCGACAGTCCGCTGATGCCTGCTGCTGGCGCTTGTGTGCAAATAGCTTACCGTGGCCTCCGACTGCTCACTGTCCGCTCTGTCTACGCCACCGGACAGCCTGATCAGCGTCGTGCTGTGGTAATGCATTGCCATGCGACTCGGCGCATTGGCGTCCGAATCGTTGGTCAATGCAAGACTGAGGGGCGAGCAGCTGGACATGGTATTGCACTGGCTGGCCAAGGTGCTGCTATTCACGCTCTGGCTATTGCTGTGACTGGACAGGTTACTCTGCTGGCTGCTGTTGCTGTTGCTGTTGCTATTGCAGCTGCGTCGACGTTTACGCGTGCTGCTCTTTATAGTCAGCAATGGCTCTGCTGTTTGGTGGTGCTGCTGCTGCTGCTCTACCGCCTCCTCTGCCTCTGCCTCTGCCTCTGCCTCTGCCTCTGCTTCTGCTTCTGCTTCTCCTTCTGGCTCTTCTGTTTCCGCTTTTAGCTCATTTTTGTGCGGCTTTAGTTCTATTTTGATTTGTTCTCTGAGTGTGCTCAGCTTTAGATTATCCGAGCTGTCATCATCGCTGCTGTTGCTCTCATCGTTGCTGCTGCTGCTCACATTATTGAGCTTCCTCTTTACTTTGTTACCTAAGAGATAAAGTTTGATTAATGGAGTCCTTGATATCATTTCAATTTCTATTTTATTGTCATATACCTGCTGCATCGCTGCTCTCGTCTCCGCTGCTGCTGTTGTTGTTGTTGTTATTGTTAGTGCTGTCGCTGCATTTGCTCTTGCTCCTGCTTAGCCTGCGCAATCGTGGCGGCTCATCCGCATCCTCATCATCATCCTCCACTGCCGGCTGCTGCTTGCGTCGCCGTTTGTTTTTGAACTTATTGCTGCTGCTGGTGCGGGCCACACGCTTGCGCGTTTTAGTCTTGCGCGCTGGACGCCTCTTTCTCAACTTCACTTTGGAGTCATCGCTGCTGTCTTCGCTGCTGCTGGTGTTGGTCCAATTGATGCCGCTGCTGCTGCTGCTGCTGCCACCACCGCCACCAGTTGCTGCTGCCACATGGCTGTGGCGATGTTGCGATCGTGTGACATTGCGTTTGGGCATGCCGTTGCGCAGCAACAGATCCTTGCGACGCACATCATCCAGCACCATCCAGCGGTTGTGCGAGTTGGAGCAGACGCCCGTGCTGGTCGAGGGACCCATGAACAGCTCACTGGGCACACTGTCACCAATTGATGCTTCTGAATTAGCAGCTGCATGTGCACCAGCAGCAGCAGCAGCAGCAGGCGCCGACGGCGGCGACGACGACGACGACGTCTGTGGCTTCTGCTCATCCACAAAGACCACGTCCGAATCACTGTTCGAGTCCAGGCTAACCAGCTCAGGTGTGCGCAAATGCGGCGGCTTACGCTCCAGCACAAAGACGCATTCATCATCGTCGCTGCTGTTGCTGCAGTCGCTGCTCTGCAGCTCGATGTGCGCACTAATGGGCAGACTGGCGCCCGCCTGGCGTCGTCCTGTCTGCCCGGTGCCGTCGTTGATGGCGGCCACCTCGGCATTGGCCTCCGCATCGCCATCATCGCCGATCTCGATGATCTCGTTGGCCGGCCGGCGCATGCTCAGATTGATGGCCACCGTTTGGGAGCCCACATTGGAGGTGGTGGTGCGACGTATGGAAATCCCTGGCAGCTCGCTGCCATCGGTGGCCATGGTGACGCTAAAGGAATGTGTTGCACTGGGATTGGTCACGATAACGCTAGTCGAGGGGCGTGGCAGGCGGCTCCACTCGCTGGCAGCTTCAGCGCTGGCATTGGCAGCGCCATCCCCGGCGCCGCCTCCAGTGCCATCTGTGGCCGTTGCTGCGCTGCCTTCGTTATTGCTGGACACCAAGTCGAGCAGATCCACCTCCACTTCGTCGGCCACGCGTGCCGAGTACTGCACCACCCGATCATAGCCGACCATGTCGTAGGGCGAGCGTGCGAAATTGAACAGCTCGTGGATGAAGTGATTGGTGCGCTCGCCCAGATAGGGCGTTAGGCGGCGACGGAATGTGCGGGTCGGTATATTGATCATGGGCAGAATGTCGTGCATCAGCTGCATCACTTCGCTCACATTCTGCGGCAGGTTGCGCAGCAGACAGACAATATCCCGATTGATCCAGGGCATCAGGCGATGCATCTGTGCGGGATTGTCTCTGCAGGGGAACGAAGAGAAAGGATTATATATATATACCCATGATTATGGCTATTCCAATGCTCACCTGTAGAAGCGTGCGCTCCACTCTCGAAACTGTCCCGTTAGACTGTCGCACACGGGCAACGCGTAGAGCTTCCTGTCGTAGACATAGCGACGCCATAGCTGACTTAGTGAACCCGAACCGCCAGCGTCCTGATCATGACGATAGAAATTCAGCAGCTCTGTGCGATACGGCTCGAAGCGATTGAAGTGCCCTTGCATGCGAGGATGTGGAAGGAGACCGTCCAGTGAATCATCTGTGGCACCCGCATCGATGTCATTGGTCAGCACACCTTGGTTCATATAGCGCTGTCGCCTAATGTTGACAATGTGAAAGCTCAGCTCCGGCGGGCTGGACTGCACCGGATAGCGATCGTAGTCGTCCAGGGTGCGGACGTTGTGGATGATGGTCTTGAAGGGCTGCTTACAGAGCGGGCACTCAGGCTTGATCTGGTAATGTGATGAAATTGTGATTCGATTTTTATCGAAACGAAAAGTTCTTATGACTCACCTTGCTCCATTCGCACAGACACTTGAAGCAAAACTGATGCATGCAGGAGTCGGTGAAACATTTGCGCCTGCACCGGGACAAGCAAATGGCACAATTTGGTGGAGGCGACGAGCGTGCGGAGGAGCCATGTTCCAGCTGCTGCTGCTGCAGCTGTTGTTGTTGTTGCTGTGTTTGTTGCTGCTGCTGGGACTGCGGCTGCAGCTGTGGATCGCTGCTCACATCGTCGCCGCTTTCGCTGCCGCTTTCTGTGAGATCTGCGAATTGCATTGCAGCAGCAGGCAAAGTGCCGGGGCCACCACCTATGATTCCGCCTCCTCCTCCTACAACTGAGGGCTCGACAATAACAGAGGCAGCCACATCCTCGATATAGGGATGAGGCTCCTCAATTAGCAGTGAATCGGCCATGGACAGAGTATTATATATGTATAGTAAATATAGATTTATATATATATATATATATATATATAATTTACGTGTGTTAACGAATTTTCCTGGAACTAAATTCGTAAGGAATTCGCGAGACTTTTCGTCGGGGTTTTTCTGTTTTTTTCTTTTTTTGGTATCTCTACTCGCGTCGTCCCGTCTCACTCGCACTCGCACTCGCACACGCACTCACATTCACATTCACACTCGGTCTACTCTCTGGTTTAGTTATCATCTGATTTTGTTCGCATTGCAAAGACCAAAAACTGAACATGCGTCTTTTTTTGCATGGTTTTTATTGTATCAATTCGCACTTTTCCCTTAAACTGATGTACTGCGTTCGTTTGCCACTTTTATCCGTCGCAATTTACAATTTGCTAGATCTTTCTATTTCACGATTCTTGCAAGTTTTTGACGATTGCAGTTGATAGAAAATTATTTGCTGTATTCACTTAATAATTCCCGTATGTTTATAGGTAGCACTATTATATCGCTGGGTATCACTCTGAACTATCGATAACATTACAGTAATTTCAATAAAATCATCTAGTGCATTTGTCTGTGCAGATTACTTTTTATGTAGCAAAGAAAGTAATTTATTAGATATTCAAATAAAATGCACTTATTAAAGGTATTGAAAAATGGACATATTCACATTATCTATTCATCCATTGTGAGCAGCGTACTGCGCTCAGCAAATGCAACATTGCGCGTTTGCCACAATAGTGCTTATCGATAGTCTGCATAGCGCAGCATTGTTCACCGCCTTACGAAATGCACTAAAAAACGCATAACGCGAAAAAATTGTTTGCATTTGGTGGCGTCGATTTTAATTTTTCGTGTTCGAAGTGTATTTTCCGGAGGAAAAACCTATTTTTATTCGCAAATCGTGCAATACGCGGGGTGGCAAAATGGATAGACGCAAAAAACGAACCTCTTCGGAGCAATATCAAATGTATATAGAGCTCATGGAGAGCGACCCAATTTTTGCCAGCGGACGCGTGCCGCGCGATTATGATCTAAATTACTTGACGAGAAAATGGAAAGAGCTCTCCGACAGGCTCAACAAATGCGGATCGGGACCGACACTAACAGCCGAGGAATGGCGCAAGGTGAGTTTTCGCCCTTTACAACTGCTGTGTGTGGGTGTGTGTGTTTGTGCCTCAGTGGGAGTATGTGCATGTGTGTGTGTGTGTGTGTCGTGTGTGCGCGCGCTTAGGCCTGTGTGGGTCTCCCGTTATGTGGAAGAGACCAGTGGGTGGGGTGTCGTAGGGAGGCAAAACGATTATTGGCGGCAAATGAATGACGCGCAAATATTTGTTGATTGCAGCGCCTAAACGACTGGAAGAACACGACGCGATGCAAGTACAGACGCAGCCTGATGTCCAGCGAGAAGGATATATCGATGTCTTCGCTAGAGACGCGTGCTCTAAATCTGTTTGGCAAGGTGCCCGGATCGGGGGAAGCGTTGATGAACTTGAAATCGGAGAAAGATGATCAGGAGGACGATATGGAGGATCTGGGACAACGCACATCAGCCTCGTTCCAAAAGGAACTGCAAGCGGCCGTCGAAGAGGCCATCAATGACGACGATGAGGATGAAATGGTGGAGGAGCATGTCGATCAGGAGGATCTCACCGATGAGAACATGCACGAGCCGGGCGGCGGCATTGACGGGCCCACTGTGGGGGGCACAACGGCCGTGAATACGAGCGGCGGTGGCTATCGCACCATTGTCGTGGACAACTCCACGTATGTGGAAGAGGATCAGGATCATGCGGAGCCAGCTGCTGATCCCGTCAAGTTTGTGTGCACGCCCAACATACACTCGGCCAGCAGCAGCGCCACCAAGCTAATTAACGGCGAATTGCCCGTAAAGCGATTACGACGAGATCAAGTGATCTACGAAGGTGAGTGTAGAATAGTTAACCGAAAGGAGCTGTAATTGTATAACACTTTCGTTGTAATCTCTCGTTTTCAGTTAAGAATGCGCCGCGCTCATATACAACAATCCAGACGGGCGCCTCGCTGCCGACGCTGCACAACGCAAAGATGCATCACGATGGCCAGGCCACCACGTTGGGCGCCGCATTGAGTGGGCTGGATGCGCAGGAGATAGCGCATCAATTGAAACGCCTGGCGGACATCAACTATGAGACGCTGCAGTTCGAGATCGCGCGCTTTAAATTCAATAATCCGGGCTTTCATTATGAGCCGCCGCCATTATAGTCATTGCCCAAGGCACAAGCGCAAAGCAGCAGCAGCAGCAGCAGCAGCAACGGGAGCCGCACTCAACAGCAGCAACAACAACAACAGCAGCAGCATCATCATCAGCAACAACAGAAGCAGCAGCAGCAGAAGCAACGGGAGCAACAGCATAAACAGCGGCAGCACCATGAGCGAACGATCGAGGCGAAGAAAAAATAGTTCTAGTTTTTATTGACAAACACAAAACACATATTTGCGCTGTCAGTTCGAATTTGTACATTTTACGTGAGCTGCAGACAACAAACAACAAACACAAAAACAAACAAAACAAAACAAAACAAACCAACCAACCAACCAACAGCAGCAGCAACAATTGACCACTTGTGGCTATCGTAACCCCCTAAAGTAGCCAGTTTTTTATAGTTTAAAATTTACGTAGTTCATATATTAATGCAAATCATTTTCTATAATACACAGTTTCAATTATACACAACACACATATATATAAAGATATATATATCGTATATATATATATATATATAATTGTATTTGTAATGCTTGAAAGGTATTGAACTGTGTGTGCGACATATCGATTGGCGAATATACCCTAAACTGATTACAATATTTGGGGATTCGCCTGTTCGCACCTTGTTTACCTTTTACTCTCAAGTGGAATCCATGTCGAATTGGACAACATAATTTTAAACGATTGTATGTAAATGTAAAGAATAAAGTTTACCAATGATAAAAATAAGCACCCATTTTGTTATTGATTCGATCCATTCAGAAGTCATTCATTAACCAAGGATATTATAATAATTTTATAACAGTTGTATTGTCGGTTTTCACATCTAGTATAACACTTTCAGGCCTTTCGATGCTTTGCTATATCTAGTATATCACTCTTATAACAGTCTCGTGTGAGCGGTCGACCTTAATACTTAATATTTGCAGTATAACAGTTAAAGGTCCTAGAGGGCGGGCGGCCTGTATAATCCGTATTAAGTGCATTATTTCATTCGTCATCCGTTGCTAACATCAGCTTCATAGTGACTTCAGTAATCCATTCATCATTCAACCGTATAACAGTCATGGACCTGCGGTCTACCGAGCCTCAATACAGACTTCATTAATCCATTCATCAAGTTGCCCACCTATAGTATAAAACTTTTATAACAGTTGAAGGCCCTTGGGTCGGGCGGTCTAACCAGCCTCGTATGCGCTGCAATTTTTCATTTTAACTGTTATGTTACATATATGTATGTATGTGTATACATCTATGTATAAATGCCGCCGCAACAAGTGCCCAGCGTATGATGAAGAGTGCAACGAGCCAGCTCTTAAGAAAATCACTTGAATGGGGCGAATGACGGCGCGCCAATAGATCATTTGAACGCCGTGCGGTTCGAATCATAAATTACAATTGCCGCCAGGTCGCAGTCGAAATCTCAGAGTGAAAAAAGCCTTTGCAGTCTCAGCGTCAACAACGCATGCCAAACCGTTAGTTGACCATTTGGTTGTTGTTGTTGCTAGGAGTTCGGTTAACTGCGCAACACGTCGTATGCTTAATCTGTTTTCTGTTCTGCTTCGTTTTTGTGTCGTTGTTGTTGTTGTTGTTGTTGTTGTTGCTGCTGCTGCTGTTGTGGGTGCCGCCTGTGCTTTGATGAAAGGCCTCCAAGCAAAGCTGATTAACGGGCGTGTGCACACTCACACTCACACACATACACACACCGATAGATGATTGGAGATGGCATAGTCTGGTGGCACAGCCAGATGTCTTCTTCTTCTTCTCACATGGCAACGGCTGGGCCATGCCAAGTCCATTAAAATGGTTCGTGTTGCACTCGTTCCGCCAGTCTGTGACTGGCCTGTTGCATGGATCACGGTCACACACACATGACAGCGTGCAAAATTTGACCCTTAGGCGGGTGTTATACTAAAACAAAAATAAAAAGTCATAAAAGAAACAGCAAAAAAATCTGTCTGCAATATGTGAAGCACTCAAAATGGCATATCGATGCACTACTTGCAGTCGCACTGGGCATATGGGTGCGAGTATCGTTTTAGAGTTAATGAAAACTCAGTTAAATTTCATGCGGGAATTTAAATCTAAGGTAAGAAGTTAATTTTAATAGGCCAGTCAATAGTATTACTTGTGATTAATTAATCTAACGCGATGAAACGATAGTCGATATGCAGTACTGTCATTAATTGAATTGCGAGCCAACGAAAGAGCGCCAAAAAAGAAATGAGCCCGCAAAAAACTGTACTTTGAGCAAAGAAAAAAATAATAGAATATGAAGTCAAGTACAACAAGAGAAAACGCAAAGATAAAATATTCTCTATTCCCTTTTCTATTGAAACTGCGTAAATTTAGTTCGCATTAGTGAATCGATGAGTGCGTGCGCGTGTATTTATTTTTTATTTATTTTTTTAAGTTTAATGTTGGATCAATTACCTTTTGTGGATCTTAAATTGTGCTTTTTATTTATATAATGATTCAATTAAATAATGTTAAAGAATGCGATCAATGCGGTTACATTAATAAATTAATGGCAGTGAAATTAAAAAAAAAAAAAAATGTAGTGCTTTAGCCCAATAACTACAGAAAGTAATTGTTCTTATAGACATTAAAAAAATAGGTAACTATTTAGTAATACTTATGTATATAGAATATAGGTATGCATACATAAAATCAAATCTGTTGAATTTCGTAAAGCATTGTCGAAACGTTGGGAGAGCTAAAAAGGAAGAATCAGTTATACATAC
Organism: Drosophila mayaguana; assembly: GCA_037075325.1. Taxonomy (NCBI): domain Eukaryota; kingdom Metazoa; phylum Arthropoda; class Insecta; order Diptera; family Drosophilidae; genus Drosophila; species Drosophila mayaguana. The sequence continues at coordinate 18,498,179 of JBAMCG010000040.1, read as the reverse complement.
ATACATATAACAACTATGAACCAAAAATACCGACGCTAATACTATGCGAACATGTGTATATACGCATACATACACATGAGTGGTATATTAATTGAGTGAAAGATATGACAACGAAGGACTCATGAAAAAAGAGCGGCAAGTTATTCTGCATATGTACATATATACATACATAATCGTATATGATTAAAGTCCCTTGCTTAAACATTATGTGAGTGTATTAATTATTATTATTGATAAAATATTATTAATATTTTATTGATTACTTGACAAAATCAAGCCTAACAAATCTTCAGTGAAAATTAAAGCACGAAGAGGAGGAACTCACAGATTTTGATGCAAGTCAATAAATATACACACATATGTACATTTCCATATGTATGTGTGCCTACCTACTTACACATATAATGTGTGCATAGTTCCACAAAGAGTGATGAAGTGGAGTGAATGCATGCTAAAACTCAAAAGAAACTGTAACATGCATTGAGTGAAAATTTGAGCAGGTACGAACTCAAAGAAAAGACTCAAATATAAAGTTATTTTCACTTCCGATTTATCTGCTTAAATGCAATTTGTTTCGAGTCCGTGTTTTGCATAATTCATATAAATAAAGATGGAATTATGGTTAATTAATTATTTAAAAATCAATTACTCAATATATCGCTCGAAGCAATTAAATGACTAGAATGAAGAGCTGCATGCTCTATCATTCTGTTAGAATTTCTAGGCAAGTACGTGTGTGCATGCTTATGTATGCATGTGTGCATATTCTTGTCAGCAAGAAGGAACGCTGTGGGCCCAATTGAAATTTCCATATGTATGTATGTACATATGTACATGCATGCGTACATATGTACAATGTACGTATATAAGATATATACTTAAATTAATGTTTTATTAAACGCGTTGAGACTTTGGCGATTCATCTTCATTCGCTGCCATTGCCATTGGCCATTTGGCTAGTCAGAGTCAGAGTCAGAGCCAGAGCCAGAGTCAGAGCCAGACACAGGGACAGAGACGGAGCCACATGTGTGCCATGGGTGCAATCTCAGCGCTTGACTCTCAGTTACAGCCAATGTGCAGAGCTCAGGTTCAGATCCCTTGCCTGGGCCAATGTTCTGTTCTGTTCCATTCCGTTCTGGGCGCAAGAGTGCAAAGCGTTTTTATGCTAGCGATTATTACGCTTGATCCTAAAGCACCAAAGGGTCAATTGATGTTTGTGATGTTGCTGAATGTTGTTGCCGGCAACAACAGCAACAACAGCAACAACAACAACCACAAATAGGCAACAAACAACATTTGCTGGCGTTGTTGCCCGCAATTTGCTTTGGAATTTTAAGCAGCGCGACGGTCGCATCGCCATTTACCATTTTACATTTTTACAATTTTTAGCAGCGTTGACGCCGACGTCGCCGTCGACATCAGCATCAGCTTCGGCGGCGTCATCATCCTCATAGACGAATATCATTTTGCACATTTTGCTTTCGCCATGTATTCCACTCATTCGCCGTTTGTCTTTTTGTCCGAAAATTGCATTTCTTTTCGCCGCTTGCAGCGTTGAAGCGTCAGCAGCAAAGCACTCAACGATTTGAGTTTTTTTTTTTCTTCTTTGTTTTCGATTTTTTTTCTTCAATTTCTCTGCCCTAGCGGCAAGCATATTAGATTAGCTGCAAAGTGTGTAACGATAGGAATGAGACAGTTTTAGAGTTTATACCGAGTACCAATAACCTCTCAAAATTATATAAACGGAAATTTAAGAATATTTAATAAAGTTGTATTAATTTAACTTAATATTAAATATAAAATATAAATAATAAATAAATACATAATAATAAAAAAAAAAAATAAAATAAAAAAAAAAAACAAATATTGTAATTAAAACATTAAATAAAAATAATAATAATTAAAATACTAATAAAAAATGCTAAAAATAATGAAAATTAAAAACTATGAAAAACAAAGCGCAATTGTTTACAAAATAGTCTTTATTTTGTTTTGTTTGCAGTTCTTACATATGTAACTATTTTTAAAAATGATTAAAATAAGAAATAAATGAATGCAAATAAATATATGAATATAATCATAATATAATATAATATAATATAATAATAATATAATATAAAAGGCAATGAGTATCATATGAACATATGCCTGTTAGGGTATTTACTTCTCGGCATACGAAGCACACTTTACTCTGCCCAGTTTTTTATGTCCAGTCCTTAGACAGTTGATATATCACTGCTGATATTCTTTCAACTACATTGCTTATCAACGATTTGGGTTTTTGTTTTGGTTTCTTTTTATGCTATTTTTGTTGCTTTGGGGCGATGTTGGCCAGAAAATTGCTGTCAAAAATGTGCAAGTTGTTCTCATGCTCGTTTAATATAGAAATTATTTAAAGTTGATTTTTTTGTATTTTTTATTTTTAGTGCCTCGTCTGCTGCAGAGTTTCGGGCCAATTGATGCTGGGAAAATGGCAAAATCGTGAACGCTTTGTAAGGCACCGATAGCTGCGTCTGCGTCAAGCGTTTCATCTGACGACTCTTACGACCATTTAATGACCTACATTCAGGAGAGGGTATGCAAATTAAAACTCAAGAAGAAGAAGCCGGTAAGTCAACTCTATAGTTTAGTTTAAAGCGCTTCTGCAACGCTCATCTCCCATCTCCCATTTCTCATCTTACATCTATCGTCTTTCATCTGCTTGCCCGATTGCATAATTCTATAATTCCATAATGCCGGCATAGATTATTTGTTCTCTTTTACATTTGATGATATGATATGAGGGCAGCTTTTGTTGTACCGGCTGCCATATAATTATATTAGCATGATCTATGTCATTAAGGATGTGCATATATATACATATATGCGTGTCTGTCTGTGTGTGTGTGTGTGTGTTGTGCATGGATAGTGCAATTAGTGCAGCAGCAGCGGCTGTAAAAACAACTATCGACTGCGCTGCGGCTAACAATATATAGCCGGCGGGCGTTTATGGCCATGAGAGCGGAGGCAAAAGACAGGCCATTATTGACGCCACTGGACACTGGGCTGGGATGCTGGGACAGGGGACATGGGACATGGGACATGGGACACGGCTCACGCTCGTCTCCTAGTTGCTATCATCAGTGGCCATTGTTGCCCGATGCTTGCATGCAAATTGCGCGGTGCGCTCAACATGTAAAATACAAAAATAAAAACGATAAAACGATATTGATGCCTAACAGACAGCTAAAAGTACAAAATATTGAGCGCTGAAATAGTGCAAGCTATTTGGCATGACAGGGCGCCTGCTTGGCCCTCTCTCGGTCCGCTCGCTCTGTATATGGCCTGCTGGCAGGCAGTCATAAACACGCACTAATTGCAGTCATGATTTGTTACACACTGCATTAATGGCGTTCGCAGGACAGCGCCAGCGCCAGCGCCAGCAGCAGCAGCAGCAACAGCGACAGCAGCAGCAACAGCGACAGCAGCAACCATTCAAACAGCAACTAAAATCAAAGCCTAATTGCCTATAAATGGCAGCTTTGCGGCAGCAACAACAAGGACAACAACAAACTGCACAAAATGTGGCGACATCAAACGTAAAGCTTTCAGCGTAGCGCCAACATCAACTAGAGTAATGGCAGCAGCAAGAGCAACAGCAACAGCAACAGCAACATCAACAGCTAGCAACATGTTGGCGACAACAGCAGCAACAACAATAACATGTTGCCAAGCGTTAAGCCTTTTGATTTATAAACAAAATTTAGCAACAATGCATTAAAGTTGCTTTTACTGCTGCCGCTGCTGCCACTCCTGCCGCTGCTGTTGCTGTTGGCTATGCAATTAGGCGCGAGATGTATGTCTGGCAGGTAGAGGCAGCGAGGTGGTCCTGTGTGTCGCCAGCATGTCCGACATATAATCGATCGATCGCTTGATATACAAATCATTTGCTTGATCTCTCACTTGCAGCAGCAACAGCAGGAGCAGCAGCATCATAGATGTTGCTCGCGTGGTCAGCGCCAATTACTTAGAGCATATCAATTATATGACTGCAGCGACTGTAAAATAAATGAGCCAACATGGCCAAATGATACGCAAGTATCAGCATGTTGAATTCCCAAGGAGTTGCAATTGCAGTTGGTGCCGCTGCCGCTGCCGCTGCTGCTGCTGCTGCTGTTCTTGGTGTTGTTGTTGCTGTAATTGAACTGCGCGTATTGCAAATTATTATTTTGTGCATTTGCAATCGCACTGCCTGGGCTGCCTACTGGAAATGTGCAAGGCTTGCCCCCAAGTGCTGCGTGCAGGGCCACAGCGATCAACCGACTCCTGCTTCTCTCTCTCTCTCTCTCTCTCTCTCTCTCTCTCTCTCTGTCTCACTCTCTCTGCTGCGTGTCTGTTCATATGTTTTCATTACTTTTGACCATTATGCGTGTACGTGACGCACAATTTGAAATTGGCAGCTTATAAGCCGGATACCAGGCGACCAATGTGCACAATTGGCAACATCGTCGTAGTCGTAGTCGTTGCTGTTGTTGTTGTTGTTGTTGTTGCCGTTGTTGCTGTTGCACCTCTTCCCTGCCTCCCACACTTGGCTAGCGGCAATACGCTGGCCAATCGAGCAGAGCCAACCAAAACCAAACGAATCGAACCCTGGGCTCAGGACCGTCTGGCCCGAGCAGCGAGCCGTGCGAGCCTCTGTTTGTGGCTTTTGTTTGTTGTTCAAGTTTACAATTTTAATGCACTGCCACTTGACTGTTGACAGTGCAACACGCCAAGAGTGCGTGTGTGTGTGTGTGTGTGTATGCGTCTGTGTTTGTTTGTGTTTGTGCTGGGCTATTGATTTTATGCGCACTGCCCTGCAGTTGTCGCCGTCGTCAACGCAGCTGCTCTTAACTCATTTTGCACATGCACCAAATGAATTTTCAACAGTTAAATCATTCGAAGAAACACTCTATACACATCTATATATATATATATATATATATATATATATATATATATATATATATGTATATGTGTGTATATATAATAATAAAACGCTGATTCATGCTGCTCGCCGTTTTTAAAGCGAGAACTCCATTAAGTCACTGCGACTGCATATCACATTTCTCTGCACTTATGTTTGTGGCATCCGAAGGTTTAATTATGGAATAACTGGTATTATTGTAATGAGCATGTCCTGCATGTGTAGCACATCGATAATTGGCAAGGCTATTGGCAATGCAAACAGCATTGTTAATTAACAATTGAGTACCGGCTCGCTCGATTGTGCAGTGTGTGATGGATCAAGAGATGCCCTGCAAATGGGAGTTACTTCATGTGAAGAGATAGATATAGAAAAAGCAAAGCGCATATGAAATATCCTGTATATATGTATATCTAAGTCAAAGAGGTTTTCGATACTTGTCACAGTATCTAATTAACGTGAGAATCGCATAGAAGGGGATATAAGTTAAAGAAAGTAAAAGGCGAGTGTGTGATAGTTGTAGGAAGCGGGTGAGAGAAAACGAGATAGAACACAAGATGAGAGAGCAGAAGCGAAGGAAAGAACGTGTGAAATAGAATATAGAAAGACAGAAGGAGAAAGAAGGAAAGAAAGAGGGCAACATGAAAGAGACTGAAAGAGAAGTAAGGCTAAGCTTAGTGAGATATATCTAGAAAAGAAGATAAAGAGATTCGGCGGACCACGAGATAAAAAAGGGGAATCAAAATGTGAAAGACTAACTATATTCAAGATATAAGATATAGAGGATTGCTGTAGAAAGAAGCGATTCATATATTTGGTATCGTCTATAGCTTAAATCTTGATTATCGTCTCTCATATCTATATATGATTCATCATATCGCCTTCCCTTTCCACTTTGCTTTATTATACCCATTGCCTTAGTCATGTTCTTGCCGCACTTTATTTATGTCTTGGCTTTAACTTTTATGGCTAGTAAGTGGAACTATAACTATGCCCTTTAAGCACAGCTGAAGAAATGTGAGCTGCAGTCAAGGAATTTACGGTTCTCACTCAGCCATGGGGCTGAACTAAGTTAACAATTAAGCAAAGCCTGAAATGAGATTATACACAGCAAGAGAAGAAGAAGAATGAGAGGAATAAAAAGCATAATAAAGCCTTAGCTTCGAATAGCCATCGATCTTGAGTGGCCATTGTCAGCGTCCCAAATCGCAGTCATTGTCAGGGCCCGTGGATGTGTCGCTTGTTGTTGAATATGATTGAAGTACTTCTTGGCCGGAGTCGTAACGAGCTGGCATCTATCTTATGGCCATATCAAACTGGCATCAAACAATTTCAAATGGATCGAATGAAAAATCAACTGGCGTTGAAAATGGCCAAGCCAATTGCAGCAGCAGCAGCAGCAGCAGCAGCAGCAGCCAGCAACCATTGCAACTGCAACTGCAACTGCTGTTTTGTATGCATGCGGCGAACGTGATCTGTTGCCTAACAGCAATTTTTAGCTGCTAGATATCGCTCCAGAACAAAGTGGCCAACGCGCAGCGACAATGTTGCCGGCGACGCACAGAAGTAGCAGCAGCAGCAGCAGCATCAGCAGCAGCAGCAACTGTTGCAGCAACTGTTGCAGCTGGCTGCTTGGCGAATCATCGGCGCATTTCACTTTGGCCAAAGTCAATGATTGAAATTCTAACTTTGCAACTAGTTGCTGTTGACCTTTTCGCATGAGAATCGCATGCTGATGATGGATACACTGTCTATTGTCTATTGCTAGTTGTTGTTGTTGTTGTTGTTGCTGCTGCTGCTGCTGCTGCTGCTGCTGACTGAACTGAATCTGTATATAGAGTTGGGCGCACTGTCAGCTAGACAGTTGCTCAACTGCTGCCACAGCTGTCAGTGTGCGCAGCTCGTCATGGGCAATTTAAGTGGAAGTGGAAGAAAGGTATCCAACAACAACAACAACAGCAGCAAAGGCAGCAACAACAACACACAAACACATTCGACATGTACATCGATGGCAGAATGCCAAAGTCAAAGCCAAAGCAAATACGCGACGGATAATTGCGCGCAGAGCCAAAAAAAAAAAAAAACTAGTAAGAATAATGCAGTGGGGCATAGGCGACTGCATGATGCACGTTCACGAATTGGAAAACTGCGAATCTATGCAAAAACTGAGCTTTGTTCAGTTGCCAGGGTATAATGAGGTCTAGAGGTCTGGAGTAAGCCAATTCTAACTTGGTGATCGCAAGTCAATGAGCTTTATAGTTCAGAGCCAATACGCCACGCCTCTAGGAGGCGTGGATATATGCAATATATTTAGTAGTTTATGAAAGTAATCAATAGCGATTAACTTGACCCGGCTATAACTAATAATAATACCAAGAATATAAATATTTTCACATTGCATTTATAATAATATGCTCTGAAGAAGTGTTGATTAAAATGGGAGTAGAATATGCTACTATTTTCATGAATGCTGCTACTACTGTTTTTATGAATAATACCACTACTATTTTCACGATGTTTCTATTATTAATGCTTTAACTACTATTTTCATGGATGCTACAATTTCTAGTTTTTTAGGGCTATAGTGGTATACTATTGTAGAATTCATGAAAATAGTAGTAGTAGCGTACTTGAACTACTACTACTATTTTCATGCATTCTTCAACTACTACTATTTTCATGCATGTTTCTACTACTATTTTCAAATATGTTACTATTTCTATGTTTTGAATCGTACTAGTAGTAGACTACTTTCATGTATGCTACTACTACTATTTTCGTGAATTCCAGTAGTTCTATTTTCATTAATGCTACTACTACTACTATTTTCAAGAATGTTCACTACTACTTTCATGGATGCTACTATTTCTATGTTTTAAGTCCTACTAGTAGTAGACTACTTCCAAGTATGCCACTACTATTTTAATGAATGTTACTACTACTACTATTTACGTGAGAACAGCTAAATATTTTGATTTGGTCAGATCTGGTTTGATCTACACGCATAGAAAAGTATGTGACAAATCTTCGAGTTTCTAGCAGAAAACTACAAAAAAAGTCAAAAAAACATGGCAAAGCACAGAGCAAGGCTTTCATAACACGAAACCTATAGACTCCTATTGTTTAATTCTTTAAACGAGTATAAAAAGGCCTAGAACAAGCCTTGGCAACAAACAGCAATAGCAACAACTAACAACTTGGTTCGTCGTCGTCGTCGTCGTCGTCGACTTTGCAACGCGGAATTTCACAGCAGCATGGAAATTTGTTCGATGCCTTGTCGCTGCGTTGTTGTTTTTGTTGCTGCTGCAGCTCTGCTGCTCTTTGCTGTGTCGCTTTTGCTGGCAGTTTGTTTTGTTTGATTTGGATTTGATTTGATTTCCAGCAGCAGCAGCAGCAGCAGCAACAGCAACAGCGACAACAAAAACAACAACAACAACTGCAACTTCAACTTATACTTATTCAAATGCCGCCGCACAGTTTGTTGAACCCGCCGCGTGTGACGCAGTCGTAACTGCACATGCGCGCCCAATGCCCGCCCGCGCATGTGCCGTGCCCTCTCTCCTGCCGGTTGTGCCACAGTGCAGCAACTGCAATCGCATCTTCATGCACTCGCCGCAGTTGGCAATTGCGCTGGGCAAAAAGGTTGCTTGAGCCAACGTCCGCCGTCGCTCGACGTTTGCGGAAAAATGCGATTGACGGTAATTGGTTGACGTTTGTCTTATTTAAATTTGTTTTTCTTTTTGCCATTTTTCTTGGCTTGCAAGCAGCTCACTCACTCCGCGCCCCGCAATCACCCGCCCACCCGTTCGCCCGCTCCAAGCGGCTGGCGAACGCTGAGAGTTTCCTATAAAGTTTGATGCCAAAGCAAAGAAATCAGTTGCTAATGACAATTGGCGCATGCGTAGAGGAGCTGTGCGCAGGGAACCTTGTAGGGGAGTAAGCAAGGGCCTGTTTCTCTTTCTGTGCATAGAACTTGACGTGATTCATTGCAAGAGTTTGGAAACTTTGTTTGCTCAAGAGTTGATTGGCTTTTTATTTCAGTATCGTATGAATTGAAGTAGTGTATGTGAATTCGCTGCCCGTGGGGACCTTTCTATGCGATTCTCAGAGAAGCTTCTAATTTTGGTGGCATTTCTATTCTACAGAACTGAAACTTGGTGTTATATCTGATCAGTCGTGTATACCTCAGTGAAAGACCGATTTTGATTCCTTAGCTGAACTCTTGTTTGCCTCTCTATGCAATTCTCATGAATATAACCAGCTATAACATAGGCTAGATTCCCCTGTAGTGTATACAAAGTTAGATTAAACCTCTGCTCACAGTTCCCACTTTACATCGCTTGCTCACTCTTCTATTCGATTCTCATTTCTTGTCCACCTTATAGAGTATACACTATTCGCTCTGCTATAATCACTCGCTGAGCAAAGCGATCCTCTGCTCGCAATCGGCGTGCAACTTTAATTGAAATGAAATGAGCTTCGTCGATTTGTGTTCTAGGAATTTGTTTTTGATTGTTTTCTTGTAAATTTGAATGATTATCGAGGCAGTTGGTACTAGCAACAGTTGCGCAATTGGCCAACACAGGCAACAATAACAATAAGAATAACAATAACAAACAGCCAACAAATGTCGACGACCCGCGTAATTGCACAACTCACCGACTCTGGCTCTGACTCTGACTCTGACTCTGAGTCTGACTATGACTTTGACTCTGACTGACTGTGAGCAGACAAAGAAGAGCCAGGCCAGAGCAGAAGACCTAGACCCTCTGCCCGGGCCAATGTTCAATAGGGGGAAGTCGTCTCAGTTGTCTCAGTCCCTGGGCTGTGGGTAATTGAACTGTGCGCACTTTTAATTGTGCTCAGGTGACGCGGAAGCAACTTAGAACTGGGCCAGGACTTACACAGCGAGTGCAGAGAGCAGAGAGGGAGGGAGAGCTGATAGGAAGCCAATGGCTGGGCCAATTTGTTACCGCTACATCGCATATCGCGTGAATATATCGCGATCAAGTTGCTAGCCATGGCAAATGAAACCACTTCCTCAACGCTCAGCAACAGCAATAGCAGCAACAGCAGCAGCAGCCGCAGCAGCAGCAGCAGCAGCAGCAGCGTTTAAATAAACATATTGAAGCAAAAGGCAACGGTCTTACGGTAGAGACAAGAGATGCTGATGCTGATGCTGTTTGGCTGCAGAGTAAAGCAAGTTCTTAAGATTGAAACCGAAACTGATGCGTAGTTTAGGGCGATTTACACAGTTTAAACAGACGGCGATACGATAAATCGCCGGCACATGAGCCACACCAATGCCAAGGCGGATGGCGGTTTGCGGATGGCGGATGGCGGATGGCGGATGGGTCGAGGCTCTCGGCCTCTCTCGCCTGTGTGCCATGGCAGCTGTTCGACGAGCCAGTTCGCTTCAGTGTCTTCCTGTGTGCCATAACTGTAGCAAATGGCCAAGCAACATGCAGCCAGAGAACGAGAGCTTTGCGACTGAGATCTGGGAATATATATTCGTATACCCTGTAAGCTGGGCAAATGAATACGACTATGGAAAATGGGGTATAATGACGCCTGGCATGTTCAGCAGATGCTGGTGAACTTAAAGCAGGTTGTATAATACTGATAGGAATTGTCCAGTGGGCTTCATGGAGACAGGCTTGTATATTCGTCTGCCAGATGGAAGTAGAAATTTGTATCAAATATATATTTTATTCATTAATAAGAATTTATATGTGATTTTTCTAAATTTATAAATATTTTAGTTTTATTTTATTTTTGTTGTATTTTATTTTACTTTGCTTTTATTAATTTCTAGTATTTTTATTTGAATTTAATTTTAATTTTAATTTGTTTCATTTTTATTTATTTTTTATTTCAATTTTTATTTCTGTTTTATTTCAATTTCTATTTATTTGTTATTATATATTTTTACCATATTTTTTATTTCATTAGGCGCCTTTGTTAGGGTCTTCATTTTTCCGTTAATCAAACGGAACTAGCTCAGTTCGAAAATTAGATAATCCTGGTCTATATCCAAGCTTTCGCTTAAGCCTATATTTAAGTCTAGGCTTTGTTTAAATCAAAGTATCATCTAGTCGAGCATTCCCTGTTGTTCTGGGTTCCCTCTTTTGCGTAGGCGTCTGAAGCTGGAGCTTTGGTCCTCCCGGCAGCCGCCTAGGAAAATGTTATAAATTGCACATTTGATGAGCAGAGAAACGTTTATGGTTCGTTCTTAGGAGCAGCAGAAGGCAAATGCCAGAGCCAGCTGTGCGTTTGCTGCGGTGTCTGCGACTTCCAACTTCCAACTCCAATTCTGACTTGGAGCTGGGAGTTTGCAGTTTGGAGTTCTGCCTTTTAGCGCTTGCATGTCGGCTGATTAATTGCGCCAGCGTCATAAACGTGATGATATCGCAATGTAAGCGCATTTTTCATGTTATTCAATTCGTGGCCGCCAGCTCAACGTTTCTCTCTCTCTCTCTCTCACTCGCTCTCTCTTTCTCTTTCCTCTCAACTATTTGCATAGCACAATTTGCTTCAATCGCTGCAATAACAAAAGACTTAGGCAACAAACTTGATCGGCTTGGCTACGTTTTTAGTGTTGTTGTTGTTGTTGTTGTGTGCGCAAATTAAATCGTTCGATATTGCCAACTAATTACGAACATTAACGCAATTGAGCCCCCTCTAACTGTCTATAAACTTTTTTTTCTACCTTCTCAATCTGTTCCGCATATGCTCCACTGTGGTTGCTGTGTGTGTGTGTCTGTGTGTGTGTGCGAATGTGTGTTTGTGTGTTGCAATTGGGATTTAATTCTTTGCCCAAATGGGCGCAATTTTTGTTTTTGGCCAGGTGTCGATGCTTTGGCAGGTGTGTTTCGCCTCATTGTCTCGCTTAGCAGGAAGCATTTGGCGTGTATCCATAAATTATGAAGTGTTGCTCTATTGAAATTTGTTTTGCGCTTGGTGCGTTTGCTGAAAAAAGCGAGAAGAGAAAAACAAAAGCGAAAACAAAGGCTAGCAATTGCGCAGTTTTCACCTGGCGCATGATCCCGTTTTGGTTAAAGCCAGTTAAGTATTGTGTGCTGTGTGTATTTAACTGAATTGTTCGTGTTGTTGTGCTGTTGTTGTTGTTGTTGTTGTTGTTGGTGCTGACCTCGCTGTGTAGCAATGTGGATTTATAAGGAGCGGGTCACGTATGGGGTCTATAAATCAGCTGAGGCAATAAAAGATACTTTAAGACGTTGCAAATATGCATATATTAAGGATGTAACCAAGTCTTGAGCGTATATTGAAGCTTGGATAATTATCGAGTTATATCAAATTCCGACGTTTCTATATTTGCTTCTATATGGAGAGCCCGCCATGCAATAAGCCACAGGAGAAGTAATGCAGGTGAAGAGGCGGCTGAAAAGGGAATATCATGTAGCAATAAATGTCTACTTTAATTTTAATCAATTTATTTATATCTTATTTATATTTTAAGAAATATAACTAAGATTGAATTCAAGCTATTAAGTTGACTTGTTGCAGTTTATTGTCTTAGACTTTATAGAGTGTTTAATACCACATCAAAGTATTCCTCTCGAGTCGCTATAACGACAAGAAAACTGCCCCATTCCTAATTATTATTAATTAATCAAAGTCTGGTGATGTTAGTATAAATAAGAATGACTGAACGTTTGATAGTAGAGCGAAAATAAGCTCTAAGTGCCTCTTAATAAATAAAAGGAAAACTATTTTCCATTTTCAATGAGCATGCTACTGAGCCTTGCTACTGCTATGAGTCCAAAAGGTTATAGTTTCTCATAAACATGCCCATGTGATTTTATTTGTAGAGTCTTATACAAAAGGTGCAAAAAAATAAATGAATAAATAATAAAGAACAACAGCTGTATTTATATATTCTTAAAGAGACTTTATTAAATTTCGTCTTAAATCAAAAATATGTATATTGAAAATAATCGTTTTACTCAAAATATTAGTTGAAATACCAGACGAATAGAATTGCCCTAAGAATATAAAAAATGCACGAAAAAATCCATCCAAATCCGAGTAAGCTGCTGAGCAATTCTGCTGTAAAATATTTCGTTGCATACCCAAAAGGAGAAATATTGCAGGCCAACTTTGCTTTGGGTATTAGGCGCTGAAACCCTTGAATGTGAAACAGTAATCCTTTATTCTGCGAGCTCAAAATATAATATATTTTCTCAGGATCCTTAAGGATATAGTGCATTTATAGCGAATAGAAAAGAGAATTTTCGTAAACTAAATGTAGTTCAGGTATTTAAGTTATTTAATTCATATGGTGGAAAGGACATCTTGATAGGCCTTCAATTGGTCAAGTGAAGTTAAAATCTTTGAGGATATTTAGACGGAGACAGAATTGTCTGATTTCAATTTTCTGTTAAATATATAACTAAGATACAATCTTATATGTTAGAAGAGTATATTTTGCCTTAACTTTATACCAAATAGAGTTCTAATTAAATATATAAAAAATCATTGTAATATAATTACCTTAATCCATGAATACTGCGCACTTTCCATTGTTTGTTCCATGTATGGTTCGAGCCAGTTTTGTAAAAGCAGCTTAATTACCTGTTGCACCTGCAATCGCAGCTATTCCCATTTCTATAACCGACTCAATTGCTTTCATTCGCTGCGACGCGACGCCCACACTCCTCCCAAATGAATAACAAGTTGCTTTTGCATATACAATTGATATACATATTTATATATATATTTCTGAGACATTTATTAGACACAAATAGAATGTAGTTTTTATAGTATAATATAGTATACTCTATATGCTCACATAATATGCTAGTTGTATAAGCGATATCATTTGTAATAACTAAAGAAATGTACACGCTAAACGACTAAGACAATGCAAGCAAAAGAGATGGAGAGAGCGATGGTTCTCCCTTCCCCTCTCTTTCTCTCTCTCTCTCTCTCTCTCTTGAGCTCGAACTAAAAGAAAAGAGACTAACAAGATTATAGTTTAATTGTAATTATAATTGTAATTGTAATTAAATTGCATTAATTGTAAACAATTATGAGGAGAAATTAATGAAGTTCATTTGTTAACTATTTAAAAATTGCATAAATCTTGTTGCTTGTTGCAGCTGCTGCTGTTGTTGCATAACTTCATCTAGTTAAATAATGTACGCGATATTTATATATATATTGCTTAACTATATAATGTACTTATATGTGTGTTTGTGTGTGTGTGTGTGTGTCATTGTTTATAAATGTGTGTGCTTGTGTGTATTTTGATATTGCTGCTTTTCGCTCTATCTCCTTTCTTGCTCTTTTTCCTTCTCCAGCTCTATTTTAATTAATTTTTTTTTCTTGCCATTTGGACTCAAAACTATAAGCGACAGCAAATTCATAAATGGCTGTTGTTTATATATTTATAAATTTTTTTTTAGTATATTTCTTATATTTTGTTTTGTTTTTTTTTTTCTTTTTCATCACTCATCGCCGCATCGTTTAAAAAAATATTAACTAAATGTGTCGCATAATATTAAATTAAACATAAAATTAAAATCACAATTTTATAGACTTGATGTGTGTATGTGTGTGTGTAGAGTGTGTGTGTGTGTGTGTGTGTAGGTGTGTGTCAGCGCTTTATGTGATTATATTGTTGTTTGGTTCAACTGCTTTAGTAATTTCCGCTCGCTCTCTCGCTCTCCCACTTTTCATCTCTCTCTCTCTCTCTTTCGCTCTCTCTCTCTCTCTTAGTTGTCGTTGTGCATCCAAGCAAAATATTCTTGAAAAATATTTGAATGGAATTTTTTTGTTTTTGTTGTTGTTTAAAGCATAGTTCTGGGCGCAGGGAAAGGCACAATTCAATATTAATTAAAAATTGCTGCTGCAAGCTCTAAACAAAAAATAGAAGAAAAAAAAATCGGTGAAAGCTGCAAGAGAGAGAGAGAGAGAAAGAGAGATATAGCAAGGAGCGAGCGGAAATTAGTTTAAGTTTTTAAGCTGCACGAATTTAATAAGCAAAACAATCAGAGGGCCGGCACGATTTGCATTGCCACGCCTCCCCTCCCACCTAAAACCCGCTAGCGACTAGAGCTTGCTCACCTGCGGGAACACACACAGCGCTCTAAATGTTGCTTGTTGTTGTTGTTTGTTGTTTGTTGTCTGTGGGTTTGTCGTTGATGGCAGCGAAACGATTTGGCAACGAATCTTCTTCCAACTTCACTTCACTTCACTTCAGTTTGCTTCTCTCGCATCATAACTTCCTATAGATAGAGCGTCGCCTGTTGACGCTGATCGAAATGATGCACATAGAGCTTCTTCTTGGACTTCTCTTTGCTCGGCCGCAGATCCCACACCAAGTTGGAGAGGCTGCGAGGCCGTGACAAGCGTCGCGTCTTCTTCTCCGGCAGCTGCTTCTGTGAATCGCCCGACGTTCGTCCCCCGCTGCGCGATGAGTCGAGTGTGCCCTCGCGCGGATTATGATGATTGTTGCTGCTCGAGCTGCGACTGTGACTGTGACTCTGACTGTGACTGTGACTTTGTAGGTAGCCATGGGTATTCAGTATGCTGCTGCACTTGAGCACCACATCGGGCGGCGTCTGTGAGCAGGCGTCAACTGTTCCACCTGCCGCTGCCTTGACTGAGATCGGCGGCGTCAGGGCCGCTGTATTGCTATCGGGCGTCAACTGCAGGCTGCTGAGGCTCTTGTATCTGGGTGGAACCGAAAATAATGGCAAATAGGGAGTGTGATGTTAGAACATGTATGCAGAGTGTATCAAGTGCGGTTTACAGTGATCTTAAAGCTGAAATCTGAATCTATGTAATGCTACAATCCCTCTAGCATTGCTAAGTATAGACAGGAGACGTAAATACGAAACTTGAAATACGTTTTAAAACTAATGCTGTATATGATAAAATATGTATTTCAAATTTCGTATTTAGGTCTCCTGTTGCTATATTAATATACCCTATAATAATATAAGCTGCAATGGGAATCTAATCAGCATAACCAAATTTTTAAATTTTTTTATTTTATTGTTTTTTTTTTTTTCTTTTTGTATACCGTTAATACAACCTAATAAGATCTTCAAAAATATACATTTATGTGTTTTAGCAATATAACCTGTACTGCCATTATCGAAGGGTATTTGAGAACTTCTAGAAATTAAGTAAGTTCTTTTATGAAAGCCCCTAGCAAGATCTAATAAGATATTTATATGTTTTTTTAAATAATTTTGACCGTATATCATTTCTAGAAATAAGTTAAACCCCTTAACAAGAACATCTTCAAGAATATATATGTTTTCTACTGTCTGTTGCATAAAAGAGTACACCCTGAAATGCCAATATCAATAGGTATTTCAGATTTTCTAGCACGATTTTTTTGATAGCCCTTAACCAGATCTAATTAGATGTTTTCCCTAATTAATTTCCGCTTACCTGATATGAAACAGCGGTGACTGCGGTTCCAGCGATTCTTTAACAGGCAAATGATTGTTGGGCGTCAGCACCTTGCCGTGGTGTGGGTGTGCATGTGGGAGTGGATGGGGGTGTGCGTGCGTGTGTGTGTGTGGATGCCCATGCGAATGAGCGTGATGTGCATTGATCGCTGCAGCAGCCACAATGGCAGCTGTATTGTTGTTGTTGTTGTTGTTACTGTTACTGTTATTGTTGGGCGTTGGCGGCAACTGTTGCTGACTGTGACTGTGACTGTGACTATGGCTGTGACTGTGACTGTGACTGTGACTGGTGCCGCCAGTGGAGTTGCCATTGCTGCTGCTGCCGGCGCTATGCGCATTCGCATTCGCATTCGCATTCGCGTTCGCATTCTTGATGTAAAGCTTTGGTAGTGTGGGGCGCTGTCGCTTCTCGGCTGGCTTTTTGCCCGGAATCGTCTCGATGGGCGGCGGCACGGGCTTAATGTCCTCCTGCCTATGGCTATGATGATAGTGATTGACCAGCAAATGATGTTGCTGCGGCTGCAGTTGCTGCTGCTGTTGGTGTGGCTGTTGCTGCTGCTGCTGCTGCTGTGTTATATATTGATGATGATGTGTGTTGCCGCCATTGCTGCTGCTGTGCTTGTTTGACTCTAGGCTGCTGTAGTTGTTGTTGTTACTGCTCGACTGCTGCTGCTGTGCTAGAGGCGCTGTGGTCGCAGCAATTGGTGCGCGTATCAGGCTGCAATAGTTGCCATTGCCACTGCTGTCCGTATGATGCGATTTGAGCGTAGGCGATTCGCAAATCGGTTCGAATCGTGCCAAACCCTTTGAGAGCGGTGTCAAGCCACGCACATAATCATAGATGTGATCAATCTCGTTGTACTCCTCGGCAATATCGTTGCTGTTGAGCGCTTGATGTTGCTGCTGCTGCTGATGCTGCAGCTGATGCTGCTTGGACCACGAATCACAGCTGGCGCTCTTACGCAACACATAGCCGCTCTCCATCCAGCCGCTGGCCAGGCCCGCGGCCGATGGCAGCATGACAATGGGCAGCCGATTGCCGCTGCCATTGCGACTGCTGAACTTGGAGTCCTTCTTCTCCTTCTCGCTCAGCTTGAGATCAACAATTTGCAGACGATCACGCGCATCGGCCAGCAAACGTTGCGCCTTGTCCAAAAAGCGCGTATACTCAATGAAATGCTCCAGCTGCTCCATGTTCTTGGCACGCTGCAGCTTGATCTTTGCATTCAACGGCACCGGCACCAAATCCGTATCCTTTTGCAGGGGCAGCGCAAAAATGCGATCGATTTCCACGCAGCCCAACAGACGCAGCTCCGGCACAAACGGCTGCTTCAGACCCTTCGGCGCGCTGCCGTGAACGAGTCTGCAAAGGGAGAGAGAAGAGAAAGGAGAGCATTTTAGAGGATAAGCTGAAAGAGGTAAAGGCGCTGCAGTCGAGCATTTCCGACTGCTTAATAATAGTTCCTAGCTGTATCTCTATGGAAGGTCTTGTAGTTTTCCGACTGTCCATAGACAGACTGCATAGTGTCTCTGGTTTAACAGTTATGGATTTGTTCGAATTGCCACGCCCTCAATGATATATTGTTGATATATTCCAGGGACGATGGTGTAGTGACTTATGTATATTATATTCTATTCTTCTATCTTTAAATATTTAATTGATTTTTGTATACTTAAGAGGAAAGCCTATATAGCCATAAGGGTATTTAGAATGTATATGTTACCCAAGCTAAAGAACTTAATAGACGTGATAGACAGCAATAGGATACACATTCTTGAATATATTCTCCTTGAACAAGTTGAACGAGTAATAAAGAGGAACAATTGTCTAGGTTCATTAGGACATATAAAGTCAGAAATATAGACGGACAGACAACTGGACAGCACTGACTGAGGTCAATGAATAGAAGCTAATATACCCTCTCTTGGCAAGGTGAATGAGTATAGAAGAAGGCTACATAGAAGTATGTCTGCCAAATTGCAAGTCTCTAAATGCAATAGTTCATATAGAAATGTGGACAGACGGATGGACAGCAAGACTCTGGTCATTGAACGAAAGCCAATATACTCTTTATTTACCAGCTGAGTGAGTATAAAAACCTCAACACCTTATCAGTAAGGATTGCCTTCATTTCCAAAGTCAAGTCTTTCGCTTAGCAGCAATCAGTTAGACAGACAGACGGACATCAAGTCAGAGAACATTGCACAAAACTAATATACTCTCTTTAGGCAACTTAAACCCATTGTAAACTTGTAAATATCCTAGAGTTCTTAAGAGATAGTTCAATTGGAAGTGCTTTGCAGCCTGCAAACAGCCCAATAGAGGTTAAGGATTAAGGATGCCTGTGCTTATTGCATAAAAGCTAATATGCTCTTCTCTCACAAGTTTAGGAAGTATTCTAAATGTGCATATAGGTTTACCTAGCTTTATCCAAGTCTTTAGCCAACTCACCTGACAATCACCGGCATACGCTTGAGCAACAGATTCTTGACCGTATGCACACCGCTGATGCTGTCCTCGCGCGCTATCGGCGAGAATTTGGCTTTGGTATCGAGTGGCAGATTGATGATCTCGTCCTTGATGTTGCGACACTGCAGAAATTTACCGTTGTCGTTCATGGTGGTGAGCAGCTCGCCGGCGTGAATAGTGCGATTCAGTTGCTGGCAGCGGAACGTCTCACGCACCAGGACCCGGGCATTGCGTCGTCGCGCCAATTCCAACACCGAGTCGATGCAGCGCGTCGAACGGCCATCCTCGCTAAGCAGCTCGAAGTAACCGTTATAGGTCTCCGGTATGAGCACCTTAGCGCCCACATTGGTGGGCTTGCGTCCCTCCTTGATCTTGATGGGTTGCGCCAATATCTGGTATTTCTTGCCGGCGCTCAAAAACAGCGCGGTGCTCTGCAACGAGGGCGCCGATAGGGTGGGCACGCCCAGCGCCTGATGCTGCCCCTTGAGTATTTTGGCCACCGCCGGCAGCGGCTGTTTCGAAAAGTCGCGCAAATAAACGGGCGTGGCATCACCGAAACGGGATGCTGCCAATATGATTTGGCCATCGGTGGCGGCCATGTCGCGATTAAAGAATGAGAGCAGCTTGCTGCGCGCCAATTGAACATTAAATGAGAGTAAATTTCATTGGACTGGCTGCGGCTCACGTTCCGGCTGCGGCTCCAGCTGCTGCTGCTGCTGCTGCTCCAGATGCTGCAGTTGCTCTGGTTGCTTCTGCTGCTGCTGCTCTGTTTGCTCTGACTGTTGTCCACCTACCGCTCCTTCCTCTGCCTCCTCGCTGCTATTGGCGTCGCTCTCCCAGCTATCGATATTCCCGTTCAACTGATCCTCCAACTCGAGCGCGCGTCGCTTCAGCAATTCCTGTTGACGCAGCCGCAGCAATTGGGCACCACGACTGCAGCAGGCGTTTGCTATTTGCTCTTCAATGGGCGTGGCTGCTGCTGCTGCTGCCTCAATTGCTGCTATTTGACGTTGTCGCTGACGTTGATGCTGATTCTGATGATGCTGCTGCTGCTTCTGCTTCTGCTGCTGCTCCTGCTGCTGCTCCTGCTGCTGCTGTTTCTGATTGAGTTTCGTCTCAAACTGTTTCTGACTTTGACTTTGACTCTGGCTGTGGCTATGGCTGGTCAGCAGTCGCGTGGATGTTTGCAGAGCGTAGTTGAGATACTGCATTCGGTTTGCTGCTCCTCGTCGTTCTGGCCACAGTGTGCGAATTCAACTTGTGTCTTGTCGTCCTGTCGTCTTCTGCTTCTACTGCTGCTGCTGTTGCTTCTTTGTCTTCCTTCTCTTGGCCAGTCCTGCAAGTTTGTTGTGTTTTAATTAGTGAAAAGGCTTTTATTCTTATTTTTTACGAGCATATTTATGGCTAGCCCTAATCAAGGCATGACCAAGGGTCAACGCTGCGTGAGTTACTACATACACTAGAGTGGCATATGCCCCGATAGTTAAGTTATGAGCGAGAGTAGCTTGAGGAGTTTGCTACATGAAATTCATAAATGTTGTAGGCGGCTTAAAAATGCTGGAGTTGTACTTGGAGTTAGCTATATGAGGCTTATGCTAGAGGGTTTAACTACTTGCGAGGGTTGGCTGAAAAGTTGTATATTTGTGAGACAGATATTTACTTCTTTCTCTATTCTTTCTAATTTACTGAAAAAAAAAAAAAAAAAAAATATATATATATATATATATATATTTCCCTTTCTGGGGCGACATTAAATTGAAAATTTGTCGATTTATATATGGATTAAATTTTGTTCAGATTTTTATCAGTTTTTATATAATTTCTAGTATTTTTTTCGATCTGTTCTTAACAGAGTTCTTATCCATATGAGAGGCCATTAGCTTTGCATCAATTTTATAGACTCTCCTCGTGGAGTATACCCAAAATCCGTCAAGTTTTCGCAGAGTCCACATATACACTCACAAAGCCACACAGATAGTCGCTCGCAGGCAAAGGTGTTATTTATGTGGCCATAAAACTGAATAGAAATTGCATTTGTGGCTGCATAGGCTGCCAGAAGATGCAAGACGCTGGCGACAATGCCCAGCATGCCATTAAGACCATTCGGCAGAGGCAGTTGGCAGCTGGAAGGCGGAGGAGTACGAGTCGTCGTAGATGCTGCCATAAGCCTGGCCAACAAATGACCAGACATTAAAAGTACTTAAAGGATATTTGCATATTTATGAGCCCACAGAAATGCGACGATGGCAACGCAAGCTGCACGCGCTGCCATTGAACTGTGCTCAGTGCTGTGTTTGGCCAAAAACGTTTACTAAATTAGTTGGCAATTAGAAGCAAGAAAACACACCCCACATATTGAGAGAGGGGGAGAGAGAAGCTGAGATAGGCGTCAATGTGGGCGTGCCGAGACATATGCTGGACTTGCATTTCTATAGACTGAACTTCTAGGGACTGGACTTAAGTTTATGCAACGGCTGCTGGAAAACGCGGATCATAAACAATTTTACGAGCCACGAGCTGAAAATGCAATTTTCCCTAGAAACAACAAACACAACAACAACAACAACAACAGCAACAGCAACATAAAGTGCATTCACTTAAAGTTATAAAACATTTCGTGCTGTACATAAAAGCAAGTTTTAATTGAATTTTCGAAATTTATGTTCCAGTGTTGGAAAAGGATCTGCGAAAAGTTTTGCATTTATTATGCATGCAGCTATATCCATTTATTCGTTATAGTTAAAATTGCTAGCTGACTCTGTTTCTATATTTTAGTCAGCTTTCCAATTGACTAGCCAATGCTGGAAAAGAACATAACTTGATGACTATTCTTATTTGATAGACTTTTGATTAAGCTTCAGCTTAAGCCTTTGCTGAAGAGCTTAAAATAATACTGTAGATTTTATCGATCATTTCAGAGCTCGCTTTAGATACTTTGTATAACTTCTAGGCAGTGTTAGAATTTTACAGTGTTGTAAAATTCGCAGCAAGCAGGTATAGCTCACTTCTCAACTCATTTTCTTCAACTTGACTTCTTACATTGCCTTTAACCACTTTGTTATTTTTTTTTAATTAATTGGATAGTGTTGGAAAAGCCTTTGGGAGTAGTTTAGTAGTTTAGCTCATTTGGTAGCCTCAATATTTTTGGCTGTTATTTTACTTCTGGATATCTTATTTAATTTTTTTTTTTTACACTGCTTTCCAATTAATTTGCCCGACTGTGTCTCAGACGACGACGATAACACGGCCAGCAATTAATTTCCACCATGGAAAGTACCTATTTTTCTTTTTTGTTGATTTTGCAGGAAAAACTTAACAGCAGCAATTCTCACGGTTTTTTTTCTTTCTGTAACTTATGTGGCTGAAGAAACGTGACATTTTCTACTGGCTACTGGACAAAAATTGATGCCACAGCCTCAAACAGAGTTTGTTTGTGTTGAGGATTGGCCAACTGACTCAACTCGAGTCGACTCGACTCGACTCGGTTTCCTGGCGCGTACGTGTCTGGAGTTTTAGTCGCCTGTTTGCTGATCTTTTTTTTCCTCTTTTTTTTCACTCTGCTGCCGTTGCTATTGCTGGTGCATGGCATGACACAGTTTCAGTTGCGCCTCGCATTTTAGTCGATTTCATTGAGAATGGCTTAATTAATTTAGTGGCGCCCCTGCACAGCATTGTGCAGGCTATGCCAAGTAACTGGCACAGCGACTTAGGCTCAGGGCAAGCCAGACAGATGCGCCGCTGCCGCTGCCTCTGCCAGGGCAACACTTAACAACTTCCTGTGAAGCAGCAGAAGTTAAAAAAAAAGCGAAGAGAAACTCATTTAACTTGCGACTGACACGTTGCATTTACGAAGAAGCCACACAAAAAGTTATTTTAAAGAAATATTCTTTTTTTTTACCATTTTCGTTGTTGTTTTTAATAAGCAGGCATGCAAAAGGAAAAATACAACTTGCAATAAACACGAAATCCTTTTGCAAGGCAGTCGCTGTCGCACTCTCAGTCTCTGTAGCTGGCCCCAAGTTGCCTTTGACGACGATAACGTTGAGCTATGCTGGCGTAGAGTCCTACCATTTCAGAGCTGCCTGTTGCTGTTTGTTGTTGTTGTTGTTGTTGTTGTTGCTGTTGTTGCTGTTGCTGTTGAGACTGCTTCCTGGCCGTAGGGCAAAACAAAAGCCGCAAGCAAAACACTTGAACAAACCTTGCAGCCAGTTCCCAATTGGAGTGCGCAGATGGGTTGAAAGTGACAACAGGGGCAGCCTCGGTCGCCACTCCTCGCTCCCCGCTCCCCGCCCCCCGCTCTCAACTCTCCACTGTACGCCTTGCGCCCTTCCATGCGGTTTTCTGACTATGAAATATGAAATATGTAACCCAAGACGCAGACAACAACAACAACAACAACGACTAGTGGAAGAAGCCTGACGCATAATGAGATACAGAGCTTACAACAACAACAACAACACAACAGGTACACAGCAAAAACGAAACGGAAAGCAACAGAAAAAAAACTTAAAAGAAGCAAAGATTTTGTACTGCTCCGAAAGGACGAATGCTAAATGCTCTTAAATTTAGCTGATTTTGATATGCTAGGAGTTGCTATAAAGAGAGCTTTAATTCTATTTTTAATTCAATTTCTCAATTCGCAAAATTTTAGTAAGATTCTATTATTAATTTATTTAAATTTGTATAAGTTCAAGGAATTTAAATTCAATTAATTTAGATAATTTAACTTTTAATTTGTTTTAATTTCAATCTCATAATTTATCAGAGATTTTAATACAAATTTATTTTATTTTCGGCTTTCAATAAAAAATTAAATAGAAAGAGAAATGAGGGAGTACGAATCTAAATTTGTTTTAAAATCTATTAAAATTCAGACAGGGAATTTCCATTGTTACTTTTGGAAATTCCGAGAATTTCAATTTTAATTTATCTAAATTCAGCTAATTTTGTACAGACAATTTTAATTTTAATTTAATTTTGTGCAGAAAATTTCAATTTGATTTTATTTTAATTTCCACTTCAGATTTGTCAGCAAATTTAATTAAAATTTCTCTTCATCTGCTATAAATAAAAATGATATAAAAATTCCAGCTCCAATCTACAAACGTTTCTAGTTTACTTGGTAATATTTCACTTAAAAAAACCCCATTTTAATACATTTCTATATTTCTATTATAGTTAATCATTTCCATAAGCTCATGGAGCAACCAAAGCTGAGTCATAATTGTCAAGTGATTCGCTGGCTTCCTAGTTTTTAGAAAGAAACCCCTGTTTAATTCATAGTTGATCTATTTCTTCATATGTTAAATACATCGAGATTCTATGTAGAGAATATTGAATATATAAAAATTTAAGCTTTGCCAAAATGTAAGCTTTTCATAAACCACTATCATAGCTACAAGCTAAACATTCTGAAATTTCCCTATCAAATACACATTTCCCAACTGCCAGTGCCCCAATAAATAATCTCTGTCAAGTGTAGTAAACCCATCTTAGACCTCAAAATTCTAGCTAGACAACATGAACTCACTTGCTGCATATGAAGTTTGGCGCTGCCTAATGAACAAGTTTCCCGAGCTACATGGAAAGTGTATAAAGCGCGATAAAAGCAGCGTTCAAAAGGATTACGTGACAGTCTATGAACACATGTGTGTGTGTGTGTGTGTTGATGTGTGTGCTAGTGTGCTAGCAAACAAAATCTGCGCATATATGTACATAGGTGTGGATGCATGTGGGTGGCTTTTGTTTAGCTAACAAAAGGCAAACCGCCGCGCTGCAAGGAGGTAGAAAAGAAAAGAGAGGAAAAAAAGGAAAAGTGTAAGGAGCACGTCCCGGTCGCAGGTCAGAACAGGCGTAGCTCATAAAAGGAAGCAACAACACACATGCACTGATGTTTGCATAGTGTGTGTGTGTGTGTGTATGTGTGTGTGTGTGCGTGTGTGTCTGAGCGCATTAATCACACTAAAGAGTTTTACAAAATCCAACTCGAGTCGACTGCGCGCTGCAGTCAAAGGCAGAACAGAGCAGAGATGTTGTTGCAGTTGCTGTTGTTGCAGTTGTTGTTGTTGCTGGTGTTGTTCTTGTTGTTGTTGTCACCAGTTTTAAGCTGCGGCTTAAAAAATTGCAGCAAGCTGCTTATATGCGTCTAAGAAATCTCGCGCTATTGCCGCTTCAACGCCCAGCAGTACTTCACGGCGTTGCGACGTCGACGCTGACTGCGCAGCTAGCGAACAATATATACATATATATATATGTATATATATATCTGTATATATAGGGTATAAATGTATGTCTGCTCTATGCTTTTCCTACATTGCGTTTCATATCCGTTTTGTCAACGGCAACTGCGAACAGCTTTGGCTTTAGCCTGCATCTTCAGCTGCATCGAGTCCTAGCCCTCTCGCTTACCTTATTATGTCATTCTTAGCGCTTTTGATTACTTTTTATCCGCTTTTGCACGCGGATCTCTTGTGGTTTGCACTCGCACTGGGCCTATCTCTAACCCTTGGTGTGACTAATGACGGACAACATCGTTGGGCCTAGCCGCGACTCGCCTCTAGCCTTTAGCCCACTCACCACTTGCCACTCGCCACTTGCCACTTGCCACTTGCTGCCGCTCGTTTGTTTAGTGGCCACGATGTAAATAATGAAATAATATGCTTTTTCTCTTGTCTGCCATGAAAAATTAACGCGCTGCCCATTCCTGACTCGTTCTCAGCTTTTTATATCGCTGGACTGTTGGTTTTTGCTTTCATTTGTCAAGTTGTCCTTTTTTTTATATTTTTTCGTTCTATTGGGTGTGAGAAAAGGCGCTGTTGGGATTCGCTTCATTTTGTGGGCGGACTCTTTGGGGGTAGCTTTGTAAGCCGCAAGGTTATTGCACTGAAGCCAAAGTAGCTGTCATTTATGATGGGCTGAGTCGACTGAGGACAGTTGCCGCTGTTCGAGTAATGAGTAGGCGGAATATGTGAAATGGAGTATATTTAGGTGGGTCTGCACTGTAAGTTATTAACGTAAGGGCAGGGAAAGAGAGCTACAGTAACGATAGAGTAGATAACAGAAAGTTGTCATATATATTCAAATTTAATATGTGTCATTACATGACTCAGACCGCATAACAAAAAAATGGGTTACTCTAATGACGAATCAATAGTTGTAGCTATTTTTATAAGTCTTCAAACAGGACTTCGTGAATATATATATAGCAGAGAATGTAGATCGATATAATATATAAATACCTCTATATATATACATATTTCTATATATATTTAACTAGAACAGATAGATATATAATATAACTATGCATCTCCCCATTAATAAATAAATAAGTTTGTATAGAAATCTATATAAGGATTTTTATATACATTTTTATAAGCACTTCCCCTCATGTCTACGCTCATCCTACATGTTAGATCCATTATAGAGCCATTTTATGGTCGTAAAATACCATTGCAGTTAAATACTTCGACTCCATATCAACACAGCTCAGATGAAGGAAATACAGCTTAAGCGGCAGGAACAGTCAAGTTGCACTGATATCATATCATATATATAGCCTAAAATACAGTTTTAAAGCTAATGCAATCAAATGTGATATAAAGACAGCATAGCTAAAATAAGTTTTAGTAAATGTAGACTTTCCATATGTTTTTAGAATGGCACATAAAATCTGTGTAATAAAATCCAAACACTTCTTAAAGTCTCTAGAATTTATCGGCCCCTTAAACTACTTCAGAGACATTGGACAAAGCGACTTGGAAACCTTTTTCTTTACGCATCAATTTATCTTTTCCACGAAAAACTGTATCAGAACGGTTTTTTTTTTTTTTTTTATTTTATCGATTGTATATTTTCTCGAAAAAGAGAAGAAACTAAAGTCAAATGAAATGATATCAAATACCGTAACATCATATAAAAACTCCGCCTGACAAAGGCAGTTTCAAGGGCTCGCGGCCCTTGACGGTTGACCGTGTCGTAAAGTTATATTGTGAGTGTCGACTGTGTCAATAGCTAGATGATGCGGTATATCCATAAAGTATATATGGATATATATAGATACGTGCTCCATATGTATAGGCAGAATGTAACGTAGTTTGTTATTGATGTTATTGCTATTGTTGTCGTCATTGTTGTTGTTGCTGTTGTTGTTGTTGCTTTATTCATATGCTAAATTTAACAGTCGGAGCGCGCCCAATTCGAAAATTTTCAATTCCGATTCATAAATATGGCGGGGGCAGCAGCAAATCAAAAGCAATTAAAATGCAAAGCCGCAGAACAGCAGAAAAAAGGGCAATAATAATAATGTTGCTGTTGTTGTTTTTATTGTTGTTACTGTTGTTGTAGTAGTAGTCATAGTTGTTGTTGCTCTGACGTTGATGAGCTTGCCCGCGCCAATGATTTGTGTTTTTTATTGAAATGTTGACGTGCTTACTAATCAACCAAACGGTCAGAGTTGGGAAACACACACATTTCGGATTCTATATTAATCATGCGCTGCACACAGGCAGCGAGAGAGAGAGACAGAGATAGAGAGAGAGACAGAGAGGGGGGCAGCAGAAGAATTGTAGGATTGGGATTGGGTAGGGCATAGCGGTCGCCTACCAAGAACAGCACAGGAAATCGAAAACGAAATGCAACAATTGACTGCTGCCGCATTTGGTGGCAAACAGAACTCTCTTAAACAGTAGCACATATACAAGAATATAGTAAAAGAACCGTTTGTCGAAGTTCTATATTGGGTTCATTCAGCATTGTGTCAGACCCAAAAAGAAAAAAAAAAAAAAAACAAAGTTTAATTTATGCCCACAGTTCTACCTTGGCTATGACACTAGGTAACCGTACGAGTTCTGTTTACAGACGAAACGAAAGTTTTTCATTTGTGACGGCTGTGTGAGGTGTTTATGTATGTGTGTGTGTGTGTGTAAAAGGGAAATCCCTTTTTTGGGCAACTTTGTTGCCATTTATAAACAAATGCTGCGAGCTTAGAGACAAATAGAGAGAAAAAAGGGGCTGGGCCGGGCCGGAGCGTGCTAAGGCTATGGTTGGGGCTGTGGCTGGGCTTGGCAATGCCGAGGATGGGCTTTTGTTGCTTTGCTTTTGACCCAGAAAAATGAAAATACAATAAGAAAATGTTGCGCCCGCCTTTTGTAAGTGAAATTTTCAGCTAGACGCTACATGTCTTTGTTGTCAATAAAACAAAACACGAATACCCCAATACCATTCGATTGGAGAGTGTTGCTGCAAGGGGCAGCCAGAGATGAGAAGTGTGCGTTGGTGTCAGCGCTACGACAGACCATTAAGTCGCACAGCCTCAGTTCCAGGCGCAGCCTCCCCTGCCCCAAAGGCTGTCCCTGCCCTGCCTATCAGAGTGTGGGCAGCAATGGGCATATAATCGAGCTGATAATGAAACAGCCAAACAAATTGTTGTTGTCTAATGGATTGTCAGCAGTGAAAGGCCGCATCAAAAAAAAAGAAAAAAAAAAAAAAAAGAAAAGAAAAACGAGTGTTTAGAACTCTTTTAGGTGGCCATAACAAAAAGCAACTTTCAAGTTGAGCGAATGCCCAGACGGTTAAATGCTTTCCATAAAGAGAGCAGATAGTTCTGGATAATAAATATCTATAGAGCTGAAACCGACTTAAATTTGCATACAATTATCAATTAGTTAGGTGAATTTGGAGAGCTTTCTCAATATTTGCGACTTCCAATTTTCTAAAAAACTTAAATGGCAATATTCAAATGAAATGCTATTTAAATGGATCACGCATTATTTCAAATATAATATATAAATAAAACATATTCAAAAATATATTTGGTGAAGCTTATTAAAAACCTAATTTATGTTTAAAAAATTTGTGTAATATTACTTATATCAATTTCATATTATTTTTAAATTTATTGAAATTTGCGTTTTATTTACTTATTATAATATAATTTATTCTATTCAAATTTTTAAGAATTAAATTTAATAAAATATTTGCTAGTCTCTTAATTTTGTAAATATTATTATTATTTATTTTTGTTTTGTTTTTAAAATGTGCATTATTTATTTATTTATTTTTTTTTTATTTAATATTTATTTTATTTTTTGTGATAGTATTTATTTTATTTTTATTTTCTTTTATTTTCTTATTATTTTCTTTTATTTTATTATTATTATTTATCATTTATTTATTTGTAATATTCTGTAATTTATTATTTTTATTTCATTCGTTTCTGAAATTTAATATTATGTTATTTTAGAACATTAATGAAATTTTTTGATTTAATTATATTTTATTTAAATCTTGAGTCATATGTAAACTTTGTCACATTATTTGTAATTTTTTTTTTTAAATTTATCATATGAATTTTAAAGCAAAATTAAATAAAATTTTCTTTGACTTAAACCAATTTCAATATTTAAATTTCGTTAGTTTTTTCATTGACTGACTCATTTGAACTAAATTTAGCTCTTCATTGCTTTACTCATTAATATTAATTATTCATCAATATTTGATTAGCTTGCAGATAATGCAAAACAAATTTATAATTTAATTTTCATTTAATAAATATTCATTTCGTTTTATGTGTTTTTATATATTTATTTAATAGTTTTTTAATACTGTTTATTTATAATTAAAGTATATTGTGCTAACTAATAATTTAGTAAACTAATAATTATTCGTTATTATATTTTGAGCTCTTTGTTTTTGTCTATTTCACAAGTTTATTTCAAAAGAATTGATATTCAAAATTCATTCTTGACACTTAATGTGATGTGAACAAATTTCACACCAGCTTCACACACACGCACACACGCACATACACAGAGTCACACATAATCGCAGACACAATAATAATTTTCACATTTAACCCAATTTCTAGAGCATGACGCTAATTACTTTTAAATGATATCAAATATTTTTATTATTTTTATATTTTTATTTCAGAGATTTACATATTTATTGCTATTATTGCTCACCTCCAATGCGGACAATCACTCGCTCTGCTCCACAAAAATTATGTACGTATATAAATGTATTATATATTGAAAGAAATGCCGTTAAATGTGTACCATAAAGTATTACACCTTTTGCCAATCAATTAACACGCACACACACTCACGCATATATATAACAGTGAGTGAAAGAGAGGGCTATACACATAGACTTTCATTACTCATTGGCGGCAATTTCTTGACTTAAATTTTTGTTTTCTATTTGCCTTGTTTTACAGATCTTGTTGTTGCACTTGTTGTTGTTGGTTACGCGACTTTTACACGCATTTCATAATACAACACGTAATGGCAAATAAATTTCTTTTGTTTAAGCTGCGAATTTCACAAAACTAACCAAATCTGGCACACAAAGAATTTGTTTACTTTCACGCATTCAATTTGCATAAGCTCAAAATCGAAACGATACGCAGCATCCACTAAATGTTGTAAATCTCTTCACCCTCTTCCCTCTGATTATGTAGTATGTTCTGTTTGGTGCGTATATCGAGTGACGACTGTTTACCGAATCAGCTACTATGCCGAGTGTCTCGCGTGGGCTGAGCAAACGTAAACCTCAACGTAAACGTAAACGCGCACGCGCACAGTTCTCAGCGACAACGACGACGACGACGACGACGGCGCGGACTGACGATTGTGTTATGAACCGGTCGCTGGCTGCGGAGCTAATGAAATGCGAGCTACGGTTCTGAGAGCTGTCGGTTGAGTTGAGTGCCCAGAACAATGCAGTCGGCGTCGCAGTCGCTGTCGCTGGCGACGGCGCAGCTGGCGTACGTTTTAACAGTGAGTTAACAGCGCGCTGTTAAACCGGTCTCTAGGTAAGGCATTTCTTCACACACACACACACATACACAGAGAGAGAAACAAAAACTGTGTTTTCGTCTCTAATTTCTAAGCAAACGCTGTGCGAGCGATTCTCCACGATAAGACTCGGACAGTTGTTTAATAGTTTTCTTTCGAATTTTGAGTCTCTTTTAGCTTGTTCTTCTTCTTGTTCTGCGGGATTTGTTTGCTGAGAAAAACGATGAAACTCCCAGACAGACTCCCCTACTAGCTCTAGCTGTTGATTTGTTTTGTTAGCGTCTCTTTGGTTTTCATTAACATTTTCATTTCCATTTTTTTCTTTTTTTTTTTTATTTATTTTTTGGACTCTGTGTCAACTGAGTCTTCGTATCGTAATACTATTTTGTTGCTGCCCATCATCATCATTGTGCGTGTGAATTTTTATGGTTCATTAAAATTAAAAGCAAGCTCTGAGCTCTGAGCTCTTTGACTCTTTTATTTATAGCCAACGATTGGCATTTAGAATGTGAGTTCTTTTTTTTTTGCTTTTTTTTTCTTTTTTGGGTTGACTGAACGAACGAAACGGCATAATTGACTGTGCGACTTTTTGTTCGTGTTGTTGTTGTTGTTGGCTTTTGCCATTTCACATGGCAAAGAGCCAGCCGATGAGAGGCATTTAACTGATGTAATAGTTGCGTTCAGCATATGCATATTATCATGTGCAGTCGCATAAATATTTATATATATATATGTGTGTGTGTGTGTGTGTGTGTGAAAAGGGTTTGTTTTGTTTCTCTCTGTTTTTGGAGAACAGCTTGAAGCCCAGAGCTCTGGGGCCAGCTGTCTGGGCCAATGATTTACGACAAACTTACTTTAGAATATTCAATCAGAGAGTCTTTCAAAATCGCCGCAAGGCCAAAGTTCTGGACTGGACTACACAGCCGCATGCATAGCACATGAAATATGAGCGCAAATTATGAACAGACGTCACGTCAAAGGATTAACAAGCACAAAACCCTCTAACCCAACGCAGCCAACAGCCCCCGCCCCAGCACCATCCAAAGCAAGGTTTTTGCGGCCAAAAAAAAAAAAATAAAATAAAATAAAATATATATATATATATATATATATATACATATATATAGAATATGAATCAAACGTTGAGCCGAAGTTGACTTTGATTTCAAGGAAGTCGTCGACGATGTCGACGTCGTCATCGTCCGATCCGCTGATTTGATTTTTATGGCTTTGCGCCAAGTCAACCCAAGTCAAGCCTGGCCAAGCCAAAGTGAACCTTTTTTTTTTTAGTTTTATTTTTATTATTTTTTATTCGAGCGAAAACGCAGCTTGGCGATTAAAATCTAACAAATTCTTTGCGCAGGGCTGGCGCAGGCGGGCTTGGCGGGGCAGCTGCTCGACGCGTTAAATGGTCAACACCCAAAAGCGCCTGCAGGCCGCGCTCAGTGGAAACTCAATTTTAAAATGCAGATTATGTGCGCTGATTAAATATTGTTTTTTAATTTCTCTCGGCGTCGCGCAACGCAATCAAACATACAACAAATTAAAAATGCGCAGCAACAAATGCAGCGCAGGGAAATGCAACCTGCGTTTGCCTTTTAATGCTGCGCACGTAACGCTTAATAATAAAATATAAGAAGAGGAAGAGAGAGGGGAGGGGAGAGAGAGAGAGAGAGAGAGGGAAACATATATTAAATTGAAAAAGAACAAACCAAGCGCAAGTTTGGGTCGATGCGCGGTCAAGGCGTAGCCAAAGCAGCGCCGCCTATCGAAAGGTTTATGACGGCGACGCGTTCGCCTTTTGACTTGGTGCCGGCAAAACAGACACGGCTAAAGTCAAGTAGACAAAAGCACATCAAACAAACGTCAATTGTGTGTGTGTATGTGTATGCGTGAGCTTAAGAGTTAATAACTTAAGCTTAAAGTTCTATAGAGTACATAAATATAGGGTATTCATTGCTTTGGTCTGTATATGCCAAATAGGCTTCTATTTTCAATTAATTTTTAATAAGAAGTTTTATTGCAAGTGTGATGAAATTATTATATTTATTGTATATATCATGGTTGTATGGGCCGTGTTTTATTCGGTATATGAATCATGCTTATACCTATAGAGATAGCTATACATTTATTCAATAAGGCCAACTATCTATCAACTGTGTCTGGTTTAGCCATTTCATTTTCAGCTACAAAGTGTATTCTAAATATTAAATACGTATTTTTTTACAGGGTATGTTAATTTAGTCTATTAATTTATATACTAATATATTAATGTTTATATATTTATATATAGAATATATATAGTATATATACTTCTACTATTCATACATCTGCGCTTTGATGAATATTTCAATCAAGCTTTCAGTCAACTCTTTTGCTTCTATCTAATTCATTCATCTCATTTGATTCGTTTGCTTACATATAAATATATACCATTGTCTGTATATATAAATATATGTTTTCATAACATAGAGTGAATTATTCAATAGATTATATGGACTATATATACTCATATCGGTCATTCATCTTAACTTTCATTCTAACTCTTCTCTTTTTTTAATTTATTTATCAGTTTGATTCTATTTTTTAAATTGAGCCTTAATATGTATATTGATTTCTGTTTTTCTTCTTTTTATAGGTATATCTATAAACAAAAAATCATAATATTTTATATATTAATGACATCTAAAAATCCGATTTGAGGAATTTATAAATATATTCGTATATATGTATATATATATTATATAATTCATATACATACATACATCCTCTAGCAAATCCGATTTGACGAATTCAATATTATGATTTATATATGTATACATATATATATATACTCAGTGCATATACATACATATAGTTTATCTTTAACTTCTGCCTTCGTTCAATTGAGTTTCTCTGCCACCTATTTAAATCATTAATCGAAGTGAATATATATATGTATATAAATCAGCTACTTTACGATCTTGCTTTGCTTCTTCATTCATCTTCTTCATTCCATAGTCTCTTTATTGGCTGTTGCATCACTTTAGCTTAATATACTTTCAAGCCTTATCACACGCAAGTTTGCTGCCTAAGTCTTTTGTTTCAGCCGCCGGCTTTGCTTTATCAAATTTGTGGAAATCGCGCATATAACGGTGTGCCAGCTGCACATATACTATATATATATATATACATATATATATATATATATATATGTATATAAATATATGTATATATATATATATGTGTGTGCATTTATCAGGAAACTGTTTGTCGGCTTAAAGATTTGCATAAAACACACACACACACACACACGCTGGCAGCCTCTTTGTGCGTGTGCCAATTCTTGGCTCCTGCCCACACCAACAGCTCATCCATAACTCAACGCTGTATGCAAATGAGCTGCAATTGGAGCTGTGGCTGCAGTAGGGGCTGACTTTTAAAATTAGCTGAAGCCGGCTTTCACTTTTTGTTGTTGTTGTTGCTGTTGCTGTTGTTGTTCTTTTTTTGGTCTTTTTGTTGCCTTTCTTTGGAAAGCGCTTTGATTGATTGTCTTGGCCATGGTTATGGAGGCACTGCAGCCATGTGTGTGCGTGTGTGCTTATAGTATATGCGGGCTTTGCCTTCCTGGTGCGGGCCTAACCTTTTGCACTGCACTCGTCGCTGTCTCTTTGTGTGCATGTGTGTGCATGTGTGTGTGTGTTTTGTTGTGCTTTGTGCTTTATTTTTGTGTGTCTTGACTTTGACGGTTTTTTTCCTGCACAGCATTTTACGCTTAATTTGGCTTTGATTGATGTTTTAGGCTTGACTCATACACACTCAACGAAAATTAGTTACGTTTTTGCTTTGTTTTTGTAGTTTTCACGCGGTTCAGTGAACTCCAGTGCAATTTGCGGCACAGCGGGTGCTGCCAACTGTTAGTGCAGCCCTCGTAATGTTCATATCATTTTGAATGAATTTTGAAGTCGCCTCAAGTTGCAACATTCGCATTCTACGCCTTCTGGCCAGTGTCTTTAACCACTTTGACCCACTTTGGTATTGTGTGTGCGGGTTCTTCAGGCGTTGCTGCCGCTGTTGCCGCTGCTGTCTCAGCTTCTTCTTCTTTTGCTGCTGCTGCTGCTGCTGCTGTTGGTTCATTGCGATTTGGACACTTTCCAAGCGCACAGGTTGGAAAGCAATTAATTACATTGCCAACTTGTACGTGGCCACAATGAGATTGTTAACAGCTCAAAAGCGCGAGCGCGAGTGCGCGCGCGTCAGTCAATCAATCAATCAAACAGTCACTCAATCACTCAGTCAAAGAGTCAAACAGTCAATGGCCTCCAATCTTGGGTAGTTCCCAGTTCTATGGAAAGTTCTAAGTTTCTCAAATCGTTTTTCTAGCTGTCATGTTGGCGCTCCAGGTGCCATTATTTATAATGTTCTTCTTCCTCATCATCATCATCATCATCGTCATCATCATCATCGTCATCATCATCATCATCATCGACTACTTCCATATTATATTTGTTGATTTTGTCGCTGTTGGTACGACAATCGTTGGCCACACCAATTAGGACACGAAAACGCAAACATTTTTCATTTTGAAACTTTCCGTTTGCCAATTTGGCTTTCATTTTCATAGCGCGCATTTGCCCTTTACGTTGGAAAGTTCTCATGTACCCTTAATAGGTACCTACGGCTGTCGTCGCTCCAGCTAACAATGCCATGGTTCCATAACAAGGACAGCTCTTTCGTTTCGCCAAAGCAGAGCCATTCAAATTGCGAGCAAAGTCGAAGCAACTGCCACTGCCACTGCCACTAGCATTGGCAATGGCACTGGCAATGCCACTGACTATGGCAGCATCCGCATCCTAAGAAACAATAAGCAAGGGCAGTCGAAATCGAGGAGAGAATCCCAGCCAGCAAACGAACAAACAAACAGCCAACAGAGCGCAGAGCACAGAGCCAAACGTAAAAAGCGAACGACTTTTGCAGCATCACGTTTCACGAATTCGCGGCAGAACACGTCCCTGTTCCTGGGCGCATTAAATGCAAACAGCCAAAACGACAACAGCAGCAGCAGCAGCAATCTAGAGACCCTAACCCAAAAGCAAAAGCATTGGCGAGCCGAAAAAAATGGAAATAAATTGAAATAAACAACTGCGCGGACAATAAGTAAAAGTTTGCTACAGTTGCAACAACTCTTAGATGCACAGCACGCTCAGCGCTGCACTAATCTTTGCAGCGTATGCACTGAGATGCGCGGCATCATTCTCATTCTCATTCTCATTCGCATTCTCATTCTCATTGTTTTGCCAGAGCATCCCCAATACAGTTCCCACCTCCACCTCCAGCTCCTGCTGCTGCCATCCATTGTAACGACATCAACACCAACACCAACACCACCAAGCGCAACAGCAACAGCCGCAAACCACCTTCCTGCCTGCTGCACCACCCGCTGCACGCGGCACGTTCGCCGCAGCAAGAAATATGGAGAGAAAATTGCCATGGACTTCCAGCTACTCGCCACATAGTACATCGATTTCCAGCTGGCTATTGGCCAGCGTCAATCTTGGCATGAAAGAGTATCAAAAGCTTAGCTAAGGATTTAATATGGAGCCAGGAAAGCGTATTACAAATAGTCTCAGCAGCAATCTGCTTTTACTCTTTATTTGCTGAAATTTAGCTTGAATAAAGTTAGTTTTTCATTTGGCTATAGAACAAAGCTGGGATTGCTAAAGCTTAGCTAAGAAATTATTGAATGGGCACAGGATGAAGCACGTAAATTAGTAAGCATTTGATTTGGCTGCTGAGCAGACCTGGAATTGGTTTTGACTTAGCTAATGAAATATTCAATTTGAGCTGAGTTCTTAATCTGAAATTTACTTGATTAGGTCGGTCGTTGCTACACATTTTATCAATCCTTTTGAGTTTTGAGTCAGCTTTTATTAATCAGAAATATTTGGAGTTATTTTGCTTATTTGAGTTCACCTGATTTTAGTATTTTATTTGATATTTTTTAAATGTTATATTAATATAATTCTTATAATAATATTAATTTCGTACTGTGTTTATTTGAGTTATAGTTAGTATTTATTTTATATTGAAATATTCATTTTATGTTAATATATATATTAATATGTTATATATATATTATATACATAAACTACATAAAGACTCTTGAGACTCATTCATATATAACAGCAATTCTTTAGCTGGCATTTACTGCTCTTAAAGATTTAACTGAAGTTCAATTTGCGCCGCTCACATTTCGTATTTTATGCAATCAGCGATAAGTGTGTGAATTTTTCATAGGGTATATGCTGATGGCATAAGCCCTGACTCATCCTTTATCTGAGCTTTTTAATCATGTGCCTGCTGCTGACTGCCGCATAAAGTGAAAATGTGATTTTCTTATTTTTCGATTTTGTTCGTTTTTTCGGCTGACATTTTGGCTTTTTTTTTTTTTTTTTGCTGTTATTCAGTGCCTTTTGGCTTGCGCTAATTTATCACTTGCCATTGCCATGTTGGCCACGTGATGCATGTGGGCTTATTGCTACTGTTGCTGCTGCTGCTGCTGGTGCTGCTGCTGCTGCTGCTGCTGCGGTTGTTGTTGAAGTTGCATTGAACTTATCGAAACCGCACAATCAGCACAAGGCACAATAACTGAAAAGGCAACTGCAACTGCACTGATGATGATTCTCAGGTTGCTGCTGTCGATGTTGCTGCTGCTGCGGATGCGGCTGACTTGCTGCAGTTACAATTTCAAAACAAATAAATTCATGCTGCAGGCTAAAAAGGGCAGCCCCATTCGCTGAGCCGCAGACACTGAGAACAGCAAACTGTAACTGAGACTTGCTGCAGTTGTTGCCGTTTTTTGTTGCTGTTGCTGCTGTTGTTGTTACTGCTGCCTCAGTGAGAGAGCCCTAAGCAAACAAATCAAGGAGCAGCCAGCCAACAACGACGACGATGAGGAAACATGAAGTTGCATTTCGCCTGCAAGAGCTCAAAAAAAATGCATTCAGGCTTGACTTCAATTGTTCTGCTGCTCCCACTGTTGCTGCTGCTGCTCCTGTTGCCATTTAACACGAGCAAAAAATAACTAAAAAAAAAAGCAGCAATTATACACACACACACACACACACACATGCGGTTAACTGCCCTGCGGTGCTAGTTTTTGTGCTCATTTCAGCAACGGCGGCTACAATAATAATCCTCAAACGCCCACCGTTTGCTTTTTTTTCTGCGCTTTTGTGTGTCCAGCCTAGCAAGGGGGCTGGACCTCATTTGCATGCAGCTCGCTGGCCGTGGCAATGTCGTGTTCATGTGCGGCTTCATTTGCTTATGCAGCTGCTGCTGCTGCTGTGGCTGCTGCTGTTGTGGCTGCCGTTGCTGCTGCTGCTGCTGCGACTGCCTCTCAACTGTTTGCTCTTGATTTCAGTTGCTGTTTTCAATACTGATTCAGACCAACTATATCCATATGCATGCCTTGATTTCGATTTCGATTTCAATTTCGTTTCTAGGACTTTGCATAGTTGTTGATTATGCAGTTGCTGCTACTGCTGCTGCTGCTGCTGCTGTTGTTGTTGTTTTTGTTGGCGGTATTGCTGCTGTTACTGTGGGTATTGCTGTTGCTGCTGCTAGTACTGTTTGCTGTTGCTGCTGTTGTTATTTCTGCTTCTGCTGTTGTTGCTGCTTCTGCTTCTGTTGTTGTTGCTGTTACTGCTGTTGCTGCTTTCATAAAAGTTAAGAGCAGCTTTTGCATGTTGGCCTGCAGCCTCTGCTGCTGCTGCTGCTGCTGCTGCTGCTGTTGCAGCTGTTTGTTGCTGTTGTCATTGTTGAGTGTCTTTTGTTCTATTGTCAACAATTTGTGGTGTTTTGTTTTTAGTTTTGTGCATGGGGCCATGCCCACATTTTTGCTAGCATTTTACCTGACTGCCAGCCCCGCCAGCCTCCTTTGTTTATCTAGCAAAACTTTCGTTCTTTGCATATTGTTTTGTTTGTCTGGCTGTCAACTTGTTTAACTTGTCGCAATGTTTGTTTGTTGTTTACTATTGTTGTAGCAGCTGTTGCTGCCGGCATTTACTGTTAAAGTGTTTGGTTAAACGCATTCCAAGCCAAATTGCCAGAATTATCGCTAGCATATTGATAGGGGGAGAGAGAGCGTGAGAGTGGGAGAGAGAGAGTAAAATCTCATAAATTTTACCTTGAAGCCCCATAGCTGGGCAAGGTCATGGCTTCTAGCCAAACACACAAATAAGGCAATGGCCATTTGGGCCAAAAACAATGATGCAACAAATTCGATTGGCCTGACTCTGCCTTCGCCGCCTTCTGCCTGCTCTGCCGCTCTCTTGTGCTGCGTCTGGCGTAATTTAATAAAACGTTTAAGCGAT
Organism: Drosophila mayaguana; assembly: GCA_037075325.1. NCBI lineage: Eukaryota > Metazoa > Arthropoda > Insecta > Diptera > Drosophilidae > Drosophila > Drosophila mayaguana. Next base: position 18,459,168 of record JBAMCG010000040.1, on the reverse strand, counting down.
TAGATACGTTTGTATGCACTAAAATGTAACCATTAGATACGCTATCTACACACACACACACACCCATACACAGACAGATGCTGCACTGTGCAGACACAACAAAACAAGTGCAGCTCCCATTTGGCAGCAGCTGCTGCACTTGCTGGGCCAAAACGCTAACGAGCCTTTGGCCACGCTCTCCAGCTTCAGTCTGCCTTCCTCTCTATCGCCACTGCCCCGCTTCCTCCTGCTGCTACTGCTGCTGCTCGACTATGCCAGCCATGCAGTGGCATGGAGTGTGGACCATAGTTTTGGGATCCGTGTCGAGACGACGCTCCCTTTTACTTGATGCTGTTTTTACTTTTGCTGCTGGCTGCCTGCCTCTGACTCTGCCTCTACCTCTATGGCAGCTTCTCCTCCTCCTCCTCCTCTATGTGCCGCTTGGTCATGGTAAATCTGCGCTGCCAATCGCTAAAATTATTGCGCTCAATCTTTGTTATTAGATTAACTTCTATTTTGTTTTCCTATTTGACTTTGCCATAAAAACGAATCGCGCTGAACCTTTAGCCATACACTTACCCAGCCCAAAGGGCAGCTCAATTAACTTCGATTGTTTGTAACAGGAGAAACTTATTGTTTTAGGCTCTTTACGGAATGTCGAGTGACTTTATTATAGAGAGCTAAAACTGAATTGATGAAAGCGACATTTTGGTTATGCGAACTTTTACTTTTTTTTGCAAAGAGAAACGCAAAGGCTTTAAAGATTTTAATATATATATATATATTTTTTTTTTATTTTTATTTTTTTTTCTATATATTTTGTTCGTGGTTAAACACATTTGTTGCATTCAGTAAACCTTGCACAATTCAAACATTGAATCTAGATTTCAACATGGAGACCTCAAAATAAATGGTTTTATATGTATGCTAACTATAAGATATGCATGTATAGATATGTATATATTTTCTTGTATACATACATCTTCTCGATTGCAACTCATTTGACTATTAGTCACAGCCTTGTTATAAAATCTTTATATAGTCAAATCTAATTGAAGGCCTTTAGCATGAATAACAACAGAATTTGCTTTTGTTTTTGGTTTTTTTTTTTGTTTTTTGTTTTTTTTTGTTTCTTTTCAGTAAAAGGATAAAAATGAACGAACTCAAGGGCATTTGCGTTTCGGTTTGGCTCAACTGTTGCAAATTTTCTTGTTATCTGTTGCTGCCGCTTCTGCTGTTACAGTTGCTGTTGTTGTTGTTGTTGCTGTTGCTGTTGGAGTTGTTGTTGTCCATTTGGAAACTGAAAGTGCGCCTGGTCAAGCTGAGCTTAGTCAATGGCATTAGGCAATGCTGCATTAGCTATGCTCGCCTGCCATTCGGTTTTGGCTTCATTTGTTTTTACGGCCAGCATTTTGCTAGCCGTTGCACTCGGCAGATGCACTCGGCGCTGCAATGAGTTTTGCCTGTTTTTGGGCTGGCTAAATTGGTTTTGTGTTGGGCTGCCATGTTGCTGGCGCATCAACAATTGAACAACAGCAAACAGCAATTGCTGCAACCTGCTGCAACTTGCCGCTGCTGTTGCATGCTGTAACCAGGGGCCGTTTGTCGATTGCCGATTGCCGATTGCCCATTGCCGATTGTCCTCTATTCTACATAGCTGACTTTTCGAAAGGCACACAACTTTCCTTGCACCATGATGCGGTGATAGACCAACGCCAGGCCACGCGACGCGCGGCAACATTTCTTTTCTCAACTTTCGCTCGCCGCTCAAGTGCCGCAAAGACGTTTGCTAATAATGATGTTGCAAGCAGCCGGTGCTGTTGTTGCTGCTGCTGCTGCTGCTGCAAGCTCTATATTGTGTTATGCAATTCGAGTAGAGAGCTTTTGGCGAAACTGATTCTAATTAAGTCCGAGACAGAGTGGGAGAGTGAGAGGGAGAGAGAGGGAGAGAGAGAGGGAGAGTCAGAGTGAGCGTGAGTGAGTGATACTCAATCAGTGTCGCCTTTAAAATCGTTTAATGAGTGGCTTTTATGTTCGCAGCAGCTCAGCTGCCCACACACACACACACACACACACACACACACACACACACACACACACACACACACACACACACACACACGCACACACATACATACACACAGAGAGCAGCCTTAATACTCATTAAAGCTGGTCGTACTTATGCATGCAGCATTAATGAGGGAATTTCACAGGAAGGTAACAACAGCCCCAGCTTCAGACCACTGTGACAAGTGCGGCGTAATTGAAAGAAATTAAAAAAGGGAGAGAAAAGAGAGGCAGAAAGGGAGATCATAAAAAAAAAAAACAAAATCTCTGCAACAGTTGAACGACAACAGCAACAGCTTTGCAGACATATCAAATGATGATGGTAATGTGCCACGGAAATGGGTTAAGCTGCTTAAATGTTCTGCCCCAGCCCCAGCACCACAGCTCCAGCTACAGCCGACAACGACTCTGAGTGCGACTTCAACTGCTCCTCCTGCTCTTCCTCCTAGCCTCGACTGCTACTGCCCTGCCTCGTTCTGCTGCTTAAGTTTTCTTTACAAAATCATTTTTGTACGTGAGTCGCGCTAAAGTTGATTTCGTTCTTCACTTGGTTTATTTATATTTTTTTTTTTGGCAAGCCAGAAGTTGACAGAGGCTGTTGCTGTTATTGTTGTTGTTGTTAAAGTTGTTGTTGCTCTTTAAATGCATTTAAATGCGCACGCATCAAAATAAAATTGGCCGCAATTAAAGCAGAGAAAGTGAATACTCTGAGCAGATATATCTGAGCAGGCGTTGCACACACACACACACGCACACAATCACACATTACACACTCACACATAGATCAGCTTAAGTGTTACCACTGGCAATAAGTGCGGTCCATTTGTAGCTTTTACTCACGTGCCGTAATTCTAGTTTTTTCGGGTTTTTATGAGGTCGCTTGCTCGCTCTTACCTGTAAAGATAACGAAAAAAACAGATGGAAATTTTAGATAAAAGTTTAGGCCACACACTTACGTGCAATTCGCGTAAGCAATAAAAAAGCCAAAAAAAAAAAAATATTAAATTTAAAACAATTAAATTAATAATAATAATAATATCTTATGTTTTTTTCCTGGTTTTAATGTTTTTATTAAGTGACAATTGGACAACTTGTTTTCTAGGCCAATTAAAAGGCATAAGCAAACATGGCTTACTATGAATGAGGTTTCTAGGCTAGACACAAAATGAATATGGCTTAAGAATTTAGCCATATGAGTTGAAGATAGGGATGTTGCAATATCTTAATGAAAAAAGTTAGGGATTTGCTTACGAATGTATTTACTTAATTAGATAGATATGCGAATGTTTAATATAAAAAATATATGATTTGAATACTGATTTATCGTCAGAACTTTAACCCTATTCTATAAGTCGTATAGACAACTAATATATAGTATAGCTATTATATTTTAAAATTACATACAGGGTATCTACTAGTCTAACCCATTTCATTCTACATTTTCAGTCTAATTACAGATTCTGTAGCATATTTATAAACAAATTCAGGACTATTCTTGGAAGAAACTCAATCAAATCAATGTCTGTCTGCTAAAGTTAGTGTCAACGCCGGCCGACAGGTGGCGCATATCAAGTATCAATTTGCAATTTTCCAATCAACAAGCAAAAGAATAATAATAATAATAATAAATAAAATAAAAACAAAACGCACACACAAAGAATACGAAATGGTAAGTAAAACAAGTTTTGTGGCATTTAATTTATATGAAAATGGACTTGGCCCGAACCTCTTGAAGAAGGCCTAGACATTGGCCGCATCAGCTTGCCGGCGGCTTAATGAAAACTTGGCGCCTGCTGCAGAAACATCCCCCCCCCCCCCCCCCCCCCACACACACACACACTATGCGTCGCTTAATGCTGTCGTCAAGTGTATTAAATTGAAAATTTAATTAAAGAAGTTTGCGCCGGTTGCCGGTCTTGGCCAAGAGTAACACAGCTGTCTTGCTGGCATCAAATTAGCCAAACAAAAGCTTATTGAACTCAAGAGCAACATTTGCGGCCCACCAGATTCATGGTCGACAAAAACTAAATGAAGAAAAAACTGAAATCAACGCAAATCGCTGTCAATAATGGCCAAAAAGAAAAACCGGACTGTTGTGCCAACAGAGCAAAGCAAAGCAAAGCAGCAAAACAGCAAAAGCCAAAAAGGCTTAATTTGTAGCCAAGTTAAGTTATATTCACACGCTTTTTGATACCAATTGCAAACAATTGCCCTGCGTCAACACGTCTAACACAGGCCCAGCTACAGTCACGCTTAGGCAGTTTTGTCAAAATACAATAATTGGCCAAAAGGCGACAAAGCGGCTAAGAAAACAACAGCAGAAAGAAAATGAAAATAAAACATACTACACACAGAGACAGACAAGGCTGTTGGCAGCTAATAATGAAACTAAGTTGCTAATAAAGCTGGCCTAAACCAACCTAGCGACTTGGGTGTGTTTCATATGATGTTTGCCTATCAAGGACTGATTGTACATCTGAGAGTCATTTTGAGGGTAGTGAACGACTGGCAGATGCCGTAGATATGCTTACTTTTGCCTTGGCTGAGATCATTGTGCCTTTATGAAGCCCCCAGGTGAGCATGGCTTTTAAATATTTGGGATAGAAATGGAATAATGCTGTAGAACTAGATACATTCTACAAATTAATACTAAATAATTAATAGGAAATGTATGCAAGGAATTTAGTGCTAGAACTAAGTTTAGAAATGTAGAATATGCATTGAAAGTCTGATTTAAAAGGGCATGAATGGATAGAATGGATAGAATAGAAGATACCTCAAGTCTCACAGACTTAAAAGAGAATGATAGTAAAAGTAAAAAGTGATCGAGTGATATCATAGTAGATCATAAATAGATAATAGAGAGCCTAATAAATATACCTTAATGATTCATCAAATACCTAAATAATTCTAGCTTACTCAATCCAAAGCTTCTCGATGTAAAAGCTTTTGTCTATTGGTTAAACTAAATATTTTAATAGTTTAGCCATTAGACAAAAGGGTTTACTTTCGGAATCTTTATTCCATAACAAGGACTGTAGAAAAATCGGAGGTCGAGTAGAGTGCATTTTGGAGGCATGCACAACTAGCAATACTCTGTCTTTAGACAAATAGGACTAAACTCCTCAGTCCTCGTCCTCATTTTCTTCTAAAATATAGCAATAGAAACTGTTTGTACCGATAAGAGTGATCTCGAGGGGTATTCATGACTACGAGATACCTAAGACTTTCTTCATTCTAGCTGCAGTCAGAAATGTCCAACAGTTCCTTTACTCGATTAAGCAATGTGTATCATCTCTACCTATCACTCTCATTTCTTTCTCTCTTTCTCTCACACTCACTCTCTCTTTCACTCTCTCTCTCTCTCAGTCTCGCCCTTTCTCTCTCTCTCTCTTTTTTCTATCTGTACTTGATCGAGCACCTGGTATTCTCTTTATTTATCAGTCATTTATCTATATATATATTTTTCTCTCCATTTCTTACTCTTCCATTTTATGCCTTTACTTGATTAATCAGGTGTTTCAGCACTTAGTATACAACCTCTCTATCTGTCCCGCTCTCTTTTTCACTCTCTCTCTCTCTGTCTCTCTCCCTGTCACTTCCTTTATTTTGCTACCTCTCCTTCAGCATCTCATAAAGCAGATATGTTTTACGCCTACTTTTGGCATTTACATACCCTTTTCAAGCCATAAGTTCAAGGGTATAATAACTCATCTAGCTCAGAGCTTTAAGTGCAGGTTCTAAAACATAATTAAGACCATGGCTAAGACCCGCAGAGCCAGCACACAAGCACACACACACATTTGCAGAGGGTTAACTCTCTTGCAGCTTATTACCAACTCATGTGCTTTTTGGCTGGCCAAAAATGTTCAATAAACTATCAACAGCTGTCACTAGTTGCTGTTGCTGTTGTCGATTGCTGCTGCTGCTGCTGCTGCTGCTTGGACCTTTAAGTCTGGCCCCAAACAAACTATTATGTCTTTTGGGTAGCTCGACTCCGGCCGTTTGTTGGTTGACTTGTTGCCATTAAGTTAAATGACATAAGCATAAAGATTTACGCCGCTGAAAACGACTAGAAATCAAACGCTGTCAGCCAAAGTGTCAAATTTGTAATGAGGCACAGCAATGGCAACAACAGTTGAAACGTGGCAGAGAACTCGGGCTGCTGCCACGCCCGCTTTTCGTTGTTGATCTGTATGAATGTGTGTGTGCATGTGCGATTGTGCTTTTTGTTTGAAATCGCTTTTGATTAAAGAAGTTGTCAACCCATAGTCAACAAAAGCCGCTTGATAATTGCGCGTGGGCGCCCCCTCTTCAGTTGTCTGTTTTCGTTTTCAGAGTATTATTAAATACATACAGCTACATCTCGATCGCATTTATTGCTCGCGCTCGAATAATTTGCATAGTGCTCCGAGGCTGAAATCGGGGCGGGGCGGGGCGGGGCTGGGCCAGGGCAGGCCGGGCCAGCCTTGAGTCGTGCTTGAGACTCGTGTATTATTGTAAACTCTTTAAAGTCTCTTATTAAAGGCACAAAGGCAGCAGCTGGCAACGACCTTGCCAAGCCATAGAAAAGTTTCGATTTTGAATTGCGCACACATACACACATACACACACACACACTCACTCACTCACACACACACACACACAGGGACTATTGTGACACAGCAATTGCTTGAACAAATTGCAGCGCTATAATTAATAATTTCTCCTTAAATTCGGTACTCTCGTGAAAAAGTGGGCGTAGTTGTTGCCCACGCGCAAGAGAAATATTATGCTTGAAAAAACCCGGGAAGCAATTATCTTGATGTCGTCAAAAGCCATCGGCATCAGGCATCAAGCCATCAAGCTATCATCAGCATCGTTCACAGCATCGTGAATGCACTTCCACTTAATGAGAGGCAACGCATACACACATACACGAACATATACACATACATATACACACACTCTGCTAGTTGAGCAAAAAAAAAACTTTCATTTGTTTCGCTTACTCAACATAATGAAAAACTGCGATAAACTAACAATGCAACAAAAAACGACAGCGTTAGAGATTGACCGAATATTACATACTTTATAGAAAATAAATTTGATAAAATATGAAATTTATTGTTGTGTTTTATGGGCAGAAGCTGGAATATCTAAACAGCTAACTGTGAGCTAATAAGAGATAGATAGAGGAGGAGAGAGGAGGATATATAATAAGTCAGTTCTATATATAATATATATCATTATATATACTGTTGTCTATATAAAATTTTGAATGTTTTTAAATACTGAGCACAATATAAATACTAAATATTATATAATATACTACTTTATGTAAAATGGTAAATATGTTGTAAAATACTACTAAAATATGCTCAATATTTAATTTAGTATGAGATACCAAATATGATATAATGACCCCTTAATACCAGGGACTGTAACAATTATAATTTTTATAGAAAAAATTAAGGGATAATAATGCAAAATAAATAAATTAAGAAAAATTTAAGGAATAATATTTTTAATTATAAAAATTATTATTACAAATTAATCTCGATTTTTATATAAAAACATGTCATAATTATTATTTTAATTTTAAATTTTTATTAAAAAATACTAGTAAATAGTATTTATAAAATACTACATGCTGTACAGTCATAAACAATAAACAATAAAGAATGAATAAAAAAACTACATGCTGAATTGTATATAAAATACTAAATCCCATACAACATATCAACACCATATATGTATATATAAAATATTCCCATAAACTTGCGAGTTTAAATATATAGGGATACAGCCTCAATTTCCAACTCTTTTCAGCGACTTCAACTTCCACCTTGTCGCCCTATGTAATTGAATATCCCGTTAGGGTATTTGAAGTACTTAATATGTATATCGTGTGTATATGTATGTATATATATGTGTATATATAAATGGGTTGTGCCTGATTTTGCGCTTGTTAAACGCGCGTGGGTCGTGCGCGGCGGCTATTGATGCCCAACTCAGCTTCTTCTTCTCCCACCACGCGCCCGGCTAAGAGCTTTGCGTAGGCGTCAGTCGAGCGCCTGAATTGCATTTGTGATTAGCTGGCATTGATAAGCGCGTCAGCTTGAGCCGTGCCCAGGCATTGATCTATCTGATCTATCATATGCAAGTGGGCTGGATTTAATGCTTCGCTTTGATTTCCGCTTTGCGTTAGACAGTTACCAGCTGCAATTGCAGCAATCGCAGCAGCAATAGCAGCAGTAGCAGCAGGAGCAGCTTTTGGGCCAATGATGAAGACAAATGTTAAGTGCGCGACATTTTCACTGTCAATTAGCGCCTAGGCTGAGGCTAAATTGCAGCTGCTGCTGTTGTTATTGTTGTTGTAGTTGTCGTTGTTGCAGTTGTTGCTGATGCTGACAGTTAAATAACGCAAACGTGCCGAGTTGCAATTGCTTGTTGCTGCCGCTGCTGCTGCCGCTGTTGTTGTTATTGTGCCGCCAAGCACGTAACTCAATAACGCGCACATTCTAACAGCAACAACAGCAACAAGAACAACAACAATTAAGCTAACAATGTACCACACACAAGTAAAAGTTGTTGTTAGTGTCGACTCGACTCGACTCGACATAATGAAAATCTGCTCGCTTTCCCTGCATGCCACATCCATGCCCGCCCCATCTCCTGCCCCCCTCCCCCCCTGTTATACTGCTGCTGTGCAACAAAGTGCAAATACTTTGCGCTTCCCTCCCCCGCTCGGCCCCTTCGGGAGGAAATTGTCTAATGAAAAGCTGCTGTCGACACAAACGAAGCGTAGCCGGGGCCTGAAGTGTAAAAAACAGTAAAAGAAAAAAAATATATATAAATAAAAAGAAAAAAATGCATTGCAGGTTAGAAGGCAATGCGGGAATTGTGCTAAGGCGAGCGTTGGCAAAGGGAGGGGGGCGTGGCAATAAAGCGCCATCGATTAAGCCTTAAATACTTTAAGGCTGCTGCATGAGAGCGAGCTGCAGCCGCTGCAGTTGCAGTTGTAGTTGCAAAAGCAGCAGCAACTATTGCTGTTGCGGCACCAGCAATATGTTGTGATGAAAGGCTTTCATCGGACCGAGGCAGCAGCTAAATATATGAGCTAATCAATACCCTAGATGGGCTATTAAAAAGACAGAAATACGAATATCCCATGTAGGCAAAGAAGTTGGACAAATTCCATTTCAGATTTTGTTCAATATTTGTTCAGCTCTGGCTATCTCTCTCGCACCTTTTGTGTACACATTTAACTTATCATAATATGTTCACTCAATTACAGGGTATTAGGAGAAAGCATTTGTTGTTTGTTCTTGTAATTCTTGCTTTTTTTTTTTTTTTTGTTGCCATTTTCTTCAAACACATTGCTGATGGCTTCATTATGACAGCTTAAATTATTGGTGTAGCTGCTGCTGCTGCTACCAATAATAATAATAATAATGATGATGATGATGTTGTTGCTGATCGTAATGATGATGATGGGGCAACGTTTTAACTTTTTTTTATAATTTTTTTGGTTAACTGAAACCAAGCAGAAGGCCGCCACAAGCCCAAAATGAAAACGCTTAATGGCCTGTTTGGCTGGCAGCTGCCAAGTGTTAATTATATGGTCAGCAGCTCAATTGCAGCTCCAATTGCGGCTGCACCCAAAAAAAAAAAAAAAGGCAGAAAAAACCATACAACAAGAACAGCTATCTACGGCGCTTTATTTGCATGCAAGGCCTTGCACGCCTGCCACAGCCACTGCCCGCTTCTAAGACTCCTTCCCTGCCCCTGAATGGGTCGTTGTCTCTGCCTATTGCACGTGCCTCTGTCGGCCCACCAACCACAGCATCTATCTCTGACCCTAGCCATGTCCCCCTCTCCACCTCTGCCTATGTTTCTACATCTGCGCTACCCCTGCGTCTATCTTTTCCCTTTACTCCTGCCTCAATCTCTGCGTCCCTATTCCTGATTCTGTCTATGTCAATGCCCCTATCTCTGCATCTGTCTCTACTCCTGCTTCTTACTCTACTCCTGCCTCTGCCACTACTCCTGCTTCTGCCCTGCCTCTGCCTCTACCTATGCACCGGCCTCTGCTCCTATTTGTATCCCTCTGTCTGTGCAATTCTCCCTAACCCTGCTCCAGATACTTTCCTTGCCTCCTGCTCCAGACACTTTCCTTGCCTCCCCCTCTGTCTTCTCCCTTCATTTTGCAATTGTATATATTCCTTTCTCATCCTCAGAGGCATAGGCCTCTGCTTCCACTAATGTGTTTGCCCTGTCCCAGCTTCTGCTTCTATCCTCGCATGTGTGCTACCCCTTTGACCGCCACCCATGTCTCTTCTCCCTCTCCGCTGCCTCTTCCCTACCTCTGTCACCGCCACTTCTTCTTCTTCCACTGCCATCTGCTCTCCCCTTCCTCTACCGCTACCTTTATCCTGACTTCCACAACTAATTCGGCCACTGCTCCATGCTCTGCCAAATTTCTTGGCTTCAAAATCAAATTACCAAAAATTCTTGGCGTGAAATTATTTTGGCAAAGCTGCAAAACTATAATTATTTTCATATTTAAGGCAAATCTAACTTATGCTAATGTTTTTATTTCTCGAGACTATTGTGAATAAGTTAAGGGCAGGAAAGTAAGGCAACTCTGCAGCTCTCTCTATATATTTCTAAAGCTAGCTGCATTTGGCCCAGTCGCAGTTCAATGTACGACAAACGGCTGCGTTACACGTTGCACGTTGCACGTTGCCGGTTGCCAGTCGTCATCTCTCGCTGTAGCAAATAAATTGATTGATTTATGCCAAGAGGTTGGCAGAGACAGCGCTAAGCGATCTTCAGCCTGGTCATGCTTTACTTTTTTTTTTTTTTTTTCTATTCTGTTTGTTGTTGCGTTTGTAGTTGTTGCTTTTAATTATGGGCGCGCAGCTCTTAAAGCCAAAAAGACCCACTGCCAGCCATTAGCAATTTTAATTTATTTATGTATGCGCCGCAGAATTCGACTTTTTGATGCAGCAACAGCCGTAGCACTCCTGCTAGCAGCAACAGCAACAGCAGCAGCAGCAGCAGCTCCACTCATGTATCTCGAGTCATGTAGCATACGAATGTTTGCATAAATTAATTTCAAATGCACAAACATGAACTAGAGAGAACACCATATGCAGTGCCGGCCATCAAGAACAACAGGCCAGGCCGGGCTCTGCTCTTGTTCGACTTCAGTCAGTCATTCAGTCAGTTGTTCAGTTGCTACAGTTGCTTCAGTTGATTTGATTTAAATTGCATTTCATGTCACATTTCTGGCTAATTAAGTGTGGCAAATTTGCAGTTAACATGCACTTGGCCATCAAAGCACAGACGGTTTTGTCTGTGGTGTTTTTTTTTTTTTGTTTCTTTAACAATCGCAATTTGTAATCGGCTCATAAGTCAAAGTCAAATGCCAAATTGCGAATTGCCAAATTGCGCAAACTCTTGTGCGGCTTAAGCAATCAAAAGAAAATCGTAAATTAATAAAATGCAGAATTAGACAATGAATGCATGGGTTTATATGGTTTGGTGAGCTGTTTATAATACGAGGGCGTTTTATATAAGATAAGCATAGGGCGTAGACTAGCTGGGCATATGCATTTCGGCAGGTAGTTTGTAACAGAGGGAAGTTTATATACTTTTATAGTCTATTAATATATAAGGTAGCTGGGGTCTTGGCTTAGCTAGATATGAGCAAATTAATTGGAGAAATGGAACGCATTAATTTTACTACAATTAATTTCAGGAAGTTTTAATATTTTAATATAATTAATAAATATTAGTTTATCAAAAATTTGCGAGAATATTGACAGTTTGATTTTTTATATTTTGTGGCAGTTCAGGATATAAATATTAGAAAAGTAAGGGAAACAATTACTTTTTAATATATATTAAAAAATATATATATAATATAAAATAATAATAATAAAAATTAATATAATGATAATAATATAATAAAAATTATATAATAATAATAATTTCTAATAATTAATAAATATATTTTAAATAATATTCAAGTAGAGTATGATGAGAGTGCGATAAAATATATTCATTCCCAACTTAATTTAGTTACTGCTCTAGTTCATTATCCTTAGTATCTTAACTAGAATATATATATATATATAGCCTGCCTACGTAACTCAATCGGTTTTCCACTCTCACCTGCTTTCGTTTGCTACCATTAAGAGTATTTATTCTTCTCCATAACTTTCTTAACTTTTTCCCATCACTTATGCTGGCTGCTTCTTCACTGAGTTTTATCACCTTTTGTTTTGCCTGTTTTATATTGATAATTAAAATATAAATTAAGCAAGGCGTTTATGTAAACAACGCTACGCTTTTGTTGTTAGTTTGTTTATTGTTAAATTGTTGGCCAACCTTGAACTCTGGCTAGTTTGTTTTGTTTTGTTTACGCTGTTGTTTTTTATGCAGCTTCTAAATATGTGATGAGCATTTCATCTAAGAATTATGATGCCAACAGATTGTGAATGAATATCTAATGAGACAGTGTCGCAGGCACAGGCAGCTCTTATAGTAGCTTTGGTTTTATTGATCAATTTGCATGTTGATTGCTTTTATTCTCTTAATTTTATTGAAATTGTTTGGCAGTCACGTTTCAATTAAATCGCTGCTTATATTGCAGCTGGGCCAAGACTGAAAACAAAATGCATTCAAAATGATCGAACATTTCGTGATTTGTAGCATTCAATTAGAAACGCATTCATTACACACTCAATTCGAATGATTTGAATGTTGAATGTATGTCATTTGCATTGTGAGCATATTTCCTGTACCCAAACAACTTTCCAATAGACTTTTCTTTTGTCTCTGCACGGCGAGCTAATTGCGACACCTCGGCATAATCAATTATGCCATACCCTAAATACTTTGATGGGCCACTCAATCTTCATTGCATTTGTATCGACTGCCACGCCCCAAAATACCAATTGCATTGACAAAGACTCTTAACTGATTTTTTCTACAGATGTCCAATTGTATAGCTGTCGCGGCAAATGGAATGCGTCGGCTTGAATTTGTATCTGATTTGCTTTCTGTTTCTATAAAGACATTAGTTATATACCCTGGGCAGTTATATAAGTGGGTGTATTCATTTTGTGATTTGCATTAGGGAATTCTACAGTGAGTGTAAGTACAATATAACCAAATGGTTATATTTCTTTGTTCATCTGTTCGCTTGCCAGTTTATACTATTGCTGAAATATCTATATTTTGTGTAGATTTCTAGGGTGAATAGACAGCTTATATATATATATATGTAATTTTCAACAACTTCCCCTGTTTTACTAGGTATCTCCCATTCGAGTACAACCAACTAAATCACACCTGAATACATTATTATTTACATTATTGCAGCTTCTATTTGCGTGAATTATGTAGTTAGCTAAAGTCTTTAGCGACCGATGAGTCTACTATAAAGCATTGATGACCTCATTGACCTTGCCTCGGCATTGGCATTGACCATAGTGTACTTACAGCATTGCTTATAAAACCTTTATGCAATTATATCTATACAAAAACTAGAAACTCTAGCTTGTTTGGGAGTTTGTTTTAATGTCTATTTGAAAATTATATAGCGCCAGTTCTGTAATAGTTACAACAACATAAGCAACAACAACAACAACAACAATATGTTAGACCAGTGTGTCTGGTAATTAAGTGCCAAGTGCTCGATTAGATAATTGTCTGCTGCCTGGAAGTACTCAACGATCTTGGCAATCTTCGCATTCTATCTTCAATCTATGTTCAGCATTTAAAACCTGCCATCTACAAGCGCTCTTGAACATGTTTTTCCTACAACTCCTGCCCTCCCCTCACAGCACTCTGAACTTCTTTACCACTTCTTGTTTATTTTGTTTGTTTCGTAGGCGCGCAAACATACATTAATCTAAGCTTAGAATGAGCGCGTTTATTTATAGCCATGCGCCAATCATCGGATGAGCTAGTCAAGCCATATATCAACAGATGTACCTTTGTGCATATACATATATACATATACATATATTTGTATATTTGTATATAGTTAAGCTCGGCCTGCATGATTAACTGTTGTACGAAACGCAAATAGTTAATAGTAAATTTTTAAATTATATTTATATACCCTTGCAGACCTTGGCATTGTGACTCGCTTATTAAGTTTGTTTAACTACATTAAATAATCAATTATTATTATGGATTATCTGACTGAGTGTGGCTTTAAAGGTATTATCTCTTTTTAGAAATTGTGTTTGGTGTAGCTGTGCTTCGAATACCCTATAATAATATATAAAATAAAATACAGAATATTGTACTATTCTAGTATGCGGCAGATATATAAACTAATTCTTATTTGCCATTTACTTCCCATAATACAAATCTTTCTTCGAGCAGTATAGAAAAAGTGGCGTATATAGAAATTTGATAATGAGCTACGACCCTCTGGACTCTCTAAGGCAAAGAGCATCTCTTTCTCAGCCAGCATTTGTGAGCATTCGCACTTCCTGCTACACATACTCTATCTTCCTCATATCGATGTTTTCTCAAGCTCATCTACTTCCACTTCGCTCTTTTTGACTGTCTTTAACCAAGTGTATTTCGTACTTCGTCAGCTCTATTCTATTTTTTCTGCTTCTCTCTCGATTAACGTCTTTCCATAGTTCTCACAGTTTGACCGATTTGTTGCTGCTTAAAAGTCAATTAATGGCCAACTATGGGCTTTTCTTTCCGGCTCTGCAGGCAAGGTCATTGCGCAATTATTGAAAATTGTTAATTATAAGCGAAGCTCGACTGTGTGTGTGTGCGTGTGTTGGTATGTGTGTAGGTATTTGCGCAGCAACAATCAATTCGATTGAGCTTAAATGAAATGCACGTGTCAATTGGTCTTAGCCTCTTTAACTGGGTCAGTTTAGTTGAGCGCTCGACCACGCCCTCCGCACGCCTACCCACAATTACAAAGCATCATCAATTTCATATTTACCATTGTCGCATACCAACGGGGCGCGGAGGCGTGGCGGGTCGAACAATTCGACGAGCTGTTGCCGTTAACCATAATTGACCATAATAA
Source organism: Drosophila mayaguana (assembly GCA_037075325.1). Lineage (NCBI taxonomy): Eukaryota > Metazoa > Arthropoda > Insecta > Diptera > Drosophilidae > Drosophila > Drosophila mayaguana. The sequence continues at coordinate 18,444,059 of JBAMCG010000040.1, read as the reverse complement.
CAAAAGTTAAGCGCAATGGCATTCGCCTGCTGCTGCTGCTGCTGCTGCTATTGCTTGTTGCTTGTTGCTTTGGCCCCCTATCTATGTGTGTATGTATGGGGCTGCACAGTTTTTCTCAGCTGTGTAGATTGTGCTGCTGCTGTAGCTGTTGTTTTTGTTGTGACATTAACCCACAGCGGCCTCACATCGCATACCTCGCACGAAAAGTGCCGCAAAATAAAACGTACGAAAAATTTAATTCAATTTAATAAGCGAATATGTTGCGTGCCACGACTGCAGTGTCTGGGTGCACGCACACAAAGACACCCAGAGTTAAGTACTATCTTACTCTCTCTCTCCCTTTGCCTCTCTCTCTTTCTCTAGCCATGCTCTGTGTAATGTGGCGCACTCGTGCATGCTCCAGAGGTTCAGCTGCGGCACCGCAGAGATGCCTTAGATGACGCTGAGGACCATAGCCGACGCCTCTTACTGCTGCTGCTGTCGGCTGTGTGTAGTCATGCGTGCGCGTAAGTGTGCGGCAGCACTTGAAGGCAGCTACAACAACAGCAGCAACAACAAAAACCTCAACTCAGGCTCTGGGGGCTCGAACTGTCGTCGTCGTCGTCGTCGTCGTCGCCCGTCCAAATGTGAAAATAATCGTAAAAGGCAATTAGCGCAAAATAGCTTTGACACTCATTCAAGTTAGCTGGCCATGTAGGTTACTTCAACTCCCCTAGCCACTGCCCTAACATACACCTATCCCTACCCCTACCCCATCCCCATCCATTACCTTCATGGGGTTAGGCAATTTTCGTACACATTTGCTATTAGGTATTTTATTTGCTTTTTGTTTTTGTGTGTTTTTTGAGGTACTTTTTCCACATTAGCCAAATTAATAAAAAATCTAGGTCAGTAGGAAAACGTAATTGGCCAGAATATGCCTGGCTAACTGCTGTAATGGCAAGCGGTTCGCATCTAAGACATGTAATGTCACAGCAAAGAGAAAACCCAAGCATAATTTCATAAATAACAACATTACTGTAATTCAACTGAAATTATATTTTTATATTTAAAAAAAAAATTGTGAATGCTGAATAACCTTTTTATATGAATTTATCCAAGTCCTAAAAAAAAAGTATTTTAAAATTATTTATTTGCATATTTTATAACTTTGTTTTATAGTAAGAATAATATTTGAAAAACTTTAAGACTTAATAAAAAAAAATGAATTTAGTGCAAAATTTTAGTAAATATTAAAGCAAAAAGTTCAAAGTTCTTTTAAGCTTTGTTTATATACTTTTCTCAATATATATACATATATATATATATGATTATGTGTATATGTATATTAAAACAGTTTTTTTCTACTTATAGAACATCTCAAAGTTCGAAGTTCACATTTCAGCTCCAATTCCCTGTGTGTATGCACTTTAAGCTATTGTTTATGCAACCCTTTTGTCGTGCCTGAAATCTGGGCAAATCTCTAGCCACCTCTGCCACTCACCAGCCCTCCAGCTCCCCCACTCCACCATTCCGTTCTGCTGCAGCCCTCGGTCCCTATGCGGCAGCATAGCTGTTGCATTTTTAATAAAACTGCCACACAGACTCCCAATCGCAGTCGACGTTTTTCGCTCGTATTACTCGAATTTTAATAAACGCCTGCCATTTGATTTTATATGTATATATATATAGATATATATGTATAGATATGTAGATATGTGTGTGTGTGTGTGTGTGTGTGTGTGTGTATTTTGTGTGTCAGCGGTCTGAAAGTCATGCCGCCAACTTGAACCTGAGTCATGCACGGCTGCTAGCTGCACGGCTGCTGGCATGAGCCCAGTTATAGGGGCGCCAGCCAGTATTGGCTAGTGGGCCACCTTCAACGGTGTCATGCCACAGAATGGGGTCTTGTTCCTGCCGCTGCTGCCGATACTGTTGTTGCTGCTGCATATGGCCGACATATTGTGTCGCAGTGGCTGCCACTGCTGCTGCGTCAGCTCTGCACACCTGGGCACACTCGATGGCAATGGAGCTCGGTGCGATATGGCGCTGAATTGTTGGATAGCTTGCCGTTGTCGATTACTCAACCCCTGTGGCTACAAGAATACGATTGGAGGCACTCAAAAATGTATTGCCGCCATGCGCTGCGCCAATTTGTTGGCTATTGACAATGGCTAGCCCCGCACCCCACTATGCCCCCCTCTCTTAACCCAAATTGCACCCCAGCCCTGCCGAAAAAAACAATAAAAACAAACATTGTCGACGACCCGAAACAAAGGCGCATTAAAGTTGATAGCGTCCGGCGTTTTACACATGCATATAGACACACATATCCGCAAGTGCTTTATGGGGTATATAAAACTAAGCAGTGATTAGGTAACGGGCAGGTATTTGGCGGGCATTGGCTCAGTCATACAAGACTAGAGTCTGGAGTCTAGTCTAGAGGCTGGGTTAATAGAATTTGTATGGCGCGAAGAGCAGAGGAAGTCAAAGAGGCAGACAGGGGTCTTCCCTGAAGAGAAGTAAGTCCTTTGCATGTTGTACATGAGCAAGAAGGATATTTGGAAGACAGCGAGAGCAAAACAGAGAAAGAAAAGGAGGATGACAGCGAGAGAGAGAGAGAGAGAGGGACAACAAAAGAGAGAGCAGAAGAGTGAGGGAGGGAACAAAACAGTGACAGAGCGAGAGAGAGAGAGGACGGCGAGTCTTTCTTACTTAGCAAAAATATAGCTCGTATATAGAACAGTATAGGTAGGGTATGCAAACTTGCTGAAATATATTTTATATATTTATGAAGACAGAGAGGGAAAAAGTGAGAGGGTAAGAGAAGAATAAACTATGTAGCGCGCAGATCTTTAAATGGAGTAAAAGCTGGCTGGGTGACAGAGGACGTCTTGTAAGCTGATTAACTATTCTCTACTCTTCGAGGGTATATTTTAGTATTCCTTCCCCATTTGACACACATTTCTTCTTATTTTTAATTGTGTACATACTTAATAATGATAGCATCATCTACTCTTGAGCCACACTTATAGGGTATTTCTCTAGTCTTTACTTCCAGCAGCTCTCATATGTTTTTGCCCAACTTTTGCTATTGATTTTGATTTTGATTTTTATTGAAATGTTTCGCTTGTTGCTGCTGCTCCCGCTGCTGCTGCTGCTGCTGCGGCAGTTGTTTGGCTGACTGTTTATATTGACATATTTATGGCTGCGGCCGTTGACTACTCGTTCGCTACCCTGCACACACACACACAGACTGCAACGAAAATTCGCATGCATTACATAAATCACGGGGTGCGCCGTCGCAAGCCAGCAACAAGAGCAATTGACACACCTTTACTTTTTTGGCACATTTGAATTTTGAGCCTGGGATCTGAGCATTGCGCAGAACATAAATTTCAAAGGACTTATGTCCTGGCACTTGGCTCTAACTAACTAATTGCCCAGCCAGCGGGTGGGCGAAAGCGCTGCGCGCCACATGTGGCATCACTTGCTCCCACTCCCCGCCCCCCACCAAACAGAGCGTGCAACATGCTGCAAGCGTAAGCTGACCAAACATTATATCATCATCAGCTCTGTGGTGCATCCTAGCCAAGTGTCTTAGAAACCAGACGCTCAACATGCAATCTGAGGCGGAAACAGAAACTGAAGTCCACACGGAAGGCGAAAACGTAAACAGGAGGCCAATTTATGTGATTGCCAAAAATTATTAGCCAAATCAGCAAGTTGTTGTAGTTGCTGCTGCTGCTGCTGCTGCTGCGGCGCGATTAATTACAAAAATCTTGTTTATAGCACTTGACGGCAATGTGGCCAAGCGAATTGAGATAAATCAATGGCAATGTCAGCTGGCATGCAAAAAACAGTACGCAATAAGTATGAGTGCTTTGGGCGGGTATGCTGAACTAGGTATGCCAAGTCATATCATACCTAGTTCAGCATGGGATACCGATCTGAGCAATTCTGATAAGTTCACGGTTTACTTAGACACAAATCTATTTGTATTCTTGAAAGCTATATCTATAATTTATGCATTAACCACGATGCTGACTTTTTAAAAATGGGACAGCTATATACATATATACATACATATATACGTATATATATATTTACCTTAAAAGTATTTATATTCCATGTCAAAATGTAGGCTTAAAAAAACTACTTGTAGCTACGATATTTATCGATATCAAGTCTTTACATAATACTTTGTGGCATGCAGAAATATAATTTAAAGTTTAAACGCTTTAAAATTGTCGAAATAGACGCAGATAGACAGATATAAAGTTATAAATCGACTAAGCTGTTTGCTCGCATACTTTATATTCTACCAACAGATCGCCCTGCTCCTGCTATCATCATACCCCATACAGCCATTTTCAATAATCATATGAAAAACACATGAAAATAATAATCGAAAACAGTACAAAAAAAAAAAAAAAAAAAAAAAACTCTCTTTGCCATCGTAGATGGCCGCCGTTGACAATTTTTCGGTGAACTCGCAGGCAAAATATGTTGCTGGGGCTAACAAATTTATGTTGGCAGTCATAAATTTGTGACACGCACACACATGCACACACACCTGGGCAGCCGGCTTGTTTATAGCCAAAAGCGGCAGCAAATAATGAAAATGTTTTCCATTTCGATTGGCAATTTCCGCAATTTCTTATTGCCAACACGAAACACCTTTGCACAGAGAAAAACTGCTCTAAGCCAGCATTGAACAATATTTGTTTTCAGCTGGTCAATGTTGGGTAATATTAATAATGTGGCTTGCTCACAGCAGTTGACAAGTGCATGAAACATAAGCACAATATTGGTGTTGTCTATTGGCTTTGTGGTTTTAACAGCAGCAGCAGCAGCAGCAGCAGCGTCAGAATTTCGCTGTGGCATCAATAAATGGTTAAGAGTCAAATACCTCAGACTTTAGTTTAACCACAGCAACAACAAATATAAGGCAGTCGCGTTGTTGTTGTTGTTGTTGTTGCAGGAAAATGGCCAACAGGCTTGTGAAATTTCTAACCGTTCGTTGTTGTTGTTGTTGCTGCTGCTGTTGTTTGTCTGTTGTAAAATTGAACAATGCCACTCAAAAAGTTAAAGTTCTGTGGGTCAGTAGAATTTTCTCAGGCCAGCCATCGAGTTCGACAACAAAACTTGGCCACCACCAACAACAACAACAACAACAACAACAACAGCAACAGCAACGAGAACAACAACAACTTTGAACACTACGCATGCGCAACTTAACGAATGCCTGCTGGACGGTCTCTGGTAGCATCTTTGAGACCATCTAGCAGTGAGTCGATGCGAAGCATCTCCGCCATCTACTCCAGCGTGTAGCATGTACCATGTGCATGTGGAGTACTAATGAAACCATAAAAATCAACCGCAGACACGGGCATCGAGCAGATGGGAACTGAAATACGATGGGGTAAGTTGAGGCATTCGTTACTCTTCGAGTGGGTATTATGCGTGTGTGATGGGATTTGCAAGTATAATATATGCAAATGAGAAATGGAATATAGTATAGATGCAGAGACGTGTAGAAACATGAAGCCACTACTTTGATGAACCTTTAAAAATAAGTATTGATTCTTGCTAAGGATATACTAAAAAGCCCGCAGAGGTATTTTATGGTATTTTAAGTTGATCATAAACTAAGTTTGGCAAGTTAAGCAGAAAATGGCTTAAAGAGTCTATATAAATGGTATATAAACTATCTAAAAATTTTCCAGAATTATTTAAAGTTCTTTATGACAGGTGTTAGGCATAGAGACATTACCTTGAACTGTATATATTATTTAAATATATACGTATACTGCATGCTGGTATTTGCAGGAAGCTCATCGTGATATATATAGGGCATAGAGAGGCAGCTGCTTGAAACTTCTTAATGTGTTTGTTATATAAAATCAATTTTCTAGCCTAAGCTTACATTTTAGTTAAGCTTTGACGTCTAATAAACAAATAAAAATATAAGTATATACATATATCATATATGATTTTATTTCTACAATCTTTCAGCAAGAGTATTTCGTATTCAGCATTAATCATATTCTTCAGCATCTCTCATATGTATATATTTTTCATTATTATTTGCTGTTACATTATTAACGTGTTGCTCTGTTGCTTTATTTTTTTTATCTTTATTTTTTTTTAGGTTCAACATGCCACTTGGGTTAATTTCGAGTTTTGACCAGGGCAGAGTCTGGGTCTGACCACAGAGCTGAGTGGCAGCAGAAGACGCACAAGTTGCATGCAAATAATTACCTAAAGGAAATCCAGCAACAAGTTTCAATGCGTTGCGAGTCGAGGCAAGTTGAGTAGATGACAATGGAAATGAGCCATGCGTTGTTATTGTTCAGATTTAACATTTCCTGCATATGCCACACACACACACACACACACACGCACACATATAAAGAGAACTGAGTGAAATCTGTCAAAATAAACCAACTGCGACTGCGTCTACAACATTTGGGAAACTTCAGCTACAGCCTTTAGTTTTCTGCCTGTAGTTTTCCAGTTCCCATTTTCAGTTTTCCCGTCTTCCGTTTGCTGTTTTCAGTTTCAACTGCCCAACATCAGCTCTGGTTGCTGTTGACATGTGTAATTATGCTTAATTAGGCCATGAGAACCAACCAAATCTTGACAGTGTAGAACAGAAAAAGAGAGAGAGAGAGAGAGAGAGAGAGAGAGAGACGAGGGCTGACCCAAAAGTTGACCAGCTGATTACGGCTTGAAGATTGTTTTCTTATGAAATGTGTGAGCTCAGCTTAGATTTTTTTGTACTCTTTTCACTTTCATTTATATATGAAGGCTGACTCTCAGATTCCTTTGCGATGACTTGAAAATTCCATTTTGTTGTTTCACGCGCCCAGCTTGAGACATTTTCTACTTAGCTTGGCTCATGCTCAATTGAATTATTTGGATTGAAATTAGTTATTGCGTTTGACATTCATTAATTTTATAGAAAGTTTTGTGAATTGTTAAGCTTAAATCGAACTATTTTTTTAAAGCAAAGATAATTGAAATGTTGGCATAAGTCCATCAGATATTCTCATAATCATAATTTGCAAGGTGAATATTAGTAAATTATTGGCAATACTATCTAAATTAATTGTATAAAGAGCAAGAGCAGAAACAAAGTCAACAAATATATGTTCTAATTGAATTGTTGACCAAAGGCAATTTTAGCTCTTAAGCTTACTAAAGCAATATATATTTCATTTAAAATGAATGCTATTAATTTTACAAAGAGAAAATCAAATTATTTATCATTTTTAATCAACTGCACTACCGAATATATTTAATATAATTTAACTATAATTTTAAATGAGCGATTTAGAACTTAAGCTAGAGCACTCTCTAAACTCGAACTCTAAAATAGTAAAATAATATTTATTATATATGTTATTCCATTTGAGAAGTCTCTCTTCTTAAGAGAGCTCTAAGTTGAATATCAAGAACTTCAAGGAAAATATGATTTAACGAATTTTCAACTGTATTCAAAGTCAACTGTGCGTAGTTTAGATTATTCTCATTATATAGGAGTAGCAGGATGCTTTACATTACTCAGTTACATTTAGATAAACGTATTCAAACTGAATACATATTTATGCGAAATTATCTATATATATATATATATATATATATATATATATATATATATATATATATATATATATATATATATATATATATATATATATATATATATATATATATATATATATATATATATATATATATATATATAATATCGCACACAGTACTTTTGTTACGACCCACATTAGTTTACATTTCTGACTATCTCCCATAGCATATACCCATATATGCCTTGAGCCACGTTTAAAATGAGGCTAATATGCGTATTTATGGCTTTATAACTGAAATTTCGTCGGAGCAGCAGCCGCCGCCGCCGCCACAACGCAGCAACAACACCACAAACGTGCCATAATTTTCACTTTTTTTTCGGGGCAGCAGTTGTTGTCACAGTTCTCGCTTAACTTTTGCTTTCGGCTGCTGGCATAATTTTTGCTTTGTTTATTTATTTATTACTTTTTTGCTTCATTTTGTAACACGCCACAAGAAAATTGATTACTTTTTGTGTTTGCCGCTTGCAGCTGAGATTTGCATGCCTCGCATGAGTCTCTCCCCCTGTCTCTCCCTCAGTCCTCTCTCTGAGTGACTCTGTGTATCTGCGGCGCAATCTGTGCGCGCGTGGGCGTGTCTGCCAGTCGTTCACTTATACACACATTCATGCACACACTCATATATATATATATATATATATGTGTGTGTATATTGTTTGTATATATTTATACAGTTTTTTTTGTCGCCTTTCGCAATTATCATTTTAAAAGAAATCGTTTGCAGCTCACGTCTCAACAGAGACTGGCAGTCCTGCTGCTGCGGCTGCTCATCCTGTCGCCAATGCTCCTGGCCACGCCCCCCTCGCCCCCGTCGCAGCCCGTAGCAGGCCAGCCGCGCCTCCTTCGCATCGGAGCGCGTTTGCCACATCAATGGATAATTTACAAGTCACGTGTGTATGAAATTGAAACAAAATGCGCATAAATTTTTAGTTCCAGCTACAGAGAGAGAGAGACAACAACTGTGCGTGTGAGTGCAAGTGTGTGCGTGTATGCGTGTATGCGTGTATGCGTGTGTGTGTGTGTATATGTATGTGTTTCAGACTAAGGGGCTTGTCTTGGCAGCAGCATTTAATATTAATAAGTTATAGCACATACCCTATATGTTTGACGATGCGTCTGTTGCTCTTGTTGCTGTTGTTGCCGTTGTTGCTGTCGTGTCTTGCGGCCTGTCTAGGCAGTGCTCACTTCTCGGTCCTTGCCAAGTTGCCGTGTTGAGAGTTGCATTTAGTTGCGAGGCTTTTAAAATGCGCGACGATGACTGCACTACATGTTCAAGTGGGCAACAGCAACAGCAATAGCAGCAACAACAGCAACAGTTGCTGCTGCTGCTGCTGCTGCTGCTGTTGGCCTCGCTTGGCTGACTGACTGACGCAGTAGGCGCGACAGGCGGGCGGACCTGCCAGAGACAGACAGAATGAACCGAACGAACACGGACTGCCATTAAAGGATGTGCCTTGACTTTTGTTGTTGCTGTTGCTGTTGCTTTAGCTGTTGCTGTTGCTTGTCTTGGCAATGCCCATGTGCGGCATAGATGCTGCAGGGCTTCCTTCGCTTCGCTGGCTCAGCAGTTCGTTTCGATTTCTATTTTGCTGTTTATTAATGCAGCATATACATATACATATATATTCAACTATTCAGCTGTCACACCACCGCCCCCTCGCCACTCCCTCCCTTTGTAACCGCACGCATTTTAACTAAGCCATTTCCGTGACATACTTTGGCCATATAACTTTTACTTATCCAACAACAACTACATGTATGCCCGCTGGCCACGGATGACATTAACCCAGGCCGAGACCTCGCCTGGTGTCTGGTCCGGGCCACAGCCAAATGGCCATTAATAAAGCAATTGGCAATCGAGCGCAGCCCAGCGCAGAGCAACGCAAGCCCAAACGCAACGCGCAGAAATCGAGTCAGACAAATCTATAAACCAATTAGAACAGATCGCTGCCGAGCCGCAGGGCAGCTCTAATGCCTGACATTAAAATGAAAAACCTGCGTTCATAAATTAAATGTTTCGCATATATGTGTAGTGCACACACACAGCGAGGGTTGCTTGAGCATTAAGCGCATGTATGGCGAACAAATTAAAGAGAAGTGAGGCTATGAGAGACTTGTTTTAAAATATGCGAATGCCTAAAAAACTGAGAAAGCGATAAATATATATTATATATATATATAATACATACGCATATGTAATATTTACTAATTATATTTAGTGAAATTAAATTAAATGGATTAATAATAAATATATAATAAATATCGAAAATTTTTAATACAAAATTTTTAATTTAAAATTAATTATTATATTAAATTAATAATCATATTAAAAATATTTAAATTTAACTCATTCCTAATTAATTACTTACTTAAAGTTTTTTATTTTACTAAGTCCTTTACATAGATTTTAGCAGAAATAAATATAAATTAAAATAGAAAGAATTAATCAATTATTAACATGAATAAATAATTATAATTCATATTGTTAATATAAATAAATAATTATAGTTCATATTTAAATAAAAATTAAAATATAAACAACATAAACTATGTCTATTAATTGCATTATTTTCTTAAATAATTTGAAGGAAACTCTCACATAAATCAAATCAACTGTAACTTAAGTATAGAAATCTCATCTCTCTCTCTCTCTCTCTCTCTCTCTCTCTCTCTCTCTCTCTCTCCCTCTGTCCCTCTCTTTTTCTCTTAAAGCTCATTCGCTTACAAATCTATTTTTAATCCAACTAAATTATAAACATTTATGAACATATTTAACAATTTCGCTTTCGCTCATCTCGGAATATTTCAAATAATTAAAAACTTAAATAAATATCTCTTAACGCCGCATAAATTTCAGTATATGCATAATTTTCAAAGCGGCCAAAACAACTCTCGCTCCGCACGTGATTCAAGCGGAGACTAAAGATAAAATGAAATAAAAATAATAAAACACGAAAAAAACACAAAAAAAAAAAAAAACAAAAGAAGGAAACCACAAAATGAAACTGGAAATCTATGTAGTATGTACTACTATTTCCCCCTACTGACACGACGACAACTTCAAGCTGGCAGAGACATGTCAGGCTATGCCCGAGTCGAAATGGAAACCAAATGTTGCTGATGTTGTTGTTGTTGTTGTTGTTGTTGTTGCTGTTGCTGCAGGTTTGTCAGGCCAAACAGCTCCAAGTGCAATTGCAACAACTTCAACTTCAACTCCAACTCCAACTCCAGCTCCGACTCTGACTGCGACTGCGACTGCGATTGCCGGGCAGTTTGTCAGTGGCTGTCGTCGATAAGCAGCCGCCGCAATGTAATTGACACAATTTGAATTTATATCTGAACGCCGAAATGCAGCAATGTTGCCAGGTGACTAAGCCGGAGTAAAAAAAAATCCTGCCATGCCTTGTCCTTGGCTGTCGCGGCACATTAATCAAATAGACATCCCCAGCCAAAGGCAAAGATATACATATATATATATATATAGAGAACTCTGTCGATAGGGTGTGGCATTGTTCTTTGCATTGTCTTTGCATTGTCTTTGCTCTTTTTGGGGCCAATTGCCGCATATATTTGCATGCCACAGCGAAAACCTCTGTGGCATGGCTGATTAGGCTACGTAATTTGTATATTAATTAGCGGCGTGGGAGAACAAACATTTTGGCACATGTACGATTAAATAAAACATAAATTGCAAACTTTGCTCGGGCCAAACGGGCAATAACAAGTCAGTCAGATAGTCAGACAGATAGTCAGTCAGTCGCGCAGTCAGCGCACCTTTCACTCGGTCCGCAGCTATAAATTTCATGGATGAGATGCCAAAACAATGCGGATGTAAATGAGTAGAGCAGTAGACTCTCATTCGAGATCCAGCAGAGAGTGTGAGGGCGGCGATGCCGATGCCGATGCCGATGCCGATGTCGATGCCGATGTCGATGGCAAAGGGCACTGTGTCAGCGGTTTTTGTGGCTGCGTCGCGTTGCCGTTTGCCGATACCAAATCCAGGCAGAGTCAAGCATCAATATCGAGGCAGCTTGGGCGAGCTTGGCGGCTAAGCAAGCGTGAAACATTAGTGCGGCCAGTTAATTTGTAACAATTGAATTGTAACGGCCAACAGGCAGATGGAGAAAAATGGGGAGTAGCTGACGAGCTGATGCCCTGTACAAGATCTTAGTTATAATAAATATGGAAACTTGTGGAGATGGACTAAGATAACTGAAGAGGCAGAGAGCTGCCGAGACAGAGTCAGATCGACTCGATTCTTGATCCAATATAAGGCACACATTGATATATAAGGCTATATATTGATATCTGCGCCTCCATCTCTCTTTTACATATATAAGGGATATATTTAAACCTCTAAAACCTTGCCTGCACATTCATATCTCTCTTATCTGTCTCTTTATACCTCTCTGATATGAACACGAATCTATATTTTATATGGTATATATATAAAGCTATAGAGCCTATGTTCCACCTCCATCTCACCATCTCAATCATCATACCCACTTTAAAAGTTTCCAGGGTATTTACTCAACAAAAAGGAAACGCTATGTTATGCGCTTGGTAAAAGGCCGCTCAGTTCGACGCAGAATAGAAAGGTGTTAAATTGGCAAAGCGAGCGCGTGGAGGTGGGCGTGCGCAGCTCAACAACAAAGGCGTGGCAGTATAGACAAAGGTCATTAACTCTTGAGGGCATATTCATATATACGAGATGATTGCCATAACTGATTTATGTATATATATAGTATATAGCAACAACTACTGTCTATCAAATGCTGTGTGTGTGTGGCGCAGTGAAAGTGTCAAATTATGGACAGCCAACTGTCACATGGCCAAACACAATTGCCAAATATGGTCACAATGGGCTAAGTACGTTACCCTCCCGTCGCTGCCCACCTGGCCCACCTGGGCCACCTCTTGAGGCAGTCACGTTGGCGTTCACTTTCCAGCCAATTGAAGTGCGCACATAAAATTCTAGACGAGAAATAAATGTTTTGATAGTTGGAAGAGTTTTCAAGTGGCTAGAGGCTGAAGCGAGCTACTTCTAGCAATCAAAATATCTTTCAGAAATCGACAATTGAGAAGAAAACCAATAAAAAAGCAAATGTGTATGCAAACAAATTGATGGATATTCCCAGTTGAAGTGGACGAAAGAAAGAAGGAGAGTGAGAGCGAGAGACAAAGAGAGAGAGAGAGAGAGAGAGAAATGGAGTGGGGCTGGGCATGAGGGAATTGTGAGAGAATCAGAGGAAGCATACAGTTTTTGCAATTTCAAGCGATTTTGTATATTTATGTATGCATATATATATATATATATATATATATATGTCAGTTCAACAGATTGAACAGAGTCTTTCTAATCATATTCCCATGCCTCCCACTCTGAGCGCCTATAAATCAATTCTATTTACTCATTATACAATTTAATTTAACACGCTAATTTTTATCCCCACATTTCTTACAATATATTTCAAATGGCAATAAAATATATCAATAAAATAATTATTAAAAATAGCAATAGATTGTAATTATTTAATTCCTTCAATAACGTACTTAATATGTGAAATATATTAAAAATAACGAGTTACCACAAATATGCATTTCAAATTGTTTAAAGTCCAATTGGTTTCATTCACCATGAAAACATTAGTCAAATTTGCAGTAAATCGAGCCATAGATGGCGCTTTGTTGTCTACGGCCAAGCCCTGCCTTGCAATTGATTTATGTTTTATTGTTTTGTATTTTCAATTTGTGTTTATTATGCGCATTTTTAAATTTATTATTTTTTAATCTCGCGCCCTTTTTTTATTTTATTTTTTTTTTTTTTTAGGCCACCAAATGGGGCCAGCCGCTGTTGTAGTTGTTATGTATTTTTAATGAATATCTTTGGCCACGCACTGCATAAACAGATTCAATACAGTATACACATATATATGTATATATCTATATACTCGTGTAGGTATGCAATTAGCCCTCGTTGGTGCTGTGCGACCCAGTTTACAATTAAAAGGTTCGTACATTATGTTTCCGCTTTGATTTGGACTCTGCCTGGCGGCTGTTAATTAAAAATGCATATTTGTTGCTGATTTTTTTGTTTGTTTTGTGTTAGCCATGCTCTTTAGCCAGGCCGAAATTGGGACTAAGAATTAGTTAAAATTGATTAATGACAAAAATACGATCAACTGTATGTGGGTCAAATCTGAAGTTGGCTTTTTGTTGCCTGTCAAAAACAATTTTTTGCTTGACTTGAACGAAGAAAAACCATTTATACGTGTGCGTGTATATGCGCGTGTGTATGTGTATGTGTGTGTGTGTGTGTGTGTGTGTGTCTGAGACGAGTGACAAGTTTGCCAACGGCTGTTTTTTTAGCATATAAATCAAGGCATTGTAAATGCTGCGAGAGAGGCTTATAATAAAGACATGCCAATCGAGCAACGCCCGCGCCTCATGTGTCAGGCCTCAAACGTGGCTGCGATGCGATGCGACGCGATGCGATGCGATGTCTGCAAAAACCAATCAGCTCTCAAACTAAATCACAAGCAAAATTTATGCCAGGCAAAAATTGTGAATTGCACACATGAGCAGCCCAGGCCAAGCAGGGGCCCCGAGCGGCATAGGATTTGGGCATATACGAGATATATATGTATATATGTATGTGTATATAGCTACGATATATTCTGCTGGATGAACTGCAGCGACAGTTGGAACAGGGCGAGGCTTATACTCACTCCTGCTCCTGCTGCTGCTGCTGTGAGGCATATCATCAAGCAGCATTGCCTTTCAGCCTGCTGTTGTCGTTTATAAATAAAATTTGCATAAATTTAATAAACTCTGCCTCGTTGCACTCAGCGTAGCAGCAGCAGCCACAAAAGGCAGTTTTTTTTTTTCGTTTTTTTTTTTTCAGCTGGGGGGTTACCAGGCACTTGTTAGCTGGCCCGTTGCTGCTGCTGCTGTGGCTGCAATCGCAGTCACAGTCAGATTTTTGTGATTTACCGATTTACCGGTAAAGCGGTTTGTCACAAAAACGCCGTTGTCTCACCCAAAGACCCATAAATAACCCAACTGCCAATGTCACAAATAATGATGACAATGCGCCAGGAGGACTCGACTCTATGCAACTGCAATTGCAACTCTCTCTATATCTCCTTCACTTGGCCTATCTATTTCTATCTCTTTCTATTGCCTTGACCATACTGCAGCTAGTTCTCATCATTTTTGTGCACGCATAAATCGCAATGGGCAAACCGCTTGTTAGCCACAAAGGTTGACAATGGGCCCAAAAAAAAAAGCCAGAAAATGGCTGCGATTGCAGCTGTTGCCATAGGCATAGCCAACATATATATATATATTTATATATATATATTTATATATATATTATCTATATATATATTTGTATCTTCTTCTTCTGCTGCTTTGTAAGTGCGAATGCGAGTGCAATGCTCTGTAAATCATGCTAATGTATAAATATTTGCGCTATGCCAGCCAACTTCCTGGTTAAAGGCAAAGTGCGGCCACAAATTAATGTCAAAGTCAAATGAAAATGGCATTTGGCAAAGCCACAGCCATAGCCACAGCTAGAGCTAAAGCTAGAGCTAGAGCCACAGCCCCAGTCCGAGTCCGAGATCGAGTTGGAGCCTAGTCAAAGTTGGAGCCAAAGTCGCGCCATAAATTTAGCGCTGCGAAAAAAATGACAGAAATGCGTTTATTGACCAAATGTGCAGCAGCTCATCGATTACGAGGCCGAGACGAAGATGGAGACATGGCTTAGTGAATGAGTGAGCGGGAGACGGAGAGGGCAGGGAGCTGGCTTGAAGGTGTGCCAAGCGGGGGGAAAGCCAGCACTAGGTGCTGCAACTGTGGCTGCCTTGACCATTGGCGCATTTGCGCATGCGTCGCTGCTAGCTGTTGCCTTTGGCTATGCCTTTTGGGAAAAGCCGTTGTGGCACACACCACTGCACACACACACGCACACGCACACACATACTTGTAGTATACGCAATAATGCTGCCAATGCTTGCTATCTTTTTGCTATTCGTTTTGATGTCTTTTGCATTACGGCGCATATATAAATGAAATGATATATCAAATATATATATTTATATATATGCATATATCCTTTGCAATTTTACTATAAAACATTGCATATGCCGCTATGCAAAATGTCGCTTGAAAGCGATAACAAAAAAATTCGGTTTGGTCAGAGCGCTGAGCTAGTTGGCCATTTAACGGCCATTTTTAGCTGTATTACTGGTGGCAAATTTTTCTATTAAGAATACATATTTTTGTAATAAACAGAGAACTTGTAGAATGAAGGCTGAATAGTCAGCTAACATGATAGCGATTGCATATAGTATATATATTCTATAGCTATACTAACAAAATTTTAATTGCATTACATAACAATTATATAATAAATATATATAAATATATTTATTAAATATATCAATAAAATTTTCTAAATTTATATACAATAATGCAATATATGCATTACATAACAATTATATAATAAATATATATAAATATATTTATTAAATATATCAATAAAATTTTCTAAATATATGAACAATAATTTAAAATTCCCATGTTATCAATAATTCTCATTATATAGATCAATAGTTTTTATTAGCGATTGCAGCTAATTAATCAAAGCTTTTTTCAAGCCAATTTGTCAACACTGACAGCAGCTCATACCGCAACATGTTCACTATGCAAATCCTAGTTAGTTGGCTGGCTGTCTATGCGCTGCCCGTTCCCTTGCAGCCACATACCCCTGTCTAATGCTGCTGCTGCTGCTCTTTATCTCGCTTGGAGCAGTCTGACTGTCTAACTGGCTGCTCTTTAGCGAAGATATATATATATATATATATATATATATATATATATACATTTTTTTTTTGGCTACTCGAGCGCTAAATGTGTGTTACTTCCGAGCGTTGGCAAAAGTCGTGAGCCCCTGCTGCAGCAGTCACAGCCACCACCACCAGCAGCACCGCCACCTTGTCAACGTTGCTGATGTGGCTGGCAGCATGTGACAGGTAACAAGGCAGCTAGCCAAGCCAAGCCAGCCAGCCAAGCCAGCCAGCTAGCTAGAGCTCAGCCCGCTGCCGACTCTAATGCATGATTTATAGTAAAATATTTATTTTACTGTTAAGTATATGCAACGCGCAACGGACACGAGCCGCAGTGGCATCTCTGAAAAAAATATTTATATAAGTATGGGCAGGGGTGGGTGCCACATGCGGACTACAACTGAGACAGGTTGCTGGAGTCGAAATGGTGCTGCTGCTGCTGCTGCTGCTCCTGCTGGCTGTGACTGTCACTGCTGCCACAGCAGCTACTGCTGTTGTCATTGTGGCTTATTGTTGTTGAAGTCGTCTTATCAGCGTGTATGCAAAAGGCTAACTGTTTATTTTTGGCCAAAAGCTGCTTGTTAGCTAGTTCCAGCTGTAGCCGCGTACGTTAATGTCGCTCATACGACACGTTGTGCGCGCACAGATAACAAGATTCTTCTCCTCTTTTTTTTTTTTTTTTTTTTTTGGTGTCAAATGCGGTTCATATAAATCAAATGCTATCAGCTGATGACCCCATTCAAAGCATACCCTAGCTGCAGTCGCTGATTTTCTGCTGCGTCTTCTTCCTCTTTTTGTATTTTTATGGCTTTTCAATAAGCGTGTCAAGCATAAATCAAGTTAGCCACAAAACAGCAGCAGCAGCAGCAGAAGCAGCAACTACACAACTTATCTCAATCTCTGCCTGGCTGTGGGTAGCTCAAAATCTTTCACTCGCGCTGTGAAAATTAAGCCAAGCGCTCTTCACACACAAAATTATGACAAGCTGCCAGCCATCGAGTGCCAAGCCAGCCAGCCAGCCAGCCAGCCAGCAACAAAAATCTCGATAAGCATCGCCCCATTGATTTTGCATGAGTGAACGAAGCGAAGCACGTTTAAAAGCTTTTGCTTTTCGCTTTTTGGCTTAAACAAAAGTGTCATAAATCTTGCAAGACGACACAAAAGAACTTGACACAGTGAAATAAATACGCAATACAGGCGCAGGGCAGGGCACGGCACGGCATGGCACACACCAGCAGCAGCTGCTCACAAAAGGCAGCTCAAGCTCTAGCAAAAGGATACTAATGCACGTAATACGTTCCACTTGAATTGATAACAAAGCAGAAGCAGCAGCAGCAGCAGGAGCAGGAGAGGCAGCAGGGGCAGCACCAACGACAGTGTGCATGTGGGCCAGGGCAAGCCTTGCCCTGCAGGGCCACGCCATGAACTGCAGCATCATCATCATCATCAGCATCAGCCCACGCTGTGGCTGTGGCTGTGGCCAAGGCAAACGCTGAAACTACAAAACTGCGCCGCAGGCTCTGCCACAGAGCCTGGGCATAGTGCGTCATAGCCTCAGCCATAGTCTATTAGCCAAAAAGTCTTTTGTCAAGCGTGAAGTGACCTTTTTGTTGTTGTTGTTGTGTGTGTGATAAATTTGTTTAGCTGCTGGCAACGACTTGCGATTTCCTGCAGCAATCAACAACCAAAACGCAACTAACTTAGCATCAGTTACCACTTCAGCTACAACTGCCAAATTTCTGTTGGCCCAAAATTAGTTGTGAAAAGCCAAAAGCCCAAAACAAGGCGCGTCGTTTGGCCAACTCGCAAGTTGCAAAGAAGATTAATGACAACTGACAAATTGCGCTCAATGTCGCATTAATTGAGGCAATGAGCGCACATATAAGATGCATGAATTTATACAACAACAACAACAACAACAACAACAGCAACAAGAATAACAATGACAAGCCAAATGAATTCTATTAGCTGCGCGAAGGTCGCTTACAACATTTTTGAATTCATCAATTTTATTCGTTAATGCTCTGCACTCAAACCAAAAACTGCAAATGCTCAGCATGATAATCATTAAAATGCAAAAAACAAAAATTTTAATTTAAGAAAAGTTGCGAAAAAAAAAATAAATAAATAAAAAAAAATTGCAAGAATTATTTTAAGAATATTGTTGCATAATTCTCCCCAAAGTGCTTAAGCGGAGATTACATAATCAAAAAGTATATATACAAATTTAACTCTTATGGGATGTATAAAAATTGATGATGGAAGCAGAAAGACAAGATGCGAGATGAAACCACAAAAAATAAAAATAAATAAAAAAATAAAAAAAATCAATTAAATATTTCGAATCAATTTGTTAATAAGTGTCAGAAGTAGAGATAAAAAAAATTAAAATAAAAAAAAAGAAATATAAAAAAAGAAAACATAGTTTAGAAAAAAATAGAAAAACAAAAAACAAAAAAACATTCACTTTTATTTGAAATTAGAAAAACAAACAAAAAACATTCACTCTTATTTGAAATTGAAAAGAAATGAGAATAAAATATAAGTATATATCTTTGATTTATATTGGACAAACAAATTAAAACAAAAGATATATTCTTATATTTTGTTATATGTTTATTCTTAATTTAAAACAAGAATGAATATTTTTTCCTTCCCGCTACTCGTTGTGTCTTTAAATTTAAAAATATTCTGCATTTATAAACATATATAATAAATATATTTTATATTAGACCTATATAAATAAAAGATAGAATAGAAGCACTTGGAATATTTATGATTATTTTTGTTTATTTATCAAGAGCTCTATCTACTTAAGTCCAAGTCCAGGCAGCCCCCTTACATTTAACTGAATTTTTTTAAGGCCTCGCACATGATATGATTCAACTATTATACCCTCTATCATTCCTCTGTCTATCTATTCCTCTGCAACTCAAACAGCAGCTGATTATACAACATGCTTTACGCGTCAGCCGAATGAATTAATTAACATAATGAAAACTCAATAACGAAATTTAAGACCAGCAGCAACTAGAACTGTGCTGGGGTTAAGGTTGGCTTCAGTGGAGCATAAACTATGGAGCATGGCAATAGATATGGCAGATCTGCAGATAATATAGCTGGGCGCACCCGCAAACGCTTGAACTGTGGCGCGTGTTACGGTTCAGCGGCAGCCACTCGGCTCATTTGGCATTTGGTTAACTGCCAACACACACACACACACAAACTCTTTGGGCTTTAAAGCACACTCGTTTGCTGTATATTAGCGCATTTATGAGCAAATTACGGGAGCGCCATGTCGGCTTTTGCTTTAAACGAACCACCCGGCAGTTGGCCAGGCCAGGCCAGGCCAGACCAGATTGGCCGCAAAATATGAGCAAACCACCAGCTAATTGCACCACAGCCCACGTAGCCAGCGGGCGCTGCGGTTTACCTGCTTTATTTCTCCACCTCTCTTCTATCCCCTGCTCTGCTCTGTTCTATATATATATATATATATGTATTTGTAATATGCAACAAATCAACGCGCAAATTGTAGCATAAAATATTTACATTGCACTCGACTGCGACCGCCCCCAAAAGCCTCTGGCTTTGCATGGGTGTTGGTTAGTCGATTTTTTTTTTGTTTTTTTGCCTTCAATTTGGTTTATTGCATTTAATTTGCGCATTGTTTGTGCAGCTTTTAGATAATTGCGAGCATCAATTGCCAGTCAGCCAGTCCGGCAGGCTGGCAGGCGGGCGGATCGCCCACACACGGTGGCAATCAAATTGCCGAGGTGCTGACACAGTGGGCGGTTAGGCAGAAGGTGGGCGGTGCAAGGAAAAAACCCAAAACCAAATCCCAAACCAAATGAAAAGCCACAGAAATTCGCTAGCTTTCATTAAGTTTTCAACGCGATTTGCCTGTATATATAATCAACGTATAACTGTCTCTCTGTCTCTCTGCCTGTCTGTCTATCTGCTGTCCGTTTGTCTGTCTGCTTGTCCAGTTGCCTGTCCATTTGTTTGTTTGTTTGCATTTCACGCTTCAGCCTATGGTACCGTATGATTAATCTCCCACGCGGCACAAGCGCAACTCCAGCGAAGCACAAATCAGACAGCCAGAACATAGAGAAAGATTCACACACACACACACACACACACGCACTCACACTCTCGCACACATTAGAACAAATGATTTCCCACTGTTATTGATGATGTGTTGATTAGGTTCTGAAACACAACACACACACACACATTCAACACATACTGGCAACAAATTGCGGCCATGTGAATTTCAAGTCGATTGAGTCCAGAGTTCGAGGGCTTTGCGTTTCATTATGAATTTCACTTTGAACTCGTGCCGCATACTCGCGCCGGGCGCCCTGTTGCTTTGGTGTATTCTGTTGCACATGTACCAGCGACAAC
This sequence comes from Drosophila mayaguana, assembly GCA_037075325.1. Taxonomy (NCBI): domain Eukaryota; kingdom Metazoa; phylum Arthropoda; class Insecta; order Diptera; family Drosophilidae; genus Drosophila; species Drosophila mayaguana. The sequence goes on along the minus strand of JBAMCG010000040.1, from coordinate 18,423,175 downwards.
AACACCAACAACAACAACAGCAACACATTGAAAAAATGAGCAAAAAAATTGGGTCATGTTTGCTCAAAATATGTATTTTGTTGCAAATTTGCAAGAATCATGGAAAACAGCGTGTGTTTAATGAATTGATCACTCAACTAAACATACATACATATGCATATACATCTATATATATAAATATGTGTGCGTGTGTGTGTGTGTGCGTGCTTTGTTTCATATTACAGCCAGCTGTGTCTAATAACCACAAATGCCGCAGTTACGCAAAATCCAATTAACATTTATTAGAAACTCTCCGCAGCTGTCGCTAGATTGTCAAAAATATGAACATTATTAATTGGGGTATGTGCAATGCACTGCATACCTCGTAAATCAGTCGAATGTTATGTGCTCGTAAGTAATGAGAGCAACACTCGAATTGTGTTGGAAATTTAAGTTGTAAGAGCGGAAATGTCGCTCTGACTGTGATCGCAAGGGCAGATGTTTGGTTGCTTACTGGGTACAGGTATTATTTAATTAAAATTCAGAGTTATTGGACATTGCGCTATATATATATATATATATATATATATATATATATATATATATATATATATATATATATATATATATATATATATATATATATATATATATATATATATATTCTATTGTAAAAGATTTGTACTAGCATAATTTTGCCCATTTATTTATATAAACCTGTTTATTCATAAGACCATAAAAATATTTGCCATTTTCATTGGAGATGATTTGCAACAGCTTCAAACTTTTCCAGCTTAGGCTAGGGCTTTTGCCTCTATTACACTTGACCTTAAAAGATCTTTTTAAACTTTTCAAAAATCATTATGGAGATCTGAGAGCCTTAAGCTATGCTAACACTGAGTGATGAGACTTGTGTGGGCGAAGCTGTTAAGTAAATGCAACAGAAACCAAAGAAGATAAATTTTTTAAAAAGTGTTTCTTTCTCTCTCATGTCCAATAATTTGTTTAAACATTTCATATTTCAAAGCTGCTAAAAAGTAATACAAATTCAGATTCTTTTGGCTTTTTTAGCTTAAAACATTGCCTGACTTATCTGCTTACAGATTTGCAAATCTCATTTGCTTCCTGCTTACAAACTGATGTTCACCTGTCCAATTAAGACGAGTTATGCTATATGACTTCTAATTAGTATTAAAAAAACAAATTTGGCATTTAAAAAAAAAATATAAACATACAAAAAACTTAACTGATTGCAAAAATAAATTGCCCCAGCATGTGAAACAAAGCGTAGATAAGTGCAATATTAATTGCAGCTAAATTGTTTATATAATTAGTATATTTAATCGGCTGCTCATTAAGACAACAAATACTTTAGTAATGCTTGGCCATAAATATTTGCTAAGCATTTCCTATAATTTAAACACATAATTTGCTGTATAAATAATTGCTGCATGGCTCGTTGAAGGAATTGTCAACTCAGCATAAACTCGTCTCTTCCCATCTCCTCTCCATTTTTATATTTATTTTGTTGCAGCATTCAAACGTTGCGATGTTTATTAAATCAAAATTTCATGCCAGAATTCCTGTATAAATTATAGGCAATGGAAATGCAATGGATACGCCCACACATAAGTGGGCAGTCAGGCAGTCAGTCAGGCAGTCAGTCAGTTTGGCTAATGGTCTGACCAATTGTCGCAAATTAGTAAGACCCACCCACACACACGCAACACACACACACACACACACAGATGCTGAGGTAAATGGCCCAAGTACTTGGCAGCAACACCTAAGGCCAATCACATGCACAACCAAAAGCTAACGGTAAACCATCGCAGAGGTGGAGAGAGCAGTACCACAAAAAATAAAAAAAAAAACGAGCAGCAGCAGCAACAACTACAACAACTGAAAATACAGCTATAAACTTTACTGCTACAATTGGCAAATTGAAAATTGTGCGCTGGTGGTGCAGCCAGCAGCAGAACCACAGCAACTGGCTGAGCCACCACAGACAGCGACGCGACCACAGCCATGGCCAGGCCTTGGCATAGCCCAGAGCCAAGTGTGCGCATGATGCGTTCAGACTAGAAGATAAGCTGCTGTGAGGCAACTGTGCTGCCGCCGCCGCCGATACCGCTGATGATGATGACGACGACGACGACGACGACGTAGTAGACGTGGCCATTGCTGTTGCAGACGAAGATGCATTTGCTCAGACACAGCAAGTCGCAACATAGACGTTTCAATTTCAAAAACCATTTGGCCCAGCTAGACATTTTAATGAAGCGCCTGCCAGCGCTCTAAAGCTCGAGACGCATAACGGGCCACAGCCGCAGCAGGCCAAGACCAGGCCAACTCGGGCTAGACGTCCACGCATAACAACAACAACAACTAGCAGCAACAACAACCACAACGAGCAGCAGCAGCAGCTCGTCACAGTCATAGGCTTGATAAGGTCGCAGTCAGTCAGCGGCATGCAAAACGAATGACTTAAGCAACGAACTTGCTCTGGCTGCAGCCAGCACAGAAATAACAACAAAAACAACCACAACATGAGCTAAAGGTGTCCATTTCAATGCCAGTCGTGAACGCACAGTTAGTTCTTAAGTGCTCAGAGCTATGTGTTAGGTGTATGGGGTGTTTGTGTGTCTGTGTGTGTGTGTTTGTGTGTGTATGTGTGTGAGCGAATCATGAGTATATATAAAGAGATATTTGTTATATACATAGCTATTTACACACTTTAATTAAAGCACACGCTCAATAAGTGCCACAATTTGTGTGTGCACATATAGATAATTAGAACTGCGAGGGTTGCCCGAAATATTTTTGAGCTTTAGCTTAGCTAAAAAATGTTCCTTGGACTTAAGCGTGAGTTTTTGGTAATGTTGAAGTCCAATGAGAGGAATATTTTATAGGGGAGAATTATCTACACCAAAAGTCTTTACCATAGTGAATATATCTAAGTCCTAAAAGGAATCTTGGTAGTTGAAATTTAATAACCACTGTAATCGATCGATAAAAAACGTTCGATAAAGATATCGAAACATAGTTGGGGGACCTTTACAAAACAGCATAAATGGACTTTAAGCGATTTAAATAAAAATGCATTTCATACGGTTATCAGAACTGAAAGTTTGAGCTGTGAGAGCTATAGAAGCAGTAGGATGTTAAATTGGAGCCAATCTGAAAAGATGTACAAGACTAGATCGATGAAGGGCTAACGAATATATAGAGTTTATGGGTAAGACCTCGCCTAGTGCTGTCTGTAACAAGCTAACTGTTAAACTGTTGCAAATATTTATTAAATAGATATCATGAACTGCACATCTAACTATATAGACTGATCGAACGGCTTTATTAATCATATTTGTATATACTATGAATATGTTTATAAATGTATTAATTTGTTTCAGACCACCCTCGCACCCACACTCACATACTCCCATCTTTTCAGTTTTCTTTAGCTATTTTCTGTTGTCACTTTCAAACTTTCGCTTTGGCGTTTCGTTTCTCGTTTCTCGACAAGCAGCGCACGCCCACACGAAAAATTTTCACGGGTTCTGCTTCGCGTGCTACACACAACTTGACCCTATTCAGATAGCCTATATATGTGTGCGACTATATGACTGCGTGTATATATATTGTAATTAAAGTGAACTTGATTGCCATCATAAAGGCATGGGCCGTTGCTGTTTAGGCGTTAATTTTGGGTTCTACATTTGCCTTTTGGCAAATTATATGTTTCAATCTAAGTGCACTTTCTCCTGCCTTAGACGGAAAGTGAGTTGCGTTTATGGCCATTGTTGTTACTCTTTCAATGATTGTAGCTATTCTTGTTGTTGTTGTTGTGGGCGTACACTTAATTGCTATTTAATGCCAAAATCGATTGCGGCTTACCTTATGCTTGACGTCTGCTTGTTTGGCTATTGAACTTCAATCACATCACACTGCAAAGACAGAGAGAGAGAGGGAGAGAGAGAGAGAAAATTCGAAATTAGTTTACGTAAATACTTGAGACATGTTTTCTTTTATATAAAAATATCTTTTTAAAATAATTATTAAGGTCAACGTTTTGTCATTTAAAGAGTTTCTCAGCCAAGCTCTGCCAATATTTTATATGCCACGCCCCCTTTTGCCCGCACGCCCTTTGCAGCTGCAGCCCTGTTAGTTTCTTTTCCATTGCTGCGCCGCACTTCATTTAATGACTTCAATGCAATTTGCTAAATCTTGGCCCCAAAAAGTGAAAACACTCGCGCACTTTTGCTTTCCTTTAGCTTTCAATTTGGTGACTTAATTTCTTTGGCAACAACATCAACAACAAAAGTGCTGCAATAAAAGCTAATGAAATCGAACGCAAGCAACAACGACTTTATTGTTAAAGCCAGTGTCCATCTAAATGGCTGGCGATACAACAACAACACCAACAACAACAACAGCAGCAGCAGCAGCAACAACAAATTTAGAGATCGCCAACAAGCTTTGCCCAAGAAATTATCAAGTGCAGTGAGCTTTGGCACTTTTACTTTCATTGTTTGTAGCCGATTCAGCCATTGTTGCCATTGGGCAGATTTTTTCCATCGATATTGTTGTTGTTGTTGTTGCTATTGCTGTTGTTGTTGTTGTTGTTGTTGCTAACTAACAATTTATGGGTCCAAGCAGCGTTCGCTGTTGGCAGCCGTAGCAAACAACAATTTTCTCCAAAGTACTAAACTTTTGGGCCATTTTCCTTTTAGCAGCAGCTAATGAGTAAAACGCTTTTGGCATCAAATCAACAACAACAGCAACAGCAACAACAACATCGTCTCAAAATTACAAAACGATTTGTTTAAAACGCTTTAGCTTCGATTTGTCTGGGAAAATGTAGCTGCATCTACTTTTGTGGCATGTGATGAGAAAATAACACCTAAAATCAACAGCAACAACAATAGCAACAACAACAGCATCAACAATAGCAACAGCAACTATTGTTGCTGCCACTTGGTGTGTTATATAAGCAGCTTAAGCATACGCCGCATTGCCAGCTGCAAGCAAAGCAAATCAAATGCAGCAGCTTAATTAAATGCAAATTAGAATGATAAAGAGCTGAACTAAGCGATACCCTCGACTAATTAGCATTTATCTTAATACTTGATTCAATCCGTACGAAGGGCAAAGGAGCGAATGCAGGCAGAAGGGCGAGCGAATTGAAAATTACTCTGTGGAGGAGGGCAGCATCGAGAGAGAGAGAGAGAGAGAGCGAGAGACGGGGAGATGAAGAAGCCTTTTAAAGTTCCTGAAAATCACATAGAAGGGAGTGGTTTATCAAAGGGGGAGTGGTGTGCTTGAAGAGGAGAGTCTTAAGAAAGAGAAAATGAGATGGATGGAGAGGGAGAGAGAGTAAAATAGAAAATGAAAAATAAAGGTAAAGAAGCAGAGAGAGAGATAGAGAAGTTAAACAAAATAAGAGTGAGAAAGAGATAGAGAGAGGAAGTATGACTGTGTGTGTGAGAGTGAGAGAAATTGAGCGTGAGAGGGAGAGAGAGAGAGAGAGAAATATAGAGCGTGAGAGAGAGGGAGAGAGAAATAAATAGAGCGTGAGAGAGAAAGAAATATAGAGCGTGTGAGAGAGAGAGAGAGAAATAGAGCATGTGAGGGAGAGAGAGAGAGAGAGAGAGAAATAGAGCATGTGAGAGAGAGAGAGATAATGCGATAGAGGCAGAGCGAAATAATTGATGAGAGAGAAATAGAGATTGAGAGACAGAGATAGAACGAGAGAGAGAGAGAGATAGAGAAAGAGAGAGAGAGCAAGAGAAAGAGAGAGCGATAGACAGAGAGAAAAAATATATATACATAGATATACCTAAGCGCCAGCTAAATAAGAAAGAAAGAGGGAAAATGAGAAAAGAAATGGAGGACATCAGTCTTCCGCTGGCTCCTCATTCTGACTCTTGCTAAATCTCTACATTTATTTCTTTATGCTACAGAGATAGAGGCAAAGATGCACAGCAAGATATATACAAAGAAACACAAGATACCGATATATACATATACATACAAACATCATACATACATAAGCTGTATAAATATTTACATTAAACTGACAAACATTTCTACACAATTTCTCTCGATTTCATATACATATATGCAAATTCCACCCAAGAATTATAAGAATTATAAATTCTAATCAATTGATTTGAAATATCTATTCGCGTACATGAGCTCATATATATGTATGTACATTCATATGTCTGCTTGAGCGAAATTCGCGAATGCAGTAAAATGTTCGACTCAAAGTTTCCCAGCGAGAACACAAAGCGATTGCGCACTGTTGTTGCTCAGTGTTGCGTTGCAATGTGGGCGTAACTGCAACTGTGACTGTAACGAGCTACGAGATGGAGGGCGGAGGCAGAGAGACAGGGACACAGCGGCAGAGTGCAGCATGTAAAACGTTAAATTATCGCAGTTAATCTTATGCACAGGCCGTTGTTTTTGTTTCGGACTTGAGTTAGCTACTCGTATTAAGTGCAGCCACAGCAAACATGCCAAGACAACTAACAGCAACATCAGCAGCAACAACTAGTTTGGCTAACATATCAATTAGCAGGCCTAGCCTGGCCTGGCCTAGGTCAGTTCCACAAAAAATACAAAATAAATATATACATGTTCATACAATATACTAATATATATATATATAAAATTTTTTTTTTTTTCTTTCCAACACTCTTCGTTCACCATGGGCTTCTTTTGCAGCGAGGAGATGGACCTGTGCATCCTGCTGCTGCACGCGGACAACGCCTTCGACTGCCTAATGGAACTGGGACACTATGGTGGCATGCAGTTCAATAACGTCTTCGACGAGGATCACATCATGAACGGCTTGTATACGAAACGCGTGGTGCTGTGCAGCGATCTGTTGCGCATTGTCGAGTATTTGGAAACCCAAATAAATCATGCGGGTATCAAGGAAGTATATTATGCGGACGTGGATACAGTGCATAGACCACGTGAATCAAACATATTGCAATACGATCGAAAGCTGCGCCGCGTGCACGAGGAGGCGACATCGGTGATCGAACATGTTACAACGCTCGAGAAGCGTCAGAACTATATGATTGAGAAAAGTTTTGCCCTAAGCAATGCCAATGAGTTCCTGGAGATCAAAAAGAACAGTAAAGCCGAACTGGTCTACACGGAGAGCTCAATTACTCATCTGTTGAAAGATCAGTCGGAGAGAGAAGGGCACAGCTCGCAATTGAATTATATTTTGGGCAGCATCAATGTCGAAAAGTTTCCAGCCTTCGAGCTGCTCATCTATCGTTTCTATGGACGAAATGTGCTTGTCCGGCACACGGAGTCGCCAACGAAGAGCACGAACTTAAAGGGCCAGGAGAAGGAAATGCCTCCCAAATATATTGTGCTCCTGATGACGACGGCGGCCGCTTTTCGGCCGAAATTATTGAAAATCTGTCAGACATTTCATGTGGTGATCTTTGAGTGTCCGGAGAGCCCCACCCAGCGAACGCTAATGATCGAACAATTGACCAAGGATATTAGCGATTTGGAGCTAGTACTGGGTGAGACGCGAAAAGCAAACCAACGTCTGCTAACGATCATTGCCAACGATCTGTATATAATGCGCATTAACTTACGCAAAAGCCTGAGAGTTTATGATTTATTAAATCGCCTGAATCCGATCGGCCCACAGGTACATAAAAAATATCTGCAAGCTGAATGCTATACGCCCAAAATTTTGACCAACAACGTGCGCAAGGTCCTTAACAACGGCATCCATTCAGGGGGCGGGGAAGAAATGGACATGGCGCCACTGTTGATCAAGCGTTCGCGTGGCTTGCACCACGTGCCGCCCACATATTTTCAGTTGAATAAGTTTACGCACGGCTTTCAGAATCTTATCGATGCGTATGGCATCGCCGACTACAGGGAACTGAATCCGGCTCCCTATACGATTATAACATTTCCATTTCTATTCGCTATCATGTTTGGTGATCTGGGCCATGGCATTCTCTTGACGTTGTTTGCCTGTTTCATGATCTTTGAGGAGAAACGCATCGAACAGCAGAATCGTACGACAGCTAGCGAGAATGAGATTACTAATATCTTATATAGCGGACGCTATATCATTTTACTAATGGGCATATTTTCCATATATATTGGCTTCATCTACAACGATGTCATGTCGCGGCCCATGAGCTTCTTTGCCTCCAGCTGGAGCTGTGTCTACAATGAGACAACACTGATGGGAGTGACCACAAAGTTGACATTGAATGCAAATGATCCCAAATTCTTCACGGGTCATCCCTATCCAATTGGCGTCGATCCGGTGTGGAAAATTAGTGGCGAGGATGCCATCACAACATTCAATTCGCTCAAAATGAAATTGGCCATCATATTGGGCATAGCGCAAATGATGTTCGGCCTCACATTGTCGGCGGTGAATTGCATACATTTGAATCACAAAGCTGATCTATTTCTAGTCGTAATTCCACTCTTCATCTTTATGATCTGTTTGTTCTGTTACTTGGTCTTTCTCATCTTCTTCAAGTGGCTAATGTATGGGGGCTTGAAGCAAGCGCCGTACAATTCAGCGTGTGCCCCATCTGTGCTGATCACCTTCATCGACATGATGCTGATGAAGAACACAGAGCTGGAGGTGAAGACCTGCAACAAGGGCATGTTTCCATATGAACGTACATTGGAATATGCTCTCGTTTTTATTGCCTTTGCGATGGTGCCGGTGCTATTGGCCGGCAAACCGATCTATTTGACATGTCGCCAAAAGCAATTGATGAAGCACCGCCGGAGGAAAAATAATTCGGATGAGCTGCATCGCAGCAGTCGGAATACCATCAAGGAAATGCGCTCCTCGCTGCGCTACACCATCGAGTTCGATGAGTCCGATCGCCGTTCGACAATAAAGCTAAATACCCTAGATGATGCCCTTGAGTTCGACATGTCCGAAATTTGGATACACTCGGGTATCCATACGATTGAGAGTGTTCTGGGCTCTGTTTCGCATACGGCCTCGTATTTACGCTTGTGGGCCTTGTCGCTGGCGCACAGTCAATTGTCCGATGTCCTGTGGGATATGGTGCTCGAGAAGGGCCTGAAAAATAATTTACCCATCTATGCTGCAGTTCCTATATTAACTGCAGCCTTCTTCATTTGGGGCATATTAACAGTGGCCATCTTGGTCATGATGGAGGGCTTATCAGCTTTTTTGCATACTCTGCGCCTGCATTGGGTGGAGTTTCAATCCAAGTTTTTCAATGGTGCCGGTGAACCATTTCGCACATTCTACTTTCCACCCTCCACTATACGTAGTTAGGATAAGTTTTCAATGGAAATTTATGTGTAATAGTTATTTGTGCTTTTAGAATTTGTGGTATTAGAATAATAAATATGAAATATTTAAATAAAAAATAAGAAAAAAAGAAATAATAAATAATAAATAATAATTAATAATTAATAAATAATAAATAATAAACAATAAATAATAAATAATAAATAATAAATAATAAATAATAAATAATAAATAATAAATAATAAATAATAAATAATAAATAATAAATAATAAATAATAAATAATAAATAATAAATAATAAATAATAAATAATAAATAATAATTAATAAATAATAAACAATAAACAATAAACAATAAATAATAAATAATAAATAATAAATAATAAATAATAAATAATAAATAATAAATAATAAATAATAAATAATAAATAATAAATAATAAATAATAAATAATAAATAATAAATAATAAATAATAAATAATAAATAATAAATAATAATTAATAATTAATAAATAATAAATAATAAATAATAAATAATAAATAATAAATAATATATAATATATAAGAAATAAGAAATAAGAAATAATAAATAATAAATAAAAATCTTAATCTTAACTGCACTGCAACAAACTTTTTCTGTATTTTGCGTAAAAAGTAACTCACAGAAAGCTGGCTAAAAAATACAGAGAAATATACGAGAGTCTGCCCTGTGCCCTGACTAATTGGAGCATATTTTTATTACTTACATAAAAGTTTATCAAAAGAAATTTATTGAGCAAAACAGTGCAAAAAAATCTGACTGAAACGTAGCCCTATCGAACCAATCAAAAACCCACTAAAAAAGTAAATAATTTCTATATAGGTAAATTGAAACAAATTATAACCAAAAATGTAGAAAATGTATCCCATCGTATTTATTTAAATACGTAAACTGGAACACATATAAGTGAAACCTTGCTAAAAAAATATATAAGAATACCGAAGCAAATATAAGTAATTCTGCATCAAGCTATTTCTAATATCTAGCTCTACCTCTCAATTTCTTATAAAAGAAATTGCGATATCCTTAGCCAATTGCTGGTCCAAAAGAAGCTCAATTAAAGCCCGCCAAGACTATGGCTAAAAATAGTACTAGATTTTTAGCATAGCCTGACAATCCTGGCAAATACTCATAATTAACAGCAACCAGCAGCAACTAGCAGCAGCAGCGACTAGCAGCAGCAGCAGCAGCAGCAGCAGCAACTAGCAACAGCTGCTGCCGTTTCAGCCCACGCAAATGACCAGCATCTCTTTGCATTTGTGGACATTCCAATGCAATTAGCATTGGCAGCTAGGCGGGCAGCCCAGCCAGGCAGAGAGTTAGCAATGGCTAAGGCCATAAACCAAAGTAAACTTTAAACAATTTCCATTTATTTGGTTTATGCCACTCGCAACAGCACAGCGGCCATTGCCAGCTGCATGTAGCATGTAGCACATTGCACGTTGCACGTTGCACGTTGCGCGTTGCACGTTGCTGGGTGCCAATGCGGGCGCAAAAGTCGTCGACCCTTTTCAAGCAGCCAGCAGCAGTTGTTGCTGCTGTTGTTGTTGTTAATGTGGCTGCTGCTGCTGCTGCTGCTGCTGCTGCGGCTGCTGCTGCTGCTGCTGCTGTTCTTGTCGTAGTTGTTTAGCTTGTTTTCCTATACTCTATACGCCACAGCTGAGTATTTGCTGGCGTGACTGCTGTTGTTGTTGTTGTTTTCTGTTGCCGCTCTGTTTGCGCTGCAGCCGCCATTAACACCCACGCCAAAAAAACAACAACAACAAGAAGAAAAATGTCATTATTGTTGTTGCAAGTCTTTGGCATAAATTATGAACAGCAACCGATGACGCATGCAGACCTAAGTAGACTCGTTGCATGCATAAATAACTTTCGTTAGCCAAGCACATGAACCTATTAGATCAACGCTAACAAAAGACACAACAAGCAACGGAGCGTTGAGATAGCTGAGGGAACAGAGCGGAGACAGAGGCAGAGGCAGCGGCAGAGCTGTAGCTGAAGCTCGAGCTGAAATGCATTTTCATGATCAGAGCAGGTTTCCAGCTACGCAATGGCTGTGGCCAAACAGGCTTTTGGCTTTGGCTTTGGCTTTTTTAGACATAGCACGCGCCATTGTTTAGCTCTTTTTTTCTCTCTCTCTCTCTCTCTCTTTCATTTTTTGTTTTTGTTTAGCAGTACGCAGAAGTTCGTTGCCTAAGTCTTTTGTTTATATTTGGTAAGTTGTGTTCTAATGCGCAACGCTTCATGTCCATTTCTGTGCATGTGTGTGTGTGCGTCCACAATGGGCAGCTGCTTAGCGCATTTATGGCTAGCAATTGCCAAGTCCCTCGGGTGTGCAAGCCATGCAGCAAAAGCAAGGTCAACGTCGTTGTTGCTGCAGCTGCCTTTGCTGTTGCTGCTGCTGCTGCAGTTGTTCCTTTTGTTGCTGCTGTTATAGTTGGCAACATTGTCAGTCGCATGGGGAAAATCAATTTCAAACTAAAAATGTCGCATTGCTGTTTGCTAGCTTCCACACACACACACATACATCACGTCACGTTCCGCGCTGGGTCATCAAAGCCTTAAAGGGCGCTGAGCGACAGCTGCTGCTGTTGCTGCTGTTGTCATTGTTGCCAGGCGATTTTTTTCTGTTTGCCTTGCTATTGTCTGCTCTGGTCTGCTTTTGGGCTTTACATGCCGGGAAGGTGTTAAATTCAACTCAGGCACAGCCACTCGAAAAAGCTTCAATGCCTCAAAGTCAATGCACGCTAAAGAATTTCTGCCACAGCAGAAGGACATTTCAGCTACGTGGTCTGCCACGCTATCTATCTCTTGACCCCTCTCTCTCTCTCTCCACCTCTCTCTGTCTCTCTATAGAACTGCCCAGGGCACAGTCAAGTGCTTACCTCACTTCAAAGAGGCAAAAACTTTTTCTGTTAGCTGCCTCTCATTCAAATGGCCCAGTCAAGTGTGCGAGAGCAACGACTACCTGATGGAAACATCAACAGCAACAGAAATAAAATAAAATAAAAACAAATGAGCACCGGAACAGCAACAACAACAACAACAATAACAGAAACAACAAGCGGGCATAACTGTAAACAGCGCATTATTAACCAAATTAATTAACTTGCCACACAGTTTGCGCTTTTTTCTTCGAGAAGGAGACGAAAAAGCAAGTGGAAAAATGCCAAAGAAATTGCCACAAATTCTGTAGTGCTGTTGTTGTTGTTGTAGCTGTTATTGTTGTTGGGTTTTGCTCGGCCTTTTGTTAGCTAATGTTAATTAAATTTAACAGCCTCACGCCGCTTTGCACTTAGCAGATTCTTAACGCAACGGATGCCAACAATTGGCCGCAATTCATGAGTCCAAATGCGCTGAGAATTTTTGGGTGGCTGACGACTTTCACTGTCCACAAAATGCTTTAATTAAAATTGCGAAAAAAAAAACGCAGCAGAAAAAATCAAAATTAATTTTAACTATGTCGGAATTTGTTTTTTTTTTTTTATTTGGCAATTTAACCGGTTCGCGTTTTGTTTTTAGCATCAGTGGGAGCGACAGCCTCAACCACAGCCCGAAAAAGTGAAATTTTGTTTTCAAGCATTTAGCAGCTTATTAGCAGACAGCGCAGTCAGAATTAAATAAGAAACCAATTCCCATATATAAATATAAAGTTAGCATACAAAAGAGAAATGCCCCAAAAACCTATTTGATGGATGCAAATTAAGAAAAAACGAAAAAAATAAACTGGGAATATCTGCAAAAATAAATCAAGTGGAAGAAATAAAACGAGCGTAGATTTAGCTTCAAATAAATGAGCACACTTAGCACCACATTAACATTCCATAAGCTTATCAATTAAATGTAATCTAGTTAAGGCTAGACCTAAGTTTAATGCGGTCGGATCAAACGTTTTTTTTTTTTTTTTTTTTTTTTTTTTTGGTGATAGAGCTGGCTGTTGGAGAAATAGAGCAGGTACAATCTATAGGCATTAAGCTTTATGTAACTTTAACCTCATATAAAAATTTTATGTTTATCTAGATAAGAAGGAAGCTAGACCACAGAGATTCATGAGGGACAAAACTCAAAGAAATTAATTTGAGTACATATATGATATATAAATAGTTCCATATGAATATGCTTAGTTTATATATTTGATATATATATATATATATATATATATATATGATCTTATTTCTATTATATATAATATAGTTACATATGAATGTGCTTCGATTAAAGGTTTTTATAAATACAAATGGAATATGAGCTCGATTGATCTATGAGAAATTTGAATAGAAGCGAAAGCATATCAAAAATTCATATTTATAAATTCTGCAGCTGATCTGGAGTGAACTTCATATCACTCGCATCATTTGCGCGTAATAATATTACTATTTAATAAACGGCACTAAATGAAAATAAAATAAATAATAAATACATAATAAAATTATGTATATTAAATTATCAATTTTATTTGGTATTGTGAACAATTCTTGTGCTAGATGAATTTTTATTAATTTAATGAATAAAATTAACTGAAAAATAAATTATAAATATTTATTAAATTATCAATTTTATTTTATATTGTGAATAACTTTTGTTCTGGTTTACCTTTCTGCATTCTTCAGTTATTAAAAATATTATTATTTAATAAATTAAATTAAATGAAAATAAAATAAAATTATGTAAATTAAATTATCAATTTTATTTTATATTGTGAATAAATTTTGCTGTAGATTAATTATTATTTGTTTAATGAATAAAATGACATGAAAATAATGTAAATAAAATTAAGAATATTTATTAAATTATTCATTTTATATTATATTGTATTCTAGATTAACTTTCTGCGTTCATCAGCTATTAGAAATGTACAAGACTCATGCAACCTCACCTTTTTATGAATGAATATACAAACTGAAGCAAATACTCAACTCATATAGTTAAAAATCACTAAAAAAATACAAAATATTTCGGATAAATCGAACTCTAGTCCAAATTATGCGCGATATCCATTTCAATTTCACATGAACTTCGTTTGGCGGCAAGTTCGTTACTTTAGTCTTTTGTTTTGCCAGCGCATGCATAATGAGAATGCGAACGACACCAGACACACACACACACACATATGTAAGCGTGCGTATGTGCGTGTGTGTGTGCATAACAAACTGTATAATGCGAACGAATGTATATATGTCAATTACAGCACGATTTTTGGCAAATTTGCTTGACGCTGACACATTTTGAAAACTTGGCAGCGGCAAATTGTGGGTCAGCTGCGATACCGATTTATGTCGTCGGCGACAATAAATTTGTCAGCTTTATTTACTTTTTGGTTTGCTCGAGCACCGTTAAGTAAACGCAATGCATGATTTGTGCTTTATAATGAGGGCGCGCGCAAAGACGCTGAGCAGGATGACAGCAACAACAACAGCGATGCTGATGAAGACATCGACAGAGGCGCGTTGTATATTTTACTGAAGTTTTTGGGATTTACAATTTATTTTGGCAATATTTCACTTCAATCTGCATTCAATTGGTGTGTGGAGGTATACAAAGTGCGTTAGCCATGAAATTTTATGTTGAATTGCAGATAAATCGAATGAGTTACAAGTTAAATAAGTGAAATAAGCGTCTTTACAGACAACAGACTGTTGCTAACTGTAGCTAAATATAGCAGTAATAATGTATGTAAAGGTTTGTAAGTGTGTATCATATGTGTATATATATTTGTATTTGTATCTTCATTTACATCTATGTATCTTTATTACATATAAGGGTACACAGATGTAAATGAAGATACAAATACAAATACAGATGCAGATATACACATATGTGGATATCAATATTGTATTTAAGTAACTGTATCTACGCATCTATGTCTGTGTATATCTATCTAAGTAAATCTGTAATTATCTGTCTTCGGTTTTGTTTGACTGTATCTATATATATCAATTCGTATCTATGTATCTGTATCTATGTTTGTTTTTATGTATCTTTACCTATGTATGATACAAATATATAGCTATGAATATAGATAAAGTTATTCATAAGTATATGTGTATCTTCATCTATGTATCTGCATCTGTATTACTATATATATGTGTGAACATCAATTAACATATGCCTCTGTATCTATGTATCTATCTATATCTGTGTATGTGAAAGTAAATCGGCAAGAACTTAAATGACTATATATTTGTTTAAATGTATCTTTATGTAATATTATTAATATAGTGTTATATTTATTTACATAGGTAAAGTCAGCTCAAGTATCTGTATCTATGTATCTGCATTTACAGCTACATGGCACTATCTATATCTGTTTGCGTATGTATATTAATTTACTTGTGTATCAATCAATGTATCAATGTATCAATGTATCTGTGTTTATGTATCGGTATCTCTGCGTCTGTGTCTATGTATCCGTATCTGTGCATCTGCGTCTATGTATCCGAATTTTTTGTATCTGTAAGCAAATCTGCAAATAACTCTAAGTAAATTTATAAATACTTAAAAGTATTTTCATGTACCAATTTGTATCTATATATCTGAATCTATATCTATATTTATTTGTGTACCTATGTTTGCAAACATGTATCTATATCTATATCTATATATATATATATATATATATATATATATATATATATATATATATATATATATATATCTGTATTACGTATCTATATCTATTTACCTATATACCTATCCACATCTATTTGAATCTCCAGCATCATAGTTCTGCTCACAAGTGCTGCCTGCGTGTGTCTATATGTTTACCTGTGAGCGCGCTCCAGTTGCCAGTTGGAATCAAAACATCACGAAATCTCGTTAAAAACCACAGCGCGAAAGCAAATACGAAATACAAATGTGTACCGTTAGCTTTGTTTTAACTGCGGGCAGAGCCAAAAAACAGAAAACCAAAAAAACCGAAAAAGCTCAGTAAAACATAAAAAAGGCAATAGACAAACAAAAGCAACAAACGACGGCATTGACCAGCCAAGTGGGCAGCAGTTGTTGTGCTTCTAGACCTGGTCAATTGAAGCGCTTTCAGCCAGCTATTCATAATTTGCTACAATTAATTTGAGTGAGTGTGCGAGTGTGTGTGTGTCTGTGTGTGGGGTTAACTGATTCAAGCACTTGACAAACTGCAGCGCAGGTGGATGGACAACGATTGCAACAACAACAACAACAGTAGCAACAGCAGCAGCAACAATAAACAGCAGCATTTTGACCTTCGCCTGACAGCCTAACGAAATGCAGCTCAAGTGCTAAAAAAAACTTAACTTCACAGCCAAACACTTGAGCACGAAGTTCGTTGGCTGTCTGCCATTTGAATGACGTGCCACAGCAGCAGTAACAGCAGCAACAGCAACAGCAGCAACGGCAACAACAGCAGTAACAATAGCGTGCCATTACAGCAGCAACAACAGCAACAGAGCAACAACAACAACAACAATTGGTGTCAAATGCTACCGTAACACGCCACAAAGCAAAACTGCTGCCAGAATTTATTGGCGCTACTTGAGAAATTAGCTAAACAGCTGAATCAAATTAGATGAAATGGGAGGAGGCAAACGTTAGTGACTGAGTTATGCTCGTTTCCTGTCTAAAAATAACTGAATTTATTAAATATAAAGAAAAAAAAAGAAATCTTTAAATATTTAGCAATTTATGAATTTTTCAATATATCACACTATAGATCTGTCAATCCGCCTATATATTAAGACATAAATTCATTTACTTATATATTAATATATATATTTATAAATTTATGTATCAAAATATAAATTCATTAATTTATCAATATATTATTCCATTAAGCTAGCACACCATCAATCTAACAATATACTAAGCTATCAAACCATCCGTTTAATAAGACATTGAAGACATACATAGATTTTCAGACTTCAGAATATGCAAGGAGAGTTTCTATTTTTTTAACAGATTTTCAGTTGTGATATATAAAATTTTATAAGTTTTACAGGAGTTGCAGACATAAGGTATATGGATATAATATTTTACAGATATGAAATATTTGTATATATTTCTATACCTAAATCTGAGTGCTATAATTAAACCAGCCTTTATTATAAATTTTATTTTGACAAGTATTTAATGATCATTACATTATTATATTTTATATATTATATATATTTTTATTATTTTTCATTAATATTAGTATTTATATATTATTATTCAAATTATGAATGAATTTCACATTCAAATCTTATCAAACTAAGCCTAAGAATCAAACAGCCAAAACACACATTGTTCAAAAACCAATATACCCGCCCTCTGCATCCCAGCCCGAGCGGGTATATCGTCAAGAAAAAAAGAGCTACATAAATAATTATGAAACCAACTAATTTCACTTTACAGCATTAGAGTGAAATGTCGCCGCAGACAGCGCAATTTGCAACCGTTTGCTGCCGGAAAAGAAGCAAAATAACTAAAATAAAATGTGAAAAAAAAAACAAAAATTAAAAAGAAAGATAAAAATGTTGTTGGTAGAAACATTCAACGAATCCGCAGCCGCCCACGCAGCAGCACCATAAATAAGTCAGCATCAGCATCAACATCAGCGAGTCGCTTAGCGGCAGCAGCAGTTGGTAATAAATTTGAGGCGCGTGGGCTATGGCCCGAACAGCGTCGTGCGACAAATGTCAGCGGCAAATGAGGACACGCCCCGAAACAGCAGAAAAATAAAACGAAATTAAAGTGCGTCATCAAATAGGAAGAGCTAGAAGACACTGCACAGCTACACTACACAGTTTAGGCCGCAATTTCAATTTCAATAAGCCGCCAGTTTGTGACTCAACTCAAGATGTGGCAAAAAAAAAAAGAAAAGAAAACAAACTTAAAGAAAGCTATTAAAGAAAAGTGAGTGCATTTATTTTTTATAAACTGTTTATGATCACAGAACTAGGCCTTATTAACATTCGTGACAGCCACACACACACACACGCACACATGCAGAGCAGCCGCCATTAAGCTAAAGCGTTTAGCACTTGGCTTTGGCTTTGGCTTTGGCTGCTGCTTGCCAATGAATTGACACATTTGGCACAGGCTCAAACGAAATTTTGTGGCACTTATGCAGACACTCATATATATCTGTATATATATATATATATATATATATATATATATACATATCTAGTCATAGCAATACATCGTAGCTGACAGCAAATTGCAGATGTGACCAAAATTGCGGTCTGCACAACTAAGTGCTGTACTTTATATCTAGTACAGCAGATACACACATATGCTTATGCATATACATACATACATGTCAATGGTTATACATAGCTCTATGTCAACTGGTAGTCACAATAACCAGCGGCATAAATCTATTGTGAACTGACACATGAAGCCAAGCAGCTTGAGTGCACTATAAATGCGGAAGTTCTATATTATAACTGTGTTTATATTTGGGAATTGAAATAAGTGTATGCATGTGTGTGTGTGTGTGCTTGGCAATTTACAGCTGCTTTGAGATATAGAATTTCTAGCACTGAATTATGAATAAGTAAACAAGTCAGTCTTAAGGTATAGATATATGTAACGTCTGCACACAAATGAGTTAAGCATGAAAGCCAAATAATTGCGAATACCACATTTCACTGGAATGACAACTTCAATCAATTTTCTATAAATATTTGCCATGCAGTTCCTATAGAAAATTATCATAATTTGATATTATATAATGGATATAAATTTAATAATTTTCTTGAACTTCAATCAATTTTCTATAAATATTTATCATGCAGTTCTCATAGAAAATTAGCATAATCTTATATCATATAATGCATAACTGAACTTAACAATTTTCTATAAATATATTTTCCTAGGGCTACAATATCATAGACTATCTACAACAAATTAGGCACATTTGCATAGGCTGCTATAATTTTGTTGATTTCAGTTTTAATAAATACGAGTCTTTTATTGATTAAGTCTAAACTGCGTTTTACGGCTATGCACAGGTAAGGGTAAATTAAAGTACAAGTAGAGTAAGTTTAGTAGAGTAGAGTGAATTCAGCTTATTCTTTTCTTCAATAATATACTATATTATATATATATATATATACTTTAAGTTGTTTGCTCTGCCCTATTATTGCTTCAATCAATTGAATAAAAACTATGAATACTGTTGTCAGTTCTGTTTCTATGCTTTCAAAAGACTTGGTAATCCTGGTAAGAAAACAGTCTGACAAGAGAGCTTCGAAAACGTGTTTAATGATTTAGCTTAGAATTTATATCAGCCGCCCTTAAATTTTGCTTCGAGAGCCAGGTTTGCCAGCTTTAAAAGCTGATATAGTTTTAAGATCTATACAGAATTTACGTTAGAAATGAATGTAGTTTTTATGCATTCTACTTGAAAATAGCGTAAGTAAAATGCCCAAGAACGCAAGCATACATTTTGCAAAAAGAAAATGAAATTGAAATTGAAAAATGAAAATATAAATTTAAATAGCCCTACTTTTATTTTAAGTATAATGAATTGAATAGATCCATTTATATATGCCTGTTTGAATTTGCAATTTATGAATTTTTCAATCTATCCCACTATCAATCGATCAATCCACCTATATATCAAGACGAAAATTCATTTATCTATATATTAATATATAAATTCATAAATCGATGTATCAAAATAAAAATGCATTAATTTATCAATAGATTCATTAATATTTGAAATATTCTGATAAATCTATTTCCTATTTCTATTTCTGATAAATATAAATAGACCCATTTTTCTTTGAAATGATATAATACATATAAATGCACCCTTTTGCCTATTTCTGATAATATGAATGAATATAGTCCATTTTTATATAACTTAAATTCAATCTCCAGTCAAAATTAAGCACCATAAAAATTCAAGAATAGCTTGGCTCAGTTAGTCAAGTTCATAAAAGCTGAATGTAGACTCAGTTTAACTTGCAGTTCGCTTATTTATTGCACAGCTTCTGTTTTTTGTTTGTTGTGCACACATTTATTGCACAGTTAAAAGATTCTCTAGCTGCATACCGAAATGACAAACTGCCAGCAGAGCTGATTTATGACCAGAGTCAACAGCAGTTGCAGCAAACGCCCAGCTAGTCATATATAATATATATGTATTTAAATAGCTATTCAAGCATATTTTCAATATTTTCAAACTTACCCGTAAAAACTGCAAAGCTTGACTTCTTCTCAAGTGTTAACTGAAATGGCGAAAAAAATATAAAGAGAATTTATTAGTAATTTGTGCTAAAACAAAACATAAAAGAAGCACTTAAAGTATATTTAAATATATATATTTGCATTCTTGAGCTCTAAAATTATGCACAATTTGTCACGTCAGTTGTTGACTTAAACTATCACTCGAAGCAGATCTATGAGCTATTTCAAGCACACACACACACACACACACTTTCTATGACAAATCTGTGCTGCTGGCAAACGCTCAAATTAGACTCAAAATCATGTATGTACAAGCAACAACAACAGCAACAGCAGCAACACGTACTACGATTCGCTTGTTAACTCATCCAAAAAGTAAACCACATTCTTTAGAGCATTTGAAAAAGCAGTAGAAGAGCAGCCACAGCAGCAGATAGGAGCAAAAAAAAACAAACGCAAAACAACATGCGAGACATAAAAAACACAGCAACAGCAGCAGCAGCAGCAGCAGCAGCAGCAGCAGCAACAGCAGCAACAGAAAAAACACGTTCAGCGCGTGTAGCAGCAGCATGAGGCAAAAAACATGAGGTGGGCAGCCAGCCGGGCCGGCATGGACCAGAGGGAGGCGTGGCATGGCATGGCTTTAACTTTTAGCAAAATGCAAAACAACATCGGAAAGACGAGAAATCTGGCTACTGTAATTTGTCTGCCCCGCCATAGACACAACATAGACACGCGCTCTCTCAGTAGTTGCCCAGCCGATTTTAATTCCGTTGTCCAAGTGCGAGTCCAAGTTTGCAATGCAGCCACTCTGCAATTGGTGCTCCACTTTTCGGTGTGTGTGTGTTTGTCGTCTCTAGTTTGTGCGCCTGGCTGTCTCCAACTATTTCGGCTAAGCATAAAAAAATAAAACAAGTAAGGAAGCTCTAGTCGAGACTGCTCGACTAGGAGATACCCTGATCCCTACAAAGAGCTGATATTCACGCACGCATAAGCACGCGCTCTGCTAACTGCGCAGTAAGCAGCGACTGCGCTTGGGCTGCGCTGCAGTGTGGGCAATACTATGAGAATTTTGTTGCTGAATAATTTCTCCTGTAATAGGACTATCTTCATGAAACTTTCAGAATGTGATCACAATGTGCAAATGTGTGTACATTCCAAAGCACAAGTCTCTAGTACTTAAAATACGTTTTTTGCAAATTGGGGGCGAAGGGGGTGTGGTATCCAAAATCTGTAAATGACAAAATCTGCGTATTGATCAGATGTATATACACACCAAATCTGAAGTCTCCAGGTCTAAAAGTATTGAAATTACGGTGAATAAACAAAATCAATTTATCGATTATTCGCGATAAAAAAGTAATCGGACGAGTTATCGAAAAAAAAAGATAAACTTGTACTGCGTATGGTATACATGAGTATGCATACAAAATTTGAAGTCTCTAGCTCTTATATCTTCTGAGATTTAGGCGTTCATACGGACGGACGGACGGACGGACGGACGGACGGACGGACGGACGGACAGGGCTATATCGACTCAGCTCGTCGCTCTGATCAAGAATATATATACTTTATGGGGTCTGCCACGCCTCCTTCTGCCTGTTACATACTTTTCACAAAACCATTATACCCTGATTTCCCATTTTTAATGGGATCAGGGTATAAAAAGCAAAGAAATAAACAAATATAAAGAAAAGAAGAAACTTCGTTTTGTTAGTTTCGTTCGTTGGGCCTTTTTGTATGCCCTGCAGCGTGTTGCAAATGTGTGCAATCAGGGTATATTGATTTCGTTCAAGGGGTATGTAACAGCTAACAGGAGACGTGGCCTAGCAATAAAATGTGATATGTTTCTTGTTCAGGATTAACTACAGCGAAGGCATTGAGAACTTATTGTCTATGATAGACCATTGGTCTGTATGTCTAAATATCTCTCTCTCTCTCTCTCTCTCTCTCTCTCTCTCTCTCTCTCTCTCTTATCTATCTCTTTCTGTTTGCCTGCCTATCTGCAGCTCTGTCTACGTCTCTATCTCTCTCTTTCTATCTGTTTTGTGCCTCTCTGTCTGTATTTATAGTTTCCTACCTCCCAATTATAGCAACATCCTTCTAATTTAATATTTCATCGCATTAACATTTCACAAAACTTAAAATCGTTTCCGATATACATATATAATATCGTCTGAAAATAACCATAATTTTTCTCAAGCTTCAGTTATTTTAGCTTGTTTGAAAAACTCTAAGAGTCTAGCTCTCCATATAAATACAATATAAATACATATATATATACTTTCTCTTAGATTATAAAAAGCCTCCTTCTAGTGTTTGCCTGCCTGAAATCGATAATCAATAGAGCTCGCCATAAGTATAAGAAATTCCTTAGTTGCAAATACATCCTATCTAAACATCAACCTCGACTCGGGTATCTCCTAGTCTAGCTCTTCCAGCTTACCAGCTTTATATATATTTTTTATTTCATTTTTTCGTGGTAGGCCACATTTTTTATTCTGTCTGGCGAACTTACAAGTTATATATACGTAAGTGCGACGTGTGTGTGTGTGTGTGGCCATGTGTGTGGGCTTTTGCTGCAGTCAACTTTTTGGCTGGCCTCTTGGCCGGCAAACACTTCCATTTCAACTTCAGCTACAGCTACAACTACAACTACAACTATAACAGCAACTCGAACAACTAGCACTATATAACAACTACAAAACTCTGCCTCAATTGCTTGACACTTCAGTTTGTAATTAGTTTTGTGGCCATGCATGATGCAATTTCATTTATTTTTTAATAGCCCCTGAACAATGGCCACGTGCTCAAATATAGTTTTATCAACTTGCTTAGGATTTCGGCAGAAGGAACTCGAAATGCAATTGGCAACAAAATTATGAGCATCAACTCATCGAATGAAAGTTCGCAATTATTTTGCATTACATTTAATAGAGAGAGTTCACTCACACTTAAATTGGCCCATTAATTTGTCAAATATCTTAAGTATTACGGAGGCACAGAAAAACTTTAATTAAATTTCAGTTTTGTGGAATTTTAACAGCTTAAAATTCAATCAAACTTTGTCTCAGAGTTTCTCTCTGGCTTATAATAAATTGAACATAATCTTTTTGACAATGGAATACAACAATCTATTGGAAACGTTATTTAAAAGAAATTAAATTTTTAATTAACCATAATACATTTGATCATTAACAATGAGCTATAAAAGCCTTAAGCTACATTCAAGCTGTATTTTTATTCTATATTAGTTCTATGCCAGCTATATTTTAGCTGCATCTATTATCTGAAAGCCAAATTTGTATGCCCTGAAATCATTGAAAATGGGAAATCTTCTTAATCTGGTTTGCCTTTCTGCAAAATTGTTGTTATATTTTAGCTATATTTACTAAATATCCAGTTATTTCACAATTTCTGTTTATATAAAAAGACATATTTTAACTCTGTTGCAGCTTTATTCCAAATTCGAATATAATATATTATCTACATATTCTCATTTATATTTTAGTTATATATATTCTACTTAATACCTCTTCAATTCTAGCTTCCTTCTAACTCCATTGAAGCTAAATTCTAGCTCATCTTTTCATTTTATTCCCTTCATCAACTTCACCTTTTCTAGCTGCATTCTATGTAAACTCCAGCTCTACTCAAGCTAAATTCTTGATGCATTTTAATACAGTTTATTGCTTTAGTTTGCTTTTGTTATTTAAATTCCATGCTTAAATTCCTTTGTGTATAACTTCAATGCACTTGAGAATAAATTAAATAAAGTTTTCCCCCAGTTGCTGCTGCTACTCCTGCTGCTCCTGCTGCTCCCCCAGTAAAATATCAAACTAATGACATTATTTACATGCAACCTTGAACTATTGTTTGATAAAAAGCAAGCCGAAAATTTTGTGCATGCACAACAAGCCTTGGCGCACACACACACACACACACACACACACACGTACACAGCGGCAGACACTCGATGATACACTCAATTGTTACAATAAATTGCTTCTGCTTGTGAATCCTGATTCTCCGTTGGCACTTTCAAGTGTCTGCCAATCAAGGTAAATCAAGTTGAAATTATTGACAATAACACTAATGGCAAATAATAATCAGCTGCTGCTGTTGTTGTGGTTGTTGCTTTTTTGCATGTGGCATGCAACATTGCAACGTTGTCTGCCAAGGGCTAAACAACAGCAACAACTTGCTAAGAAGAAAAGTGAAAATTCTTGTTGTCTGGTTTTTCCAAGTGAAACTGACAGAGGCAGAGGCACAGCAAGGCAAGGCGTGGCAAGGCGGGGCAGGGCAGAGCATAGCCAAGGCACGGCTAGGCAAGGGAAATAAATTTTGGTATCTGATACTTTTACTTGCCATTAAGCAGGGCTATTCATATATGCCGCACGAAGTAGCTGCGACTGCAGCTACTACTTGCTCATTTTCTCATTTTTTGTTGTTCATAAATTCTATGTGAGTGTGTGTGTTTGTGTGTGTGTGTTGCATTACATTTGATTACAAACTGTGCAGCCGACATGTGCCACTTTTTGTGTTGCAGTTGAAAGTAAAATGAAATATAAAACAACAACAACAACGGCAGCAGCAGCAACAAACGGCAATTGAAACTGAGCATGCAGCATGTGGCATGTGGCATGCGGCAAGTGGCATGAGTAGCATAAATATGCATATATAAACCTAAAAACCTATGAGAAATGCATGTAAATTTACTAACAACAACTAGAACACAGCAGCAGCCACAGCAACACAAACAACAGCAATTGCTGCAGCAACAACAACAACAACTGTTGCTTGTTGTTAACTTTCAAAGGCATCGAAAATGCTTTTGTACCAGCAAAAATATGAAAAGTATAAATACACAGGTAATTACCTGAGCTCAGCGTGCTGCCAGTTGAGCTGCTGCTGCTGCTGCCGCTGCTGCTACCTGTATTTACATCCATAAAGACAACACAAACTAGAGCTGACAGTCAAAAGCGAACAGCTGCTCAAAAACCGTAGAAAAAAGGCAAAAAACCAAAAACAAATCAAATAAATGCTGAAGTAGTTCTAATTAAATTCCCCAGACATAATATTGTGGTAGTTGGTAGTAGAGCGAGGTGAACAGAGAGAGGTAGAGATTTATGTGAGGGAAAGAAAGAGAGAGAGAGAGAGAGAGAGATAGCGTATCAAGTCAAAGTCTTTGGCAAACACTCATCAAGTGTTTTTATCCCTTTACTTTGTGCCGTTGCGTGAAAAGTTTGCAAAGTCTGTAAGTGAGCGCAGCTTGATTTTGGGCATATACGACTCTCTGAATACTCTACGATTTAAATACCATACATCTCTGTCAAAAGGTATAGGGATGACAGATGGTTCACTCGAATATGGAGAACCCTGTATTGTTTTTTTGCCATGTACTTCTTCTGAAAAACCTTATACTAAAACACTATACATATATCCAAAAATACTATACATAGCTAATAAAACTTTCAGTTCAGCTTTGACCTGCTTCTAATAACTAATGGAATAACCCATTTAATAAGTCTTTGATTCATCAACCTCCTCCCACTACGCAAGGCACATTCCAATTTCAACATGCCACACTGCCTGCACTGCCTCCTGCAGTGTATTAAAAAAGATTTTCAATCATAAAAATGAAATGCATATTATTTCTGCAATGGCAAAAGTTCATCAAAATGACATTGCTGCCGTCTGGCAACAGCGGGCAACAAATGAAGCCACCAAGTCAGACCAAAGTCATGTCATGGCATTCGAGCCGCCCTTTTGGCCCGCCCACTTATAGATGCATACATACATACACACATATATATGTGTGTATAGAGTCGGGCAATAGCGGTAAATGGAGCACTGTTAGCTGCTGCAGATATAGAGCTGCAGCGAGATTCGAAGAGATTGAGAACGGGCCACTTGTGCGCAATTTTGTGGCAAACAATGCATATGACAAACTTTTGTCAATTTATTAAAAACTTTTGCGAGCGCCGCAGAGTGCGCTGCACACAAAAGTTAACCTGATTCCCAGGAGTGCAGGAGTGCTGCGAGTGCAGCGACAACATCGAGGCGGGGTTAAGCGAAGAAATGCAACGACTGAAACTGGTCAGTCAAGAGCAGAGTCAGAATAGCTGCAACTGCAACAATATACCCAGTTGTGTATTGGGCTCATCATCAGCAGCAGCAGCAACAACATCAAACAACTTTCGTTGTTGTCGTTTATGAAACGAGCGCATAAATTTATGATAACAACACACAAAAGGCAAACGGGCAATTGGCCAAGTGATTGCACATCCAGATGCAACTGGAGCTCGGATGCTGCTGCTGCTGCTGCTGCTGCTGCTACCACTGCTGCTGCTGTTGTTGCTGCATCCGCGTTGCAACTGGTCTGTTGTTGGTCAGTGGCAAAGCTGTTGCAGTTATGAATTATGTCAAATGGCATAATTGCCAACTCTCAGCCAACGATCTCAGGTCTCTTTGGCCAGCATCATATTGTTTGTCCTCGTTGGCTCTGGCTAGCTGACTGCCCGGCTGGCTTTTTGGCATCATTTTGCGTTCGCGTAAAGCAGGAAGCAATAAATTCTATGATACAATTTGTAACTGATAGATAGACAGACACACATAGATACATGCGCGGATAGATGGTTAGATTGATAGTTTTAGATGGCGACGAAAATGTGCAGGAAATGCGCACAGCTGTTGCACCCTCTCACCTGGCGGCTGTCTATTGAATGTTTTTTACTTTTTTTTTCTCTTTTTAATTAAATTTACTTTACAATTTGAGCTGCAGTTGTTGTTGTGGCTGCCTGCTTAACGGTATACGCAGCTAAATTGTTGGCAATTTGTTCTGCATGCTGTGGCCATAAATTTGCATTTATCTGTTACAGTTAGAGGACGCGCACGCACAGTCTCTTTTAGCCAGCTGGCAGCTGGTTTTAGGCCATGTCTTGTTTGTGTTACTTTCGCCGGCAGTGAAGCGACGCCAACGCAACAAATTTGTACTCTAATTATCAAGCCCAGTCAACAGCAGCAGCAGCAGCAGCAGCAATCGCATTTCACACTCACTTTTGCTTGATGAGGGTCTCGTTGTCATAATGCTTCCACCTGCTGCTTTTCTAACAAACTAACCAAACTCCCCCTCACTCTCAGTCCCTCTCTCACTCTCTCTCTCTATCTCTGTCTCTGTCTAGCTGTTCATGCAACTGAATCTGAATCTGAATCTGAGAACATGCCAGTGAAAAGTGAAAAGTCATTAAAAAGGCAAAGAAAAGCGAAAACTGACTAACGGCTGGCGAAATATGAGCACAAGTCTTCTCACCTCCCTTTCCCTCTCTATCACTCTCGCCCTCTCCCTCTCCCTCTCCCTCTCCTCTCGCGGCTGAGGCTGAGCAAAACTTTGACATTGATATGACGAGGGGAAGCTACTGCTGAAAGCGTCTCAGCGTCTTTGAAGTGTTGAACATGAAAACAAGCTATTTATATTGAAAAAGTTATATTTTTATGCGAATCGATTAAGTTTGTTTTCCGTTTTCCCCAGAGAAAAACAGTCAAACAAGAAAAGAAAAAAAAAACAATAGACTGCAATAAAAACTGTGTGAATTGCATAAAATACTGCTATAGACGAGACATAAAATTGCTATGAAAATACATTCAACTCTAGCTACATTATATTTTTTATTTGTGATTCTCAAACAGTTCAGGCGTAAGAAAACTGGAGGGGGGACAGCTGTTGTCAGGCAGCGTTAGAGAATCATATTTTACCTTTGCCCAGCTCAAATGTTGGCTGCCCTAATTGGAAGCGCTGTGCCGAAATTAATCAAGCTCAATCTTCGCTTGCCATAGCAAACCTTTTCGAATACCCTGTAAGCTATTGGAGTGGATGGAAGGGCTATGATGATTTTGTGGGAATGGAGTGGGAGAGGACAGAACATGCCTGAGTGAATGCTATGTGCGTCTGTGTAATTATCTCGCTTTCAGCTAAAGTTCTCCTAGTTAGTGTATTTTCTAGTCTAGGAGATATCATAATTTATTAGTCATAATATATCCCAAATAGCGGATTCAAGTCAGAGTATTTTCTAGTCAGGAAGGTCCGTAGTTAGAGCCTATCAGCAATTTATCACAGCCATCTCCTACTGAGCGTAATTCATATTCAAAATCAGAGATATTTCCTCCCTCAGAGATATTTTCTCCTCAGCAGATCTGCTAGCCAAAAATCTTATCAGAGGTATCTCCCACACAAAACATCAACTAGCGCTGATATCCTCTAATCAGAATATCTTTTAGTCAGAGTAGCTTACACTCAGACTATAATCTATTAACAGATCTGTACAAAATAGATCTTCCCATATCTCTTCAAAAATATTTCCTCCTCAGAAGCATCTCCCACACAAAACATCAACTAGGCCTGATATCTTCTACTCAGAGTAGCTTACACTCAAACTACATTCTATTAACAGATCTTCTATCTACAGATCTTGCCATAAGTCAATCTCTTACTCAATTTTACTGCTTTATAGAAATATAGAATATTGTATTTCTCTCCCACCCATAACATTTTCTAGTGATGATATCTTCTAGTCGCGCACTTCCCACTCTTACTTGATGTTTTGAATGCCCTAACAAACCCGTGTGCTCATTGAAGGGTGGCCATGTCACAGTCGCTGTGAGCGCTACAGTCATATTGTTTTCTAAACTGAGGAGCCAAAATCCACACGTGCAGCACATGTAACTACATGGGTATATGTGTGTGTGTCTATGTGTGTGTGTGTGAGCATACTTGGAATTGAGGTTATTAGTAACAAGGCCGTAGCTGTATTACATTTGGTTGAGGGCATGGCTTGTGGGCATAAGCAAGACGCTAGGGGGCCAACAAAAGTTTGCGGAAAGCGAAAACTTTTTGCCCACAATTTCAATGATAATTCATGTCTAATATTTGAATACAATTGCAGCAGCAGCAGCAGCAGCAACAGCTGCTCAATTTTGTGGGGAATGTTTCTCAAAATTTTCCACACAAATGCAAACACAATGCCAATGTGTGTAAATGATGTCGAATGCATGAATAAAAGTCGGAAACTCATAAACTCTGTCAGCTCATTGTTGCCATATTGCATGGAGCTGTATATATATATATCTATGTATCTATGTATCTGCGTATCTACTACATCATTGTATCTTTGTTTTTGTGTATCTTTGCAGCTCTGCTTATAATTTGCTTGGCCATGTGTGCGTGTGCGTTTGGATTTGCTCATAAAATATTTACGATTTGCACGCCCAAAAAAACTTTTATACGACAATTATTTCATGTGCATATTGCAAATGAATTTTATTACTTAAATGTTTTCCTGCCCATTATGCGCACCTGAAGCCAGATAAAGTAATTGCCATAAATGTGTAACAGCCGCCATTGCCAGTTGTGCTCGGCTTAGAACCTAGACAAATGAAACCAATAAATGTTTTCACCAATATCAAAAGTAATTAAGTCATAAACGAAAACTATAAATGCCCCATAAAAGATGCTGAGAGGAAAGTCCATAAAGTTGCCGGCTCGAAGAAACTCCGCTTAAGTGAAAGACTACAAATTTTATTAGCGCTTTAATGCATGATAGTTGTGGCAGATTAGTAGATGCATAAAACAAGAGAAATATATAAATATAGAGATCATATGGCAAGCAGCTTATGCTTCGTAAGAATTATGTCTGTGATGAGTAGATATTCTAATGAATACGTCAGGCAGGGTGTTGCAGATTCGATATAATGGCAATGGAATAAGACTGCAAACTATGAAATGTGAATATGTCATTCATTGCAAAAATAAGAAAATATAAAGAGAAAAGATTCAGAAGTATAATTAATTGAGAAGGATAGAAACCTCGAAATATAGTTTGTTAGATTATTTGGCAGATCTACAGATATAGAAAACGTGAATAATATGTAGAGCTTGATATACAGCTATGAATAAAAGGTATTAGGTATGAATATAAAAAATGAAATGAAATGCCATTTGATTTATATAAATATACTCATTAATTATACATCTACATTACATGAGTAATACAATTTACTATAAAATATATTTTAAATATAATAAAAAAAAATATATAAAAAATATTAAATAAATTCTATTAAATATTTACAATTAAAATATTTAAATATAATACATATATATATATATATAAATAAATTTCATTAAATATTAATACGCACACAAATTTAAAATCCTTGATTTATTAATAATAAAAATAATAATAATGAATAAGCAAATGCTCTCAACTAATATACCCTATTCATAACGCTTTATATACTCACAAATGATCAGCATTAGCAAACCACAAAATAGATGTATGTCTGATCTACTTCTTTGTTTGCTTTAGACTTGTTCGCAAAAGTTTTATAACCGAAAATTCTAGCAGGCTTCGCCGCCTCTGCCAAGGGCAGCAGCCATGGAGCATTATGAGCTCACAAATATGACATCACGAGCTCGAATTTTGAATTATACGCAACGGCTCGCCGAGGCACGAGACGCACACAAATTCCAGCCGTCTATGACATTCAAATTTGCTATAATTAAACCAAATTAGCGGCCTTTAAAAGGAAGATGAAAAGCACAAAAAGAGAATCCAAATCACACGCAGATGAATTCCAAAATTTATACAACACAATTTAGCAATTCGCCAAAATCACAATTTGTGTATGTAAACAATACAAAGTCGAATTTAATTTGCATGCTGCTCAAAACGTTTCATAAGAAATCGCCAAAGAATGAAAAAAAAATAATAAAAAAAAAAAAGCAAATAAATTATGTGAGCATTTCAAAAGAACTTTGTTTTTCTCCTTATTGTTTTTTTTATTTTATTTTTTTTTTTTTTTTTTTTTTTGTATTTGCAACAAGCAACTGCCACGCCCCTGCAACATGCCACCAAAAGCAAGGCCAATAGCCTGGGCTGAAATTGATGCGGCTTGCTGCGCATTTGCTCGTTGCATTAGGGGCGACTACGCGGCTATCAAGTGTTGAATAATAAGCAAGCAACGACCCAAACAGAACTGGCCAAAACATTTAATTACAAAAACGTCGCGGCGTTGCAATAAATTTTGTTTGCCTTTGCCGCGCCTCAGGGCAATGAATGCTTCATAAGATATATATATATATATATATATATATATATATATATATATATATATATATTTACTGTATATATATACATATATATATCGTTTCACTGTTGCAGCTACAAAGTACAATTTGGCTTTGTTTATCAAAAGTGCGCTCAAAAGTTGCCACGCTCATCCTTATCCTTATGGCAGTTTGGTTCTTAGCCTGGCATAACTATATATATGTATATATATCTGCCTGCCTTCTTTCTTTGCATTTATAAGTTGGCCAGCGGATCCCGCGTTACAGTAACCGAAAAACCAGGAGCGCTACACACGCGCACACACAAATGCACAAAAAGAAACTTTTTTCAAAGCCAAAATTTGTAACCCTGGTCGCTGCAGCCGCACATTGCTTTGGGTCATGCTGCAAAAAAATGAGCTCAATTTAAACAAAAAGAGGAAAAAGATGCCAGAAGCAGCTATGAAACAACTTATACTTGTCTTGTTTTTGGGATACCCTGTTAAATAACGTGCATGGGTAGATAGAGGGAGGCAACGAAGAAGTGGCCGTAGATAGAGTTTCTTGAATTGATCGGAATGATGAATTTTACTTCGATAACTATTTTTAAGTCAAATTTATTAAGAGCTATCTAAATTCTTATTTATGGCTTAGGGAGCATAGGCTGAAGGGCATTTCGTAAGCAATTCATGGTTTAGTCAGATTATTTACCAGTCGGGTCCAGATTTCTTAGCTAGGCCTTTTCGTAGTTGGCTTATCTTACAGTCCAAATATCTCCCAGTTGAGGTATTTACTGCTTAGAGTGCCTCTCAGTAAGAGTACCGCTTAGTCAGAATAGTTCTATACATGAAGGTCTACTAGTCAAGGAATCTTCCACTCAGGATATTCGTATCTCCTAGCCAAGGTATTTCCTTGTCAGGATATCATATAATAAATATATTTCCATGTTAGAATATCTCCTGGTGAGAGTATCGTTTAATTAGGGTAATTCCAAGTAAGATCTTCCAGTCAGCATATTATTATCTCATAGCCTGGGTATTTCCTAGTTAGGATATCTTATAATAAGTATATTTCAATGTCATAATCTCTCCTGGTGAGATTATCGCTTAGTCAGGCATTTATCCTGGATAATTCCAAATAAGTTCTACAAGTCAGGGTATCTTTCAGTCAGAATATTCGTGTCTCTTACTCAGGATATCGCCTACCGTTCCAGTAGGCAAACCTCTTAGCCAGTGTATTTCCTAGTCAGGATAAGTATATTTCCATAGTCAAGGTACTCCTTATCCTGAATAATTCCAAATAAGATATACTATTCCGGGTATCATTCAGTCAGGATATTCGTATTTCCTTCGCCTACCGTTCCAGTAGGCAAACCTCTTAGCCAGGGTATCTCTTAGTCATGCACTCCTCCACTTGCGCACCCTTACTTGCATTTTTTGCCGTTACCGCTTGACTGCGCTCACGGCCAGGCGGCAGGGCGCTGCAGCAAAGTGTTTGCCCGAATTGGCTTCGCTTGGACTCAGGACTCGGGCGCTGTTGTTGTTGCTGTATTTACAATTTTTTTCGCAGCCATTTTTGCTGCATTTATTTCAAATTGAATATAGTTGTAAGCTGCTGCTGAGCGTATTAAAACTTTTTCACCACCTACAGCAAGCCAGAAATATGTGTATAAGAAAGCACGGCTCAGCTTATGCTAGGCTGATCAGCTGAGCAGTGCCAATTCAGACTGTTTCAATAGTTGAGTAGCGAAATCCGCAGCTTGGTTTGCTGTTAAGATAAGTCCAGTTGTAAATTTGACTCAGAGCAACTTGATTTCAACTGCATACAAAATGCATAGAATTCAGTGTTTGGTTGGGAGAGTTAGAACTCTGCTTTAGCCATTGAGCTTGGGCTTTGAATTTGTTGAAATTTGTACTTTTTACTTTACCTTAGAGATGGGAAGTTTGAACATCTATCCATGGAAAATCATCTCAACATGGACTCATGCTATCAAATGGAATATTTTCAACTAAAGACTTTTATTTAAATTTTCATTATCGTTTTCTTTCATTGCATCATTAGCAGTTCATCTTAAATTCTACTCCAATACTTTTTCCAACCAGCTAATTTTATACCGTTTTTTCTTGTCTTCCTCTTTTTTTGACAAAATGCAATTAAATATATATGATCATAAAAAACACACAATTTCTTCAATTATAAATTTCCCTTTGAGCTGCCGCTGCCTTTTGAGCAGCGGTTTGTATTGCGCTTGCCCCCAGGTCTACGCATCACCTTTAGCCATATGCCATAGGGTTGGCTTATTAAAATATATATGAAAACATTTATAAATAAATATTTATATATCTATGAAATGCGCAGACATTGCTTTTAAAGCGAAAATGCAACCGCAAAACGAGAACCGCAACTTAATTTCATTTTAATTAAAATTGCAAATGGCGAAATGCCATGGAGACTTCAATTTGCAGGTGAGTGTGCGTGTGTGTGTGGGTGTGTGGGTGGTGTGGGTGTGTGTTTAAATATGTCAATGCAAAAGCTCCCCAAGGATTAAAGTGCAAGTATCTCAGCTACCAATACACTCCTATCGTATCTATCTGCTTGTCTAACCTAACTAACTAACGTTTGGCTGCAGCTCGCGGCAAACGCTGCGTATGCGTAATATCGCCTAATGACCCTCGCACAGCTGTCGCAAATAGACAAATTTAGTACGCGCCACGCCCAGTGCTGTGCCCCCAAAAACGCCTCCCGGCACGTGCCGCCCCGAAGGCTGCTAACAAGCAGATACACATGGCTGTTTGTGTACGTGTGTGTGTGTGTGTGCAAGTGTGTGTGCATATATATGGGCTTCTATTCATGTACGCTATTCACACATAGATATAGTTTTAATCAAGTGCTCGCGCCTAGCACGAAAAGTGCTTGCAACATTCAGTCCAATAAATTTGAGACGAGTCGCCTTTTATCAGCTACGTCACCATGTTCTGTGTGCATGTTTATGGCCAGAACGAAAATGCCAGCAACAACAACACACACACATACATACGTAAAGGCCATGAGGTATAAATACTTTGCATGCCAGCTCGAGTGAGCTGCTTTTGCTGCCTTTGCCTCTTGCCACTTGCGTCTCTTGCCAAAGTTTCATATGTCATAATTTTATCAGGCAACAAAAAAAGCCAAGTGATGTCTCTCTGTACATATATATACATGTGTATGTGTGTGTGTGTGTGTGCGTGTGTGTGTTTATGTATGACTGTGCTTGGCCCTAAAGTGGAAACGCGGCGCTGCCATTCATGACACGCAGGCATTAAGCGAGCTGCGACAGGAATGAATTTAAGCTCTGCCTCTCACCTCTCAGCCTCCTGCTCTAATCCGCCAGCTGCCCCAGCAGGTGCAGCCCGGCGAGACATCATGTGGCAGAGTGTATTTGTCTGTGTGCTTGTATATTATTTCGCGCAGTGTATTTGGCATGCTAACAGGTACATTTGCCGCCGCTGACTTTGATTGCAGCAGGCAGCTCAGGCCCGAAAGCGACTGGCAAAAATGTAGTGTTATGTTTCGCTAAGGCATTTTATTAACTATTTCAGCTTCTCTCTCTCTCTCTCTCTCTCTCTCTCTCTCTCTCTCTCTCTCTCTCTCTATCTTTCTTTTTCTTTCTTTCTTTTACTTGTACACCCTTTGCTTTGCTTTTAGGTTTACGCCAGCTGGCTTGGGCGCCATTTTCTCACTCTCTTAAGCGCTTTGCAACATATTTCTTCAATTTGCAGCAGCAGCAGCAGCGGCAACACCAACAGCGGCAGCTATGAAAAATATGATGTTATTTTTAACACACTGAAAGCGTGCGGAAAAGCTATTTTTAGCACGACGATCAAGAAAAGCAAACTTGTGGTTATAGAGGTAGCTTTGCAGCAGGAGAGAGAGAAGGGGGCTTGGTGAGGTGGCTCTTCGGGCAGCAACAACAGCAAACAGTTGCCACTTGCCACTTGCCACTTGGTGCAGCCAGTGAGGCAAACGACTTTGGCTGCTCGCCACGCCGCACTGTGGGCTGTGAACTGCATGTTTTATTATAAATATGGCCAATAAATTCCGCTGTTTAAGTGTCGCCAGTGCCAGGAGCACGAAAAAAGAAGAAAAAATAATAAAAAAAAAAAGAGCACGCATATAGATTTTTTAATAATAATAGAAAACTAGTCAGAGCTGTGCGCGCACAGGCTGCGCGATACTCGCTCGAAGTTAAAGCAGAGAAGTGAAATTTATACTAAATCGATATTTATTGTGATTAGACTAGTTGCAATAGCAGTAAATCTCGAGTGAGTCCACTGAGCGAATGCTGCGTCAAGACTGGGGAAGAGCAAAGCTTTTGCGCACTTCTATGCCTCCTGAGGATCGTTTATATCATCACATGGTGTATCTAACGAAAGCCTTACTAAGAAATCAACAGCCAAATTAGCGCTGAAACTGTGTAGGGCCTGCCACGCCGCCAAAGGATGCCCATATCTGTTTCATTTAAAGTCAATAAATCTGTTGAAGAGCTTATGAGAAATCCATATATTTTAATTAACTAACTTTAGCCTTAGCTCTAGCCCTAACTCTAGCCCTCGCTCTAACCCTAGTTCCAGCTCTAGCTGTAGCTGTAGCTCTATCTGTATTCCTAGCCGTAGCTCTAGCTAAAGTTCTAGCTCTAGCCCTTGCTCTAGCCCTAGCTCTAGCCCTTGCTTTAGCTCTAGCTCTAGCCGTAGCTCTAGCTCTAGCTGTAGTTCTAGCTCTAGCTCTAGCTAAAGTTCTAGCCCTAGTTCTAGCTCCAGCTCTAGCTATAGCCCTAGCTCTAGCTATAGTCCTAGCCCTAGCTTTAGCTGTACCTCTCTTTGTAGCGCGAACTTCTGCTGTACCTCTAGCTAAAGTGCTAGACTTAACTCTAGCCCTAGTTCTAGCCCTTGCTCTAGCCCTAGCTCTAGCTATAGCTGTAGCCCAAGCTTTAACCTCAGCTCAAGACCAAGTTCCATCTCTAGCCCTAGCCCTAGCTCTAACCCCAGCTGTAGCCCTGGCTCTAGCCTTAGCTCTAGCCCTTGCTCTAGCTCTCGCCCTTACTCTAGCCCTTGCTGCAGCTCTAGCTGTAGATCTACCTCCAGCTCTTTAGATTTAGGTTTAGCTTTAGCTTTAAATCTAGCTGTAGGTTTGACTTGGTGGCTCTAGCTATTGGACAGTCTCTGAGCGATATTGAAGTCTCTCCGAATCTCTCCCAATAAACCCACAAAGACATACAGTCCAAAGCCATACAAAAACCAATACTCTCTTTTAAAAAAATCGTATTATGTATGTGTTTTTATATATATAAATAAAATGAGAAAATATGTAAAATGTTTGCATTTTTGTAATTTAAGAGGACAAAAACGATTTGGCTGGTCAAATAAA
The DNA here is from genome assembly GCA_037075325.1 of Drosophila mayaguana. Taxonomy (NCBI): domain Eukaryota; kingdom Metazoa; phylum Arthropoda; class Insecta; order Diptera; family Drosophilidae; genus Drosophila; species Drosophila mayaguana. Next base: position 18,386,198 of record JBAMCG010000040.1, on the reverse strand, counting down.
TATTTTTACAGAGTGTTTGCATGTTGTGCGTGTGTGTGCGTGTGTAAGTGTTAGCTAAAGCAAACTGTTAAAATTGGAAACAGATGCAAACATACACATACAAAGAGAGTGAGTGAGAGAGAGAAAGAGGCATAGAGAGGCCGTTAAAGCTGTGCAAACAGCGCTGCAAACACGTTGCACAAATATTCAAATGCGGGGGCCGAAACGAGCATCGAAACAACTGTGAAACACTGGACAATTGGACATGGCAGTATAACTGCACATGCCACATGCCACATGCCGCATGCTGCAACAAAATACCAAAAACGCAGCTAAAGAAATGAACAGCAAAAAAACAAGTGACAAATGCAGCCAAACAACAACACTGAACGAACCAACGAGCAACAACAACAACAATAACAACAGCAGGAAAAACCACAAGAGTTTGCGCCATAAATTTTAAAGCTCTATGCCGATCGCCAAGGCATGCGTGTGTGTGTGTGTGTGTTGGGTGCTTAGATGCGCGCATTGGCATGTTGAATGCAACGATAAAACGCTAAATGCATATTAAAACAGCAACAAACAAACAAACAAACACACAGAGAGAGGCAGACAGGAGCAGTGCGGGGTGTTGATTTGTTGGCGTGGCAAAAACAAACTGCTAAGCAAACACACACACAGATCCAACGCCCCCGAGCCCCCACTTAGCCCCATGGGCGCGCACGTAATGCTCTAAAAAAATGTTTGAGAAAAAAATAAGTAAAAGCGTTAAAAGAAATGCCAAGATTGAAACTGAAACAAACAGTAACAGCGCCGAAAAAAAAACAAAAAAGTTTTTTGTGTGAATGCGATTTACGACTCTGTGTGTGGCACTGCGCATTTGTGTGTGTGTGTGTGTGTGCATATTAAATCAATGCACAAATCTATTGAGGAGCGGGCGTGCCACCGACTGCATCAAATATGCGAGCAATTTAAGTGAAGTTAGAGCAAAAACTTTGCCAACAACAACAAATGCCAACAGGCAAAATCATTTATTTAACACATTCTCCGGAATTTGCAAAAAGCAAGCAGGAGCTCACATATGCTAAATAGCTCAAAGTCCTTAAGCTACTAAGTCGATTGAGTTTGGTATTTGTTATTTTTTATGTATTTACATTATTTCTGTATTTAAGCTTTATTTGAATTTTTCTCAAACGAAATTTATTTAACAGCTGTGAAATGATTCAATGGTATAAGATATGTGTAAAAGTAGTACATAAATATATCAAATAAGAAATAAAAGAGATAGAAAGTGATAAAGAGAGAGAGAGAGAGAGAGACAGAGACAGAGAGCGACACAGAACTTAGTTTTGTACCTTAAAGAAATAATATATACTTTTGCAATTTCAATGCTTACTGCAACTTTTGTGCTCTCAGCCGAACTTGCTGCATATTCTCAATTTTTGTTGCCCCTTATATTAGATATTTTTGATCTAAAATGCAGCTACTGAACTTTCAGCATTTTATGTACCTTTTTATTTTACATGTATTGTCTATTCATAAAAATTAATCCATTTTCTCTAGTCTCTGAAATGTCTGCATTTTGTCCACTTTCTATACGTCTAATATCTCCAATAATGTTCTATAGCATACAGCTATCTCCATATTCGAGTGACCCATTTGGCAGCCTTATACCTGTTGACAGAGACGGGCACTATACGCCGTAGAGGCCCAAGGCGGCCATTTGAGAGATATCATATTCAAAGAATGATGTCAACAAGTCTACTTGAACCAAATAATATTATTATTATCGACAATAAAATTGTATTTTGCATTGATTAAAAAAAGAAAAAAAATGACTCCGTCGAATATGGGCAACCTTGTAGGGTTGCCAGATGGGTCACTCGAATATGGAGAACTTTACATTTTGCACCTTCTGTAATCTCAATTTTTTAATATATTATTTAACGATAATTTCTGACTTCCTGTACCATCTGTACTGAAAACACTATATACTATATATATATACTATATACTACTATAACACTATATATATTAAATATAGCTCCAAAGCTTTAATTTTACTTTTTGTATTTTCAGTAGCCTTCTACAATCTTTCTGATGTTTCACTTTTCGCACTTTCCAAACATTCATATTGTAGTTTCTTTTCTTTATGTAATTACTAAAGGCTCTCTGTGCTCTCTCTCTCTATATATTATGCAATACTCCACAAAGCCTAACTTATTCCAGCAGCAAACACTTTGGATATTTCCGTAAACGCCCTTCGATATTCCACATCGAACTCAAACAAATCTTTACACAATAAATATCTGCCTTCAGCTTGCTGAACAGGAGCAATTTCTTAAATAACTTGCCACTCCAAGCAATTTTGAGCGTTGTAGCTTATTGTTAGGCGCAGTAATAATTGTATTATTGTTGCACTATTAACAAGGCCGTTGGCTCCCTGCCCACCCAAACAAAAAAATCAAAATGTAATAAGCAATTTAAGCCAAGACGATGAAAAAATTGGTGTTTCACACTTAATTGCTAACACAAAATATATCAAAAATTACCTAAGAGTGATAAATTAATGAATCTGAACTGCAACCGTTAAAGCTTAGGTATTTTTTTTTTTTTTTTGTTTTTTTGTCTGTTTGTTTGTGAACAGAGATTGAGACCGCAAACCGTTTCGAACCGCGTTAAATTGCCCAACAGCCCAAAAAACGGGTTTCCGGCACATATTCGTCGACTTATTTGATTTGAGTTTGTTGTGTGTTTTATATTGCTGGAGTTTTATAGATAGAGCGAAACACTATCAACGAACCGAACGAACACACACACACACGCAGACTCGATATATGCAGAGCAAACATGTTTGGCGTCATTTTTGAAAAACTCAAATATTTAAAGCATGTGGCGTTTGGCCTGCAGTTTTTATTTTGTATATACCCTGGGGGATGCTGGAAGTGGGATATATTGGTGTTGCCAAAATGTGTATGGGGGTGTAACTGATTAGATGAGATCATCAAATCGGCTGAGTCGTGTTATAACTCATTTAGCTCTCTGTTCAGCCCTCTGTCTATCCGCCTGCCTATACGTCAGTCTCCGGTTGCACCTCATATACGAACGGTTTTTTATATCCATCACCAATCATTTATTATATATATAATAAATATATATATCTAGCTAAAAAAAATCCATCAATTGAACAAAATTTAACTAACAGAAATGAATAAAAAAAAACTTAGTTTTTCCTTATAATATTTCATATATTGGAAAATGCATGTACCCAATACTATAAATTTTATATTTATAAATATATAAAAATATAAATATTAATAATATATAAATTTCTCCCAAGCCTCAGCCTTTTATACAGGGCATCTTTCAGTCAGTCACTCCCATCCAGAGCATTCTCAATTGTTTACATTTATCTTTCATATATATCTCTATAAATTTGCAATATATATCAATATTTTTTTGTCTCTCTTACTGCCTTTTTTTTTTTTTTCATTCGAGTGTTGCGGTAGGTCGCGGCGAGTGTTGAAAATTGAACTGAATCGCGATTTGGTATGCAAATTTTGGTATGATTTTATTAAGATATGTGCAAATATGTTAAGAACTGTGTGTCGACAAGAGCTGGGAGCTGTGGCAGCTACTTAAATCGATTTAATTCAATTATGATGCATGCGCATGTGAATGCCACTTTTTACCGCTATATACACGATTTTTTATGGCACACTAAAAGCTGTTTGCAGCACAAAGAACCTGCAAATTCTGTTAATATGAAAAACAAAGAGTTACATATATCTATTTAACACAGTTCTGATGCTGAGTTAAGTAATGCAAATAGTTGTGGGTGTATAGTAAGTTCTTAAAAAAAATGTTTTTTACAGTCATACAACATGGTATTATTTTATTTATAGAATTATTTATAGAAGCTCTGAGTACATTAAATTTTAAGGGCTTTGGAAATCGCGTGGAGTAGGAAGTTCTATTTATAAACTACAGCGGTTTTCGTAATTCGCACATGATAAAAGTTCCCTTTGCAACACTGTTTTTAACACTCAAGCAGCAACATGTTCCCTTAAATAGCTGCTATTATTTTTTTAATTTGAAGTAATATATGCTTTAGATTTTTATGTAGTAAATTAACACAGTGCTGAAAAATTCGCTAAAATTAATAAAGTTAAACATATATTTATAAGATTTGTTGAAATATGTAATAAAATCATAGCAGAGCATAAATAAATATTAATTATAAGAAGCTTTAACTTGTTGTTTTTACAATACTCTTTTCTAAAACTAAACGTCCTATAATGCCCCATTAAAACTTGTTAGGTAGATTAAAGCAACAAACTTTTTTTAAATCAATGCCAAATCAATATCAATTATAGCTCAGCTAACAGTTACAGGAGAATATTTCAATGTATTTTTTGGCATACTTTACAACACTATTTGAAAGCAGCTACACACACACTTAACCCGCAACAAAGCCCATGCACAATTAAATTGCAGCCCTCGATTTTTTTTGTCTTCTCGAGCTTGTTTATCAATTAATGCTGAAAGCTTTAAGTATGTTAATTGGCTTAAATGCAATTTAATGCACTTCAAGCCCAAAGCACGCTCCAGTTTTATATGGCGCACGCTTTAACTGAGTGCCGATAAAGCTAAGCTATATAAAATGCGCTGCAGTTCTTGTTAGCATCAATATATATATATATATACATATATAGCTAGATATATATGCAGATATACATCTTCAATCTTAGCTCAGTTCTCAGCGACTACTGCATGCTTAAGCTGGTGCTTGCATCTGGTTCCCCTATCTATATCCGTCTAATCCCCAACTCAAGTAACATTTTTAAGACTTCAGCTGTTGAGCTACTAAGGCTTCTGCTGCCATTTAGCCACGCCCCTCTCCCTCTCTCTCTCTCTTTCAAGTACTTTATGCACCGCTTATTCAATTCCAATTAAGCAAAAGTTGTTCTTCCATCTTCCAATTAAAGATCAGCATATGTTACAGATGACAGCTCCTCCAAAGCATCCTTTTGATCCCAACAAATTGCATAATGCCATTTGGAAATTGGCAACGCATAAATGTCACAAACGCTACAAATTGCCATACCAAATGAGCATCAATAAAAGCACTTTATGTCGCAAGTCACTTTACTCTACACACACACACACACACACGCACATACACACACACGCAGTGGCAGCTGCAGTTAAGTAGTAGCTGCCCAACAGCGTTTGCACACTAAACAAACATGGCAACATGTCTATTCCCTGCAAAAGCGACAAACATTGTTGTTGGCTCGCCTAACCCACAGACACAGGCTCAGGCGCAGGCACAGGCCCAGGCAACAGCGCACGGCTGGCCTGCAAAAACAAAGCCCCAACAGGCCTGCAAAAAAGAATCAACTAAAACTCTAACGAATCGAAATTCAATCAACGATCAATGATTCGAATCGTTAGTGGGTGAAGTGCTGTAGGCAGGCAAAGGACGCTAACTCACATCGTCGTCATCATCGTCGTTGGCGGCGGCGGCAGCATTTAAACATTTCCGTTGCCATTGTCCCATTGCCATGCCCATGGCCATGCCCATGCCTCAACCCGCCACTCTTACCCTAATCCCAATCCCATTGCCATTCCCATTCCCAGGGCTACCTGTGCAACAGCTGCGCGGCTTTTGGCTGACTGGCATCCTGCGTTGTCGCCTGCGGAAGCTGCGCTTAGTGCCACAACGGATGTCAGTGTGTGTGTGTGTGTGTGTGTGTGTAGCACAGACCACGCCCCACGCCCTCTTCATGCCTGCGGCTACACTCACTTAATTCAGTTTTGTAGTTTTGCAGTTTTGGTTCTCATGCGTTCTGTTTTTTTTTTTTAACGCATAAATGTCACTGGAATATTTTTATTGCAGCTTGGCTCACAAACTCCTCATCATCATCATCATCATCATCATCGCTATCATTATCATTACCATCATCAACACGAACTAATGTGCATTTGCATTTGCGATAGCCACAATGAGCACAAATGCAAATGCATTTATAGAGTTATATTGAGATAGCAGCTAGAAAATTGCATTTGGCTTTTAATTTGTTTTTAGCCAGCATTGCTTGATTGGCTCGAGCTGGGCGCATTAAGTGAACTGATTATGAGTGGAGCACAGGATCTGCAAAACTGGTAGCCATCTACATAAGTAATTAATTGCATTTCTCAGCTGAGCTGAGCTGAGCCAGTGCTGATACATCCACATCCACATCCACATCCTCATTCTCATCCTCGTATCATCATGAGCATCATTTGTCGATTGCCAACTTCCTGCATTGAGCCAGCCACACACAAATTGCAAATGAGAGAGCAACCGAGAGCTGCTTGCCTGGCCAACTGGTTGACTAGTTGGCCTGATAGACGAGTATCTGTTTAGCTAGAGCTAGAGTAGCTAGTGTAGCTAGTTAGCTAGATTTTGCTGGCCAGCACTGCGTCTGCCTGGGCAAATTATGAAAACCCAACAGCAACCTGCCCCCGGGGAGCGCTTTGACAAACAATGTAAAGCTGACAAATGACGAATGCAATTTGTTTGCCAACAGAATAAAGAGCAGCGAAAAAAAAAATATGTATATATAAATATATATATATTTATATATATGATTTCCACTCTAGCTGCATTTGAGTCGTGGAAAACTATTTGCAAATTAAGTCGCTGGGGAAATGCCACTAAAATGCGGGGCAAAGATATTGAAAGCGACTGCATGATACTCGCTCAAAATTGAAGAACTGAATGTGAACAGAATTTGTTTTACAATAAAAGAGATTTTACATTTCAAGATCTTACTATAAATGAAAGTAGTTCCAAGAGCGACGAATTTGGATTTTCTTTTTATACCAATTACCACGCCCTTAAGAGGCGCTTATATATTATTATACATTAATCTTGATCAGTTATGCAATAGAAACTATGCAACTTTGCGAGGGCGATACAATAGACATTCTCTTTAGGCTAGAGTGTTACAATAGCCTATAGAGAAGATCTACAGACTCTCAGAGAGCTACAATAGTCTATATATATAATATATATTGAAAGCCTGAAAGAGAGCTACTATATAAAGTCTGCAGATTATAGAGAGGTTTGAGCAGGCATATTGCAACTCTCAGAACTATAGACAAGGTCAAGGTGACTTCATCTCCTCTCTCTCGCTCGTTATCTCTTTCTCTTTCTCACCCCCTCTCTTTCTCATTCTTACTTCTCCTCTCTTTCGCTCTCTCTCTCTCTCTCTCTCTTGCAATGAATTTTTCTATAGCCAACAGAACTTTGAACTTTCTGCAACCAATAGATAGACTTGCAGTGCCTATATACTCCTTTGACCTCATAAGCGAGCATTTCTAACCACCAACACAGACTACAAACAAAGCCCGACTGCGTTTTAAACAAACAAAATTTCATTAGTGTGCGACTATTTTATTAGGGTCTGCTCATTGCCCAACTGAAGGGAAAGATAAAGGTAAAATAATATATAAAGGTAAAATAATATATATTTACAGCATACCTGGCAGGCCAAGTGCCCAAGCTGAATCACTAAATTCTGTATTCAAACTTACATGTCAGTCAGTGCTGTGCTGCGAGGTGCGCTCAAGCAATTGCTGACATATAAAAATTTATTATTTTTAAACTGTTCTACATATAATAAAGTTCCTATTGGGCAATAAGATTGGTCTGCTCTACTCCTGCTTAATCATGCAGCAGTCGTGTTGCGTCGTGCTTGGTCGTGTTATCTAGCATTGAGTGATTAAAATATTGTACTCTCTTCTCTTCGCTCTGCTGGGCTGAGTCGTATTTGAGTCTTCTGCTTTATTGCTGTGAAGCTGTATTCCGAATAACTCTTTCTCTCTCTCTCTCTCTCTCTCTCTTGTTGAGTCGTGCTACGTCCTGTTACGTCGTGCTTTACTCGTGTTTTCTGGTCTCGAGTTGTACAAGTGAACTATACTTTGTGTTCTAGTCGTATAGGGTCAGGATGTCTAGTTTCTCTTCTTCTTTTAAGTCTTGCCATGTTCTTCGTCGTGCTTCGTCGTGCTGAGTCCGTGTATAGTCGTGATTAGTCGTGCTGAGGCCGACTAAAGTGATTTATCACAATAGTTCAACTCATACTGAGACTCGCTTGAATCATAATTTATTATGTTTTTGTTTTTCGGGCTTAATCATGTTAGGGGGTATTTTATCATATTCCATCGCTGCGTTGTTTCGTGTCGCCCTACCCATGCAGAGTTTTCCTATGTTAATTCTCAGTCCTCCTCCTCCACCTTCTCAATTTACCCGCCTGCTGCTCTCATCGTTTTCCGCTCAGTACAAATACAAATTTTATTTCTTGTCCAAGTCCTTCACCTGTTCGTGACACGCAAAATGCTGCCAGCTTCAACCTTCAGCACTGTCTAAGCAACTGACACTGTGCTACATAGTTCGTCTAGCTCCTGCGTTCACACACACACACACACACTATTGCTGAGCAATTTTCTAACCCTTTGCCTGTCCGTTCAATTGAACACACATTACACATACGACACGTGGGTCTAAAGGTAAGCAGATGAAAAAAAAAAATAAAATAAAAAAAAAACAAAAAGATGCAAAATCCTTTTTTGGGCCAATGTGTGCGCTGTCAGCAAAGTACAAAATTTTTCAGGCATCTGTTGCCAGTTAGTGAAAGACTCTGAGAGAGGTTGAAGGTAGCCTAAGCTGATTTGGCAGCTAGCAAAAATGGACAGCTGCTGCAGGTTTTCCTTCAGCTTCTGCTGCTACGTCTCCTGCTGCTGCAGCTGCTCATGCTTCTTCTACAATTTCAGCTTTGTTTTTCTAGCAACAACCCAACCTCCCCTGCTGAAACATATTTCCACTAGCGCGCTGCCATTAACAGCTTGCACTTGAACTTGAGGCGCCATAAAAATGTTGCCGCATACATATTTAATGTTGACAGTTGCCTGACTGTGCGTTTGCGTGTGTGTGTGTCTGTGTGCGTGTGTGTATCTATGAGTGTGAGCACACACTCATGACCTTAAACTTCAACTTGTTTTGTGGCCAACCGCGGTACGGCGTGCCGACTCGCAAAAACGCAGCTGCTGATGAAGACACGCGAAAAAACACACACACAGGCAAAAAAAAATATATATACAAGTGAAGGCAGGCAAACGCAAAGGCCCAAAGGCAGGTGGCTATAGTCAATATACACTGTGCGAAAATAGTGTAAGACTTATAGCTTATGGATGTTTATAGATATGCACAAAATGCAGAGAAGAAAAGACGGGAAAAGGCTGAGAGGAAATGTTTAGCAATTCCGGCTCCTGACAAAAAATTCGAAAAATTTATTAGAAATTGAGAAAGCTATGACAGCAGGGCAAATAAAAAGAATTGTTATATTATAATCTAATCCAAACTTTAATCAAAAATAAAAATCTATTTAAATAAGAAAATATATAAATATAATATAATATCAATATTTTAAAAATTCTTGAAAATAATTTCAGCTATAAAAATTGTTAGCATTTACCTTAGCTGAATAAATATATATAAACAAGATCACGTAAACTTTCAAGAAGAAATTTAGAAAAAAAAAACTATGCAAAAAATATACACTGAAAAAAATATATTTATATAGATTAATACAATAAAAATATTTTTTTAAAATATTTTAAAACATTTTTAATAATTCTTCAAGATCAATTCTCTTCCTCTGCAAACTTCAATCATTTTGGCACACAATTTTTCGCTCAGTGCAGCTCGAAGCAGACACGTTGATCGGACACGCAAACGACATGAGCAATTAAAAATTTGTTAAATTAATTTTGCAAAATTTCTTTGCTTTTTTTCGCAGTTGTCGGAAAGCCAAAGAGCCAGAACCAAGAACCAAGAACCGAGAACCGAGAAGCGAGAAACGAGAATTGAGAAGCGAAACCGAGAACTGAGTAGCATAACAAGGCCCACAGCTACAGCCACAGCCGCAAAGCCCAGACAGTCGCTTGACCCGTCCCGCATTTTGTGTAATTCATTAAGAACGCTTGCCGGCTTTAGTTCAGCAATCGTTGGCCCTGCCACATGCCCCTCCCCCTTGTCGACCGCCCTCCCCCTGCTGGAGCACATGCCTCGCTCCGTTCGCTCGCTGCTCGTCCCTTTTCGTCAGCTCTTACGCTTTTATTGCTACACTTGACATTTTGTCAGCAGTTGCGTATTTTAATTTAATTCATTTTTATTAAATGCGGGTCTGACTGGCCACGCCTTCAGTAAGAGGGAGGATGAGAGAGAGAGAGAGAGATAGAGGTGGGGGAGGGGAGAGGCGTTCGGGCGGCATCATCTAACATAGTTGACATTTATTTCGTGAATTGCGCATACGCCGTGTATGGCGGCTGCAGCCTCCTGCTATGGCGGTTAGCCAAGTTTTGTGAGAACTTTGATCCAAGCGCCACGCTGCTTAAAGTCCGCCTTATGGTTGTCAGCTCAGCTCGGAAAGAGAGAGCGAGAGAGAGAGAGAGAGAGAGAGAGAGAGAGAGAGAGATACAGATACAGATACAGCATCATTCATGTGTGTTTATCTTCATTTGGACTGCGGCCAGTTTGCCATGTAGAAGTTTTGGTCTCTGCCTGTTCTCTGCCTGCCGCTAGCCCCCTATCCCTCTCCCTCTCTATGTATATGTAAAGTTTAGACGTCATTTTGCTTAAAGGGGTTTTAACGCTCGGAGCTTGAAGATTGGATTTTCGACTTACAAAATGGCACGGCACATTGGCAATTCAATTAAAAAACAATCCTGCAAAGCAGCTAAGAAACTTGAAGCCGTGTCGAAGCGTAGCAAAACCAGAGTCTTACTACACACACACACACACACACACGCACGTGTGTATGTAATTAAATTAAAACTTTTCAACTACTAAATAGAAAACAGCTGGCGAAATGTTAATGACTTTTTGTGCTACAGGAAATGAGGCGGACGGAGTGGAGAGCGGGTCGAAAAGGTTTCTTTTGGCAGCCACCCACCTACAATTTAATCAAAAATTTCGCTTGAGGAGCTGCTGACGAACCTTTTTCAACAGCAAAAAACTGGGCACGACCACGACCAAGCTCTGCCAGGCAAATCAATTGACCGCTGCAAAAAAGGGCCACGACATTTGTTGCTTATTTTGATTTTGCTGTTGCTTTTTGTATATCGTAAAACAATCTGCAGCTGCATTCGTTGACAGTTGTGCAAATCAGTTGCGGCCAATTTCTAGCCGCCGGCCTTAAAGGCAAAATCAAAGGCAAAAGCAAAGGCAAAGGCAAAGCCAAGACGTGATCGCATTCCAAGAAGCAGCCAAATCGAACAAAAGCAATATATATATATATAGAGTGCTGAGACAATATGCTTTCAGTTTGGAGCGGCATCGATCACGATCGCTGACTGACGACTGACAACAGACGCTTGCCTGCGGGCGATTGACTCAGCCGCTCTCCTCCCCTGCCCCCGCTCTCTAGCTGAGCAGCTCTGCAATTGTCTATCATAAATACATAATGGCAAATCGATAACAACAAAGCAATCTTTTGTCTAGTCAGATGTCATAGGTTGGCCCACAAAATCATGGCAATTGCGAATGCCCAGCTAAGGTCGCTCTTCAAGTGTCGACCGAGAGCGCTTGCATAAGCCAACTTGAACTTCGGGCCAACAAAATGAAAATCAAATGAAATATACATATATATACAAATTGTGTATATATAAAAATAAGACTATGCTAAGTGAGACAATTGCACAATTAAAACGCAACAAACAAACAAACAGTAAAATTTTAATTCGACTTATGCGGCAAACAATTGACAATAATTTTTTTTTTTTTTTTGGTTTTGTTTATTTTTTCTTTTTTTTTTTTTTTGCCCAGCAGCAGCAGCGACAACAATGAGAATGCAGCCAAATGTTGAGTCACTTTTAAACCGATTATCAGCCATACAAACCGAAAAAAGCAAACAAGAACGTTGCAATGAAGCATAACAGACTGCACAATACACGCTCAAATGCAAAAAAATTTAAATTCAGTTAAAAATTGAAAAGTTTTTGCTGCTGTAGGAAAATTTTATAAACCAATGTTTGATGAGCTTTGTTTTTCGGGCAGAGCTGGCAGTCCCGGAGTAAAACCATGGCAACATTTTATGACTTTTTTACTAAACTATGGAATATACATATATATAAATATATGTATATATGTTAAAATATTATGTTATCTCTATTAAGTTGGTCCATAGATCAATCAAATATATCACTCACTGTTCACACGAGTGCCTGAAAAGCCAATATACTCTCTTTAGACTCTGTAAACAAGCATTAAAATGCTTTTAAAATGCAGGCAGCAAACAATTAAACAATTGCCCAGGCAGCAGCAGAAAATTTATGATAAGCAAAGTTTTCCAGCTGTGCGCACATATGGCAAAGCCCAAAAGCTCCGCAACGAATTAGGCGCAGCAGCAGCAGCAGCAGCCGCAACACAATTTTCTATCATACAATTAAGCAAAGGTAAAAAAAAGAGAGAGTGGTAAAGAAAGAGAGAGTGATGAATACATATAAGGAAAAAAGAGAGTAGAAGGGAGATAGATATAGACAAGCTCACATCAGTTAACTGGCATCGTCTGTCGCATTTAAGTCAAATTCAATCAGACGCGCCACCAAAATCAATTACATCTACAATATATAAGAGTGTCGTTTATATATATATATATGTATATATGTATATACATATATGTATATATTTCATATCGCAATACAATAAATCAGTGCGTGATTTAAGCTGCAGTAAAAGAAAGAGTGAGAGAGAGAGAGAAAAAGCCAAAGGGCTTATATTGAGGCGAGAGCTGCGATTCCCATGATAAACTCTTGTAATAATAATAGTAGCTATAACTCAATATGAAGTGGAACAGGAGCTACAATTGGGCAGCTCTCTGCCAATATATATTCACCAACAAATATTCACTTATTAAACTAAGCCACAAATACTATTTAGACTTTAAGACTAACTAACTTTAGCATTAGCTAGCTCTACTTGAAAAGTCTCAAATTTCAGTTTGTCAAACTGAAAATATGCAAATAAATATTACGACATAAATTAAAGAATATAGCTATAGCATATTATATATTAAATTTAATATGTGCAATACTTATTAAGCACACCTCGCATATACACATGTCATAACTGCTTTGCCCTTAAAACGGCTATGCTAAATTTAAATCATGCCTACTAAATCCATTTAAACATGAAAGCCCATTCACAATGGAGATAAAAAAATAGAAAAAATAAAAATAAAAAAATTTTTTGACTTCAGATTTATTTGAATTTTGATATATAACTTAAATGGAAGCTTAAAAGGTATTCTAACAACAAAACTCATTTATATTTCTCGAGAGAGACATTAATAAAAGAGTTTTTAAAAAGTCTTAATTTATTGCATTTTAGTGTAAGAAAAAGCAGTTGAACAAAGAAATATCCAATTAATATTCCAGCAGAAGTTTACTTCTTCGATTCATTTGATTTACACTTGCAATAAATAAGAAAGTGAAATATCTTGCAGCTAAATAGATTATGGATTATAGCTAAAGCTTTTTAAATACCAGCTGCCATTCGCTAGCAATGAACACATTTAGCTCGTTATATAACCAGTTGGCTGACCTGCTTTAACCTTAAATAACAACAACAGCTGTTCGATACATCATTCCGCATAGACAATCTGTCATTAGGCAGCATTTCAATCATGCAGCTCGATTAGCTTAACTTATGGCATTTGACATACACAAACCGCACATTCTCTAGCTGGCTCTCTCTCTCTCTCTCTCTCCCTCCCTCTCACTTCCTCTCTCTATCGCCATTCTCTCTGTCTCTTTGAGCGAAGGTGTTGACTGCCTGCTCAACAATGCAAGCTCAAATCGATATGCAAAGCATGATCTGAACTGCAATTGCCTTCAAATACCTGCCTTTACACATACCTCGACACACACACACACACACGCACACACACATACACTCAGCATAGTCCTCTCGCTGGCAACTGCATTTTGCCATTTGCACCCCATCAACAATTGCTGACAAATCATTTGCCATTTGGCTGCGCTCGATTTTTGCGAGCATTTTTCCGTTGCGGTTGCCTTTTGGCATGTGCCAAAAATTTTGAGCTCAATATGTCTGCAGCTCTCTTACAGTCTATCTGGCTGTCTATCAAGTCTATCTCTCTGTCTGCATGTCTCTCTGCCTATTGGCTTTGTGGGCTGGCATCGATTTCGTAACCGCAGCAAAGAATTTACCTGTCACAATTGTGTATCAAGGTATTTTTGTCACTTTCAACGAATTGCCAATCCAATTGCCCATTTTTCACACCATATCTGCAGCGCCCCAGCCACCCCACACACCCTCTGTGTGTGTGTGCTTGTGTGTGCATTGGTGCTGCTGTAGGCGCGTGGCCCAAATTGCAGTCTGTGTCCGGTGTGTAACACATAAATAAAAAAAAAATAAGTTCAAACCGGTGCCAGCAAAAAGCATAAACAGACCCATGAAGCAGCAAAACGAAGCTGAAATACGCTTTCAAAATGATATAGCAGCTGGAAGAGCTGATATTAAATAGAGAATAGAGCAGAGCGGAGCTTTAAGGTGATTAGGAAATTTTTGTAATAATTGCATATAATATTGATGTAGTTATTGTATAAGTCTGATGGAATATAAGCTCATGAATATGATATAGCCAAGTTTATTAGGTATAGAACAGAAAAGAATAGCTTAGGTCTTTATTTATTTTGATATCCCATTTGCTCTGCATTATTCAACAAATTAATGTAAATCTCAGCTCTCTTAGCTAAATTTAATTATCAAAAACAAGACTTAGAATTCGTTTATGCAAAGTCAAAAAACCAGTATGGCCCATTGTATTACTTTTGCTGGTCTTTCTGGTTTTCTGATATATGCTGTAATGATAATCTAAGCGCTAGATAACTTATGGATAAACATATAATTTCATCTATGCTAAGTTAATATGTGAAAAAAAAAACATTATTGGCGAAGCTGAGCTTGGACCATATTGAAATTCCATCAGGTTAGATGTGCCGCGCTCTAACACTAATTTCTAATATTGGTGATTCGCAGTCATGAATTTTAATTGAAAGCCCAGCAAGCCTAATTAGCATTAAATACAGAACAGAAATATATTTAGTAAATAAAGCCAAAATATATAAATATATACATATATATATATATTTATTACCAACAACAGTAACAACTCTATCAATACTCCACATCCACTTCAAGCTTCTCTTTATGCCTAATCAAAGCTGATCAAACTCAATGATAAATTGTAGTTAGCCCGCGAAGACTTTAGCGTTCATATGAGTTGAGCCGTGCTTGACTGCAGCTAATTAAATTATTTACTTTAGTTTTTGTAATGCATTTTCAGAGCAGGTTGAGCGCGAAATGTTGTCCAGACGGTTCTTGTATAAAAGTTCTCGGCTCGCTATTCATATGGCCAGAATATGTTGTCTTTGAACGTGGGCAGAGTCGCTTGACCATGCAACATTCCATTTATTTCTTTGCTCTGCAACTTGTTGGACAGTGTAAATAAAATGTGCAAACGTTTATTTCTTACTCTGCCGAAAATTGCGCATACGCCGCATGGGTGTAAACGAACAGGCAATCAAATTGCGATGAGCAGCTAAATAAAACAATGGCAAAGGGCAACAACCAAAGAGCTGAAACAACAGAAGCAAGAGCAACAGAAACAACAACAACAACAACAACGACGACGACGACGACAACAAACAAAACAAAATAAAACCGAATGGTAAAAAAGCCTTTAAGCAATTATAATATTTGCATAGCAAGAAAATGCAATTTTCCCCATTTTGTGCATTTTCCGGGCCACGTTTTCAACAAATTGCCAATATTATGAAATAATTTCAATAGATTTTTCTCCTTTCTGCTGGCGTTTGCAAATCTTTGCCTTTGTTTTTCTGCCATTGGCTTAAGAAATTAAATTGAGTTGTTTTTGTTTTTCTCTCATCATTTTATTTTATTTGGTTTTCATTTCGAATAATGTTGCAAAGGCCTATCCGCTTAGGCAGGGTTGCAGTAAAAACTATATGAAATTGTTGCATTTGCTATAAACATCAAATCATAACAAAGGCTAAACGAGTCAAAGACAATTTTTATCTACGTACGATTTCAGTTTGTCCAAATAAAAACGTGCAAAGGTAATTTTGGTAAGAGATTTTTTGAATTGTTTAAGATGTTTGTTGAAATTTGATGAAAAGTAATAATTGTAAATTATTTATTTAATTTTATATTGTCAAAAAAAATTGTAAATTGTAAATTTATATCATTTTATATAACAAACTAAGTCAATTTCTAATTTCTAATCCGTTTATCAGGTTATTATTAATTATTAAAATTAAATGGAAAATTTTGTAAAAATTTTGATAAATCAAAGAGTTCAACTTTATAATTAAGACGAGAGAAATTCCTGTACTCTCTGGAGGTGGAAATTGTCAAACCGAAGATCGATAACACTCTCAATTTTATATATACCTCCAAATTTTACTCGTTTCCTTGTCTATCTCTGTCTCTCCATCGCATTTATAAAAACAAATAAATTAATTTTTCTATCTACTTCTCTCTTTCTTTCTTAATGCGTACTCGTATGTTAACCGATCTCTCTCTTTCTCTCCCTGTCTCTCTCCCTCTCTCTCGCCCTACCTCTCTCTCTCTCTCTTTCTCCTTCTATCTCCCTCTCTCACACCCTCTCTCTCTCTCTCTCCCTCTCTCACTCCCTCTCTTCTCTATGAATTCCTAAATACTCCTATCTCTCTCTTCCTCTCCCTCTCTGTCTTACCCTCTCTGTCTGTCGCTCTCTCTCCCTTTTTTCTTAGCTAACATCTTGTCGCTCAGAATACCATAAAAATACCCATTCCCCATATCTTTATAGATAAACACTTATCAAAACCCAACTTTTCAATTTTCAATGAGAAACTCAATGAGTTAATTAGCAGCAGATTTACATAATTATAAATTCAATTTTGTTTATTTAACATATATATGTATTGAAAAGAGCATTCACATGTCTCTTTTAGCATCATTTGCGTTTATCTCTCTTTCAGTTCGCTTTCTTTTCATGCTTTTTGTCATCAATTTCTCATTTGTTTGTTGTTGTCTTTGTCTCTTCCTATATATCGATATGATTATGTAATTATGAAAATGATGTCTGTTGATCTATCTATGGAGCAAGAGCTTTCAATTTGTTAGAATACAAATGCCTCACACTCGAAACCTGAACTTCGATTTGGCCAGGCTCGGTAATTGAGCTGCTGCTGCTGCTGCTGCTGCTGCTGCTGCTGCAATCTTGATAAAGCAGCCATAATTGAATATAATTTGTGCAGAAGTTGCCAACGAGTTCTATGCTGACCTGAATTCGTGATTTGCCTTCTTTTTTATTTTATTTTTTTTTTTTTTTGGATTTTAGCAATTCTTCAAAGTCGGGAATATGTAACAAAATACGTATATAAATATGTATATACTATATGGTAGATATTAATATGAGGTCAGGCAAACATGATGAGACTCGTCTATTGCAGCAAAGACACAGACTGCCAACATGTTATTTAAGCGTAAATCATTGCCAGGCATTCAGCTGGGAGCTCTCAGCGCGTTCTCAGACGCTCGAATTGGAATTTCGATTTTTCACAAGTTCACATGTTGCATGCGCCCCCAAAGCTGCAAGTGCGTTGCGCCCTCCGCCCTTCGCTGTGCCCCAAGCCATGGCCACAAGTCGTGTCTGCAGGTTGACTTGAATGTTGAATGTTGTATGTTGTATGTGTATGGTGTAGTCCAAGTTGCGCTCAGCAGAGCGCAACGCCAACGCCAACGCCGCCACCGCCGCCGCCGACGACGATGACGACGACGACGACGACTTTGTGGCATTTCCATTTTCATTTTCACACGCGGTCATTAGAGTTGAACCCCACTTAAGAAGAGAGTGAGACTTGGACTTGGACTTGGACTTGGACTTGGACTTGGACTTGGCCAACTCCTTTAACCATTTTTCACACACACACACACACACACACACACACACACATGCACATACACATACATAGACAAAGGCAGACAAGCGCAGCAATCGCAGCAGAAATAAATTAAATTTAACTTGCATTTTTGCCAGGCCATGGGCCATGGGTAAGTCCAACATTGTTGCTGTTGTTGTTGTTGTTGCTGCTGCTTTACTGCTTGCCCTGTTGCTATTTTTCCACAAGTTGGCACTTGAAATTGCAAAGGGCCCAGCGCAGCGCTCTAAGTACTTGCTGTGCGCTGCATGTATCTAGCAGATACTTACTTAATACTTTTGTATCTGTAGCTGTAAGGGTGTTGCTGCAGTTGTTGTTGCTGCTGTTGCTGCAGTTGCTGCAGCGCCTGCTCAAGCGCTCGTTCTGCCATATGCAAATTAAAATTAAAAGCCTTTTTGTACTGCTTAAGTTTAACTTTAGCAGCAGGCCAGCTCAGTCTTTGGTCTTGGACTTGGACTTGAAGTTGCTGTTGGTGTTGCTGTTGGTATTTGGCTGCGGCTACGTCTTGACTTGGCTATGACTTTACAATTTGTTTGGCTTTTTTTTTAGTTTTGCGGCCGATAGGCTCTGAAGTGTGAAACATGCCTTCCACTACATGTATATACACACACACACACACAGACATAGTCTCTGCCACAGCTCAGCACAAAAATGACTTCGTCTTCGTTTCTTGACTGTCATTCTACTTGGCTCTGCCTGAGTCTCTCTCTCTCTCTCTCCCTCTCTGTCTCTCCCCCTCTCTCTCTCTCTCTCTCTCTCTGTCTGTGTTTGTCTGCTTGAACTTCTTTAAGCGGAAGTTCAAGGCGTTCACTCAATTGTATCGTGTAATGAAATGTTTTATAAGTCAGACAACATATATATATACACACTAATAAACACACACACACACATACACACTCTTAACGTGGCCAACAAAGACGCGCGCTCGAGTTGAGTTCGCATTAATAATTGCTCGTTTATTTTAACAGTTGCGTTTGGGTCATTGGCTTCATTGCCCCGCCGGCAGCATGTCATATCAGCGACATCCCCCTCTCACTCTCCATCCCTCCCTCTCTCACACTCTCGCTCTCTGATTACTCATTAGCATTGTCGTGGCTTATGTAATATTTATGCTAATATTTACACGCATCTCTTGCTCGAGGTTTAGTGCACAAGTTCTAACTTCTTTTCACATCATTTGTCATCTGTTTGGGGTTCTGAAATCGCTTTAATTAATGGCAATAATCAAAGCAAAAAGCAAAAAGCAAAGCAAAGCAGTTCAGCCACTTGATGCCGGCCCTAACCATCAAGGTTGTAGACCTCAAGCCAACAAATGTATCCCAAACACCAAAATTGACGTAACTTATTCGCGTTTATATCACTCTCGAACACTCTGTGAGTCCGCGCCAGCCACAGATACCATCATCAGCCCAACACAACAAAAAAAAAAAAAACGAAACAAAAACAAAAATAAAAACTGGCGCGTCAAAATTAATACGTTTTTAAATGCCAAGCGACGCAGCTTCCTGTTGAGCGACCCAACTCCAAGCAACAAGCTCCAAGCCCCTAAGAGCCAAGTGCCCAAGTTAACAGAGTCTTACGCACATGCGCGTAATTGTTAAGGCCGGGCCAAAAAAAATATCTGCTACGAAACGACAAACCATGTTTTTTCATTCTCTTTTTTTTTTTTTTTTTTGGCTGTGCCAATCAAAGCCGCACAAGAATATCAACAGCGAGGGCTGCCACAATAATTTGGCATAAATTTCTAATCAATCGATCGAAGCAGGATTTAATAAAAATGCTGCTTTGTATACAACTTTGTATATTGCAAACAGATTAAATGTGCTTTAATCAGTACAAAGATAAATTCAAATTTATAGCAAATTCAGCGAGCTTTAAGCAATGAAATAAAGAAGCTTTAGCTCTTTATTTGACCATATATTTAGTTTATAAATTATATTTAGCGAAAATAAGAGTAAAGCAATTAAATTTTATTAAATTAAATTGGCTTTGATCGTAAATATATATTTACAAAAATATATACTTTTATTCTGAAATTACTCTTAAATGTTTTCATCTTTGTTTGAGAATTTTCTTTTTAAATTATATGATTTATAATGAAATAATAAATTATATGAGAGCTTTGTAAAAAAAAAGTTTTATGCATAAATCCCATTTAAAAGCTTTCAACCAAATTAAATTTACTGACTTTGAATTGCATTTAAGTGCAAAACTAAAAAGAAAATAGGAAATGTAATTTACAGTTTTTTTATAATCGTTAAGTTGAAAGCTCATTAACTTAAATAAAAGCTTTTCGATGCTTAAAGTTGTATTGTTAAGTACATATATAAAATAATACTTAATAGTACAAACTGGTCTCACTTTTATTATCTTTCAATTTCATTTTAGGTAAGTCTAAGCTAACAGAAAGCCCCCACTTTTACTTAAGCCATTTCAATATGCATCAAATTTAGTCGTATTGCTTTTACTAATCCCACTTCTAGTTGAGTTCTTAACGCAAGTCTTCCATGGCACCTCTCGGCTCATAAATGAATGATGAACCTGTGCGGCAAGGGAGAAACCGAAATGTAAATTGAATTTTAAAAGGCAATTTAACGTGCACGTTCTGTAGCCATAATTAAAAATTAACTTCAATTTAACACTCGCAACACACACACACATAGACACACACGAAAACTTCCATTTGTAATTTACGCAATTTTCCAGTAACAAAGTTTTATTTTCGTTTGTTTTTTTCGCTATTTTATTTTAATTAACCCAACAATAACTCAAATGATTTATGGCCATTTTGGAGAGTTTTGCAATTGGAAAAGTAAATGGAATCCAATGGCATGTAACAAAAATGGAATGCAAATCTGCTTGTTGATTTATATTCGCTTTAATTGCATTCAAATTAATGCAGAATTAATTAACAGACCGGAAAAAAAAGGATGTGCGATTGAAAATGAAGAGTAAAAATTGAAAGATACTCCAATTGATGCCATAATTCAATGTAATGCCACGCCCACACACAATTCAATTGAGCGTCAGTCAATTGGAAAATTCACTGCATGACGCCCAATTGTTAAATAAGCTTTTTTCGTTCAATTAAACGTAAATATCTGTGGCTGCCCACCCGGACGGCATGCTGGGCAGCTGGAAAGCATTTGAATATGAATTGGGCAAAGGCAAGAGCAAGAAGGCCAACAACATAAATGATTGTTCAGTGTCTTATGGCAGACAATGAGGAAAGTGAAGTTAAGCTTTCGTTGTGAAGCGCATAGAGAGGCGCGAGTAGGTGGAAAACATAATAATGAGAGGCAACTGCATTTTAGGTAGAATTTCAGCAGGGGCTCCTTTCATTGACTTAAGCTTTCGTTGTATTGTTGTTGAAGCGCATAGTGGCGCAAGTCAAAATAATAATAAAGAAGGCAACGGCAAAATGAGTGGAGTCTTAGGTACAGGGATTCCCCCAACTATCACACCCGTAAACAGACAAAGAAGGCAGAACTAGTAACAACAGCGTTGAAAAACCAAAGTGACATAGAGAAATTAAACAATTTAGAAAGAAATCCTCAAAAAAATATAGCTATAACTATTGATATTGTCGTTATCATTGCAATTATCATAGTCATTATCATTATCATTGGTTATAGGGCGAAGTACCGAAACTACACTGCATATAGTACTAAAATGCAATTTACGACGCAAGAGCTGACCTGCCAGGACCTGAGAACTGTAGAGCTATAATAGCGCAAATGTGAGAAGATAAAAATGTTTGGCAAAGGGTCCGTGAGTTTGTCGAAAAGGCATTGCGGCGGAACAAGTGGGAGCTGCACAAAGGCGCAAAGACAAAGGACAGTACGCAGATAGAGAACATAAAGAGAGACCAGCTGGAAGTCTAATGCAATCTGATATCCAGTTGAATGGTGGAGGCAGTTCAAGAAGGAAGAAGTTCTTCAGTCGAACAGCAGAAAATGAAATTGAAGTCAGCGGTCATCATATCATTAACATTATAATCGCACACCTGGATATTATTATTATAATTATTATCATTCTTTTATTGGAAAAAGATGTTCTTGTCAAAACTATTAGAGCACCTATTTAAGCACTGCTAACACCCATGACAGCTATCTCTATTTAGCAAGCTCAACATTTTATTTAATTGACAATCAATTTAAATAGCATTACAAACTGCACAACTTAATTAACTGTACTTAATCTAGTTTAACTAAAACGTATTATTATTTACCCTTGCTCATGGTAAATTCCCATGTAAATACAATAAAATATGCTTAATTTGCCAAATCTCTGCAATAAATTACTAAAAACAAAAAAAGAAATGTTTAAACGCTTCGCTAGATAACAATGCAACCATCAATAAAAACATACATATAGATAGATATATATCTTCATTATCATTTCTGGCAAATCAAAATGTTATTTTTGTCAAGTTTTTCAATTAACATAAATTAGAAATAAATTTGCATAATTTTACGAAAATATTTTCGCACGCATTTACTATCGACAGCTTAGGCCAAACGAAATCTGCGCATAAAATTATTATAAACATTTTGTGATTAATTCGCTGTCCATTTAATTGCCACTCACACACATACACACCTATATACGTATATATGTATGTATGTATGCATACACAACATTTTCATTGCGTAGCAATAATAAATGCAAAAAATTAGAAATGCAAAAATTGAGTCGTTTTACGTTTTGAATTTCAAAAGCCCAATAATCTAGAAAGTGAAAACGTTGTAAACACGACTGCATAATGCTCGTTCAAAGATGTAATATATAAATCGCGAGTATTTTGAAACCTAAATCAAAGGATTTTGTCAAATTTTATGCTATTCAAAACAAATAAAAACTGCTTAAAATATTTACGAAAATTTGTTAAGATTTGTCTTGAGAATCTAGCTCTAAAAACGTTCGATATATAATTTAATAAATTAAGGTTTAATAAACATTCTAAGCGGCTATATCGAAGTGAGATGAGTTATCAATTATCCAAAACAAACTCTAGCTATTTACAGGTCCTACATAACAAATTTTGATTCTAAAACTCCAATAGGTACTGAGATCGATGCGTTAATACATAATACAGTGGAACATAGCTAGAACGACTGCGCTCTTCACAATGATCTAGAATACATGTATGTGCTTTAAAGGGTGTCCCATGCCATCTTCTGCCTACTAAATAATAAAGCTATTATACACTAAGATTCCATTTTCAATTCATTTTAAATATTTCAGTTTTCTTGAACGGATCATAGATAACTTAAAAAATCCATATCTAAAGCAAAACTGCAAAAGTTGATGATCTAACTAATTTAAGCTACAATTGCTTCTTTTCTCTTCAAAGAAAAATATGAACTAAGACCAAATTATACATGATGCCAAATTTAACTGGACATTCTTAAAGCAGATATCATTATAAAGGTAGCTAAGTTGAAATATCTCAAAGAGAAACCGCAATAGCAGTTAAATACTCTCTACTCTCTCTCCATGCACATAGAGAAGTATAAGCCACAGTCAAGCGGACAAACAGAGAAACTAACAGACCCAGATGCACCGCAATGCACATTCCATTCGCATTCCCCACTCTAATACCCTACCAAAAACTAATACACTCCCTTTACAACTTCATGAACCAGTATTAAAACGAGACGCGCACATTTTATGCAAATTTTTTGAATGCTTGTTAACATTTATTGCCCGCCGGCTGTTTGGTGGGCGTGTGGGCGTGCCGGCGTGGCAGGGCGAGTGCACGGCGCGGGTGTTGGCACACACACGTGCAAATATTCATAAACCAGAAAACCGAAAATCTGAAAACCCTCCAAGCCCCCAAAACCCAGAAACGCAGCCTAGCAAAAGATTTTTAATTAAAATGTTGTTGACTACGAAATGGCAGCATTTAAGCAGCTTTTGGGGGCGGCAATTGTTATGCAGATTCACCAAGGGGGGGGGGGGGGGCAGCAGCGGGCCGGGGCGTGCTCATAAATATAAACATAAACAATAACTACTGATATGCAGATAAAATTTGGATTTCGTTGAATCCGTTGAATGGCTCGCGTCGAACGCAAAAGTCAAATATTTCGCTTTGTTTTTGTTTTCCCCCTCGGTTTTAATTGATTTGTTTTAATAATTCGCAACACGTACCGTTAGTTAAGTACTATTTAGCCAGTGTTGTGCAGCACGTTAATGTGTGCGAATCATTGACAGCAATTTGCTATCTATCTGTGCCGTTGGGCACACGCGGCGTATGCGCATTTAGCATTTTGCCATTTCGTACATTTGAATTATTCAAATGCTTTTGATTCAATTGCAGGTTCAAGCTTCAGTTGCAGTTTCAGCCTCAGCTGCTTAACAATTTCATTTAATTAGTTTGCCTTGTTGTGCCTTTGCAAATTCTTAGTATTTGTCAGTCCCATGGGACAGAAACAATTGACGTAATTGGCCTAAAATTTTGGCATTTGAGTAATTAATAGGCTAAATGCAGAGAGCATTCGTTTAAGGATAATTGAATTAGGGAATTACAATGTCAGATGTAGTCGAAATTCAAGTTTGAGTGTAATAGGAGTATACGATGCACAGATGCGCCAACTAAAGATAAAAATTTGTTTATCACATGATTAAAAATAATAATACTTTCAGTAATGTATGTTAATTAGTTATATCGTCTATAATTTTCTTTTCTTTCTTTTAAATTAATGTATTTAAGATATTATAAATATTATCTATTTTTACTTCATTTCATTTGCTTTTCCCTTTCAATACAAAAACTCCTAGAAATCCCTAAATTTCTTGCCCATAATACATCGTCTATAATTCTCTATTCGTTCTTTTGCATTTAAGAAATTATAAATATTATCTACTTTTATTTCATTTCATTTATAATGCTTTCAATTAATGATTCACTTCGAAATGCAATTAGAATGCAATACAAATATTGCAAATTACCTGAATTTTTGTTTATTTTTTTTACTATTTGCCCAAGTCGAGCGCCCTTCTTTGCTGACCCAAGATAGACTGCCCAAAATCCCCCTCACTCCCTTTATTATGTTAAACTAGATCGCGCTGTTAGTGTTCCACCCATCACGACTAAATCAAATGTTGTTGCTCACCTTTTGATTAATGAAAATCCGCTTTTGCTCTGGCTGACACCTGTCCAATGTCTTGTTGGAATTTTGTTGGATTTTTTATTTTAATTGTGATTTTGATTTCGATTTTGATGCTGTTTATCTTTTTTATGTTTTTTTCCCTTATTTATTTATTATATTTTGTATTTTTGTTTTTCTTGCGTTGCCTTTTTCGTGCCTATGGCGACTGGGCCCTCAGCGGCTGTCATAAATAACAATTAATAATGCAAAAAAGTTTCACAAATCAAATGGCACAAAAAACGAATTGTAAATGAAATTTTTTTATGTTTACTGCACAATTTGCAGTTTTTATTTAATTTGTTTATATGAATATAGTTTTTAGGCACAGCTCGAGCAGTTCACACAAAAAATGTTTCAAAGAAAGAAATGAAGTTATGAAATTTCTTATTCAAAAAAAAAACAAAAGGGAGAAGCTCATAAACAAAAATAATAATAATAAGCTAAATGCATAAAAATAAAAGAGATGCCAGCGCGATTGTTGGAATATCTATATCTATATATATTATATATATATACATATATATGTAATCTATATAGCTGGGGACTTTATGCACTGCAGATTTATGCTGCAAATATGCAAAAAGCTAGCCGAATCCGAGAGAAAAAACTAGCCATAAAAGAGCTGCCGGCCAGCGGCTGCATTTGGGGGTCTGGCCACTAAAACTGTCTCAAGTTAATCGCTTTTATTTATTTTCGCCACAGCCAAGCGCTAAAAAATCAAATAAAAAACTCAAGTGCAACCGGTTTTTCCACACACACACACGCACACATACACGCTTGCACCAATACATGTGTCTGTAGAAATTTTGCGCGCCTTTTAGCTATTTTCTTTTGCTTTTATTTGTTTTTCTCTTTTTTTTTTTTTTGCAACTGTTGCAGAATTTATGAAAAACTCATAAAAACTAAAAAAAAAATATAAAAGCAAATTTCGCATTTTATTTATTTTTTTCGCTGCCCTTTTTAGCGTGTATGTGTGCGTGCGTGTGTGTATGTGTTGCAGTTGCAAGCAGCCAGCAACAGATAGACACAACACCAGGTTTCATGTCTAGCCAGGTAGCTGTTGCTGTTGCTGTTGCTGCTAGCTTTGTTGCCTCTGCCTCTTGGCCAGGTTAACACGCCAAGCTGGCGACGTCATAAAGTCAGCTGCGCTTCGTCTTCTTCCTAGCAACATCTCTTTAGCTGCTTGGGCTCTTGCCACTGCTGTTGCTGTTGTTGCTGCTGTTGCTGTTGCTTTTGTTGTGACTTGTGGAACGCTTTGTTGTTGGCTGCTGCTGCTGCTGCTACTCGGTTGACAGTGCAGCAAAGGCTGATGCGAGGCAGCTTTCAAGGCTGTTTAGAAGGCAGCGCAGCACAGCTTACACACACACACACACACACACATGTGCACACACTCAAGTACTTATACACTTGCAGTTTTGTTTTTGTCAAGCACGAGCTGCCCTTTTGTTTAAGTTTAAAGCAATATACAAATATATATATACATGCATATGGAGACATATGTACATAAAGCTATATATCTATAGGCTGCTTTAATATATATATATATATATTTATATATTCTTATATATATATTTTCATTTTAATTGCTAAAAACTGGTTTCTACTGTGATTGTTGGGGGGTTTGGGCGCTTTTGCTGCTTAATTAGCAAGTTTTTCTGTTGTTGTTTTTTTGCAACAAAATTTACCGTTTGGCTATTTATGTTTATATTTGTCTTCGATTGGTTTTTACTTTTGTTTTTATATTCCCTTCTTTGATTTTGTTGATATTTTCTTTTGATATTCTTTAGCAATTTTGTTGTATTTGTTGTTTGTTTATTTAGCTGTTGTTCAGTTGTACGCGACGCGTAGACTCGTCAAAAAATCGGGAGTCTCAGAGCTCAACTCGTGTTGCACCCAAACGCAGCGTCGTGTTCGTTGTTGTCGTTTTGGCTGGCAAAGCTCAACTGAAACCAAGCTGGCCAAAAGAGTTCGAGCCGATGCCGATGCCGATGCCGCTGCTGCTACTGCTGCTGTCGCTGTCGCTGTCGCTGCCAACGCCAACGCAAAAGCCAAAGCAGTTAACTGGTTTGTTTTTTTCTTGTTCTGCTATTCGCATTGCTGTCGGCCCGAAGCCAAAGTCGACCGAGTCGGTTTTTTAACTCGTCTCATCTGTCTCTCTCATTCCCACTCTCTCGCTCTCTCGCTATCTCTCTCCCTGTTCGCTTCCGTTTGCCAAAAAATATTTGTACTTAACAGAAAGAGCAGCAACAGCAGCAGCTGTTCAAAATAGTAGTAGATGCGCGCCTCACACAAAAGGCAGCAGAAACTGCAGCAAAGCAACAGTAATTAGCCTATACGCGCTCTCTTTGCATTCGTATGCGCTCCCACTCTCTTGCTCTCGCACGCGCTCTCTCGCTCGCGCGCTCTCTTTAGCGGAAGTGAAACAGAGTGCAACAGCAGCAGCAGCAACAACAACAGCCGGTTTGTGTTTGTTGTTTACTATTTGTGGCTCTCCCACGCTCTCACTGTTATACATCTGTTATACGGCTAAGGAAAACAGCTGTTTGCAGTCGCTCACTGGCCGCTTGGCCGCTTGGCCGCACGCTTCAAGCAAATTAAGTTGTAGTTTGGGGTTGACTCTGGGTGCCAGGCTTGGATTGGGCTCGTTTTGTGGGTGGTTGCCATGGCGTAGCATTGTGATAAATAAGCAAGCAAATATAAATAAACAGCTTCAAGTGTTCGCCGCAAATTGACTCCAATTTTTACGTTTATTTCAACGGGATTGCAATGCTATCAACCGCAATGAGATAATTTTTCATTCAATGTAACCGTTAATTATAACACATAATGCAACTAAAAACTTCGTCAAACTATTAGAACATAATTGCATTGAAAGCTCAGCAATTGGCTATTTATACAATAACGTTTTATTGTGGGATTATATATGAAATGTGATAAACAGTTAAGTAGGGGCTTTACATTTCTTTTTTTATGGTGTATTAATATGATTGATGTATAATAATATTCGACTAAATAATAAAGTTGTAATAAGTAATTATTTTGTAATTTACTTTATGTTTTTCTTTTATCGATCTTTAGAAATATAAATAATATTTTAATATCTATATATTTGATTTGAAGTTTAATTTACAGTAAAGCTGACTCACCTTTATAGTGCAATGGATATCGTTTGGCATACATTTCATGAAGTTCAGAGTTCAAATCCTAAAAATGCGAGTTAAATAAATAATTTTAATTTTAATTTTAATTTTAATTTAATTCAAAATGATATAGATATAGATATAGATATAGATATAGATATAGATATAGATATAGATATAGATATAGATATAGATATAGATATAGATATAGATATAGATATAGATATAGATATAGATATAGATATAGATATAGATATAGATATAGATATAGATATAGATATAGATATAGATATAGATATAGATATAGATATAGATATAGATATAGATATAGATATAGATATAGATATAGATATAGATATAGATATAGATATAGATATAGATATAGATATAGATATAGATATAGATATAGATATAGATATAGATATAGATATAGATATAGATATAGATATAGATATAGATATAGATATAGATATAGATATAGATATAGATATAGATATAGATATAGATATAGATATAGATATAGATATAGATATAGATATAGATATAGATATAGATATAGATATAGATATAGATATAGATATAGATATAGATATAGATATAGATATAGATATAGATATAGATATAGATATAGATATAGATATAGATATAGATATAGATATAGATATAGATATAGATACAGATATAGATATAGATATAGATATAGATATAGATATAGATATAGATATAGATATAGATATAGATATAGATATAACTTATTCATTATATATTAGACCTCACTATTTGCACTTAGCCGCATTAATTACATAATTGTTTTGCTACTCTATTCCACCTTTCAGCCTGCCCCCTCCCTTCGTCGGCCGCACGCTGCGCTTGGCTTACAATTGTGAATTTCATAACTTTATTAATACATTTGTCCATTGTCTGCTTTATCGAGTCGCATTCAGGCGCGACAAAAGGCACAAAAACCAAAAAGCCCCAACCCAACCCATAAAATCCCCAAAGTGAGGAGAGGTGCGCAGGTCTGGGGCTACCGGTGTTCAGTCTACTTGCGGTTGTTGCCACTGTTTTTGTTGTTATTATTGTTGTTGCTGTTGACCCCTCCATCCAACAACAGTCAAAACTAAAGAAATTCCAATTAATGAAACAAAACAAAAGAAGGGCGTGTAAATTGGTTTAGGGTAGAAGCTCAGGTGAGATTTTTATTATTATTTCTTATTGTTTGCACTTTGCCAAACAAAATAAAAACAGCAAGTGTTTTATTTAACTTGAAATCTGTTGAGATATACCCTTTGTAAGGGTGTCGCCATTGTGAATAAAAATAGAATAAGACAAACTTTGATAAGAGCTGCCAAGTGTTATGCCCTATCAGAATTTAATATTTAATAAAAATACAAATTTAGATAAAATTAATATATAAAATTAATAACCAAAAAATTCATAAATTATATACAATTAATACCAGAATAAGCATCTGATAAAAAAATGTTAAGAAATTATATAGGTAATTTCCAATTGGCATTTCTTACCAACAAAATATATTTTTATATTTTTTATTGGCAAGAAAAACTTTAAATTAAATTTTCTATGATAATATTAGTTTAGATTGGGAAATAGTAGAATAAATATCTTTCGTTAATTACTGAAAGTAGGTCAACATTCCCCGTTAAGCTATTTTAGACTAGAACATTAAGCAATAAAGAGAACTTTATGTTTAGAATTCGTAGGAAAATATCATGGAAGAGATTTCTCTGGTATCAAAAAATTAGGTTGATATTTAACATTCTGCTGACGTAATTTCAAAGCTAATCTCCTTTACTAAATATCAATCTAAATCATTTGCATAATTAAATTTTAAACACTATTATTGCAATGTATAACGCACAGAAGGAGATCTCTAACGCGCATAGATACGATCCATAGCAATATGAATTTGTGCTCTTCAAACTTAATAACTAAACACATTCGTCTAGCTTATCTGCAAAGCTCAACTATTAATCTAAATGACTTCTGTAGAAAAAATTGATTTCTACAAGGGTCAAGCTGGGCATAGAAATATCTAAAGCATAAAAGAAGACCGTCATATATTATAAAAATAATAACTATCCCTGAAATGATCTTGATGCTCTATAGTATTCATAAACGATTTAATTTCTTGGCTAAGTTATATATTATATATATTAAAATATTTAGCTATTTAGAAGCAAAGACTTAAAAAACTTTATATTTACTTTCTTATATACATGCCTGCCTAAGCCAATTTCTAGATTATTTATCTCTATATACGTGAAAGTGTATTGCCATCTTCGGCTTTTTCAACCTCAACATTCTATTTGGATAATTACCTCATTTGGCTGAGGGCCCATGCAGACTTTTCACTGCAGTCAACCAATTTGGGTCATTAGCAAGTGTTTTGTCATACGCCATTGTTATTGGCTTTTATTATGGCAACCACCCACCTGCCAGCCAAACACCCATTCCCACCGCCCGCTGTGGCGCGGCCCGGTGGCGTTGGCCGGAAAAAAGTTGGCCAAAGTGTGGAAAATTTAATTAACAGCTAAATGAAATACAATTTGTGTAGCTAAAGCCACCGCAAGCAGCGCAGCTATAACAACAGCTACAGTACCAGCAATACCAACCAAAAGCAGTTAGAAGAAATTTACAAATCAGCCACACCCCCTTTGAGCCGCCTACTCATCAACAGTCAGCACCACTTTGCACGCCTTTGCACCACTGTGGGGCAACGCAACGGCCCAAGCCACCCGCAACGCGCTGTCCAGTTGTTCCAAGTGGTTGTTGGCCTTTTTATGGCTGTGGTTGTTGTTGTGGTTGTTGTTGTTGGTGGTGCGTCGGAAGTTGTCGCCGGCAGTCAACAAACCATAACGCACCAGAGCAACGGTACTTTCAAGAACTGCAGAACATTTAACGCGGCGTTTCACTGTCAGCAATGTTGTTGTTGATTTTGTTGTTGTTGTTGTTGCTGTTGTTGCTGCTGCTGCCGTTTGCATATTAATATATTTAAAGAATTCATTTCAAAAATTGTTGAGAGCTCAACAAATTA
This sequence comes from Drosophila mayaguana, assembly GCA_037075325.1. Classification (NCBI taxonomy): domain Eukaryota; kingdom Metazoa; phylum Arthropoda; class Insecta; order Diptera; family Drosophilidae; genus Drosophila; species Drosophila mayaguana. The sequence goes on along the minus strand of JBAMCG010000040.1, from coordinate 18,354,792 downwards.
GCCAAAAAGCTATGCATAAGCAAGTCACAGAGAAAGCTCTCTCTCTCTCTCTCTCTCTCTCTCTCTCTCTCTCTCTCTCTCTCTCTCTCTCTCTCTCTCTCTCTCTTACTTGAAACTGATCGACGAGAAGTTACCTCAAATCGAACGCGAACTTATTTAATAAAAGAAAAAATAATTGGTTAAAATATGAAATAAAATTTGATTGATTTTATAACATTATGCTTCAAATTGAATATATATAAATATATTTTATTTTTTGGTATGTATTTTGGGAGCATCTATAAGTCAAAATAGAAAACTCAAAGCAAAAAATGTAGCCTTATGTAAATAAATATTTCGATATTTATCGATTTCATCGCAAGTTATCAAGTATATCAAGTATATGAAAAAAGCTGAAAAGCCTCCAGTGCCGAGACAGACATAATGGAAAATAGATATCAATATATACATATACTAAATTTAATACTCCTTCTCCGGATGTATTCAACATATCACACATCATACTCCACTCACCCATTTTCAATACGCTGCAGGGTATTAGCTCAAAAGAAGCGAGCAAAACAAACAAATATATACACATATACATATATGCATAAGCCAAACCTACAACACACGATTTTTGTGGCTTTGTTTTCTGTGGCTTTTGGAAAATGGGCACAGAATAAAAACAAAAAAAAACTGCATAATTTTTAATTAAAAAAGATTACGTTTACAGCTTTTGGGGGCATTCACATATCTATTTAGAGAGCATTTCTTAACGCAATATATATATACTTTTGAAACAATGCGGCTATAATGGTGCTAAAGTAATTTAAATATATAAACAAAAAATTTATAAAATCATAAAAATAATTTTTTGTAAAAATAAATCTTGTAAAAATGTAAAAAAAAAATTAAATACAATATTGATATAAAAATAAAAAATAAATAACGTTGGACACGAAAAATATTAAATAAAACTTGAATTGTTTGAAAAAGTATTTCAAAATGAATTCAACAGCTTCACTAAATTCAACCATAAATATCTCCTCTTATAGACCAGATTACGACACTTGAATCTCTCAACTAGCATATACAAAATTTCAATTCATAGCTCCAAATTGATGTTCTAAATAATTTTTAATCGCCTTTTTAAAACATAGCTTTAATAACCTCTGCTTAGATCTATTATCTTAGCCGCACTTCAGTCGGCTGGCTAGCATTCTTTTTAGCTGGACTCATTATCTAATGGATTGATTTTTATCGATCATAACCATTTCTAGTTTATCGATAAACGAGCATCGCGATTTGAGCATCTATGCATATAGAAAACACAGCCGTTTTTCAATTTCCATCGACCATAAGCTGTCAATTTTATGGCCAAAAACGGCGCTTGGCTTTATGAGTTTCAACACCCAAAAACAACGCGGCTAACTCGTATACTCAATGCCTGTCTGACTCCTCATCCTCCCCCTCTCTCTCTCTCTCTCTCGCTCTCGCTCTTTCTGTTGCCTTGGCATCAACGCACTAAAAGCAAAATTTATGTTGATGATTTTTTTGTGTGGCCATCGCTATCGTCGCCAAAGCCAAAATCGTGGCCAACATCAGACCAGAGCCCGCGAGCGCACGCAGACACAGTCAAATTGTAGTTTAGCTCCAGACAATGCCGGCCACAAGTTGCAGCAGCAGCAGCAGCAGCAGGAGCAACAACGGCAACAGCAGGAGTACCGGCAGCGGCAGCGACAGCAGCTACATCGACTGCGGTCATCGCACTGCCCACCCAAAAAGGCGGCACTAAATTGCCTGAATGCCGTTAGAACTATAATTGCGCACACACCAGACACACACACTCCAGACACACACACCAGACACACACATCAGACACACACACACCAGACACACACACCAATACACATTCACACAGGGCTTGATTATTGCGCGCTGATAGAAACTCAGCCAATTTATTGAGTTGTAAAATTACAAGTGGCCAGCAATGATGGGCAACGGGGGCGTGGCACACACACAATGCAGCAAACTATATTAAAAATAAATAAATTAAGGAGAAAAACGTGGAAAAACAAGCAGTTAGAATGTTGCAGCCGAGCGTGGGCGACTGCCTAATACTCGTCTGCAGTGCGGAGTGAAGAATCTAAAGTCGGGTTAAAATTATCATGATGAAATGAATATTTCAGAACTTGTCAGGCCTCAAAGGGTGGCTCATATCATTTAAAAGTCATTCATCTATGCTTAGACGACTCGAACTCACAAAGTCTGGATATACGTATTTTTGTCGAATTTCTATGACTTTCTCAGGCACAGAGAGAATCAGAAGAAAACCAGAACAGAACTTCTAGCTCGAAAACCAAACTGATAGAGTTCTATAAAATACTCCACGATCTGATATAACTGTCAATACAATCAATATATACAATATATACTTATTTATGTTAAGAATTTCTAGCTTCAATTTACCGGAAGTAGCCTGTACTTCATCAGGACAATCGAATATTTCACAAAGCCAATATACTCTCTTTATGCTTTGCGAACGAGTATAAAAATAGGCTCATTAGTTGCAGCTCCTGCAGCCCGCTGCGCCACACAAAACTAATTGCACACATAAATAAGCAGAATTCACACGAAAAATTTCTGTTGCTCAACTTTTGCTGCTGCTGCTGCTGTTGCTGCTGCTGCTGCTTGGGACATTGACGAATGCCGCTTCCTTATTGCAAGGTCAGCTTTGTCCTCCTCGTCTTTGGCCAGAACTTCCTGGGCTGACTGCATTGATTGATGCACTGCCAGCTGCCGTTAGCCCAAGACTTCACACCAAATTGGCTTCTAATCTGCAAACGGTTTTTTATACCAAAAATGGTCAAAGCCAATGCTAAAGGCAAATGCCAGCCGACTGGCTTTAACAATTTTTTCCTTCTGTTCATATATGTATATGTATGCGTGTGTATATATTTTTGTCAATAATCGTAAATTAATGAAATGCAACAACGATGCCACACGCCGAGCCAAACAAACAAATGCCGACGACAACAGCAACAACTGCCGACAACAGCGACAACAGCTGCAATTGCTGCTGGCAATAATTGTTGACAAGCCGCCGACTAAATACACTAAGTTATTGCAGTGGTAAAAACTAATCAGCATCAGTATATCAGTAGTGAAAGGTGTGCTGAAAAAGGTTCACAAGAAACCCAAAGAATGAAAATAGTAGTGTGTTGAAAAGAATAGTAGTAAAGTCATGAAAATAGTAGTAGGTTCATGAATATAGTAATATTTTTATTGAGTAAGGTGATCATCATAATTGTACTAAATTCGTGAAAATAGTGTGTCTTCATAAAAAAATAGTATTGTTTTTAGGAAAAGAATAAAGTGTACTGCAAATAGTAGTAAATTCATGAAAATACTAGTATTTTTATTGAGTAAGGTGATCATACAAATAGTAGTCAATTCAAGAAAATATTAGTAGGTTCATGAAAATAGTAGTATTTTTATTGAGTAAGGTGCTCATGATAATATTAATTCGTGAAAATAGTATGTCTTCATCAAAATAATAGTATGCTAATAAAAATAGTAGTGTTTTTAGGAAAAGAATAAAGTGTACTGCAAATAGTAGTAAATTCATAAAAATAGTAGTTGAGTACGGTGTTCATGATAATAGTACTAAATTCGTGAAAATAGTGTCTTCATCAAAATAATAGTATGCTAATAAAAATAGTAGTATTTTTAGGAAAAGAGTAAAGTGCACTGCAAATAGTAGTATATACATGAAAATAGTAGTAGCGAACTCTAAACAAGATTCGACGCACATAAAAAGATACTTTTCAAGCATAAATGAAATGTTACAAAATCTATGCAGTAAACCTAAGCTCCAGTTTAGAGTATTAGAATAACTTCAACAACAACAACAACAACAACAACAACAAAAGGCAGCCGCAACATGCGATTTTAAAGCCATATTCATGGGTCCTTAACATTGGCATTGTTATTATTATCGATGCTATGTTGTTGGTCTGTTGTCGCCGTTGCTGTTTGTTGTCATTCTCGCCGTTGTTGTTATTGTTGTTGTTTCATTTGTTCTGTATCGCAAGTGTTTGTTGTACATGTTGGGTGCTGCACTCTATATATTTTTTGGCCATTTGCTTTAGAAACTTGCACAATTTGCATTGCACTAACAACAGCAAAAATTCAAGCTAGAACAGATCATTTCAGCGTAATAAATGAGCTAAATGTTAGCTAGAATTGAGATCTAGTTTGTAGTGCACGTTATTTATATATTTTATTTCATTTTATTTATATTTCTTTTATTTTGTTTATTTTTAGTACATATATTTATGACACATATGTCAGTTATGTCTGTATTTAATTTTCCAGATTATGTTTCTTTTTTTCGCAAATTTAGCCATCAATTTTATTCCAAGCTACGCCAAGTGCAATCCGAACATAACTCGCATGCTCTATGCAACTACATATATTCCCAATTTCCATTCTATAACATTATATTGACAATGGAACAACATTTTAAATGCTCTTCTCTCTCGCCGAAAATCAACATTAAATAATTCAAATATTTTTAAGCAGCAAAACAATGAAAGCTTCAACAATTCAACAGCCAGGCAAATGCCACAATGACACTTTGGCCACATAAATAAATAAATGAGGGGGGGAAATGATTTAAACTGTTGACCAGTTTAGCTGTCCGGGCAAGCAGCTTAACATTTGGCTGTGATTAACTTAAGTGAACGAGACATAAATATTTAAACGCAGCTCGAGTGAGGTACAGCTGTGTGGCAGCTGTTGTTGCAGCAAGGGCTGCGCGTAACGGCATTTCTGCACAGTGGCAGTGGCAGTGGCAGTGGCAGCTAAACGTCAGTCAACAAACGAATAGACGACGACAATATCTGTTGTGCCGTGCTAATGGCTAACTAACTTGCCACAGCCTGTTGCAAGGTAACATTCAACAGCGGCTCAAACAAAAAATAGAAAAAGGAAGAAGCTGAAAAGCTGCAAAGAAAAACAATCCAAAGGCATTTCATGCTGGGCAACGTTTTATTTTTACTTTTTATACCCTGTAAACAATTGATAATGGCTAAAGCAGGTATATTGGTTTATTATTGACCAGACTAATTGCTGCTTCTATTTTACTCCATCTCTCTCTCTCTATCTCTTTCTTGTATTAGTTTTATTTTTTACTTATCTATTAAGTATTTATCTTTAAGAAGACTTTGATTAGGAACATAAGATGAGCTGATCTATCTATATAAAACTGATGATCTGACCAATCGTTTCTCTCTCCCTCTGTGCGTCCATTCATCTCTGTGCATAACTTCCCTTTTCTTGTGGATCTCTCGTAATCAAAGTATTTATAACCGATAATCGATTACAAGCTATCTTCAATGTCTATACTTGAATTTTCAGGGTATTCCTTAGTCTAGCACTTGGCAGCATCATGACTCTTACTTATTTCCTACTTCTTTTCTTTATGTAAATCTTTGCTGTCGCTCTTGACCACCAGCAGGAATGGCAACAACAACAACAACAACCGCCGCAACTGCAACTGCAAGGCAACTGACCGTGCTGAGCGATTGTGGCACCTTGTTGATCAATAATTGCCACACGACAGCTAAATGGGCTTTAATGCCATGTTAGAGCTACGGCATCCAAGGAAATGCAAATCAAATTCTAATGATGTTGTAATACAGACACCAGGTCCAGAAAGTGAGAGAGAGAGAGAGCAAGAGAGACAGTGAGAGAGAAATAAAGGGGAACAGGGAGAAGCACCATCAATGAAGAACGATAGCTTGGGACACAATATGCTGCCCATTGGCTTGCAGATCGCCAAAGCTGCAGTTAAATATTATAAAAATGAAGAAAAACTAAATTATATAAGACTATTAAATGCCCTTTCTCGATATAAATTAGAATTATAAATAATTAAACTAGTTTAGATTTATAGGGGATTTACTGTTTATTGTTATTTATTTATTTTATTTATTTTTTTGATCAATTTTTATTTATTTATTTTATTTAATTTACAATTTTATATAATTTTGTTTTTACTTCTTATGCAATTCGTCAAGCTCCACTTACAAGCGTTACAAGTTTCATCACAGAATTAGTATAACCTTTGCAAGTGCTGCAAAAATTATATTATTAGAATTGAACATGCAATCTGACAAGTGTTTTGGCCAAAACATTTCCTGGTTTAAGCCCTGTCCGAATGCCGTATTGGCCACTGACCAGGCTAATTGCCGCAGCATTAAAATTGCTGTACATAGCATTCACTCTACTCTACTCTCTCTCTCTCTCTCTCTCTCTCTGTCTGTCTATCGTCTTTATTGCCTATATAGATATGGCAAATTACCAACGGCGCGATTTATGATTGCATTTCCTGCAGCTCCGCTCAAGTCGTAGGCCAAAAGCCTCTTGCTGCATTGTTACATTGTCGCCATGGGCCAACAATTAGGCGGAAATGCAATTGTCGTCTGTGTCGTCTTAGCCACAAAACACAATCTTAGCCAAAGCTTCTACTCATTGATATTCTCCACACTTGATTCTGACTTGGACGTTCTTTGGTTTTTGCTTTGGGTTGGGCTTTGGCGCTGTCATCGACCACATTGACGACTCTTCTAATAAGGTATTAATATAAATATTACCAAACACATTTAACGCCACATTCTTGCCCGGTTAATGCTCACAGTTGTCGCTATTGTTGTCTTTATCGTTGTTGTTGCTGGCAATCGTGCCTTTGCATTTTGAATAGCTTTACACGTACATGTGTAAGACATTACCTGGAATTGTGGTTAGCTAACAGTTTAAGTACTTTAAATTCTCAGGACTTTTAAGAATTATTTGCTGATTGGAACTAGCTGAGATTTAAGAATAGCTTTGGCACGATGAAGATAAATTACTGTCGGCGACATGTTGCATATTATTATAATAAATTATCCACTGATACATTGACTTTAATACAGAAAATTACTTCACCTTGCGTTTATCTTCTTTTCAAATAAGAAATTCTATGCAAATAAGAACTTTCTGTTAATGATAATAGTGTCTCCATCTTTGTCTCTCTTTGGTAATTAATATAAGAAATACGCGGTAATTAATTCTCTAGCCTTCTCTGTCTCCCTCTATCTCTTTCTGCTTGCAACTACGATAAGCATTCAATAGTATTTACGCCATCTTTCATTCAAACGGAAGGAAATCGCAGCGGACACATTAACCAATCCCCGCCCCTGCTGCCTACCTATTTCTCTTTCTATCAACACATCATCACTCTAAGCTGCTGCTGCTGCCGTAACGTCATGAAAAGCGAAAATAAATACAATTATCTACGAAGGTCACTGCATTGCCAGTGTTCATGCTCCTGTTCATTCGCTTACTTTGCCTCTCATTCTACTTTCGTCCTCCTAGTCTTTTTCTACCGCTCAATTTCCTTTACGCAATAAGCTTAAATACACACATACATAGGTTTGCTTATATGTATATAAAAGTCGCTCGCACGTACTCGCACTACTCGCAATAGGGTAATAAAATATACAATAACTTGAATATATGTATGTATGAACACACACATATAAGTAAATGAATGTAGTACTGACCTGTATTCTGAACTATTTAGTACTTTATAAGCACACGATTTCGGCAGGTTTTAATTAGGCACAAACAAAAATCTCAAACACACGCGTAAATCTGCTAGCGATTAAAAGTACCGAAGTGCACAAACTAAATTTCCCTCGCGTCTACGTTAAACCAACAAAGCACACAGCTATTAAAACTCTTTTTGTGCCCTCGCCATGCACACGTCAATTGGGATCAAAAGCATTGCGGGCATAAAAATTACCTCTTCCCGTGCTCTCTTATTCTATCTACATTTAATACTATTTGTTGCTCTTGTTTGAAATCAAAGGCAAACTCGCAAAAAATGTCCCAACAGTGGAAGAATATATTATTTTTCAGGGCTGCATTTACAGTGCCTGGTTTACTGCTAAATACTTCATTCTTTATATTTAGCGAATGCTCTTCATTATTGTAGTATGAGTATAATTTACATCTGATTAATCAATAATTAACACAATGTATTGCACATTTTCGGCAAACTCAAACTCTAATTCTACCCCACTGTAATTAAAAATCTCTCTCACCCACCCCATCTTCCCCACTTCATTCGTAATTCGTTTTCAAATGTTGTGCTAAACACTATTTTATTCTCTTGAAGGTTTCGCCATGCACCCACATGCACTCACATCTACATACATACATATATACATATGTATATAAGACTAGCTCCCTCTCACTAATGGGATAAACGTATTATGCGTGTGAATGTGTTTTTTTTTTCACAAGTAAGCTATGCAGACCTGTGTGCAGTTATCTTTAAGTAGTTAATAAACACAAACAGCACGAACTAAAAGCGTTTAACACATTTAAAGTACTTTAAGTACATCTATCTGTTTTAAAAAATAAAAGAGAAAATTACTGGAAATGCACACCCGCGCACCGACAGAAGCGATTAAAAGGATAGACGCGCACAGACTAAATGCTCTTGCGCATACGCTGAGCGCAGAGCAATTAAAACTGTAACGGGATCAAAAGCGCTTCGCCTACTGCAGCGAATGTATGTATATATGCATGAGTTGACTCTCCCTGTCGTCGATTCACTCTTACGCTCGCTCTATTGCATTTAATGCCTGCCTGCTGTTCGAGCTTATAACGGAATCCTCTGAGTGGAATAAAGCATTTTTGCGTATGTTGACAGAAAAAATAGAGAGTTAATATGCGTTACTAGTGTATAATTCAAAATGGCTGTGTTTTTCAACCATGATGTTGTTGTTTAATAAATGCATAATCTTAGATAAGTGTGGGTAATACAATTTAAATATAAGCTAAATTCTTACTTAGTAAACATAATTGAATTATTAAATTTATAGCTTTATTTATGCTTGAGCAACACTTAAGCATTGACGTTATCACGTTTTTTTTTTTTTTTTTTTTTTGTATTTAATTTATATTTCTACATTTTCTTTTGTTCTTCTGGGTAATGACAAATCCCAGTTGTGATGCAACCGCTGCTAAATATAAATGCATGAATGCCACTTACTGCTGCACCTGCTGTCAACAAAGGTCAGCGGGCGCGTGCGTCTCCACTTTGCTAGATGAAGTCGAAAGTTGACGTGACCGAACAACAACAAGAACTAAGAATGGCTGATGATTAATCGTTATGTATATATGTATACATGTATATGTGCATATACATACATACGACAATTTCGCATCGGGCATGGGAAGTGTCTATGATTCTAACCTCTGCAATGTCAAATGCTGACCATGGGCCAGCAGCAGCAGCCACAGTCACCGTCGCCGTTGACGTCGACGTCGCCGTTGACTTCGAGTGGCCACTTTGACACACTCGAAGCGAACTACGTGCGCCTTGTACACAAGATGCTTGGCTAGAGATAGCCACACACTCTGCCATACAATTTCAATACAATATTTGAAATAATTGGCTACAAATCGTCATCGTTGTCGTTGTTGCTGTTGCTGTTGCTGTTGTTGTCGCTTTGCAACTGCATCGACATGCCAAATCCTGGGCCACAAATTGCAGTTGAAAAACAGCCGCAATCGCAGACACATTTTGCTGACTGCTGCTGCTGCTGCTGCTGCTGCTGCTGCTGCTGCTGCTGCTGCTGCTGGCTTGCCTGCCTCGCCTGACCTACGACACTGGCATGTGCAGCAGAGAGTCCCAGTTGGTTGGCCATGCCCCCAAAGCTGGGCCGCCTGTCAAGTTTTGTGGCGAGTGAAACTTGAAATTACTATTGATACTGATAGCAAAATGCAATTGCAACTGCAACTGCAACTGCAGCAGCAGCAGCAACAACTGCAACTGCAACTGCAACTTGCCTTTTAATCTGTGCGTTACGGTAAATATTTTTTGCTGTTAAGATCTAAAGCTGTTCCATCAGCCGGCTAAGCTTTTCATGTTTGTCCATTATTTGGCTAATTGAGCTGCGTTCGGGTCGAGCCAATTAGCAAAAAGCCGGCTACCCCTACCCCACCCCTGCCCCCTCCAGCCACACCCTACCTCTATTTGACCAATATTAGAGATATGCTGGCAATTGCCACCAGGTGCGGAGAACTCAATCATTGGCTGCAATTGGCGCTGCTGCGGCGGCCTAATGCGCAAAACGTGAGCCCAATTTGCATGGCGACAACAACAACAACAACTACTTGCAACAATTACTGCTGCTGCAGCAATAAAGTCAACCTTCATTTATGTCCAATCCAATTCTGAATGCATTTCACACACATTTTCTTCAGAGTCCAACTTTATTTTCTTAGATTTATATTGTTGGCAAAGCGCGCACAATTCATTAGCCATTTAGGCTAAAAGCTAGAGATGGGCGCGTGATATGGGCTAATGCAGGACTAAGAATATGAACTATAATTAATTAATTTCATTTTCCAACTGTAATATCTAAATCTTTCCATGTTTTGAAGCTGGAGCTGTTTAATGTGACAATTAAGTTCATTCAATCATTTTCGCCAGTAGGCATGGACAAATCTTACTTACAATCCATAACAGTTTAAATTAAGGGGAATTTTCTATACACCTCGGTAAAATCCTTTTCAGTCCATAGATGTAGCAGCTCAGCGAATTGTTTAAGTTCCGAATGGAATATATAAACTTCTAGATATAAAACTTCCCCTGTGCTCATAGAAGCTAAAAATGTTTAATCTCTGCTATGCAGCCCTTGCTTTGGTAAAGATATTTTACATAGTCTATATACATTTCTCACGAACGATAGTTTGCATGTCACGCAACCATCTCTAGCTCGAGAGCTGCTCACTTGAGCACAAATCGAATTAAGCAACGATTTGTACTACAAACTCTATATGATTAATATTGTGATTATTATCATTAATATTATTATTATTATTATTATTATTATTATTTCTACTGTTATCAATTTTATTTCAGTTTCTATGCACATCGTGTTGCGTGTCACGCGTCCATTTCTATCGCATGCAATCGTCTGAGCCGCTTTGCGGTTGCTTCGCTTCGCATAGGTCACGTGTTTTGTGTTTTCGGGTTTTTCGTGTGCCACAGTCAAATATCAGCAATTGAACTATAGACATTTTGGCCAAATCGAGCTAACGGCCGCAAATGCCGCGCTCTTTTTCCTCGTTTTTAAGGAGAAATAACCGAAGCGGGGAGCTGCCAGAGCTGCTTTCATGTATTGCCACATTGTTGCTGTTGTTGCTGCTGCTGTTGGCGCATCTTGCAAGCGTCGCACTAAATGTCAACTGCAAATGCAAAAAGCCACGCGGGCTGCCCAGCAACAACAGCAACAACAACAAATGTTTTAGGAAAAAAAAGCGATGCTGCCACCTGCTCAACTTTCAGGTGTTTTCCAAGTTGTCTTTTTATACAACGTAGTGCGCCTAGAAAAAATGGACTGCCAAAGTGGGTATGATGATTGCGTAGTCAAATATCACACAGCTAGAAGGTGGCTAAAAATGTGCATATACATTCAAGAAAAACTGAAATTATATAGAAATAGTTGCAGATTGATATAGAGCTGATCTATACCCCCTCCTGTATCACTCTCTCTATTTCTCTCTATCTCTCTCTTTCCCTCTCACTTTCTACATGTCTCTCTTTCTTTTTCTCTTTCTTTCTCTCTCTGTCGTTCTGCTTTCCCTTCTCTCTTTCTCTCTCTCGCTCTCCTTCCCTTACTCTCTCTCTCTCTTCTCTCTCTCTCTCTCTATCTATCTGAATGTTATTCTATATATGTAATATAATTGTTTCATTAGATTAAAATATTTATTTTTTATATATATTTTATTTATTTCAATTTACATCATATTTTATACGTTAGAATATATTTGTATATATATACAAAATATTTCAAACTTACTTCAATACATCGTATAGTATATAAAAACCACACATTCCAAAATTAGTTCATATATGTAAATATTTTGTATTATTTCAAATATTTAAACAATCGTGACTTCAATATACAAACAATAAATTTTTGTAGTGCCCACAAAAAAAAAAGAAATAATAATATAAATAAATTAATTATATATATTTATAAATACCATAGAAACAGGCAGTTAAAAATTAGTTCTTATATAAAGAACTTTATTTATCTAAGCAGAATTGTTACTACTATACTATATACTACTATAAACTAGCTAAAATTGGATAAGTAAACCTTATAACTGCCAGCTGAAAAGTGATTTCTTATATGAAGTACTATTTCAATTTGAAAGATATCATAATAAACCCATAGACCATAGAAATGGATTGTTCTTATAATAAATCTTTTGAAGCTCTTGAATATATTACCATCAAGTCTTCCACCTTTCGCTACTCTCCCCAGGTATGCACACAATCACATTGGACCTATAAGATGTCTATCACAGGGTGTGCCAGGTGCGAGGCTCGCTTCACAGTTTACCTTCTTGATTACCTGGCCGAGTCTAAGCTGCGACACTCATAATTAATACGCTTAAGTTAGCTTACTTAGTTTCAATTTGCACGTTGCGCTGACAAATTTCTCCGCCCTGTTGTCGGGCGTTCATTAAAAAGCCATTAGAGCGAAGCGACGACGACGACGATGAGGAGAAGGAGGAGAAGGAGGAGAAGAAGGTGCTCCAACTCCAGCTCGAGCCCATTAGAAAACTTCTACAAGAAATTTTGTGGAGCTGGCTGCTAAAATTACGTGTACAAGCGGCATCTGCTCAACTTGTTGTTGTTGTTGTTGTTGTTGGCAAAAGTTTTCTTCTTTCCTGCAACTGCGTGGGAAATGCCGTCGATCGGTCACGATCGGCAATCAGCAATCAGCGCTGAGCGATCAAAGCAAAGACATAAACCAGCTGAAAATACATGCAAAATGCAAAGTTGATTTTTATCATTGTTTGTTGGTTGTTCGTTGTTTGTTGTTGGTTGTTCGTTGTTCGTTTGTTGTTTGTTGTTTGTGTTGCATTTGCCATTCGTCTGGCCTCTAAAGTGATTTGCCACTTGACAAATGAGCTGACTGCCACACATGTGCAATTTAGGAGACGACGCCGCGAGGCAACAACAACAGCAACAACAACAGCAACAACAACGACAACAACAACAACGACAACAATTTGTTGTTGCCAATTTTCGCCAAAAAACAATAGACTCCCTGTCTGGCTTGACAATTTGTGCATTGATTTGGAAAATGGCTCTAACAAATGGCCAAGAAATGGAGCGCACATGCATATCTATGAAAATGACATGGAAAATGTTGCCGTCGTTGTCGAACTCCTCAAAGCAACAAAAAGAGAAAATTTCTGCACACACACAAAGGAAAATTGCCCAGAAAATTGGCGCTATCAACAAAAGCAACTTGCAGAACACAAATTCAACTCAACTGAAGTCAGCGCAGCTCAGCTCTGCTCAGCTCTGCTCTGCTCTGCTCTGCTCAGCTCAGCTCTGCTCAACTGAGCTGCAGCAGCAAACGGAGCGAGCCCAGAAAACTTGGAAACAAAAAGCAAATTGGTTAGAAATAGAATATTGTTACCCTATGGACTGACCTTCGTTCGGTGTTTGCTACTAACATTTAAATTTTGTTTGTGCAGTCAAAGTTCTTTCATTTTTTTTTTTTTTTTTTTTTTTGGGGCAGAATATCCTATAACTATGTGTGTGCTGTGGAACGGGTCGTTTGGTCTTCGGCATTACGAAAGGGAAAGGCTTTGCTGGGTATCTGCTAGGCAAGTCAAAGGCCATTTTATTGGCTACAGGGCTTACAGGGTATCTGCTAGGCAAACACTATTGGCTAGCATGGTTCTATATATTAAATACATATTCTTTATATATGATTTAGATATGTATTTATTAAGCAAGTCTTATCTAGTATCTATATCTAGTACTATATAACTATATACACAGGGTATCTGTCAGTCAGGCAACTTCGTACAACAACAATTTTTAGGAATCTGTAAATAACGTATGGACTCTCCTTTGGCATATAAATATATAATATCCCATCGGTAAGCATATCACATAGCTTAAAGTCCATTTAACAGGGTATTTTCAGCTGAAGTACGGAAACGGCTTAATCCATGTGCCTAGTGGATCTCTTAAAATATTTCCATGTTGTTTATAAAACTTTTTAAATTACACTGTAGAATTTTATATCCATATACAGGGTACTTTTTAGTCGGGCATACTTCATATATGTATATCAAATATGCTTCGAACTAGTATATATGTAAGCATAATAAATAGCAACATCACACTTCGTTTCAACTCACTTCAGCAATACCTACAGGGTATCTGGCAGTCTAACCAGCTCTTCTAGTGCAATTTAACTATTCATTTTTCTCATTCTTATTCGATTTCAACACAAAACGTGCCAAGTTCTTTTTCTGTCCACAATCTTTATTTGCAACTCTGGGCACGTTTAACAAATTTAAAAGAGTTCAACGTGCCGCGAGATGAGAAGCGAAGAGAGCGGCGCACAGAAGAGCGGCGGAGGGGTAAACTGTGCACAGAGATGCGGCTCATCTGTGGGGAGCTAGCTTATCAGCAAGGTGATAAGAGGCGGTAGGGAGGTGGGGTTACAGCTGATAGCTGCCGGCACTGAGTTTGTTTTTAAAACACACACATACACAAATGCACACACACACATATACACACACACACACACACACACACAGAGTCAGGGAGAACGTTAGCTTTTCATTCAGTTCTGTTTGTAAAATCAAATGCGAAACATTTCAACGCGAAATTCATTTCAAAAATGTTTGGCTTATTGAAATTCCTGTTACTAACGCTTTGGCTAATTGGTTTAAGCCAAGGACGCTCCACAGCCGCAAGGGACTGGCAGGAGGTGAGCACGCGATATATATGTATATCCATTATGTGTGTATGTATTAATTTCATTATAATTCATTACAGCGACCCACGCCGGATCCCACAATGTTTGAGAACAAATCGTTGTTTGAGACCGAAATCCATATGAATGACATCGACTATATTTAATTGTATAAGGCAAATTTTAATTAATATATTACATTTTATGTACAAAATTATATAATTCTCATAAAGTCTGTAGAGGACAGTCGATATGTCGCGCAACTGTTAGCTTTGCATATGGAGAATATCAAGAGCATAATAGTCGCCCAAATCAAATAAAAAAAAAATAATAGTCAATTTATTCCAAAAATATTATTAATTAATCCATATGCTAGGTGAATAAAAAACGTACTGAATTTATTAAAAAATCCATTTACTGCATATATGTCTAGACTCTATTATATTATATATTATAGCCTTATTAAAGATATTTCACAGATTTATTGTAGGTCTATTTATCGAGAACTTTGCCAACTGCAATGCTTTGTTAATTTTAATTTTTAAAATTAAGAAAATTTAGAAAATCTATAAATTTTGAAACTTTTGCCTTTTTAACAAATAACCAGTGAATACTATGCATACCTCTACTTAATAACAATCTGTGGGAAGGTAAAAAATGAAGATTATTAAGCTCTTGGACTATAACTCACAACTATTTCCAATTTGTCATATCATCAATGTAATAATATATTTGGATCGAAAATCAAGAAGTTTTTTATTTAGGGCACTACAAATGTAAAAAAAGTTTAGAAATGGGATATATAATAAGTCTATGAAAAGCAGTTTGCAGCAATATCTCTTATAGAAACAAAACGATGAGCGAGCAGTAAAAGATAAATGGTCTCAAGCCAATATACTCAATTTTCACTCACTGAACGAGTATGAAATACAAACAAAGTATGTAATCAGAGACATTGCTGATTGATTTGTATGCGAGAATATTAAATAAATATAAAAATATATACAGAAATATATATATATATATATATATATATATATATATATATATATATATATATATATATATATATATATATATATTCTATGTATATATTATATGCATATATATATATTTTTATTTATTTTAAAATAATTAAAATTCTATATTACATATATTCTATGCTGACATTTTGGATTAAAGAAACGAAAATATATGTATATAATATTCATATATATTTACTTATTTATATATATATTTATAATATATTCCATGTGTATATTAAATGCATATATATTTATTTATTTTATTTAAAAAACGAAAGTAAATGTATTTGTCTACTCTAGTTTTTATTATTATTTAATTAAATTTAAAATCTCATTGGAAATCCCCATCTAGAAGCGGAAAGTGTACATCGCACCGGCGCCCCAGTTGGGTCTGCTGTTGCCATAGGGTCCGCCCAGGTGCTGCGAGTATTGACCCGTGGCATCCAGCGAATGGCGTCCATTGGGACTCTGCCAAACCGGAGCACGTCCATTGATGCTCAAGTCGAACCCTTGACGTGGACTGCCGCCGCCCTGGACATTCAGCTGGCGGCGCATGCGCACCAATTGCGCCGGTTCCGCCTCCTCCTCCAGCAGTTGGACTTCCTGCTCATTGGGATACCATTCCAGCTAGCAGTTAAAGTAAAGAATTAGCTAACTCAACAAAGTAGTCTAAAGCTAACTCACGAATGGGTTTTCTGCCTCATTTAAGTCCACCTGATCGAGTGCGGCAAATGAAAGTGAATCCGGATTGGGATATGCCCAGGCACAGACAAAGAAGCCGAGCAGCAGCAGCAAACTGAGTTTTTGTGTCATCTTGAAGCTTTGACTGTAAAATGATGAATTGGTCCAGGCTGCTGTTGCCTTTTATAAAGTGATAGAGTCCCCCATCTGAGTGAAAGAGCCCCCGGTGCTGGGATTCCCTTGGCGGACAACCACATTTGTGCGTGAAGCACCGTTGATAAGCTATATGATCTATAGAAAGAAAGAAAAAAAAGAACCGCGTGTAAGTCCCCTAGCATAGACTTGGGTCTGAAACTGAACAATTAAGCATAGGCATGAATCGAGCTGATAAGATGCAGCTGCTGCTCATTCTCCACGTATAAAAGCGGGGCTCCTGCTCAGATAGATTATCAGTCAAGACACCTACAACCTCACAGATACACAAGATGAAAGTTGCACTCATTGCTCTGC
Source organism: Drosophila mayaguana (assembly GCA_037075325.1). Classification (NCBI taxonomy): domain Eukaryota; kingdom Metazoa; phylum Arthropoda; class Insecta; order Diptera; family Drosophilidae; genus Drosophila; species Drosophila mayaguana. The sequence continues at coordinate 18,337,733 of JBAMCG010000040.1, read as the reverse complement.
TCTGCTGCCTGCTCGGCTCAGCCCTGGCCATGCCTCAGCCCGAGAAGTTGGACGTGAGCAAGGCGTCGGCATGGACCGAGCGTCCGCCTTCGGGTCCGCCACCAGAACAGCGATTCCTGCTGGATGGTGGCTACAACAAGGATAAGAACGGCCAGGATGTCTGGGCCATGGCTCAGGTGCCCGTCTACACCAGCGACGACAAACGCCACGAATTCGACGCCGTCGGCAAATATGGCCAACATCTGGGCGGACCCTACGGCAACAGCCCGCCTTCCTATGGCTTCGGCGGCAACTACAGATTCCGATTTTAGGATCTCAAGATTCTAACAATTTGTAAATAATTGTGAAAACACAAAATTCAGTCTTATCAAAATTATGTGGAGCCTTAAACATATTTATTGAAATAAAAATTAGGAAAAGAATTTAGATCAAAGAAAATTACTTTTTATTTATGCAATTAGTTAGAGAAATCTGAAAATATGTTTTAGCTGGTTTTAAAATTAACTTGAGAAATCTGTAAAAATTGGACTTGGGCTTAAATGGAACTAAATCAGTCAAGTAATATTTCATTTCTTTGCTCAATAGGAAGTTTATATCTGTTGGGGTACCTGAGTTCGATGATTTCATATAGAAGCAGTATGTCTGCTGGCTTTGACTAGCCTTCAATCTGTAGCTTGCCACGCCCACCAGTTGCCTTTTACATACATTAGGCAAAAAGCAATACAAAAAAAAATTTTAAAATTTAAAATTTCGTTTTTATCAGAGATTCATCTTTAAGAATTCTTTGGGCTATCCTTGAGCATGACGACGTTCATCTACCCCGGAACATGTCTTTAAGAATCCAACCAAATTTACGAGCGACAGTCGCAACGAGATGAGCATGCAGTTTAGCTAATTGAACGCGTCTTCATATCATGAAATCTACAATTTTTATTTGCTTTTTGTTAATAACAAATTAAGCGCGACGACGGTTTGCCTAATGAAACCTGCCGCAAAAATCACTGGAGTTTTTTTCCCTCTCTTTGCCTAATTGGATTTATTGCGTTAACTGTCAAAAGAGGCTGCAATGAAAATACATCATGTCAGACTAACCCCATGAGTAAACTCTGTGAATAAATGTGTTAGCTGTTCATTTATTTTGTAGCTAATTAGGAAGTTTGTGAATGAAAGCGAAAAGAACAAAATGAATCTCTTCTCAGCTCTAGGATTCGCAATGAGACATCAGCTAATTCTCTTGTCATTACGAAATTAGCATAAGTTATATAATAATGACGACCTTGGCGAGTCTCTAAAAATATTGTTTATAGCTTTATGGAACTCGTCTTGAGTTCGGCTTGCACGTGCCATGGCAGGTCTATAATACTTTTATTTCCCGCTTAGCTGGTAAGATCTATACAAAGTATTTATCATATATATCATCCATAAATGAATATTTGACGTCTGTTCAAGAAGTGGCACAAATTTGTTGTCTTATTCCCCAAAATATTCTGCTAATCTGTATTTTGTGCTCTTCAATGTCATTCCCAATACACTTGTACCTACGGGTTTTCTCTCTGTACAACTTATTCGATGCTGATTACCTATATATAGACAATATATATATTTTTTTCTCTTAGTAAATTTATTTGTATATTTTTCCCAAGAATATCAAATTATATTAATTTAATAATATAATTTAATAAAAATTTTTGTTTATATATATATTTTTATAATATTAATTTAGCTAAAATTTTTGCTTATATCAAAATTACCCGAAAAGTTCAGATTAGGCTGAAATGAAACGTATTTCACACTGTCACTCACTGATTATAGCAAAGTATACTATTTTTCTTATATATAGTTACAGATTTCTCTAATTAATTAATAAATGAAAAGTATTTTTGTTTTTCTAATTTTTATTTCAATAAATATATTTAAAGTTCCACATAATTTTGATAAGACTGAATTTTGTGTTTTCACAATTATTTACAAATTGTTAGAATCTTGAGATCCTAAAATCGGAATCTGTAGTTGCCGCCGAAGCCATAGGAAGGCGGGCTGTTGCCGTAGGGTCCGCCCAGATGTTGGCCATATTTGCCGACGGCGTCGAATTCGTGGCGTTTGTCGTCGCTGGTGTAGACGGGCACTTGAGCCATGGCCCAGACATCCTGGCCGTTCTTATCCTTGTTGTAGCCACCATCCAGCAGGAATCGCTGCTCTGGTGGCGGACCCGAAGGCGGACGCTCGGTCCATGCCGACGCCTTGCTCACGTCCAACTTCTCGGGCTGAGGCATGGCCAGGGCTGAGCCGAGCAGGCAGCAGAGCAGAGCAATGAGTGCAACTTGCATCTTGTGTATCTGTGAGGCTGTAGGTGTCTTGACTGATAATCTAACTGAGCTGGAGCGCCGCTTTTATAGGTGGAGATTGAACTGCAGCAGAGATAAGGCACACGGCAAGTGCCTGTTGCATCTTATCTGCCTATTTAGTACTTCCCCCAGGTGATTCCTTTTCTGCCCGGGGGATCTTTTTCGCTGTTAATTGAAAGCGTTGCAACTTTTTTTATATTTATTTTTGTTTTTATATTATTTGCGAACAAGTTTATGTGGATTTTTTTGTCTTGTAAGTCAAGGTTTTTTTTACTGAGATTTTTAATTTATTAAATTTATTGTTTAAATATTTGTTCGTTATATTTTTATGTACGTATATTTCTTAAAACTCTTTATTTTTATGTATATATATTTTTTAAATCTATTTATTTCAATGTATGTATATTTTTTAAAAATATATTTAAACTTTATTGTATTAAATTAATTAATATATGCTTATGTTCTTATATGCTTATATATTTATTCATTATATTATATATATATATTTTTTTTTTTAATTTTTTTTTTTTATATGCTTATATCAATTTTTTTCTTTTTATTATATTTAATATATACTTATGATTTTATCTTATTTCCAAATTCCTTTTTTTTATTTATTGTTTATTTTATTACTCCTTTATTTTTTATTTTTGATCTAGTTTTGTATTAGAACATATATATTTTTTACATCTATTTTTATATTTATTATTTAAATATTTTTTGATTATATTTGTATGTACATATATTTTTAAAATCTTTTTATTCATTATTATATAACATTTATATACAATGTATATAAATATTTTTTTAGTATCATATTTAATATATGCTTGTTTTTTATTTTATTTATTTAATATCTTTATATATATATATATATATATATATATATATATATATATATATATTTAGTTCAAAATTTTCTCTAAATTTTGAACGTTTTTAAACGAATAACAAACTTATATTCGGGTATTAATTAAAAATTGCTATTGTTTACCAATAGAACAATCTCTAGACTCTAGAGTCTCTCCCTCACTCTTTATCTCTCTCTCTCTCTCTCTCTCTCTCTATCTCGATCTCTCTCGCTCTCTCTCTCTCTATCTCGATCTCTCTCGCTCTCTCTCTCTCTCTCTCTCTCTCTCTCTCTCTCTCTCTTAAACAAACCTAAAAGAGTGAGCTAGAAATGAGTCTGAACCATGCATAGAGCTTATACCCCAATAATTCCGCGTTCTATTGTTGTATTATATTTAAATTTGCAAAAATACTTTTATTGACACATTTGGATTTTTTACAAAATAAAAATAAATAAAAAATATTATTTAATTAAAATCTGAATCTATAATTTCCTCCAAAACCATATGATGGTGGACTATCGCCATAGGGTCCGCCCAGATGTTGGCCATATTTGCCGACGGCGTCGAATTCGTGGCGTTTGTTGTCGCTGGTCCAGAGGGGCACCTGAGCCTGGGCCCACACATCCTTGCCGCTCTTATCCTTGTTGTATCCGCCATCCAGCAGGAATCGCTGCTCATTGGGCGGATTAAACTGTTGCCTCTCGTTCCACACATCGCCCTTGGTCTTTGGCTGCTCGGGCTGACGCTCCGGCTGGGGCATGGCCAAGGCGGCGCCAAGCAGGCAGCAGAGCAGAGCAATGAGTGTTAGCTGCATGTTGTATATGTGGCTTCTGTAACTGCCTTTATCGATTGATAAAACACTGAGAGCTAGCGCCGAGCTTATATAGCTCAACCAAGAAGCTATCAATTGCAGCTGCTCTGAGCTCAAAGCTCTTATCTATCGAGTGCTTCCCCTTCGGGTAATTCCTCTTCCAGCTTGACTTCGCTTGGCGTTTGTTTGTCTTCCATTAAATTTTATTTTTCTTACTTTCAGTTTTTTTATTTGTATTAAATATTATATATATGACGAATTTTTTTTTTTTTTTTTTTTTAACAATTTTTTGCTCTTCAAATTTATTGAAATATTTTATTCGCTTCGAAAAGCTGCAAATAACATTTATCTTTAATAATTGGCTTTAAATTATGACAGTTTTTTTCGCTCTATATATTTATTTTACTTTTTTGATGCATGTTTATGGAATGGAATATGTAGAGAGTGTATTAGTTCGAGGCAATGGCAACTTGAAGAGCTGGAAAATTTAAATGCGATATACCCATATTATATATGATATATCTTTGTTTTAGCAATTGCAGCTACTATTATGTAGCTTCATTATAGATGTATTGCATAGGGTATCAACGACTACACGTCATCCTGGCACTTACGCCAAGCCCTGGATATATAACATTTTATATACATACATATCAAAGATTCATGTATATGCTCTTCATGCAAGCAGCAAGATTAGATATATGATGTTACTTTATGGGAAATGAGATTATACCCTGCAATCCGATTTGCAATGATTTCTATATGCTCACATATACATGCATACATATGTACTATGCATAAATGTATGTATATGTGTATGCATGTAAGCCAATCCAATTGACATACATATATCGTTTTTGGCTCACACGTCGCTTAGCTCGCCCTGTTTCATTAAGCATGCATTGATTTATCAGATTATGAATAAAATACATTTATATTTACATTTGCCCATGGGTCCGCCGAATATGGGCAGCCTTGTAGGGTTGCCAGATGGGTCACTCGAATATGGAGAACCCTGTATGTAAGTGCGAGAAGTAGACGTGGCAGAGCACATATACATTGCATATAAATATAAATATATATATATATATATATATATATATATATATATATATATATATATATATATATATATATATATATATATATATTTATATATATATATAGGAATATATGCTTGAACAGGCTGATGAGCTGAGTCAATACAGCTAATTCCGTGTGATCGTCCGTCTGTCCATCTGCCTCTCTGTCAGGTCGTTCGTCCTACTGTACATGCATATCAGAGATTAGTTAAAGTCTTATAAGAAGCATGGGAATCTCTACCATTTACAGTGTTCCGGGTATCTGCTAGTCGGGTATTACTCACCTGTTTTTTAATCAAACTGCGTTTGGCCTTATCAGCAGCAGCAGCAGCCGCAGCCGCAGCCGCAGCCGCAGCCACAGCTGATAACGGCAAACAGTTGAATAAAATATTGAATAAATATTGTGCAGTTTTTTTCTCAATTTAAATGTTTTTGTAAACAATAAAAATTGTTTCAGTTGAAAAAGCGAGCGCAAAAGAAACATAAATAAAATGCGGCTGCAATTCATTTACATTCATATTATTGTCATATTGTTGGCTCTGCTGTGCGGGGTGAGTGTGTGAGACGAGGCTTCACTGTATCTATAACTGTGCTTACTGTTTTCACCTGCAGCACCTGAGCAGCGGCCAGGTCGATGATGACGATGTGGGCGCTGATGGCACAAAACGACCTGAAAAACAGGAGTTTCCTGTGTGGAATGACGCGAATGGCGAATGGATTGATCGAGATAATTAAATAATAATTGGATAAACAATATTTAATATAGTATGTTAAATATGTGCAGCTATTTTAGGGTGAAATTAGATCAATGTCTCTTTTAACTATTTTATTCAATTGCCAAGGAACTAAAAATATTAGCAAATCTGAAGCTGCTTAAGGCTGTGAAAAGTGTTTATAAAATAGATATAGACTATATAGAAAATGTAGAAAATATAGGGTGTATGGAGTTTATAGATTACATAGAGTATATAGATAATATAGAATATATAGAGTATATAGAGTATATAGAATATATATATAGATAATATAGAGTATATAGAGTATATAGATAATAGAGGCGAATAGGATATCTCTCAAATGGCCGCCTTGAGCCTCTACGGCGTATAGAGCCCATCTCTGTCAAAAGGTATGGGTCTGCCAGAAGGGTGACTCAAATATGGAGAACCCTATACATAGATTATATAGAGTATATATAGAGTACATAAAGTATATGGAGTATATAGTGAATATTCTCTATATATAGAAAATATAAAAATATAAGAAGGTATATAAAATATTTAGGGTAAATCTTTGGAGTTTCTAGAGCACATAGAGAACATAAATATAGTCGGGTATATATTTCAAATATAAATAAAGTCTCTAGCTAAATATATATAATATAATATAATATAATATATATATAATATAATATAAAGCATAAAGTGAAGCATAACAATCCCAATAAACTTGGGTTTTCTGCTGATAATCTAAATTCAATATTATATATTTGATATACCAAAGTGCTCAGCACATAGATTCGCATAGCGTTCTCTAACGGGTGTTACATAGTTTTGGGGTGAATTCAATAAAGCCTAAAAGTAGGCAACAAAAAGTGTAAAAGCTACGAATAATTTAATCTGCAAATTAAGTTTTTATTAGCTTTTAGCTACATCTATATGCCGACTATTTACGGACTCTAACTGCTCTACTCATTTACTCTAATCGATATATGTGTACCCAAAGTTAGTCGCTTCTAGTTCAGCTTTACACCCCATAAAAGAAATTGTCATGTCAAAAATCAATTGCCCGCGGTTCAATGCACCACGATTGCTCGTCACCATCGTCGCCGTCGTCGTCGTCGTCGTCGTCGTCGTCGTGGTGGTGGTGCGTGCCAAGCTCATGATAATTGCGGCCATTACACGAGGCGGTTCCGGAAACTATGTGTACTCAAAGTACCTAACTTTTATATAGTCCTAGATACAAAACGTGCACAGGAAAAAGAAATCAAAATCAACAAAAGGGCTGCCGATGGGGTATGCGCGACTACGCAGTTGCGCTGTAAATGCTGAATGTACAGGTAGTTGAAAGAGGAATACAAATATATTCTGAATTATGCCCGTCTATATCTCTGCTATAAATATATGAAGAGCCATCAAAAGGCCTATGGACTCCAGCCTATGGATTGAAGCCAGCAGAACATAGGAGCATTCCCTTGTGCGGATTTCTTCCGAGATCTTCCAGATCCTTGATCTGTGTAGTGATATGGGAAAACTTTTAGACCTTTAACATACTCAAAGCTAAATAGTGAACAAAAAGGAATTTGTTGAATATATTTTGAATTTCTTCAACGTTTTTCAGAGCCGTGAAGAGCTCAGTGGGAAAACCTGTAAAACAGATGCTTCTTAGTTCCAGTTTTAATAAGTTGTATTAAAGATCTCAATATTTAAGCTCAATATTTTTGTTGTAGAACAAGATCCTCAGAGTGGAGGACTTACTAATATATAATAATAAGAACTTTTATACCCTGAACCCATTGAAAATGGGTAATCGGGGTATCATTTAATGACTGAAATGGCAAAATTGCAGGGTATATAAAAACAAAAACAAAAGTAGAAAACAGAAAGCAGAAAAAACTCCGGGTAGCACTCCATAAAACGCTGCAAACAAATTACTTAACCCCAAGAGGCCAACGCCAAGCCTCAGCCAGGCCTTAGCCAGGCCTCAGTTAGCCCTGCGGCCCCATTCAATGCGGCAATTAAACGATTTCTCGACGTTCGACTCGAGATTGGGCGCATGTAAATATCATCAGCGAGAATATCTGCGCAACTCATTTGACACGCTGCCAAGTGCCAAGCGCCCCACTTCGATTTGGGCGTTGGACACGCAAAGTGGGCGTGGCCGCAGTAGAAAAGAATCAGACAAAGTCTTTGCTGCAATGCATCGGCCTAATTGCGTTAATTTTACTCGAAATGTTGCATTGTTTGTGCATGCAGCTGCCACGCCCCCAGATGGAAGGTAGGCGGTAGGTGGTGGGCGGTGGGCGGTGGGCGGTGGGCATGCCTTGCATGTTAGTGAGCACTTCTCTGACGTTGGCACTCCCGGGCTACGCCGGTGCATGTCGACGACATAATTGTTGGCCTAATATAGGCAAAATTATATGGCAAGACGGCGCCTGGAGTAGCCTGACCCTAACATACCCTAACTCCAGAGAGGCTTTACCCTGCCAGAGTTCATTGACATTATCGAAACGCAAGACTTTTTATCACTTTTTGTTGCTATTGCTGCTGCCCTTGGTTTATAAACATATTTGCTATCAAAATGATAGATCCAATGCCCGCACTGGAGCATCGCCCGCCTCGGATGGACGCTTCATCTGCACGTCCATAATATCCTCATCCTCCAGGTCCAACGAATTGGCCGTCTCATTGTCACTGATCTGCTCTCCATCGAAGGATAGCATGGCCAAGTCCTTGGCCAAACCCATTTGCGAGCAATACGCATCCTTCAGCTTGCCCAGCGGCATCAGACGGCGAGTGCGAAAGCGGACAACGCCGCGATCCGCCGATTGCACCTTCAGAGTTATGTGCGGAGAGACGTGCAGCTCAGCATCATCGCCCATCGTCATAGACTCGTGTGTAGAAATTTTCGTAATATTTATTTACTTCTGTATCGTAGCTTCGAGTTTGACAGAAATTTGGTTATCCAAAAAACCTCAACACGTGGCCTACCTTATCAATGTTTGCCAGTGTTTGAAGCCACATCAGCAGCAGCAGCAGCCGCAGCAGAGAGGAGCGGAAACTAGGTAATAAATACGTTTGAATACGTTCAATGATGATAAGATAGCGATAAGCAGGTACTCTCCAACTAGCAGTGGACGGCATATCTCTTCAAAGTTCTTAGACCCAATGACAGTCTAAAATGAAAGCTACTGTGGGTACATTGCATGAAATTCTGGGTAGAATTAGCGATAGTTAAGTGGAAGAGCAAGAGATGAATGAATGTTTCAGGTGTTATGCAAAAGCTACTCTATTTCATTTATGATATTCAAAAGGCTCTAACAACTATTTTTCAGCTGTTTGCGGGAGCTATTTGTATATATATTTATTTATATATCTATATACATATTCATCTATAAAATGCCAAAATAAATTTATAATACATTTTTTATAATTATAGATTTCCTAAAACATTTAATTAAATTATTCATATATTTATAACATTAATTAAAATTATCTATTTATTTATTTTAATATTATATTAAATTTATTTGCTGCCGAAATTGAAAAATATATATATTTTTATATATATTATATATTTTTTTACTATTTTTTTTTTTCAAGTACATTTTGTTTATTTTTATATTTGTTAACATATATATATTTATTAAAAAACATATATGTATAATTAATATTTCAAAAATACTGATATATTTATTAATTTTTGGCAGCAAATAATTTTATATATATGTATATCTATATACACATATACACATCTTCTATTAAAAGTTCAAAATTTAATCAATAAAATGATTTAATATTGTATCAATACGCTGGTTATAAATATACTATAAGCCAATTTCAAAGTTCGCAACACTTGTTAATGTCGGTCTGCCTCGTATACCCATAGAAAACATTTCTCGATTCTCATTGCTCAATTAAAATTCTCAATGCGCCCCACTGTGCGCCAAAGCCCACTATCATATCATTTATTTATAATATATGTATAATACGTACATACTCCTCGTATATCAATATATAGTATAGCTTAGAGCTGGGTGCGTTGCTATAGCATGGGCCCAATCGTCAGTTGTTTTACGTCGGGTCGTGAGAACAGTCGTGCATACTCGATGAGACCGACGCCTAACTCATTAAGACTTTCGTCATTAGCAGATAAAAAATAAAAAAAAAAAAAAATAGGAAAATTATGAAGTGCTTAGTTATATTTGGACTGATTGTAGCCATATTTGCTAGCATTGCGGGTTATGGTTATCTGCTATTCACAGACCTGACACGTCCACTGCCCCGGCCAGCGTTTAAAGACGACACGTATTGGGGGCCTGGAGATGGCAAGAACTATAAGCCGGATACGAAGATCTATGACTTTGTTGTGGATGTGCCGAAAGCGGAAATTGAGGATTTGAGACAGCAACTGAATCGCACTTTAAAGCTAACCGAGCCCCTTGATGGCATTGCCTTTGAGTATGGATTTAATACAAATGCCTTAGCTCAGTTTGTCGATTATTGGCGAGACAAATATCTAACAAAGTGGAATCAGAGACAAGACTATCTCAACTCACTGAAGCAATACAAAACTGAGATACAGGGGTAGGCATGTAGCTTTAATTTAGAAAGTGATAATTAATATATATATATACATACATATGTATCATAATATATATGTATAATTAATAACATTAAATCGATCGAATACGTAGAGCAAACAAATCAAAACAACTTAAAGTAAGCAGAGAGCAATACATCTACATATATTATACGATCATAAGTGTAAATGTGTGTGCGTGCATAGTAGTCTCAAATGTTTTTTCTTTCTGCGACTATAAATTACCCTCTCCATAGAACGCTCAAGCTTTCAATTTGCATTTTATATGAGCGTAACAAACGTTTTGGGAATTTTAAAGTACTTCATTCTCATAAGGATATAAAAAGCAAAGAAAACACAAAACAACACCCATACATTCATGCATTCACTTAGTGAAAAAGAGCAGTGAGCACAAAAAATGAGTGGTATATTGGAAGAGCGGCCATCTCGCTCGATCGCATTAGGTCTGCAGGCTAACAAAAGCTGTTGACAACGCAAATATATATTATATATTAAATTGAGTACCGCTCTGCATGTGTATTCATGTGTGCATAGTCAAGCTCATCTTAAACTATTGCTGTATATGAATATGCGTTTGTTTATATGTTAAAGAGAGAATTTCCCTTCGCTTGAAGTATGTGACACTCACTCATAGTTATCTCTTATCCGCGCAGCTTAAATATTCACTTCATACACGAACGAGTGTCTGAGGAGGTGGCTGAAAAGAAGCATGTCTACCCGCTGCTGTTGCTCCATGGCTGGCCGGGATCGGTGCGGGAATTTTATGATTTTATACCCATGCTGGTGAAGGATCAAAATATAAGTGATTATTCCTTTGAAGTGGTAGCGCCTTCACTTGTTGGCTACGGCTGGTCGGATGTGAGTATAAGAGAAATGTATACTCTAAATATATATATATGCATTATTATAAATCTCTTATCCCATCTAGGCCGCCACCCGTGTGGGCTTCAATGCCGCTGAAATGGCCACAGTGATGCGTAATCTGATGCTGAGATTGGGTCACAAGAAGTTCTTTGTTCAGGGCGGCGATTGGGGCAGCATTATTGGCAGCAATCTGGCCACACTCTATCCGGAAAATGTGCTCGGTTATCACTCCAATATGTGTGTGTTGCACACTCCGCTATCCATCCTGAAGGGCATCTACACCCATTACTATCCCGAGAAGGTGCTAAGGTCACGCATGTTCTACGATCATCATGTGGGCATTTGGGAGAAGTATCAGGATCTGTTGGTTGAAAGTGGATATTTCCATATACAGGCCACCAAGCCGGATACAATTGGAGCGGCGCTCGACTCCAGTCCCGTAGCACTGGCCGCCTATATACTCGAAAAGTTTCAGACCTGCACGAGTCCGAGCTTAAAGCAGGACTTTGGTGCCATAGTCACGATGTTTGGCCTAGAGGCTGTGCTCGATAATCTGATGATCTATTATCTGAATAGCGCGGCCACAACTGCCGCACGTTTCTACGCAGAGAATACATCAAAGACATACCGCGATCTTCAGCTGGATCGTGTGCAAACGGATGTTCCCATGGGCTGTTGTCGGTTCAGATTCGATTTACCCGCAGCATCCGAGTGGCAGCTGAAGGATAAGTTCACCAACATAAAGCATAACATGTATTTCCAGCATGGCAGTCATTTTGCGGCCATGGAAATGCCATCCATGTTATTCAATGATTTTAATGAATTTGTTAAAAAAATTGGACTACATACTGAATAAATTTCTTTAAACTGATAAACCACAACAATGACTTTTGAAATTAATAAAAACAAAAACAATTTGGTTCTCAAAAGTAATCGCAATAAAATAAGATCTCGACTTCTTCATTTCAAATAGCGCGAGATTTGTACAAATGGAACGTTGGCCACTTTCCAACACTAATACTGCCTTCTGTATTTGTGTTACCACTAACCATACAACACATAGACTGGACATGTAGAACAAATTTTTTCAACGCCGAAAATCTATCTAGCAGGGACCACCTAACTTCGTATTTGCTCGGCTTGGTACCTACTGGCTCGGGCAATGAAAAGTTCGCGCGACGAAATCAGTGCGCTGCGAGCGCTCAAGCCGAATGATCACTTTTTATATGAAGCGTTGTTATGTGCTGTTTTTCCTACTCTCTCTCTCACTCTATCTCTCTCTTCTCTCTCTATGGTCTCTCAAATCATCGAACTCAGCAGCGCACAAAAATTGAAATTTTTAGCGACGATCCCAGCTCTTTCCTTTTGAGTGAAGAGTATACCGAAATCTTAAAGGCGTTTGCCACGCTCATGCACACAAAATATTAACGTTTCGATGATTATTTGTGGGAAGGGTATGAAAGCGTTGATGCGCATAAAGAATATTATTTCGCGACGGGCATGCACACACACACACACTTGCAGTCCCTGGAAACATGTATGAACATTTGGCTGCCTGTGTACGAAGCTCTACTATTATAGAGCTTATAGACTATCAAACTCTACAAAGGGCTACTATGATCATGTAATATGTAAGCGTTTTCATTATTATTTGTGGAAAGGGTATGAAAGCGTTGGTGAGCATAGAGATCATTCTTCGCGACGACCATGCATACACACACTTATAGTCCCTTGCTACATGTATGAGCATTTATATGCCTGTGCGCGAATCTCTAGCTGCCTGTAGGAATTTGAAAGCCGAACATTTGCATTTGGTAGATCTTGTGAACTGCACACACCTACATACATGCGTTTGATTGAGTGTCGTAGAAGCATTTGTGAGCCTATGTGCCTGAATATGTGCATGTGTATATGCATGGGACATGAACATTGGCGTGTGCCTACCACACTTAGAATTGTGTGAACGATTTTAGGTTCGAATAGCTGAATCGCGTTTATATTTAAGTACCTGATTTTGTTTGAATGACCGTGGGTTTGCCTATCAGAATGTGTTGTATGGTTAGTGGTGTTACTCTTGCTAGTCATTGCGATTTGTACTTTTAACTCTTGTCATCGTTATTTTGTTTTGTTTTATATTAGAAATTGTCGGGCTGCTTTATCATGCTTGCAATGCATAACTGTTGTCGCGCTAAGGAGGAGAGCGTGTATTTATATAGACGCAAATCGATACAAAATATGAATATAAATCCAAGGGGACTCCCCTGGAGAAAGTATCGAATATCACATATGTAACTGTTACAAAATAAGGCAAAAATATAAGGGAGCTCGTAACTGTTTAAATTTGTGTCTTATTTAATTATGCATAATGTATACATACATACATGTGTTTTTCGTGTCAGCTTTGGGTCACGATAAGCACGACTGTCACTTGCTTGTGTTGCTTTCCAATCTTTGTGCTTGTATACAAATGTTGCTCTACGTGTGTATGTGACGGAGAGAAACGCCGATCAAGAGAGTAACTACGTTGCTTGTAATAACAATAGAATACTTGCTCAGTGCAGTTATCTATGTGAAAGCTTTTAAATGTATAAGCTTAAAAAAGCTTTTTATTTATTTTATATACGTTTTATATTGTGTATATTGTTATATTGTTTATATTGTTTACATAATTATTTTTAATTTGTGATTTCTTATTGAGAATCTTTTGAAACCATTTTAGCTTGCTTGAGATTTTTTTAGTCAAATCCTAACATGCAGCTTTGGTGTTCTTTATCATCATGGGCAGCGCTGTAAAACCATTATATGGCAAATTTTTGCTCATTCTCTTTCGTCTCTCAATCGTGATATTTGTTTGCAGCTGCAAGCAGACCGGTCCCCGCTTGTGTGATTCTCAGCGCTTCGCCAGTGTCTTTTGGGAAGCGAAAGCGATTGGTTGTGTTTAACTCCGCGGATCGGCTAATTGCAGTCGGCTGGGAAAAAAATAAGAATAATTAAAATGCCATCTGCAGCGTCGACCACAGTGCGCATACTGATCGGTGGCCTAGCGCTTCTAGTTGCTGTAGGCTACAAGAACTACCGCGACTTAGGTGCGCCCGGCAAGCGTCCCAATTTGGATAATAATGAGTATTGGGGACCCCAGCTGAAGGGCGCTTATCAAGAGAATAAAGCCGTTAAGCCGTACGATATAAGCGTGTCGCCTGAGGTAGGTCAGAGATCATACTACATATATACATACATACATATATAATATATACATAATTATATGCATATATAATAATATATAATTTGTCATTTCACTAATATTCGTCGTTTATTTAAATTTTTTTTATTTGTTTTTTTTTTTTTTTATAATAAATCCTTTCAGCTTATTGCCGATTTAAAGACGCAGCTGGAACGGCCGCTCAAAGTTCACGACCCGTTAGAAGGCATCGGCTTTGAATACGGTTTCAATTCTAATGAGTTGAAAAAGGTGGTGAAATATTGGCGTGACGACTATTTGCCTAACTGGAACAAACGTGAGGAGTTCCTTAAGAAATTCCAGCATTTCCAGACTGAAATTCAAGGGTAAGATGCACGTAAACACACACACACATATATATATATATATATATATATATATATATATATATATATATATATATATACATACATACATACATACACATATGCATTCATACATATTTATATATAATTTTATATGCCATTTTGGATTATGTTAATTTGTATTAATTTGTATATTTTTAGTTTAAAGATTCATTTTATACATGCGAAGCCAACTAATGCGAAGGGCAAAAAGGTGCTGCCCTTGCTCCTGATGCACGGCTGGCCAGGAACTGTGCGTGAATTCTATGATTTTATTCCATTGCTGACCGAGGGCAGCGATAAGAGTGAATACGTGTTCGAGGTGATAGCGCCCAGTTTGCCGGGCTATGGCTGGTCACAGGTAAACAGTAGGATAACTTCTACGTTAAATCTAAGCTTAACTGAGTTCGGTCCCATCTATAATTGCAGGGCGCTTCTCGGCCTGGCATGGGCGTTGCCCAGGTGGCCGTGATCATGCGTAATCTGATGCTGCGTCTGGGCTTTGACAAGTTCGTCATTCAGGGCGGCGATTGGGGCAGCATTATTGGCAGCAATCTGGCTAGCCTATTCCCAGAGAACACGCTCGGTTACCACTCCAATATGTGTAGCAACAATAGTCCCATGGGCAATCTACGTTTGCTGCTTTCGTCCCTCATACCATCCTTTTATATTGACAGCCAATATGCGCAGTACTATAGGGGCATTGGCAGTATCTTTGCCACGATTTTGGAGGAATTTGGCTATGCGCATATACAGGCCACCAAGCCGGATACCATTGGTGCCGCATTGACGGATAATCCCGTTGGTCTGGCTGCCTATATTCTAGAGAAATTCTCCACGTGGACAAATCCGGCATATAAGAACTTGAAAGACGGCGGTCTCACCAAACACTTCACGTACGATCAGCTGCTGGACAATATAATGATCTACTATGTGACTAACTCGATAACTACATCCGTGCGCTTGTATTCCGAGTCGATGGGCCCGGCCCAAAACAACCTGAATGTGGATAATGTGCCCGTCAAGGCGCCCGTTGCCTGTGCACGATTTGCTCACGAAATCTTCCATGTGCCCGACTCGGTGCTGGCCAATAAGTTCCCGAATCTGATACAGAGCACGCATTATCCAGACGGTGGACACTTCCCGGCATTCCAGGTGCCACAACAGCTCTACGCAGACTTTGTGTCCTTTGTTCAAAAAGCTTTGAAATCTAATTGATTATATTGATTAAAGTTGTACTTTTAAAATGCGGCACAGGGAATGAATAAAACTTTTGTTGTTTATATTTTATATAAAAAAAATTATGGATTATTTATTTATCAATGTTAAATGCTCCCAAAGTGGATAGTTGAATTCCATATAAACATATACAATTGTCTACAGCATAACAATAAATTCTCTATAAGCGCACACACACACGCATACATGTAAACAAACACTTGTATTTGTTTTCAATACTTAAACAAAGATATCAGTTTCGTATACCTAAAGGAAGGCATATGCGGCCTATAAATGCGCTGTAATAATATTGTGGATGATATAAGTAAGGTTTTCTAAGCAGGAGTAACACAGTAGTACTCTTATATTGCTTAAAAGTATTCTTGGGTAAAGGTAGACAAAAAGCTCATAGTTATGCAACGCAGGGGCGCTATGGAATAGATTATGGGCAGACAGAAAGCTAATAGTTGTGTAGCAGTGAAGAAGGACAAGGGCATACACATACATGTGAAAATACAAATGCAAAGCACACAGCTTATACTATTATAATGCCTAAGTTACGTACTCTTATACGCTTATACGTATGCCGAATTGAGGGCAGGCAGAAAGTTCACAGTTATGTAATACATAAGGGCAAAAACGACATAAAAATGGTCATAAAAGGGAAATTTAGAAATTTGTGAACATGGTTTAACTAAAATGGCTTTTAAGTTGAAGTTTATTTAAATGGTATTTAAATATTTCATTATTCTTATAATTTATAACATTATAATTATAGACATGAATGCTATTTAATTCAAGTTGTTCTCATTTCTTTCTTTTCACCCCCCCTAGACTTATAATAAGTCATTAGCTTAAGTCATTAGTTTTAACCAATTTTAAATGCCCTTTACGCCTTGACCAGCGCACAGCTGCACACTAAGTAACAAATTATCTAACACGCAAAGCACGCTCCGTCAAACAGCTCTCAAACCGGCTAGGTGCGAGCGGGCTATGCGACACAGCGGAGCCGCTACTCCACCACGTTGGCTGGTCAAAAGCTCACTGAAAACCTATGCGATCTGCCGAATGTAGCGTAACGTAAGCAAACGATTTCGCTTATCATCGTGTGAGTGCGCGAAGTTAAACGATCACAACAAAAAAGAAAATGACAAATGAAAATAAAATAAACACACACTTAGAAATGGAATCTCAAGTAAACTTCTATCAGATTAGTGTGCCAAGTTAGTGTGACGGAAACCTTCGAGACGAGAGGTGGAACTGGACAGTAAATATGTCGCCTATAACGCGTTTATTGGTGCTTCTGTTGGCCATTGGCGGCGGCATGGTCTACAAACGTTTGAATCAATTGTGGGGCGACTTACCACCGCCTACGCTCTACCCAGAGGAATGGTGGGGCGATGAGGAGCAACCGAAAGACTATGCAGCCTATTTGACCAACTCATCCGAAGTGATAAGCAATCGTCTACTGTACCCAGATTCAGTGAGAGCAATTACAATTATATACATATATAGAGTGGCTAAGCAATATGTTGCTCTCTTTCTCTCTGTCTCTTTCACTCCCCTGTAGACTATTCAAGATTTGATTAAGCAATTGAATCGCACGCTACGTCTCACGCCTCCGCTCGAGGGCGTGGCCTTTGAATATGGCTTCAATAGCGACTACTTAAAGGAATTGATCGCCTATTGGCGTGACGACTATTTGCCGCGTTGGCGCGAACGTGAGGTCTTCCTGTGGCAATTCAATCACTTCACCACCGAAATCCAAGGGTTTGTATGATAAGCGCTTATCAGCCAGTGTGTGTCCATTGATAACCGCCTCGTTTAGTCTACGCATGCATTTTCTCCACCTGATGGTCTACGACGAGAACAAGGTGGGCAAACAGCATTATCCGGTGCTGCTGCTGCACGGCTGGCCGGGATCGGTGCGCGAGTTTTATGATCTGATACACATGCTCCATCAGACCCATTTGGATCCCAATAACAAATATATATTTAATGTAATTGTGCCCAGTTTGCCGGGTTATGCTTGGTCCCAGGTAAGACTATATGCCTACAGGCTACAGGAGTTTGCTCTTGGATTTACACCGATCTATATTCCCCCTTTTGCAGGGTACTTCGCGTCCCGGCTTGGGTCCCGCCCAGATGGCTGTGATGCTGCGCAATTTGATGTTGCGTTTGGGCTACGACAAATTCTTTATACAAGGCGGCGATTGGGGCTCCATCTTGGGCTCCCACATAGCCACGCTCTATCCACAAAATGTGCTGGGCTATCATTCGAATATGTGCAATAATATGGCGCCCAGATCTCAAGTGAAGGGTCTGCTGGCCAGCATCTGGCCGAGCTTGTTTGTGCCGAGCGCCTTTACGGATTTCTTCTTTCCCAAGTCCAAGGAATTTGGTTATTTATTAGAGGAGAGCGGTTATTTCCATTTGCAGGCCACAAAGCCCGATACGGTGGGTGCTGCGTTGACGGACAATCCCGTTGGCTTGGCTGCCTACATTCTCGAAAAGTTCTCCACCTGGACAAATGTCAGCTATCGCTCACTGCCCGACGGCGGCCTTACGAAGCGCTACAAACTGGACGCCTTATTCGATAATGTGATGATCTACTATCTGACCAACTCCATTACGACATCGCAGCGTCTCTATGCAGAGGCGTATACTAAGGAGCAGCAAGCGCTGAAGCTGGACCGTGTGCCAACGCTTGTGCCCACGGGTTGTGCTCGTTTTAAGGGCGATATAATGCATTTCCTGGATCTGCAATTGAAGGACAAATATAAGAATTTAATACACAGCACGTACTATAGGAGAGGCGGACACTTTGCGGCAATGGAGCTGCCCAAAGTGCTCTACAAGGATTTCATTGACTTTGTTAAGAAAGTTGAAAGCAAATTTAAAATAAAGTCATTGTAAGTTACTAATAAAGTTTGAATAGAAAAATAATAATACAAACTCTATCGTATATCGTAGCTAAGCGAGATTTGTTATCGAGAAACTGATATTAAATCCTGCCGATTCAAGTAATTTGAAATTTTTCTTTTTTTTTTTAATTTTAAGCGAGAAATGTCGAACCAGGTATGGTGAAAATAAAATTAATATATAAAAAATATATAATATAATATAAGATATATTAGAAATGCAAAATATATAACAAACATTAGTTTTCATAGTAAGAGTGGATCACGTGAAATTTGAATTACACCAATTTGCCTATTCATTAATATATCGATGCTAAACGATATCCTTAATCGATATCTTAGCTTAACTAACAACTGATATTTAATCCTGCCGCTTAAGCCAGCGCTGCCACACCGTTCAAAGCTCAAATCAAACGAAAAGGAGGAGCAGTAACAAAGCAAGCATAGAAGAATTCATTGTGATACATTTTTTAACATTACAAAGTATACATATAAATATATATATATTTTTTTAAAATCAGAATTGAATAGTTAGGCGATTAAAATAGGCAATGAACTAATCCCTCAGTAGGCACAGTTGAAACACAAAAATACATAAATAGTCGTAGGTGTAAATATTTTTATACGAAGTTATACCTAGGAGACGCACGCACATTTAATAATCAATTCCAGAAAGTCACATAAGGAGTCACAACTGCAGGAGTATTACAGGCACACACAAAAGCAGACCCACATACACATTTATTCTACATATATAAAGATAAATATAAAATTATATCAGATCGAAGGATGAGCGATTTAAAGCAAACCGTATGCCTAACCAGTTCAAACGCTGAAAATATGTCGCGCCACCAGATGCTTGACTGGGTGAACACCATGGTGAATGGACACTTTAAGAAGATCGAAGAGATGGCATCAGGTAAGGAATAAGGGACGTAAGATCTATAACAGCTAATGTCAAATTTCATTTTAGGTGTCGCCTATTGTCAAATGATGGACATGATTTTTCCCAATTGCATCAACTTGAAGCGCGTCAAAATGTCCGCAAAGCTGGAGCACGAGTTCTTTCACAATATGAAGCTATTCCAGGGCGCCCTTACACGCCTCAAGCTTGATAAGACCGTGCCGTTGGATCGCTTGATCAAGGGTCGCTTCCAAGATAATTTCGAATTCTTGCAATGGTTCAAGAAGTTCTTCGACTCCCAAGCTCCTGGCCTGGAGAATATAAAATCGGCAGCCAATGCTGTCCAACCAAAGCCCATCAAACCACGCGGCTTCATCAAAGAGAACCAGGAGCAGCAGCAGCAGCAGCAGCAGCAGCAGCAGCAGCAGCAGCAGCAGCAGCAGCAACAGCAGACATCGGAGGATTTCCTTGCCACCATCTCGGAGTTGAATTCGAAGATTGCCACCACAATAAAGGCACGTGATGAGGTATACGAGAAGCTTCGCAAGGTGGAGATTCTGCTAACCGACATGATCAATAAGAACGAGCACGTGGAATTTTGCAATCGGGTTTGCGAGGTGCTCTACAAGACCGATCAGAATGATAATGTGGGCACTCCCGCTGGCGAGGAGAGCATGGACAGTGCCATTGAGGATCAGAACGAGGGAATGTATTAAACAATTATTATTTAGGCATTATAATTTTTAGGATTAAAACAATTGAATTTCTAGTGTGCGGCTTAATGGAACATTTAATCATTTGAATCGGAACTGTTGGCATTAGAACTGGCATAATAATCGCAGACCAGGCTGAGTGCGCTAGGAGCTAACGCTCGAGCTGATGTGCCAGTTGGGTCAATTGATGTCTGTCCGTTTGCTAAACTAGCTATTGCTCCTGTTGAACTAGTCCGTATTCCACTTGTTCCTTCTCCTCCAGTCCGTGTTGCTTTTGGTGAACTGGTTGTTTCATTTGTTCCAGTTTCTGCTTCTTCCAGCGCTGCTGCTGCTCCGGCCTCTTCCGTTTCCTTTGTTGCAGTTAATGGCTCTCTTTCTGCCTGTATATCAGTTGCTTCTTTTCCATTTGATTCTGCTTCTCCTCCAGGCCCTACACCTACTGGCCCCGTCAGCTTCATTGACTTCTCCTTTCGCTTGATGCCCAAATCCTGCAGCTGCAGTTGCGTGCTCAACGCCTTTTGCCGCTTCAAGCCGCCGAAGGTTGTGCTCGTCGCACCAGGCAATGCTGGTCTCATCAGCAAATCTAGACGCTGCTCCGACTCACGCTCTAGAGCGCTGCGCGTCTGCAATTTCATCAGAGCAGCCATATCGCGATCTTGTTGCGTCTCTGGCAGCAGAGCTATGTCCAGGCTGCTCTTAGCAAGAAGTTGTCGATCGATTTCCTGTTGTCCTTTCAGCTCCTTCTTCTGCTCCCGAAATGCAGCACGCAGCTTGTAGTTGGCCACATAGTTGTCATCCCAAACGCTTTGGTTGCGCTCCACGATCTTCTGGAGCATTGGCTTTGCATTCACAGCCGCCTGGACATCATTGGCCTGATGCTCCAGCTTGTACATGGCATCATCGAAGAGCCGCTTCTGTACCTCTTTGGTTTCGGGCACCACCTGTTCGTTCTGCAATGGATCCCAGCGATTTTCCTGCCGTCGTGCGCCCGATAGGATCACATAATCCAGATTGCCAGGATCCGTTTGGATCTCGAAGTGATTGTCGCACAAATGGCATTTCATGCGAAATTTGTATATGGGTGTTGTGTAGTACATGCCCACCTTTGTTTTCTCTGCATTGTAGCGCACTCCCATGCCAATGTGATTCTTACAGCCATCGCACCAAATGTTGTAGGGCATCTCAAAGCGGATGATGATGATGCCCAGGTGGATTTTGCGTGCACGCTCCCGCAGCGCATGTGTGCCGCGAAATTTGTTGAGTCCGCCCTTTTTTGGATCATAGTCAGGCGGATAGTATTTATTTTGTCCCTTGCGTTCACCCATTTTAATTTGAAACTAAAAGACTACAGAAGCAAGACACAAATTGTTTACGTGCGTCTCAGCACACTGGCGCCACCTGTCGAGAACAGCTGTTCTGGGATAGCAATATTATTTGTATCGACAAACGATAGTTATCGCTCCCAACTCATACCTAATACACATACATATATATTTATATATTTATATAGAATTGGCAATACGCGTGGTATTGTGCTTTTGAGGCTTTTTAACCCGCTTTTGCCACGTGAATTTATTGAAAATAACTGTCGAACGCTGCAAAATGATACTCTTCACAAACGAAGGCAATCCGATTGGCCTGCAGCTGTTGGTACTCGCCAAATATCTCAAGAGACCGATATTTTTACAGCAGGTTACCATAACTGGTGAGAAAAAAAATGATAAAAATCTGCTCGCCGGCAACGTGCAACGTTCGAATAACGGTTAACTGATGCAATGCTGTCTACAACTTACAGATGCTAAATACAAGGATTTGATACTACTGCCAACAGTGGAGCTGGACAACGGGCTGCGATTATTCTCCACCGCAGCCATATATAAATACTTGCTTATGCATGAGGGTTATCCAAGGAACGAGGTGAGCTTACAAGGTTAATTGGACTGAAGCTAAATTGATTTATATCTATATATATATATATTTAGTGGCTGGAGTGGGCCTCAACGTTGCTGACGCCAGCTTTGGAGCACTACATGGCTGTGGGCCATCGCGCCGATTCAAGAGCTGGGCCCGTGCTCAATGCTTTGGTGAAGAAGCTTGACGATACCCTCAGTGTTTCTCCCTTTATTGCCGGCGACAAGCTAACCTCTGCTGATTTATTTATTTGGAGTCTGCTTGCCCCGGACGGCACCCTGAAGGGTGCCCAGAATGTGGAGCATTTGCACAGCTGGTATAACAAAATCAAAGCTCTGCCCGAGGTGCAGGAGGCGCTGAAGGAGCTGCCCATCAAGGACCTGAGCTTCAATGCGCTGCAGCAAGGGAATCGTTATGGTGGCCTACAGCATGTCCAACTGCGGCGTGGCATCTCTCAGGATACTGACAAAGTTCTGGCTGATTCTGCACCCACTGTGGCCGACACCGTTACCGAGGAGGAAATCAATGCAGCACGCGAAGCCTTCGTATACACCGAGGCCAAGGAACTGCCTGAGCCACGCACTGTGCTGCCCAAGCCAGGCGAACGCAATGTGCTCATCACCTCTGCCCTGCCCTATGTCAACAATGTGCCCCATCTGGGCAACATTATTGGCTGTGTGCTCTCGGCTGATATATTTGCGCGTTACTCGCGTGCCGCTGGCTACAATACTCTGCTCATCTGCGGCACGGATGAGTATGGCACGGCAACGGAGAACAAGGCGCTGGCCGAGAATATGACACCGCGCGAGATATGCGACAAGTATTTCGAGCTGCACAACTCCATATACCGCTGGTTCGGCATTGGCTTCGATTACTTTGGACGCACCACGACACAGGAGCAAACTGAGTTAGCTTCAATTCATTTAATCAAAATAGGAATTCTGTATTCACTGTTTCCCCATTTGCTTCTAGAATTGTCCAAGAGGCTTTCAAGGATGTCTACGAGGCGGGCTACATACTCACAGAGAGCGTGGAGCAGCTGCTGTGCCAGAAATGCGATCGTTTTCTAGCGGATAGGTAGGTACCTATATATATAGATTTAAAAATCTGTTACGTAATCTACTCCAAACTTTTAGATTTGTGGAGGGTACTTGTCCACATCCGGGCTGTGGCTATGAGGATGCACGCGGCGATCAGTGCGACAAGTGCGGCAAGCTGGTCAATGCCACCGAGTTGGTGCGTCCACGTTGCAAGGTGTGCAACACTGCGCCCGTGCTGCGTTCCTCCGATCAGCTGTTCCTCGATTTGCCAAAAGCAGAGCCAAAGCTACGTGAGTGGGTGGATCGTGCGGAACAGGGCTGGACACACAATGCACGCGTCATCACGCGTGCCTGGCTGCGCGAGGGCCTCAAGCCGCGCTGTATCACGCGTGATCTCAAATGGGGCATACCCGTGCCGCACAAGAACTTCGAACAGAAGGTCTTCTATGTGTGGTTCGATGCGCCATTTGGTTATGTTTCGATTACCAAGCGCTACACCAAGGACTATCTGCAATGGTGGCAACCGGCACCGGGTACCGATGTCGAGCTCTTCCAGTTCATGGCCAAGGACAATGTGCCGTTCCATTCGGTGGTATGGCCCTCTGTGCTGCTGGCCATCAACAAGGGCAACACCTTGGTTAGCCACATCATGGCCACGGAATATCTGAACTATGAGGATGGCAAATTTAGCAAGAGTCGCGGCATCGGTGTCTTTGGCAATGATGCCCAGGAGACGGGCATACCAGCCGACGTCTGGCGTTTCTATCTGGCCTCCGCCCGTCCCGAGGGCCAGGACTCTAGTTTCAGCTGGACTGATTTGGCCGCACGCAACAATTCCGAGCTGCTCAACAACTTGGGCAACTTTGTGAATCGAGCTTTGTCGTTCTGCGAGCGCAACTTCGATAGCAAATTGCCACAGATGGATCTGAACCACAATGATTTCTTGCTGTTGGCGCTGATCAATCGGGAGCTGCGCGGCTATATCAACTCGCTAGAAAAGGCCAAGCTGCGCGATGGCATTCGCCATCTGCTGTCCATTTCCCGCCATGGCAACGGCTACATACAGTACCAGCAGCCGTGGGTGCTGCTCAAGGGCAGCGATGATCAGAAGTCGCGCGCCGGAACCATCATTGGATTGTGCATAAATATTGCCTGCTTGCTGGCCAACTTGCTGTTCCCCTTTATGCCCACAACAGCGCGCGCCGTGTTCGCCCAGCTGAATACCAAGCAAACGCCACTAGATGCTAAGTAAGTAGCAGTTATTAGCTGCTGATATATTCTAAATTGGGATTCCTATTTCCAGCAAACCTTTCGCTACGCTGCTCTTGCGACCGGGCCACAAGATAGGCACGCCTTCGCCGCTCTTTAACAAATTGGACGTCTCTTTCATCGAGGGTCTCAAGGCAAAATTTGGTGGCAGTCAGGCGGACAAGGAAGCAGTAGCAGCAGCAGCAGCATCTCAGCAACAATCAAGCACAGTGGAGCTAGAGGCAGCTGTGAAGGCGCAGGGCGAAAAAGTGCGCCAGCTTAAGGCTAGCACAAAAGACAAAGCTGTATGGCAGCCGGAGGTCAACAAGTTGCTGGAGCTAAAGAAGCAATTGGAGGCGGCACAGAAGGCAGGAGCAGGAGTAGCACCAGCTGCAGAAGCGTCAGCTCCAGCTGGACAATCTGTAAAAGCCCTAGAACAAGCAGTGCAGGCTCAGGGCGACAAGGTGCGTCAGCTTAAAGCTAGCACAAAAGACAAAGCTGTGTGGCAGCCGGAGGTGAACAGGTTGCTGGAGCTAAAGAAGCAATTGGATGCAGCACAGAAGGCAGCTCCAGGATCAACAGCATCAGCAGTTCCAGCCCCGTCTTCATCTGCATCTGCTCAATCTGTACAAGCCCTGGAGCAGGCCGTGCAGGCCCAGGGCGACAAGGTGCGCCAGCTCAAGTCAACAACCAAGGACAAGGCCGTTTGGCAGCCCGAGGTCAACAAGCTGCTCGACCTTAAGAAACAACTAGAGGAAGCTAAAGCAGCTACAGGAGCACCAGCAGCATCTGTCTCACCAGCACCAAAAGGAGTCGATGCAACCGCAGTTAAAGCTCTAGAACAGAAAATCGCGCAACAGGGCGAAAAGGTACGCAATCTGAAGGCCACTGGAGATGCCTCCGTTTGGAAGCCCGAAGTGGAAATACTGTTAAATCTGAAGAAGGAGCTGGCGGCGCTTGATGGCTCAGCAGCAGCTGCGCCCCAAACTAAGAACAAGAAGAAGAAATAAAACTGCAACAAATGTAAACAACTCATGGATTAATCTAATCATCAAATAATTTCGAGTTAATATTTGCATTTAAGCCCTAAATCATTGTTTCTTGAAAGTATTTCCAAAATGTTTCTTTTAGTAATTTATTCAGTTTGTGAAACTAAAAATATATAATGACTTTTGAACGATAAAAATTATCTTGAAATAAAAAAAAAAAATAAAGATTTTTGGAAACAAATCAATTCATAATACTGTCAAAATTCATATGATTGGCCTTGAGTTAATTTGTCCTTCGATTTTAATAGCGCATTTTGTTAACCCACACACTGATGTTCAGTCCATAGTTAAACAAAATTTAATTAAAACAAAATTAGTCAAAAACAGATTTTGAAAACAAATTGGCTTAGAGGTCATGCCAAACACAGCTAGTCATAAGGAAAACAAGTAATATTTCAGAAGCCATTTTCAGTTTGAAAAATTCGCTCAGCAAACAAACAAATAATTATAATGAAAGCAACTAAATTCTTTTTTTGGCGTATAATCGCAACAATCAAATATCCGAAGAGAGAAAAACGTAAGTGTCATGCCAGCACAATATAGCATTTATGATATAGATATCGATATATCGATATTTGCAACAATGTATTAGAAAATGTAAGACCACGACCAACGCAGTCAGCTAGTTATTGTGATTTTGAGATGGACTTTTTTGCAATGTAAATCAATAAATAATTCTAATGAATATATGCAAATAACAAAGAGCGACGCAAAATGTCGCTGTGCAAGTATTATACAACTTAACTAACAGGACATAAACAAAAGTTACAAACGTGCGTCGCCGTCGCCGTCGCCGTCACCCTCGACGTCGTCGTCGTTGTCTGTCAGCAAAAAAATTCGTCATCAGCTGGTCGCAAGTCTCGAGTCGTCGTCACAGTAATTGCATTCGTAGTTAATTGTTTGACGTGCGCGAGAGAGCGCACAACAACGACAGCGGCAGAAGCTGCAACGGTAGCAGCAGCAAAAGAAATAAGGCAAAACGAAAAAATAATAATAAACTGCTGTGCTCTGCCCCAGCAGCAGCAGAAAAGGGTTTTATAAGGTGAAATGTGAAACAAATACATTTGTGCTAATTTATGTATACAAAGCGTAAAGCAATAACAAATTCAATTTGCTGCCAAATACAGATGTACGAACAAAGAATCCATATACACACGCACACACGAATACAAACGTAATTTTTTCGCTAGTGATTTCAACATTTTTGTCCATTGTGTTGGCAGCAGCTGCAGCTGACGCAGATTTTTGTAGACGCGAGTGCGCTGGATGCCACACTCATTAAGAATGTGTGTGTGTTGCGTGCGTGTGTGTGTGTATATGAATTTACCGTTTAAACAAACGGTCAGCGTCTACCAAAGTGACTCAAGGACGCAGCGGCAACAAGTGTTTGTTAATTGTTATTGATTTTTGTTGCTTTTCTTATTGCTGTTTTCAATTGGAGTGTTTCTCCCTCTCTCTCTCTCCTTCAATTTTTCTTTCTTGTCTGCATTTTGCTTGGTGAAGCTATCGATTCGGTTGAAATCATCGCCATGGAGTCGGCGGACATGCTCTTGGAGGAGCAGAAGCTCATGGCCGAGGCGAAATATCGCCAATATATGAGCAACATTGATAAAGCGCTGCGTAATTTTGAATATTCCAGTGAGTGGGCGGATCTAATTGCGGCACTAGGCAAACTAAGCAAGGTACGCTGACCCATATTATTATTAAATAGTAGATTTATCACTCGAGCCACGCGCGTCGTTACTATTTGTTGCCAGCTGTCATAGTTATAAAAGAATATCTATATATATCTTTATTTACATATGTATGTATATATTTGTAGAACAACCTTTTTGTCCATAACTCTGATTCATGCTGCTATTTTTTGCTTGAAAATATCATCGAAATATCAGCTCTTATCGCAATTGTGTTTCTCATGCCTTTATAATTCAAGGCATTTTCATACTTCATAAAACGAGTATTTCATGTAATTCAAGAAATATTATGTATGAAAAAGCTTCATCTTATTAAGAAAGTTTCATAATGATTTTGAAAGCTAGAGTTTTATTAAAAAAATACAAATTTCATTTATTCTGAAACAATTTTAATTTAATAAGACGTTAGCTTATTTATTTAGAGTTTTTAGGCCAATAATCAATAATGAATCACTAAAACTAGAAACGGAAAATTCTTGATATAGTTAGAGAATCAAATACGTATATATATAATATAATAATTGCAAAACTATTGGCGAAACATTATTTATATATCTGAAAACTATATTATAAATTTATATATACATTGAAAAAGCTCTGCACCCGAAAACCTAACATATTTAATATAGTTTACATATTCTAAACTTATATTATTCTTTAGATTTACACTGATATAGTGCATATTAATGCAACTTATTTAATTACATTCACCAAATTTATTATAATTGTTCTGAAACTTATATATTCGTTGTCCGACGATAGGCCATATCAAGTAATGCGCAGTACCAGATCATACCGCGACGCTTGAAGATAGCCAAGCGACTGGCACAATGCATGCATCCCGCTCTGCCCTCCGGGGTGCACTTGAAGGCCCTGGAAACATACTCCGTGATATTCAGCAAGACGGGACCCGAACGTCTGGCCACAGAGTTTATATATGGGTAAGTTGCTCTTCACGATAATAATTTCTTCTCTTTGAGCTCACATTTGTTATCTTCGACCCTTCCACAGTGCTGGACTCTTTCCACTGCTTGGCTATGCGGCCATGAATGTGCGGCCGGC
Source organism: Drosophila mayaguana (assembly GCA_037075325.1). NCBI lineage: Eukaryota > Metazoa > Arthropoda > Insecta > Diptera > Drosophilidae > Drosophila > Drosophila mayaguana. The sequence goes on along the minus strand of JBAMCG010000040.1, from coordinate 18,309,119 downwards.
TCTGCTGACCATCTACGAAACATATTTTGTGCCGCTGGGCGATAAGTTGCGTCCGGCATTGAGTGGGTTTCTGAGTGGCGTGCTGCCCGGCTACGACTGTGGCCTGGATCACTTTGAGCGCATTAGTGCGTTGCTCAAGAATGTTTGCGTCGCCGTTAATCCAATGCATTTTTATACTGTGCTGTGGGAATCGGTGGCCAATAATGCTTCGATCCGATTGCCAGCCATTACGTTTCTGCTAGAGCACTTTAACAAGCGGCTGGATATGGAGAAGCAAACGTATATAATGGGTCATAATCGAGAGATTATGATGTCGGCGCTGTGCGCCTGCCTCAATGATTCGCTGATATTGGTGCAGCGTAATACGTTGGAGTTCCTGCTGCTGGGCTTCCCGATGCACACCAAGCTGCTGGATGAAGAGCAGCTTGTGCTGTTGGTCACAAATGGCTTGAATACAATACTACGGCGTGATATGTCACTAAACCGGCGTCTCTTCTCATGGCTGCTGGCCAGCGAGATAACCAAAAACTCACCCACATACGATACACTGTCTCTGGACTCGGCGGCGCCGGCCGATGGCCAGAAGGAGGAGCCGTATTTTATTACACATTCACGGCATATTCTCATTAGCGCATTGGTGAATACGCTGCGCCTGAGCCTAGAGTGCCAGCCGATGGATTTGAAGCCGTATCGCATTATGCTCTCGCTGTTGGACAAGGCGGAGATCGGCAGCGCCGTGCTGGACTTTGTGCTGCACGATATAATACGAGCGATGTACATTTCTAGCAACAATGCGGACGCGCTCAAGTCGGCCAATCTGCTCTTTGCTACATTCGATCCGGCCTATATATGGAGCTATATGACCAACATGTTTGAGCGCGCCTGCCAACAGGCGCCCAGCTCTGCCCAGTCCAATAGCGATGGCAAATTCGCCAGCATCGTTGGCTCCGGCGATCCGTGTGTGCTTGAAATATGTATTTTAACTGAATTCCTGCTGGAGACCATCTCACTGGAAATGTATACGGAAACCACACGCGTCTATCTACCCAAAGTATTTCTATCGATCATCCAGCTGCTCTCCCTGCACATGGATCGCCTGAGCAGTGACGAGGTCACCGCCTCACTGAAGCTATGCATGAAGATTGTGTCACGTGTGCAGCCAATGATAACGTGAGTAAATAAGGGCACTCTCTGAATAAATATATAATATTATCCTTGCCGTTGCAGTAGCCCCATAAAGCTGAAGAATCTAATGGAACAGAAAAGCAACTCAGAGTCAGAGGAGAAGATTGTGAATGCGAATAGCAGCAGCAACAATACTTTGGAATCTACGATGCAAGCGAATGCATTGGAGAAAAGTAAATCCGATTCACGTTTAAATCAATTTGGCGAGCATTCACAGAACGCCGAGCCCAACGACGAGGAGCTCATCAGGCGTTCAGCATCCAATCAGAGCGTCGTACGACATAGTCCAAAAAAGAAAGCGAAATCCTTTTCACGACTCTCCGAACTAGATAAGGATGTAAGTCCGCCCAGAGCCCTACATCTAAATTGCAGCTATTTAATATTGAATTTCCAATTGCAGATCAGTAATTCGGACACGGGTCAGCAGTCCTCCTCGGATCTGGATACGCCGCGTAGCATCAAGAAGATCAAGGTCAAGGCCAAGGCCAAGGTGCCCTTCATACGCAGCAGCCCGAAGAAAACCCGACCCAGCAACATTGTCATTGCGCCCAGCACTACGGCGCCAGCTGATGCCCCCGACGAGGCTGGCGTGGAGCCACCCAAGAGTGCACCACCCCAGAATTGTCCGGAGTTTCAGCTGGATGATGAGCAGTCGAAGGCTACGCAACAACGTGGCTTCTCCATACTGGAGAAGTGCATACGACAATATGAGATCTTCTTTGAGGTCTATTTGGCGCGTCAATTGCTGCAAATCGAAACGAGCTCCGGCAGTTCGGAGCTCAACGATGGCAGCAATAAATGCGCCATCAAGGTGCAGTTGCAGCGCAGCTCTAGTCACAGCTCCAATCACAGCTCGACTCTGTTTATGGTCGAACAGGTGCTGGAGTATCACTGCCCGGCGCGTGAGTCGCAAATCGAGCGACTCTTTGGACTGCTGCGTGTCGATTTGCTGCCACGTGCGAAGCAGCTGCAACGTTTACTGAATCTTTCACTGCCCACAATGACCGCCAGTGAGCTGAGCAGCGACAGCGATGCAGCCGAGGAGCCACAGCAGAAACTCCCAATTGATGCGCAGACCCAACGCAACGTGCAACAGCTAGCCGAGCTGCAGTTGCCCGCCGCATTGCGCAATGCCGTCAAATTGGCGTCCACTCTGCTTGTGGAGATGTCCACGTTTCCCAATTGCAATAAGCACATTGTGCTGGACAAGAATGGTAGAGTAGAGTAGACAGAGACAGGGAGGAAGTATTATATAAAACTCTGATTAATCAATGGCCTTTTCCTTGCAGAACCAGAGCTGCCCAACTGGCTGAAGGTGCTCTGCCTGGTGGCCTGCTTTGCGCAGAGTGACAAGGAGCTGCAGGTGGCTGCCATAACGACGCTCTTCGATTTGATTAGGTAAGTATTGGTGCACTTATCACAATTGACAGCGCCTCCATTAACACATCTCCAATTCGCAGTCTCCTGCGCTCCCAGATTGAGCATACGACCAGTCCGGGCGTAACATTTGTTGTCATGTTGCCGCTGCTGAAGTTTGGACACGTTAGCCATATGGAGCAGCACACGCGCGTCTTTCAGCTGGTCACCTCCATATTGTGGGACTATTTGGGCACACCAGGCACCGATCCTGCTCAGATTGCAGCGCTGCTGTATCAGCTGCACAGCTGCCTGGAGTCGGGTTTGGTTGAGTCTGTAATTGGCAATCGCATGCATGCACAGCATTTGCTGCAGAGCCCGGCTCAAACTGGACTCGGCACGGGCAGCGCTCTACGTAACTTCCAACTGGAGCGAGTGACAGACGCCCAGCTGCTGTGCCCCACGGCCTGCTTGGATCGTCTGCGCGAGAGCCAGGCGCGCAGCTACAAGAAATTTGAGCTGCTCTGGCATCTGGGCCGGGATAAGCAGATGTCGCGCGGATTTGAGAAGACGCTGCTCAAGGTGCTTGACACGCTCGCCCTGCCGCACTACATGTCCGAACGGACATTCGTGACCAACTGGTTGCAGGCGTCGTTGCTACGTGGCGATTTGGCACGGCTCACCAAGCCGCTCTACAAGATCTTGCTCTCAGCGAACTCAAGGCGTGTGGGCATTGTCCACATGCAGCAATTGTATCGCGAGTCGGCGGACGTCGAGCAGGCTGGGGATGAGGATCAACAGGCGCCAGCGTTTGAGCGCGATGTCTATGCCATCAGCTCCGAGCAGGGCAATGTCAAGTATCATCACATGGAGGCGACCAGTAATAGTGGCAGCGCTGCCAATGGCGGCAAGAAGAAGAGTCCCATCAGGCATTTGCCCAAGAAGATCTTCGGAGTCACATTGAGTGGCAGAACGAATAAAACTTCAAATTTTGTGAGTGATAAAACGCCATTGGCCAGCGATGCTTTGCAAGACATCAATACCATTGGCCTGATCATAAATCCTTTGGAGAATGCGCACGATTTCGATGATGAAACGGATCTGGAGGAGCCACGCATTGAGCTGGTGCACACAGCAGGCAAAGATGCGCCACAAACACCGCTGGAACAGAAACTGGCGAGCGCCATGGACGAGAGTGAAACAACTCAGTTGCTGGCACCCGCCGCGGCAATCGAGCAGGAGCCGTCATTGCACTTCGAACAGGACATCACTGACAATTCGGAGAGCAGCGATTTCGAGTCGGACTCTGAGCTGCGCGAAACCAGCCTCGAGAAGGAGGACAGTTTAACAATCAGCTCGAGTGGAGCCGGCGGAGTGGGCGACGATGTCAAGCGCTTTGTGGGAGACTGCGAGCGTGTGACTGAGGCGCTGACGCAGCACGAGAGGATCAAGAGTCGCAAAGCGTATCGAGTGACGCGAGAGAAGACACCCGGCGAGTCTAGCCTGAATGAGCCCGAGGAGCCGGCGACAGCAGACAATGAACATGCGCTGCCAGCGGATGAATACTTCAGCGAGGCAGCCGTGGGCAAGAAATTGGCCAATGAGTTGCGCAAGCGTAAGAAGCTCTTGACCAGCAGCGAGAAGAAGCGACTGAGCTGCATCTCCAAAACGTCGACGGACAGCAATCACAGCAATCTGGCCGAGCCCCTAGAAACAGAAGCAGCAGCAGCAGCTGCCGCCGCCGCCGCCACTCACAGCGATGAGGAGACAGAGCTGGCCAATGAGCCGTCGAGTAATCAGAGCACCATCAATGTGGAGGATAAGCGACGCAATCTGTCCCTGGAGACGAGTAAGCTGCAGCCGGATTGGCAGAAGACGCTCGAGAAGGGCAAGCAGAATGTAGAAATCTTGCGGCAGAATGCAGCAGCAGCCGCAGCGGCAGCAGCAGCAGCTGCCGCAGAGGAACAGCTGAGCATACGCTCGTCGACAAAGAGCAACAGCTCCCTGGGCATTGGCACGTCCAGGCAGACGGATGCAGCGCAGCTCTATCATAATCATTTGCTGCTCTATCTGGCCATCTATGATACGCGGCAGACGCTCTACGCGCTGCAGACGTTACGGAACATCATTTGCTGTGACAAGCGCACATTCCTGTGTCTCTCCATAACGACGTCGTTTAGCAGCGGCAGCCTGAAGCAGTTGCTCATCCGGCACCGAAAGAGCATCTCGGGCAAGGGATTTGCCGGCAGCGTTAGCAATTCGGAATATGCCCAGGGCTATCGAGGCTGCATGCAGCTGGAGCTGTTGGTCACATTGCTGCTCTTCTATGCACGTGGATATTTTCAGCGCGAATCCTTGGATGCGCAACGGCAGCCACCCACGCTACAGGATGTGGTGAATAATCGTCGCATTCAACTGGAGAGCATCGAACTGCTGGCCCTCATCTGCACGGAGCTCATTGGCATTGTCAAGGGCATGGGCCGTGGTCTGGCCTGCTACATTGCGGATCTGCTGGTGCGCGCCAAGCTGCAGAAGGTGATACTGCACTGCCTCAATAGTTCGGTGTGCAGCTATGCTAGGCGCGCGGGCAGCAGCTATGCGGATCAGGTGCTCAGCTTTAATGATCCGCAGGATGATCAGCTGCACGCCGATTGCTTCCAGCTGCAGCTGTTGCGTTTGCTTCTGTCTGTCATACGGCTGGAGCATGAGGTGCATCAGCTGCGCCAGGATACGCCCAGTGCGGGCGCTACTGAGGATGCGAATGCCTCGGGCAATGCCTCGCCTACACGGCTGGCCGATGGCGCCGCTGCCAATGTCAAATACTTGCCCAATTGCCTGATCAGCCAGCAGCCGATGTTTCTAGCCGCCGTGCTGGGTGCACTGCAGCAGGAGCGTCTGCGGCACTTGCATCGCAACTGGACGGATTTGGTGACCAGTTCGCTGAACCGCTTCAGCTTCGGTTCGCTGACGAACATTGTGATCAGTGTGGTGCACCAATTGTGCAATAACCTGGATCGTCTGGCCAAACTGACGCTGCCCCAGCAGCGCCACTTCCCGCCGGACTATGTGCTCTCCCAGCTGAAGGCACTCACCATCCTCTGTCACTACTGCCTGCTGGACAACACGCAGCAGGCGGCGCTGTCGCATCTCTTCAACCAGGCCTATCCACAGACGAGCGTGGCCACCCAATCCAGCAGCACCGGCCAGCTGCTCAACAGCATTGTGCATTCGTTTCTCTCTGTCAACGAGTCCACGTCGACAGCGATGGCGCCACGTAATCCTCAGCTGCTGGCCGCACGCAATGCTGTGCTCTCGCACCTGCCGCGCATCATGACCAGCGTGGCGGCCATTTGGGACAGCGAACTGGGTCAACTGCGTCCGGTGCGACAGCAGCTGTTGGAGTTCCTTTCGCCCGTCTCACTGCATCATGGCTGCAATTTCCTAACGGCCATCGCCGTCACCTGGCAGCAACGTGCCAGCACCAGCCCCAGCAGCTCCTCCGACATTGCCGAACAGTTCCAGCGCAACTCTACGCTGCAGGCTTGCCCGGCACAGTTGAGCCTCGTCTCGCTGGTCTCCAGCATGCGGGTGATGCCCATGGACTCGTTTGTGCAGACCCTGCATCAGGTGGTGAAGTCGCCGCCGCCCATACACCGCCCGCCCGCCCAGCTGAGCATTGAGGTCAGCGCATTGGAGTTGTTATATTTCTATATGAGATCAGCGCCTGCGCCACAACTGGCCGATGCTTGGGCCTCGCTGCTTGTGCTCATCCGGGATGGCTTGAATCTCACGCCGCCAGCGCAATTCGCGCTGCTGATGCTGCTCAATGAGTTTGTGCAGCGCTGTCCCCAGATGCCGTTCCCGGATAAGAAGGAGGTGCGCGAGCTGCACGATGTGACGGCTCGACTCGTCGAATCGCTGTCTGGTGTGGCGGGCGCCTGCCTGGAGCAGACTACCTGGCTGCGCCGCAATCTGGCCGTCAAGGAGGACACCGATGGCCTTGCCAAGGACAACAGTCTGGGCGGCGGCATTCAACAATATTCGCTGCAGGCACAGAGCGTGCTGGCCAGCATCTTGTCGAACCTGCTCGATGTCGCCTACGGCTCGCAGGAGAAGGACAAGGTGGTGACAATTGTAACGACACTGTTGTATAATATAACGCCGTATCTGAAGAATCACACGGCACGCAATGTGCCCTTCTTCTATGCCTGCTCCGCCCTGTTGGCCAGCCTCAGTGGCTATCAGTATACGCGCAAGGCTTGGCGCAAGGATATGCTGGATCTGTTGCTCGATCCGGCGTTCTTTCAAATGCACATCTCATGCCTGCCCTTCTGGCGCCAGATCATGGACAGCCTGATGACCTACGACAATATCACATTCCGGGAGCTAATGACACGGGTTAGTCTCTCGCAGGCGGGAGGCTTGAGCATCTTTGCGCCCCGAGAGCAGGAGTACGAGCTGCGTGCAATGCTGCTCAAGCGACTGGCCTTTGTCATTTACTGCAGTGAATACGATCAGCATAATAAGTATATGCCGGATATTCAGGGTAGGCCAATGATGCTATGGTAATCTTCCCTAAAGTTTCAGTTTCTTATGTTTCTCTTTATCCCATTTTTCAGAGCAATTGGCCAATAATTTGCGTTTGGTTCCCCTTGGTCCGTCGGTGCAGGCTGCCGTGTTTCTCTGTTTCCGTGTACTGCTGCTGCGCATGTCCGCCGATCATGTGACCTCGCTGTGGCCCATCATCATAGCCGAAATGGTGCAGGTGTTTTTGCAAATGGAGCAGGAGCTCAAGGCGGAGAGCGACGAGCGCAGGTGGGTTGGTTACAGTGGTAACACATAAAGAAAAACTCATAATATTATAGTTAACTCTCAATTAATTGGAATACAAATATAATCTCAATCCACTCTTAAGATTGACTTTCACCCAAAATACTATATCCATCAACTCCTTCCTCTTGCAGTCAACAAACACGGCTGCTGCCTGGCATTGATGTCTCCTGGTCATCCTCAAATTCGAGTGCACCAAATGGAATCAACGCACAGACACCGATGCAGCAGTGGCGCGCGGTGCAGCTGGAGGCATGCAAGCTGCTCGAGCTGGGTTGTGTGCTGCCGGCGACAAAGTTGCCTCATTTCCAGATGTATCGCTGGGCATTTGTGGGCACCGAGTTCGATGTGCACGAGGAGGTCGTCTCACTGCCCGTGCCCAATGGAAGCATTGAGAACTTGGCAGCATTGCCAAACGCGCTGTATGTGCCGCATGTGCGACGTGTGGCACGGCTGATGGACATGAAGTATACGAGTCACTCGCCGGTGAGTAGGAACATTTGCAGATGACTGAATCGAATATTGAACAACTAATCCTGCCTTTCAGCTGATGCAGCGTCCACGCAATCGTCATTTGATGCTGAATTTCCAGCAGCTGCAGTCACTGCTGGAGCTCTATCCGTTCTTCTGCACGCTGGGCGTGAGCTGCACGAATACGTGCAACTATTCGGATACGGAACAGAATGTGGCCAATTGCTTGCAGGAGATTGAGGATCTGTTGGCGCAAGACTTTCTGGAGAAATTGCCTAGCATTACAACGCCCAGATGAAAACTGGCTGCCGGCGGAGGAGGAGGAGGCGGCGGAGGCGGAGGCGTAGGTGCAGCAAGCAGCAGGCAAACGACACAGGCGAACATCCAAGCGACAAGCCTAACAAAGTTCGAGCTAGAGCTAAATCTAAGCGGGGCAACGCCCGCAATTAATGGTCAGGCGGCGCGCATCTTTGCGGCTGTGCAAGCGAAGCTGAGCAGCCAAAATGCAGAGACGAGTTTCATGCAAAAAACAAACAAGACCAACTTTCCATTTTATGTTTAACGAGAAGGATCGAGAGAAAGAGAGATCGAGAGAGGAGAACGGCGAAAGTCACGTAACGTTACGAATAGCTAGTTAGATGATGCAGTCTAGTATATATATTATACAATGTATTAATGTATTGAATATTATATGTTTATAGCTTGTTGAGTAAGTCCTATGTGAAATGTTTAGCTTTTAGAGTAGTGGCACACACACACACCCTGTATATGTATATGTATGTGTATATTTCAACTGTTGATAGCTAATAGCCGAAGTAAACGACAAATTGCAATTCCACACATTTCTCTTTAATTCCGTAACGTAAACAATTTTAATATTTATTTGTTTATTTACAAATACGATTTCTTTTTGTTGTATAAAATGAAGGCACACAGTAAACTCTTAAATTACAACGAATCTGCAAGAAGAAGTAATTAAATACAAAATTAATAAACCAGTCGAGATTTATCGCGAAATGCAGAGCTAAGAGAGATTCAAACGACGGCCGTATGCTGCGGATTGCTCTGACGATTCTTCAGCTGCAGATGATAGGAGTAGACGATGCGGGCGCAGAACAGGCAAATAACTGAAAGGAATAGCAAGGGATATATGAATATCAAATATTGAATGGGATTTTGTATTCACTTACGCATCATCACAATGTAGAAGAGCAGCGCGAGAATGACATTGTTGAAGCCGGACGCCTCGCGATAGCCACCAAAGTGGAAAATGGTGCCAAAGATGGCAAATGGAAAATTGATGGCAATCAGCAGAGCATAGATGAGCCAAATGCCAACCAAGACATGGTTATACTATACAGAGAGACAATGAACAATAAAAATGATTTAATATATAGACTTTACAAACTTTATAGACTACCTATTCGCATTTAAAGTGGATGTTCAAGATAGAAAAAAACTCATTTATTCAATTTTTCTATTGATTGATATTCAATATATTCAACGTTTTATTAGATCACAAACTTTGTGAGCTGCCCTCGCATATAAATATGTATGCATTGTAAAGCCTTGACTGTTAAACGTAGAAAGTTAATTATCATTAGCTAATTAAAAGAATTGTACATGGCTAAGAATTTTAAGCACGACTAGCAGATACTCTGATCTGTGAGTAATTAAAAGTCAGAATAATAATTTTATATGAAATTTCATAACAATCAACTGTGTTCATCTAATAAGAAAAACATAATAGAGTCTTATATTGGATTGTTGAAGACAATAGTCAGTGCATTGAAATATCGTATACGAATATTCGAAAATCTAGTTGCAATGCTAAAAACGACCTATTGAATTATGGTATACAACAAATTGAAAATCTAGTTTGATTACTTAAACCTTCACTCAAATAGGCAACTGTCAAAATACTGGAATATTGGATTACTGTATTCATAAATGCTATTGGAACATTGAATTGGCTTTCGTACATTCCAATCGTTAAGCTCACAAGCAACAGCTTTCTCATATCGTGTACGCAAATTGCACGTCCATTTCTTATTGGAATTCATATGATCTAATAAGCTCGACTCCATGCAAGCTGATTCATCACTGTGAAAACTTCACTGAACTGAATGAAACTGCACTGAAGCAAAGTTGGATTTTAATTTGGTAAGTGATTACATCACAATTTTCATTCTGATCTCATCCAATTCAAGGTAACAAATAATGGGTACGTACATGCATAAGTAATATAATTATATGTATGTATGTATGCAGATTAGGTTAATGCAGTCGGAGACTCGAAAGGGTAAACTGCAAATGTTTAATCTCATTTAGCAATGAATCATATGAGTTTCTTGAGAACAGATGGTATCTGCTGTGTGGATATGCTCCGCTCCCTATTGGGCACAGTTCTATATATAGAATTTTTGTTTTCTTAAATATAACACTTGTTGCCCGTTTAGAGCATAGGCGTGTGAGTGTGTGTGTGTGTGTCTATATTTGTGTTTTTTAGAGTGTAAATTTGTAAGAGCAATCTTGACATTAGATATACGCTTATCAACAAAATAGTTGGACCGGAACCATGCCCAAAAAAAAAAAAAAAATATATATATATATATATATATATATATATATATATAGTGTATAGACTTACCCGCAGACAGCCAATGAGCAGGCAAACGTTTGCAATGACCGCAATTGCGAATCCAATAAAAGTCAGAGCTGAAAAAATAAAAATAATAAGAATTAATCTCTCTCTGTGTGATCATCATTGTATTTAAAACTTGGCGACAGACCTGCACGAAAATTCCAAACTATCTATGTAATTCAAAAACAAAAAACCAAAAACAAAAGCAGAAACTGAATGAAAAAATAAAAAGATCCAATGCTCGCCCTCGTGGTTGAGAACACGTTTCGACAAGCCTTGTATAGAGAAGTATTAGCTCATTCTTTATATTTACGTATATCTACATACATATATGTATGTATATATACATACATGTATAAATAATTATATGTATCTTTATACGTATACATGCATACATTTCTAAAATGTGGGAACGGCTAAACATAACAAAATCCAAAACAGACAAACACATTCACACTCACTGACACACACTTATAAAAACGAGCTCGAAAAACATTTCCAATAAGAATTTCACTTACCACTTGGCGCGAATAGCGTATTTAATGCTATAGAAATTAGCGTATAGATGGCTATGCCCAAACACCAGCTGCGCAGCTCTGTGTCGCATGGTCCACGATCGACGGTTAGCTCAATTTTCATTTTAAAATGTTTGACTTTATTGTTATTTGAGCCTCAGCCGAATTTATAGCACGGCTGATCGTAATTCTTGGCTTAAATGCACAACCGACGCGCGCAACAGGCTGAAAACAACTGACTACGCGTCTTTAAATTCTGCTACGAATCACCACACACGCACACACACACACACACACACACACACACACACACACACACACACACACACACACACACACACACACACACACACACACACACACACACACACACACACACACACACTAGAAACACATACACTTTCATCTCCCCAATGAGCGTTGTTTACTGCTCCATAGAGAATTCAAAAACAGGAGGGACAGAAGAAGAGAGATAAGAGAGTGCCATTTCAATATATGTATATGTACAGGCTTCACATCTCACATACGTATAACAACATTATAACAGAAACATTTTTTAAATTTCGATGCAAACACATAAAAGCTTTTGCAACAGTCTGGCAATGCTGTGCGCTGTTAGTAAATGCAACGCTTACTGCAGATTTAAAATTACCTACTGAGTCGTCTAACAGCATATACATAGCAATAGTCTATAATTATAAATGAATGAAAAATAAAAGCCTCGTTCATTAAATGCATAGCTGTATTGCATACGCGTATAATAGTTTAGTAGAATATACTAACCTAATTGATTATATTATTTTATCTAAACTACACACGCGACTTAACACTTAAGCAACGCAGCGGGTCACTTACATCAAATACGCAGCATCAATGTTCTGTTATGCGACTTGAAGCTGTCATCCCTTCACAATTCCGCAAAACAACAGAGAAATTTTAAACGCGTTGTTAGTGTGATATCATTCTCAATTGCGCCGCAGACAGAAGGAGTACTCTGTTCTATTTCCAGGTTCGTGTGTTTATATATATATTAACTTGTAAATTCATACACATGTATTTAAATATACACATATATATTTATGCTTTCGCAATTCCATTATCCATAGAAATTTCGTTGAAATTTGGTGTAAACAACAAAGTGTAAAAAATGTTGACAAGGTTATGCTGCATGCGTCTCAATACCGCAGGCGTAGTGCTTGGCTGGTTGGGTATTGTTGGCTCTTCATTGGGTGTAATTCTTCTATCCACCATTTTGGGATATGCTGATGTTATTGCTAACGGAATTTCCGAAAGGTCACAATCTGGACAATCGAACTATGATGAAATACATACGGGTAAGCGATAGCAGGAGTGAGAGAGAGCACATTTTTTGAGCGAAGTCAAACAAGTGCGTTAAAATATCTTATACTCATATCTTATATTTACAGCTATTGTCATCGGATGCAGCATTTACTTGGGTATCAGTTTGTTGAACTTATTTTCATCAGCCATGCTAGTACTTGGCACCATGAAGGTAAATGAGTGTGAAAGAGTGTGAGAGTGAGGGTGACGGAGGGGGGGGGGGGGGGGATCGTAGCGTAGACTGTAAACGTCATGCGTTCTGTTGTAATTTATTTGCTTCTTCTTTAATCATCGTATGCTCATCTCATTTACTCTTATGTACAGGAACGCCATCTGATGCTTCTGCCATGGCTGATTAATTCGGGCGTCGGACTTGCCCTTAGCATTGTTTATAATTTGGTTTTACTGATCGCTGCGTTCTACAGTGGCTCCGATCGTGGACGCACTCTAGCTGCTTTGATACCCTCTGCTCTTATACTAGGTGAGTCACACTTGTGGGGGATATACAAATATGCAAACACTGCAATTATGAGCAGCATAAATATCAGAGCCCGCAAATAACTGTTTCTCCGTTGCCTGCAAATAAGTGTCTTTCACTCACACTTTGAGAAAAGACTCAGAGAGCAACCGATTGAAAGTTTCAGTCTCATGCTAAGAGCGAGAGCGAGTGTGTATGCAATTTTTCGGTTGTGTTTGCGAACGGAGTGTAAAGAATAAAACGGTCAGCAGTTATTTGCGAGCTCTGATAAATATACAAACTTTACTTATCTTACACACATATACACATGCATTTACCGAGGGAAACACCCTTTATATATTTATTCATTTATATATATATATGTATACATTCTTGGAATTTTGTATACTTTGCTAATTGCACATTGCTTTCTGATTTCTGTTTTAGCTTTGCAAATCTACATTTACATGGGAATCTATTCGCTGTTCAAGCAGATTCAGCAATCACGCGAGCAGCAGCGTCCGTTGATGGCTGTACCAAATCAGGCTAATAACTATACCAAAATATAAAATCGAAGCATCAGAGCAAATGCGATCAATTTGGTTCTGCATTACGACACTTAATTCATATATTCAAACACAGATACATAACCTTACTTTATCAACTGTTATTACAGAGAACGCAAGTCCGCCATCTACATATAAAGAAATAAATTAACTTACTTGAGTATAGTAGGGCCACATGTTGCTCACACACTGTCGTCTATATACATATATAATCGAAGAATTTGTTGTAAATTGAATTAAATATTTTTGAGCCATTTTTAATGCTTGCTATAATATATTAATAATAATAGTATATATAAATATATATATATATATATATTTATATATATGTACACACACACAGATGAATGCTTGAAAAGTTTTAGGGGCGGGGCGGGGCGCGGCGGAAAGAAAAGGATCTCTCGAATCGTTGCAACCTGTTGATGGAGCAGCTTATGGTCATTTGCCCAGACCCAGCCACATGTAGCTGGGATCAATAAACTGCGAACCTCGATATCCATTGGGATTACGCGACACCAGCGAGCGTATCTTCTGCGATGGGCGATAGCTGCGCAACTTGGAGCCCTTGCGATCGGACGGCTGCCCGGAATCATAGTCGGCACCATCCGAAGCACCCGCATCGTTGTCATCATCATCATCGTCGTCGATTATCATTTGCTGATGCGGATGGATGCCCTCAAGCAGTTGGGATTCCTCTTCGCCGAGCTGATGTTGCGACTCCTCTGCATAATGAACGTTCGCCTTCAGCTGCTTAAAGAAATCACCCAGATTTGTCATTACTCCTGGAAGTAAGACAGAGCGGGTTTGGTGGGAGAGAAAGAGATACTTCACTTAGCAACAGGTTGGATGGGCTACTAAACGGGCAGCTAATCACCAGCACTGATGGAGGGCTTAAACCGTGAACTTGACTTGCGTTTGCGTTTATAGTAGTAGTTGGCCATATCCGACTGCAGCACGTAATCGTTCAGATTCATTGTCGGCCAATACGGTTGTGGGCCACGTTTCAGTTTTGTTCTAGATCGTTCAGCCGGAGATTGCAGCCATGTCCGATGCACCTGGGCCAGCTCCTTCATGTACTTATCGGGGCGCCAATGTCTGTTCTTGTTCAGCGGATACGGTGGGAAATTGAAAGCCATGTCAACAAATTCGGGTACCATTTCCCTGGCCTCAATATTTGGCAAAAGATTTCCGTTGCCATACAAGTTTTTCGCTGGCCAGCTGCTGTCGCCGGTGACGTCCCTGCCGCTGATGCTGCTGCTGCTCCAGGACGACGCCAACGCTTCCTTTGAGCTGGCATCGATGGCCGCCATTTGCATGGGCGATGCTGTGGAACAAGTAGCATTAATTTACTATATATATATATATATATATATATATATATATATATATATTCGTGTCCACAGGGATTCATATTTTCTAGTGCCTGCAACGGATGTTCAATTTCCGCTTGGGCTCCTGCAGATGTTAATTGCTGATATGTACCGAACGAAAAAGGAAAACAATTAATTGAGGGTCAATCGCTAAGCTGACAGAAAGACATATATTTATATGTCATATGCTACCAGATATTTACAATCAGAGTTAATGTTGAACGCTTTAAATATCTGTTTCGATTTCATTAAATTGTGCAATTGCTCTTGTTGAAATAGATATTCATGAGGCCTGATGATGCACGGATCAGATTAAATTGTTTCTGGTTGAAATAGATATTCATTAGGCCAGATCATACTTGAGTTAGAGCTGAAGAAGGTATTAGATACATAGTTAATCAGAATATAAATGTATATATGATATATGACGACGAAAATCAAGTATATATGTACATATATTTCAAAAGAATGACTAATATATGCCAGTTACACTAAATATAGTGTAGACATTTCATTTCAGTTCTTCCAGCTAACAGCTAAATCCCAAACTCTGCTTCTAGCTCAAAAACTGCAAAAGATAAGGCTATTCCAAATCGTCACGATTCCTAGTATTACAGTATAATAATAATATTAGTGTGTAACTGTTGTTTAGGAATGCATGTTTACATGTTCCGGTCTTTATCAGCATTCTACAGTGAACTCATTTCACAAATATACTGAATAAAAAAAATTATAAAAGAGAAAATATTCATAAAAAATTAATGAAAAGAAAAAGAATAGAATAGAAGAAAAGAATAACAAAAGTAATTTTTTAAATAATTCTGATTATTTCTATATATAAATTTCTTTGATAGATTGTCATAGGTGGTATAACTGAACAACTCCATATATAAAATTCAATCAGATATAACTGGTTTTTAGTTTTTTTTCTTGTTTTGTTTCATGGATGTTATTTTATACTATAATTTCTGATTATTTGCACGGCTCATGTTATTAATTTCAGCTAAACAATGCTCAGAGTGGGATTACCCTCAGCTCGCAAGCAAATAAGGCTCATTTCTGGTTATCTGTAGAATTTATATTATAAGCAAATATAAAATGCTTTTTATATACATACATATGTATATAAATATATTCCGAGATTATTATTAATGTGCAGGCAAAACAGATGTAGTACAAAAATTCATATTCAGAGATGACTATATATGGAATGTGTGTTTTGTTTTGCTTGTATAATCATCAATTTTCTGGTTAATCTTAATCGACTTACGATTTCGAGCAATAATTGGGACAAAAGCATTTACATATCTACATACATATATATATGACGTTTATTCTTATTCAAAACATATAATATTTGAATTAAAGAAAAAATAGCTTGTAATCTAAAAGCATGACAAATTTTAAGAATATGGGGTTAATAGACTTTGGTGAGGCATGAGGACAGCTTGCAAAACTGTTATATAAATTCAGCTGTTATACAAACGTTTAACTATGCCGACTTCTATGCCGACTAGTTCTAATTCAGCGTCGTATAAGTGCGGTTAACCAAATTGATATATTTATTTATATACTTATATACAATTATCATATATATATTATACACATACATATACATACACATATTTATATACAAGCATACTGAGTGCGGTTTCATTATATCAAATTATCAACTTAACTTTTAGTTAAACGCAATGATTGCCGGTTTAGTTATGCATAAAAATGGATTCGGCTTAAAATCTGTTTTAAATGCAGCAGAGTAAATGAATTTTGTAAGGTTTTGCGGAAATCTTTCGAACAGCTGAGTGTTAGGTTTCTTCACGTCTATTAGAAGAATTAGTGCAACTTTCACTCTCATTCTGAATTCGATATCCACAGTAGTTGAGTAAAGTCTCATCCCACAGTACACAGAAATTGAAAGTATTTTACAGCTGCGGCCAATGGTGATTCATAATCAAAGTTCTCAATTAACATGGGAGCACTATGTGCTCTTGTTGTTGTTTGAATGTGTGTGTGTTTGTATTGGAATCATATTTATATTTATAAATAAAAATTATTTCATTGATTGGTCGCTCTATCAATGCTCGGCATCAATTTACATTGTGCTTAATTCACTGTTTCTGTAATTATTTGAAGAGTTAACAAAACTACATACACATATGTATGTATGTGTTGTCTGAAATTATTTAAATTAATATAAAAAAAATAATAATATAAAATAAAAAAAAAAATAATAAATTAAATAAAATAAAAAAAATTACACACATTTAAATTAGTCAATCCAACTAGTCTATAATTGGTTGCTTAGCCAAAAATCGCACTTTTCGAATGTATTGTTGAAGTTGCACTTTCTAGTTCATAGTACACGGTTTCATTTCATATCCACTCCTTCATCTCGCTCAAACCAGTCTACACTCACATCTTGATAAGATTTTATTTTATAACATCGTTTACACGCACTTTTTTTTATATGAATGCCAACTTTTGGCCTTTAAGTTCGTTAAAGTTGAAGTGAAATTCAAATTATATTAGTAAAAGTTTCATAAAAAAAAAAAAACAAACTAAAACAAAATAATAATAATAATAATAATAATAATAATAATAATAATAATAATAATATGTTTTTTTAATATAAAATAAAAAAAAAAATATTATATTTTTTTAAAGAAAAAAAAAGCAAATAAATTAAATAATAATTATTATTTATAAAATTCGTGCGTGTCTTACCTATCATCAGCAACAGGAACAGCGATATGCATTGCCTTAGATTGAAACATTGAAGCAACATAATTTATAAATTTATTTTTAGTGAATTGAGAAGAAACTCTAAAATTAGAGTTTAGACATTTTGTCTAGGATGACTTTAGCTTTTGCCTCGGCTAAAGACTTGTTGAGCACATTATTAGTTAGTTAGCAAAATAGTGGAGTTGAGTTTCAAGGAGCCGGAGCCGGAGCAGGAGCAGCAGAGCACAAGATCGGATTCCACAAAACGAGGCAACTGTCAAGGGTCGACTGATGGCAGAGTCGAATGTTCGAAGGGTTTTTATAGCCGACAGGCGACGAGCACCTGTTGTCCCTGCTGCCTCGGCATACCAGGTGGCAAGAGGCGAGAGAGAAGGAGAGGCAGGAGACGGAAGGCATTCAGGCAACTTGAACGGTTTTGGGGCATGCGCAAAAACTATCGCATTAGCTGCTTATTTGAAACGCAAAGCAACTCGACTCGCCTCGACTCGACTCGCTTTAGATATTGTCTAATATGCATGGCAATGGAGCAATTGGCCAATTCGCCTGTGGGTGGCATGGCCGACATCTGTGCGTGGCCATTTACCCGTTCAGCGACACTTCGGTTTTAAGCGGCAATAAGGCTCAGGTGTGCCAAAAGGTATACAAGTGCAATTATCATACCCTATTGCGCAATGCGATATTCAGTTATTCAGATTTTCTACTGACTGTGTTGCCCCTGACGCTGCGACCGGTCCTGACCGGGAGCCTGACGTCAAAGGATTCATTCTGCTCTCGGAAAAAAAACTAACTAAATTGAAAAAATTGTTTAGGATTTGCATAATTGTGTCAGTGGCTAGCGGTTTTCTTACCTTTTGTTCTGTCGCTTTGAGTCCAGCTTCCAACTAGACCTTGATGCTTGATGTTCCTGCTACTCCTGCTGCTGTTGCTCCTTTCACTGCTTCTGCTTCTACTGCATTTACTTTACAACCTAATTAGATTTGTGGTTTGGTTCTTTGTGACGCGGCAGGCGAGTTAATGGTCAGTAAATGCAGAAGCAACAGTTACAGCAACAGAAACAGCTCTTGCAGCAGCAGCAACTCAAACTTTTGCAGCAAGCCATTTAAAAGTTTTCAAACACTTTTGCTAATTTGCCTACTTTGAACTCATTTTGCTTTTTAGTAAAACATTTTCGCAGCGTTGTGCTTGACATTTTTCAATTTAAATTGAATTTTCCATGAATAATTAAATAATTTTGCAAGCACCTAAAAGCATGCAACACTTTTTTGCATTCTCTGCGCAAAGGCATTTGCATATCCCTTTGTCAGAGGCTGTTGACGTATTTATTCCGTTATCATTATGCTATAATTACTTTATACATACCTATGGAGTTATACTCATTACAAGACAGCTATAACTCTATAATTCGGTCCATTAAAATGAAGCTGTGAAAGTTATAAAGCTGTTATACTTATTTTAAACGATTTCTTTTTGAATCTGTCAATATTATTATTAACTTATAAATATATAAATTTTTTTTTTTTTTTTTTTTATTATTTATTAAAGCCATACGGAATTCTCCACTAACCCCTTTGTGAGCTTGTTATCTAATAAAAGTATACGTATTTGTATAAGAAAATACGCTTCAGTACAGCCGAAGAAAGTGCTATAATTAAAATACATAATAGAAAACAATATTCTGCTAAAAATTTCAAATCCGATCCTCTTGAATTTAAGTTTTTGTGTTTTATTTTTTTTGCTCAGTTTAAATGTTGCTCGTTTTTGTTTAATACGCTTTTTATATCACCTTTAGCCTTAACTAATTAATTGGCCAATTTATACATGTTAACTCTAATTATCTATTGAAAATACATTTATTAATTATGGTTGAAAACATTTTTATTATATATTATTATTTAAATTGTATAGTATTTTAAAATATAAATTCCAGTAAAATTTAAAAGAACCGCCTCAAAGCCGCGCACTTCTCACGAAAACAAACACCCTGTTTGTTCTAGTTCATAAAAGTAAAAAGCTTTAAAAGCTTTACCCAATAGAACAGCAAAGTTGTTTAGTCTCAGTAAAACATGTCCATTTTGAGTATAACAGTGGAGCAGCGCTGTTAGCATTGTTTGTTATTTTTAAATGCCGGAACGGCGTTGACTTATTTTATTTATTTATTTAATATTTTTAATGTATAGTCTTCAAAGTACACAACAAGTAGAAAACTTGCACTTGATTATTATAAATACAAAAAATCAATTATGTTTATTATTAAAAATATATCATCAACTGCTAGCACAATATTAGTTCGTAACGTTAAATGTCAATTCAAATAACGACCCATCCAGTAATTATGTAAATGTTAACATAAGAGTGGAGTAATAGAATAGTTGTATATTTAATGACATTCGCTTACCTTTCCTTTCTTCGCTCTACGCCTCTGACTCACTTGCGCTCTCGTTGAGTTGAGCTGCCGCTGTCGACGTCGTCGTCTCAGGCTTGTCTGCATGAACGTTGCGCTCAGTCGCGTCTGAGCTTTGGAGCCGTTCAGTTGTAGTCCGCGCAGAGTTCTCAAGCCTGAATTTTGTTCACGCGACGCTGGAAGCAACAAAAATAATTGGCTAAATAACTGTTATAAATTTACGCTGCGTGTGAACGTGGTAACAAAAAGGATCAAGACTAAAATTTAAAGAAAAACAAAAAATAAAGAAGACAATTCAAGTGCCGTTATAGATTGCAAAATTAATAAATTTTAAATCGAAATAAACTCAAAAACAAGGTGCGGCAGTAAGTTAGACTCTGAAAATTTTTTGGGTGTTGAGGGTGGAGTTGATGAATAACGGCACATGCCGCTGCACTGACCAAAAAGGAGATAGCAGAGTTGAAGTGAGTGAGAGAGTGAGGGAGAGCGGCCATGCGCAGACGCAACAAAAACAGAAAACGGCTGTTTTTCACAATTTTCCCGCGCTGTTGGTCGCAGGTTGACGACCCGCAACCAATATATATGTGTATATAGTAGATATATAATAGAAAAGCCGGCATATTGCGAGCCGCGATAACAGCAGCAGCAGCAGCAGCAGCAGAAGCAGCACAGCAGCAGTCACTCACTTTCGTTATCGGGGTGAATGGAATGGGAATTGTTCTACTCTCTGCTCGACTTGTCTTATTGACCATTGCCAGCCAAAATGGAGGTCGCAGCAGTTACAGCAGTTCCATTAACTGCGGCGTACGCTGCGTATACGTAACGCTTGTTAGATTTACCTGTGGGTTGTCTACCTGGCTATTTAGCTGTCGCACTGGCTTGTGTGGAGACACCCACAACCACATTTCCCCATATTTGGAGCTGCTCTTCGAGTATTTCTTTTCTGCCTAGCACGCATTGGCACTTGAGCGCGTGTTTGGGGGCGCTTCAAGAGCCCGCCAAGCAGTTCAATAAAGAATGTGCTAAACAATCGTGTTATGAAGCTAAAAAACCGCAGAGTCAAGTAAACGAAATGAGTTTTTGGGTTGTCAAGTGGCGAAAAGAAATCATACTTCAGCAGTTGCTCGAGATTTTGTTGTGCTCGAAGAAATTGTAAATAGCTTAAGGTGGGAAAGTTCAGTTTAGAAAAGTGAGCAATATTGTTTCTGAATTTTTATTATATTTTACAAAATGTGAGGAATTTTTTTCTGCATTTTTATTATATTTTACAAGTAACCAAAAATTATTTAATAATTCCAACTATTTTAATTTAACGATTAAAACAATTTTGAGTTAAATACTGCACTTAAAGATCTTAATCATCCATTTAACTATAATGATTTAACTTATATAAAATAGCAATAGCAATTAACATATATAGAGCTTCTCAAGCATCTAGCTAACTGTGCGCTTAACTGCTATAAATTACCTCTAATAAAGCTGTAATTTTTTACCATTTAATTCGCATTAATGTACTAGAATCTTATTAAACGACGACAAAATTAGTTGCTATTAAAACATAACTTGCTACCATTTGTATAGCTTAGATACAGCTCCTCTGGAACCTCTAGAATAATAGGCCCTTTTCTTAGAACGTTTTCTCATGCAAAATGCTTAGCCGTCTTATTCATTGATTTTAGCCGTAATTGAAGCTGAGTCGGAGGGTTATTTCCGCTCAATGCGAATTGCATAGAGAATAAATAAATAATGAATGGAATCAAGCAAAAACCAGTTGACCTTGCTGCTGAGTTGGCATGCTGGCTTCTTGGCCAATTGCACAGCCGCATCGAGCTGCGATTAATCATCAATGAAGCGTGCAAGAATCAACTTTTTAGCTGTGCTGCAATTGTTTCGCTTTATGGCCCAGCGTCACGTGGAGCATAAACAAATGCCAAATGTGGCCCAAAGCGCGAAATACAAACTAATATATATTCCGATATATGTATATATATATTTATATAAATATATGCTATATATGTATATAAACAACTACAACCGGTTCAATGTTTGCACAATTTTCGTCGCCAGACGCTAGAAAAAAAGTTTTTTTTCTGAATGGTTTTGTTGCTGTTGTTTCTTCTATAGGGAGACCCAAGTGCCGACTTTTTGTTAACGACTTTACCGGCTGAACGTGTGGCCCATTCGTTTCTGGCTCATTTGATAGTTAATTTAAATTTCACACACACCTCACACACACCTCATACACACCTCATACACACACACACATATGCACTCGACAGCTTCTGCTGAACTGATATTTTGTTTGTTATTTTTATAACCATTTAGAGGGTATACGAAATTTTTGCCAAACATGTATTTAAGCATAACGACAAATCTCTGAAAATATACATAAATGTATTTATGTTGTTCTTTATGTCATTTGAGATTATATGCGTATACCTGATCAATATCAGCAGCTCCGTCTATACATATACATGTATATATATATGACTTTATCTGTCCTCTTTTGTTTCCTTTGCTTATCTCTTGAAGAGTGTTTCTTTGCTCAGAGTTTCTTGCTCTCAGTGCCAGATCACATAATTATGGCTATCATAGGCTCTGATGCTCAAAAATTAATTTCTTGTATAATCAACTTAATTGGTATTTAAACATATCTTAATTAATGTAGGCATTTATTATGGTATACCCTGTTCTCATGTACATATGTAGCGGGAGGTTATAGCAATATAAAGCTAGAATTCAGCATGAAGGTAAATTGTAATTAAGAATATTTTAATGCAATTTCACTTAATATATAGTATATCCCCACTTTCAATATTCTTGGTATGGAATATGTTGATATCTTGACTAAATTAAGTTTTTACATGAAGCTTTAATATAGGGGATTAAAACTTAATATTTAATAGCTGAAAAATTTATTTAAAATTATAAATAATTTGCTAAGCTGTAATTTTCTTTATCTCTATATTTAAAGGTATTCAGTGTTCGTTGTATTAAATTTGTGCATCATTTTTAAAATTTTTGGTTTTATTTTTTATTACCTAAAATATTTTTAGCACATTTTTTTGTTGCCAACGGAAGTTGTTTGAGCATCTGTAGTCAGAGTTATTGAGCTGGTCATTTGGTTAGGGCTATTTATATAGAGTACACACATATATATTATATATGCAAACCACCTGCATTTCCAGATCTGCCCACTTCCTGCTGCTCTCGCACTGCATAAATTTCAAGCGTCGCCCTCATTAAAGCATTTGTTGTCATATGAAGACAACACAGATTCAAGTTAATTAAACGCACTGAGCGTGTGCTGCACTGAGAGAAAGCGCTTAGGCAAAAGTTAAAAACTCATTAACAAAATATTAATTTTTAATTACAAAGTTTAGTAAGCATTAAAATATATGCACAAGCTGTTTGTTTTATTATAATGTGCCCTAATAATCACAAGTGTTTTTTTTTTTTTTTTTGTTCAGAGTTATGTGTGTTAAAAGTATATAGGCCATAAACTTACGTATGTGTTATATATATGTTATTGTCTAGAGAAATTGTTGTGCTTTCTATTTGTATTCCTACATAGTTTCTTAAATTGTTAGGCAATTGTTTTAGACAATGTATGATATATGCTGTTAAATAAGTTTTATATGTAACATATATAATTGGTTACTTAATTTAATCCTTGTATATAAATAATATAAAAGCATTTTATTATTATATAAATAAGCTAATTCTACATAAGAATGGAATATGTTTAAATTTTCTATATATTCAAAAAAGTTGTTCATTCTTTTCTCAGTGTATAATTTTATTTCATACAAAAATTCTATTTAATTATTTTGTAAATGAATTTTATAATATTAACTTTTCACTACAATTTCTCACCCTCCCCTTTTTCGCACGGTGTTCTTCTCTTTGTGTGTGCGGTAACCACATGGAGAACTGTTAGTTTTGTTAGTTTTTAGCAACTGTCACTGAGCTGGACCGCAAAACGCGTAACGGTAAACGCGACCCAGGCCGCGCTTTGACCCTGGCTGAGAGTTTTTAATTACACGCACATTGCGCATACGCCATGTACGGCACGCACCGAGATTTTTTTAACTGACCCTCGTTTAGTCGAAAATGAAGAAGAATTGCATGCGAATTGGTAACTGTGACAGTCCCACGGCTGCTTCTGTGTCAAGTCCGTTTTGCAACAGTTGCGAATTGCATGTGTGTGTGTGTGTGGGTGTGTCTGTGTGGGTGTGTGTGAGTAGGTGCTTCTCTGCGTGCAGTAATAAGCACCTAATGGGGCTTCTTCTTCTTATTTTTGTTTAGGGTCCACAATGTGGGCATAAACGTTCATTGCCCTCGCAACACGAATGCGCCCTCAAGCATGTCATTTCGGCTGGGCCACGCATCGCAAACTAAATTGTCGTTAATTTGTTGTTGCTAAAGTGAAATTTTTTGTTTTCCGATTATTGTTGATTTTTTTATTTTATTTATTTCTTTTTTTTTGTGATTTTTGATTGCCTTGTTTAATTTCTTCGTGACGTTAATTTCACACATGCCGCCGCGGCTGATGTCTGGCCACGTTTTGTTGACCCCAGAACTTTCCAAGCGTGTTATTTGTCGGCTTAACAGCGGCTGGCGGAAAGGGGGAAGGCGGAATCGGGGGCGTATACTTAATATGAGTACGTGCACAAATATAACAATAACAAAAAACAACAATAATAATAAGCACTGCTCTTTCGTTTATTTGCACAATCTGTCGAATTGCATTTCGCTTTGTATTTGTTCGTTTACTTCGCATGGCCAACCGGAATGTAAGCAGTTATCAAGGGAACGAGAGATAGCAAACAAGAAAAACAAAAGCCAAAGCATAAAATTAAGTAAATATCGACAAAAATCAAAACATGCATAGGCTGAGGAGGCCTGAAGCCTGAACTCTATATAATATAAAGTCCAAGTGTGGCTAATAAATATATATATATAGTTCTCTTTGCTGAACTCTTGAACATGAGAATCTACAGTTTCTTTCATTAACTGTCGGATCTTATGTACAAATCCTATTTATGTCAAGTATTTGAACAAGTTGATAGATTGAAAACTGAACTGAACTGAACTGAAAACTGAACTATTATTGTATGCAGCTCATATTGTTCTTTTTACCCTAAACCTATTGAAAATGTTTTTTTTTTTTTTTTTTTTTTGTGGAAATGTAGGGGATAATAAGATTGAAGTATATTATATAATGTAAGATATATATATATTATTATATATACATATATAGAAAATCTCAGGAAAGGGGAAATATATTATATAGGTAAATATACTATATACATATGTCAAAATAAAGTTAGAATGCCAGAAGATATGAATTATAAAGAAGCGGCGGTATCTGTTAGTCAAGGTCTTCTGACTAGAGTACTAACCAACCAATTGATATTTGTTGCGCAGTTTCAATTTAAGAAGGTGTACAAGAAATCAAATTTCCTAGGGTATCTGCCAGTCAGGCAACTTGCATTTAATTTTTACCAAGTACTTGCTGCTCGATTAGTTCTTATTTACAACAACTTTTAAGCAGTTTTCTATACAGTTTCCGACAACAACAGAGTTTAGGGTATATGCTAGTCAGTCACTTGCAACTCTTTGTAGTAGACACACTTTATTTGATTACATTTAGTATGAATACGTTTTGTTTGAAGCTCGCATGCAACAATTTGTACTCGCTCAAAACTTCAACTTGTTTAGGCCAGCTCAACCTTGGCATGGAGTGCGGAATATGAGCTAATGGGCCATAATAAAGGGGAAAAAAAAGGAACCACTGACCACATTAACGCGCCTGGCTGGCTGGCCTCGTGGCACAAATGCACAAATTGCATGTGGCAGGACATTTGCTGCAGCGGCAGCAGCAGTTAAAGTCGAAAGGAAGCAACTACAGCAATGCGAGTTCAGCCCAAATCGTAAATACGCCGGGGCGCAGCTCTTAACAATGACTGAGAACAATAGCTAAAGACTTCTACCCGCTCTCGAGTGGGCAAGCTGAGCTGGTTTTGACGGCACTTAACCTACTTAACTGAGTTCGCTTTTGATGCTTTCATTTTACGAAAAAAAAAAACTCAACTCGGGCTAGCTATGATCTCATATCCATGCGACGCTCCTTGCTGCGTGTGACCTAAATATTCTCCTGCTTTAGCTGGCTCTCGGGGAGGGTGCTAAACAATTACAACCTATTGATTTTTTGTCTCCGGTTTCTTCACTTCATTTACAGCTGCAAACAAACACCGGAACTGCCAAAAGAAAAGACTGACATGTTCTAGTGGGTTAAGCGAGACCCGCACAGAGCACATTCAAGGACCAAAGCCTTTAAAACTCATTCCGAATATGTTTGAATAGCTTAGAAGAACAAACCGTAACCGCAATGTTTCTGCCTGTCAAATCGAATCAGTAAGTAAACTATATAATTACATATATACGCGTGTATACAAACATATATAAAATGTTTTTGCTTTGGAGCTGTGAGCAACCCCCAAAACATTGAGCATTTTTGGGGAGTCTGTTTGCATTAAACAACCCCCAAGCCAGTCATCAACTGCCGTCTGGCGTCATTTTGTCGCCACATCAAATGTAGCAACATCATCAACATCATCATCATCATCATCATCATCATCATCTATCTACTTAATTTCAGATTTTATACATATGTATATGTGAAATTTGATTTAAAGACCTTAATTTGATTTATGTTTTGCTATCTCGTGCGCTTGCAGCACCGCCGAGTCGAGTGGCAACAATGAGGATGTCACCACCACCAGCAACAATTCCACACAAACGCCCAGTGATCTGAGCCCACCGGGTCCCAATGAAGAGGTGCTGCCACAGGCGCACCATCAAAATCCGGGACACTGCATCGCCTCCTTTGCTGCCATCAATCAGATGAGAAATAATGCACAGGTGAGCAAAGAGATAAAGATAAAGACTTAAGTAATTCTCTTTGAGGTTGAAATATGGAGGAATAGAATAAGATTCGTAATGCTCTATGGGGAGCGAAGAGAATTGTTGATCTATATGGGTATAATATACCTACCTAATAGACCTAAGAAGTTTATTAGAGCTTTCATTCCATCCTTACTTGCTTGCTGCAATTTTTCCTTCTTTATCCTTTTAGGTGTTGAGATACTGTTGCATAACATATTGCTGACCCTTAGGATCCCTTGAATAGTTTTAAATATATGGCCAAATATATATACAAAGTTTGTAAGGACATGCTGCACCCTTGCAGTAGAGAATTTACGCCACATCCCATTAAAGTTTCAAGGCTTCAACTTGTCATTCAAGGATTTTCAGTACTCCATCAAAAGCTCCTCTAACTTTTGCAAAAACTTTAGCTCAAAAAAAAGAGCAATAAAAAAACGTAATTAATCCACATTAGTTCGTCCTTTCAGCCACAAAAAAGGCAAAACTTTCTGATGAAGAATTAGCAATAAAAAAAGAACGAAAGTTCTTCTATCAGCACATGAAGAGTCTTTTATATTAGTCGTATCCTTAGTATTTACTGTCAAACAAATTGTGTGTCAAACTAATTGAGGTCATCGGGACTATGAACTGGCCACAGGACATGAAAATAGTTTGTCTAACTTCGGAGGCATTTCGGCATTTTGTTTGTGCTTTTTGTGTCATTTGCTTGGCAGCTGTAGCTAAGGCTGAAATGGGACCTGTCCTGGATATCCACAATGATTTGCCAGGCAATCAATTGCCTTGATGTCAATGAACCCAACGCACCATATGCCATTGTGCTGCCTTGGTATATAGTAGAGTTGAGAGTCATTTTACTGTTAGGCATTTTTTTCTAGTAGCCATGACTCGTTTAATATTCCCAAGGATTTTCCCCAAATGAAGCACTATAGATTGCCATTCAAGGAATTTCTGTATATCATGTTTTGAAGGGCTCAATCAATAAAGCTATTTTAGCTGTTAATTCAAAAGAAAAACCCGCTAAATGCTGCGCCTGTTGGGTATGCAACGGAATACTTCTTTGAATTTTGAATCGCTTGGTATTTCTGCTACAGGTTGAAATATTAAGAAAAGAAAATCAAATAATAAAAGGTTTTATTTTTGCGAATTTGTATTTAATTTATTTTTATTATTATATTATTATTTTTATACACATTTTGAGTGGCATAGAAATTTTTACAATAGATAGATTTCTAAATTTCTGCCACAGCCATTAAAATTCAGCAGCATTTTCATATAAGTTGCGTTCATATTTGATATAAATAATATATATATTTGATATAAATAATGTATATTGTGCATAAATTTATGACCCTCGTTACTATTAGCTCTCTTTGAAATGAATGACTCCAATAAATTGTTCTCTCTTACTAATTTCAAAATTAAACAGATTTGGTTATGATAGAATCTTTCTTACTAATTTTAGAATTAAATCAATTCAGCCTTGACAAATCTAGAATCACTTGAAATTGAAGCTTTTAACCATTTGACAGAGGGCATCTACGATAGCAGACCTCTTTCGATCCGCACAATTAATGAAATTACTATTTAGCATAATTAAGATTCAGCAATTTAGTTTTTGCGTGCTGCCAAGTGAGCCTCTCATACGGCTTGCTGCACAGGGCGTATACATAATTTTTAAACATTTTATTTTTTGTTGGGCAGAAATTAATTGCCTAAATGACAGTGTGACAGACGTGTCGTGCCGCCCAGAGGGCAGCAGCTGGGTGAGCTAATAGAGTAAATTGTCGTTTACTGATAAAAGTATAAAAAGCAACAATAACAACAACAACAACATTTATTTGCTCAGCGGGTGTTTGGCCTTAAAACGCGACTCCGCCCTCAGCCGCATGACGTGTGCGACACAAATTTAAATAAAACAAATATATATATAAATATGCATATATATATACGATATCCAGCAATATAAGAGATTGCTACAAATTATTGCAGAGCCATTAAATATAGATATTAATCGAGTGCAGTGACTCGGCAAGTGGCAACGCGCGCGCTGCTTCATCAAAGTTATTTATGACGAGACGCATCGAGTGTCTGGCACTAGAAGTGGCAGCGATTCACTTGTGGGGCTTCAATAGGGATAACGCACAGTGGTGCGGTAGTCGATGAAAATTGGATGAAAGCCTTGCGAAGATATTAATTGATTGAAATTGTATAAAATCTCTAGAATTTAAATAGAATTTGAAGCATATGGCTTTTATTTAAATTTTTAGAAACAGAAAAAAAATTTGTGCTATAAAATTTATTTCTAAAATTATTTTACGCCGATGCGAAGCATATATTTGACTATATTCTATATAAAATGTAGAATTATATATTTTACTATATAATAAACATTTTAAAAATGTTTGATTTCCATTCTAAACTGTCGGAAACTTTTGCAATTTATTAATATAAATTTTGGATACATATTTAATAGTTACCCTGAGCTCTGCGCAGATTTATGTTTTTAATTACTATAATTTCAATTTATAAAAATAAATTGCAAATAAGCAACAAGTAAAGTGAAAATAAATAGAGTAAAACGATTTAATAATGGCTGTGGAGTGTAGCACTCCTGCTACAGCCGCTTTTCCAATCATCCCATTCCCTTTTTGCATTTTCAATTACCACCATTTTCGTGCCACTCCAACCCACTGTGCGCTCCCTTCGCATATGCTGTTGCTCAGACTGTGAAATTGAGCACGCATCTCCGTTCAGGACTTTGTTAATCGGATTTGTGTAAAACGAGTCTCTGTATGCGCCTCGCGCCTTGCCGCCTTCACGCCTTGTGCTTCATGTGTCAATGATATTTGTTGCCTTTTGCTTCTCCTGCTTGCAGCTCTGCGATGTGCGCCTCGAGGTGGGCGGCGATACCATCAATGCGCATCGCGTGGTGTTGGCTTCCGTCTCGCCTTACTTCTATGCCATGTTCAATGGTAAGTGAAACGGTTCAAGGATTTCAAAGTGGGAGGCAGAACATTAACAACTTCTTTTTTTTTATTTACAGACGATATGCTCGAACGTACACAGGGCTTGGTGCGGCTGCATGACGTGGACAGCTCGGCGTTGCGTCAGCTGATCGACTACACCTACACAGGCGAGATAACCATAACGGAGCAGAATGTACAGGTGCTGCTGCCCGCTTCGGGTCTCCTGCAGATGCATTCGGTGCGCGAAGCTTGCTGCAAGTTTTTGCTACGTCAACTGCATCCATCCAACTGCCTGGGCATACGCAGCTTCGCCGATGCCCACTCCTGCAAGGAGCTCCACACACGCTCCCACAAATATGCGCTGCAGAATTTCCAGCAGGTGGTGGGCACGGAGGAGTTTCTGCTGTTGCCCTTCGAGGAGGTCAAGGAGTTGATATCGAACAGCCAGCTGAACATTAGCTCCGAGGAGAAAGTGTTTATGGGCGTACTGAGCTGGGTGAAACACGATCTTGCCAAGCGTCGACTGCACATTGCCGAGCTCATGTCGCATGTTCGCCTGCCTCTGGTCAGTCGCGATTTCCTGATGAGCTGCGTCGAGACGGAGACACTGATGCGTGACGATTCCGAGTGCAAGGAGCTGCTGCTGGAGGCCATGAAATACCATTTGCTGCCGGAGCAGCGCAGCCTGATGGGCAGCCAGCGCACCCAGGAGCGACGACCCGAGGGCATGAGACCCTACATCTTTGCCGTCGGCGGGGGCAGCCTCTTTGCCATACACAACGAGTGCGAGGTCTATAATCCGCGCTGCAACAGCTGGTCGCCCGTGGCGCCAATGCTCTGGCGTCGCTCCCGCTCCGGCGTTACAGCGCTGCACAAGCAGCTCTATGTGGTTGGCGGATATGATGGGGTCAGTGATCTCGCCACGGCCGAGTCCTACAATCCGTTGACCAACAAGTGGAGCAACATCACGCCGATGGGCACCAAACGCAGCTGCCTGGGCATCTGTGCATACGATGGCCTGATCTTTGTCTGTGGCGGCTACGATGGCGCCTCCTGCTTGAGCAGCATGGAGCGATACGATCCACTGACGGGCATCTGGAGCTCCTGCCCGGCCATGAGCACGCGACGTCGCTATTGTCGCCTGGCCGTGCTGGAGAATCAAATCTATAGCCTGGGCGGCTTCGATTCCACCAACTACCAGTCGAGCGTGGAGCGTTTCGATCCACGCGTGGGTCGCTGGCAGCCAGTGCCCAGCATGACGGCTCGCCGCAGTAGCTGTGGCGTCGCCTCCACCGATGGCCATCTGTACTGCATTGGTGGCAACGATGGCACCATGTGCATGTCCAGCGGCGAACGATTCAATTTGCGACGCAACTGCTGGGAGCCCATAGCAGCGATGCATTCGCGCAGGTGAGCTGAACGAGCTTTTATTTTATCTGAATTTCTAATGATATCTGTGCCATTTGCAGATCCACGCATGAGGTGGTGGAGGTGGAGGGCGTGTTGTTTGCATTGGGGGGCAATGATGGCAGCTCCTCGCTGAACTCTGTGGAGCGCTACGATCCGCGGCTGAACAAGTGGAGCGTGGTGAATGCAATGGTGGCGCGTCGCAGCTCTGTGGGCGCGGCGGTGCTGGAGTGCTTCCATTTGGAGCGCGGACTGGTGCAGACGACGAACTTATGACCCCCTCCACCGCTGAGCAGCATCAGCGAATCCTTCGCCGCTGCCACAGCGAACGGCGCTAGCAGCAGCAGCGGCAGCGGCAGCGGCAGCAGTAATAGCAATGTCCATACCGGAACTCTGAATGTGCCCAGCCGGGCTGAGGCAGCTGCCTTTACGGCCAACATAGCCTTGAGCTCCTCGGCGCCTTCGGCTAGTTCCACATTGCGTCGCCACCGACGTGAAACGCCAGCGTTGGCAGAGAGCCGGCGTGCCAATAGCAACGCCAGCAGCACCAGCAGCAGCAGCAGCAACGGCAACAACAGCGAGAGCAGCAGCGTTGCTACAGGCGGGAAAACACCGGCGACCGCCTGATCCTGGTCCATGTCGAGCTGGCGACATCCCTAAGCAAAATCACACTAAACTAACATATATACAAAGCTAACCCCAACGCGCCTATGGCAGGAATTCTGATTGATTGATTGTTCGAGTTCGTTAATATATATATGATATGATATGATATGATATGATATAGTAGATATACCTATAAATGAGCATTGCTATGGGAATAGCTAATGGCAACTTAACTGAAAAATCAGGCCACCTTTTTATTGCTCAAGTAGTAGAAGATCAACAAAACAACAGCAAAAAATAATCAATTTGTATTTAAAGTGTTTGTTCCACAATTCGAAATCGAATGCACTTTAAATACATCAAGTTCTATTGTTAAGCTTATGCAAAGGATTTGATAGAGTTTATATAACGTAGGAAAACATTCCCCACCCTTCACTGGAATGCAGCTGGAATAGACTTTAGATTGTAGATCAATTACAATAGGCCTTATATTGTATAGAAATCTATGCCTTCATAAAGCCTTAATGTCTACAAAGCAGCTGTTGACAATTTCATATTCCATTTCCCCATGACTTCGGCCTTCCAGTGTATTTAGTAATCGTTGGAAAATAATTGAAATCGAAAATTTCCTCCTACTTCATGTTCCGACTCTGAAGAACTTTCCAGTACTATCATTTTCACTAAACAATTCGAAACAGTTGTGGAATTGTGCTTTACAGCCCATCTAAGCATAAGCATAAGCATAACAATATAACATATATATATAAATATACACACACATATTTCTAGTCAAGATCTCGCACGAACTTAAACCTACTCCCATATGTAATAGCGATACAAGGAAGGAACCTAATCTGCCTACAATTTACATTGAATCTATCTATACATACATATTATAAATTATACTATATATATACATAGTTATATATATATATACACCACACCACTCTCTTATGTACTATTCTTATGTATTTTATACATGCAATTATTATAACATATAAGTAAATGTTTCGTATTTGATGAAATTGAAAACTTCATAGTCAATTTTTCCAGGGGTCCACGAATTGAAGATTTTTATAGTTATTTGTATATATATATATATATGATATATATATTGTCTGTGTAGGTTCTTGCTTTGTACTGGGGCTTTGAGTTTTTGCTTTTTTGTTTCTGTTGGTATCCTCATGGGCCGATCATTCAGAGCATGCGGTCGGCGGTGCTGCGTGCCACATCGCCCACATTCGCATTCGAGTCGACGGCGGTTCCTATTTTGCGTGCGTCTAGCCAATTCTTGGGCAAGCCGGTGCCAACTGTGAAAGGTGTAAGGTTTTAAGGTATTTAGGAAAAGAAATGTATGTTGTTGTTTTAAACATCAATTTGTTGCTTTGAGGGTTTTCGACATGGTTTTTCTCAATGCGCATTTATTAACAGTTTTTTCTTTATTCTTGGTGAACTCTTGAATGGGACAAAACGCTAAATGCTGCAGCAGTAGAGCCGCTTGCCACACACCTGTGTGTACCTTGCTTCGTATCAGTTCAACAATGCGACAACGATATGAAATGAAGTTGTTGTCGCATTGCAAACTGAATGCAAAAATGATCAAAAATTACGGGAAGCAAAGGTAAACCGAAGGCGGGCAGCCGAAAAAAAAGCAGATTATATATGTATATAACTAAACGGAACTTAGGCACTAGGCTTATTATATGTATGCAATTCGCGTGATAAAACAATTTTAAGCAATCGCATTGAAATTTGATTTAAACAATTAGCTTATGGTATAATATATAGCCCGCTTACTTAATCCAGATGTGGAACTGCGTTTGCGCGTTTTCGCATTATAAAAAGTGGAAAGAAAAATAGAAACGAATTTGGCAAAGAGAAAAAAGAGAAATATATAGAGAGATATAAGATGAAACGTTTTAAGAAATTAGTTATACACGCTCTATATATGTAGGTAAAGGTCTAAAATTGTTTTTGGCCAATGCTCGAAACCAAAAACCAATCAAATTTTTGTGTGTTTTTCCATGTTTTTCTTTGTTTGTTTGCAACTTAAATGTTAACTCAATGACGAAAAGAGTTATTTACTTTTGTAAACCTTCTCAGTCATATCATCGAAACCTGAGTCCTGAATGTTCAACATCAAGCTATCAGCGGACAAATAAACCTTGTTCTGCGAGCTGGCAATCTGTGGAGGGAAAAGGCAATCGTAAATTCTTTGTTTCCTTTCTCCAGAGTCTTATGTGAGTATGCTTACCGTGCGGGCAATGCTCTGGGCGGCACGCAGCTTGCGCAACTTGAGATAAGCAGGATTCTGCTTAACGGCCAGACCTAAGTAAACATAACAGTTAAGGTGCAAACCAGGTGCGAAATAAGTATATATATATAAATAATAGAAGTAGTGCTAGACATATATTAAATGCCTAGCTAAATGGTTTGTTTTGTAAAAAGGATATCATTTTAGCTGCCTCAGCTTCACCCTCAGCTTGGACAATTTTCTGTTGTTTCTCCTGCTTGGCACGCTCCACAAAGAAGACAGCGCGCTGCGCCTCCTGCTGTGCCACCTGTTTGGCCTCAATAGCTGCCGTATATTCCTTGCCAAAGCTCAGTTCAGTCAGCGAAACATCATCCAAGATGATATTAAAGTCACGCGCGCGCTCCACCAACTCCTTGCGTATCAGCAGCGAGACCTAAAAAAAGGGAGTTAATTAAGGTTGGAGAAATTAAAGAGAATTGCGCAATGAGCGGAACAGTTTAAGAGTAAGCAATCTTCATTCTTCTTCTTTTGATCGTATTAGGCTTGAGGGCGATACGCGTTGAGAGAGCGAGTGAATATGGAGGTCTAGCAAATACTCAACATCGTATGCGCTATAAAGAGCGAGGGAATAAGGAAGCCTACCGAGTGCTCAGCTGAGCATTTGCTAGGCTTCCACTCTCTCTCGCTCCCTCCACGTAAGGGGTGGAAGTTGCTGCAGATATTTTGCATTCAAGCAAAACTACGCTCTACAGCCCATCTCTATGGAGCTTCTCTCTACATACCTGTTGACGTTGTGTAATCAGCTGGGAGGCATTGAACTTGGCAATAACGCTCTTGAGCACCTCATTGCAAATGGAGGGCAACACCTTCTCATCGTAGTCAACGCCCAGTTGTTTGTGCAGGAACGGTAAATTCAATGAATCCGGACGCGACAACACACGCAACGATATATTGATCATTTGCAAATCTTTTGAGCCGGTAGGTGATGAAATTTTACGGGGACGCGAGCGGATGTCATAAATAATTGGATATTGGATCCATGGAATGCGCACATGCAGACCCTCAGAGTAAATGTCATTCTGGATGCCACCCAAGCGGCTGAAGATGATCGCGCGATGACCTCCCTCCACTGCAAAGAGAGAAAAAACATTTAGAGTTGTTATGCAACAGCGAACGAGTGTGCCACAGGCATTTGCTTCAAATGTTATCAATAAAACTGCAGCTCCAATTGGATTATATTTCCAATAGCTAACTGGACCTCATTCAGGTGCTACTGGAAATGCATTGTGCAAGCCTTGAAATTAGTTACGAAATTCCACCACTATCACAGATACACATACATACGCTCACACAGCCAAAGCATATAAGAGGCAGTTTGAGGTTATGTGCACATGCCGCTATATAAGTCTTGTTTTTCATGTTTATGTTATATTTTAGATTGATTATAGTTGTTCCGCGTACTTACCGGTATACAAGGACTGACTGACACCATAGGCCGCA
Organism: Drosophila mayaguana; assembly: GCA_037075325.1. NCBI lineage: Eukaryota > Metazoa > Arthropoda > Insecta > Diptera > Drosophilidae > Drosophila > Drosophila mayaguana. The sequence goes on along the minus strand of JBAMCG010000040.1, from coordinate 18,273,554 downwards.
GCGCCGACAGCCGCCAATAGCTTCAGCCCAATGCCCAGACCAGGTGGGCCACCTTTGCCCAGCTTGCCCGCTAAATCATTAAGTTTGCTCTGCGCCATTGTGTGTGTGCTATTTGTAGAAAGTAAAATGTTTAGTTATACAATTGCTAAATAATTTAAAGCAGACACACTTTGTTGAAAAAATGAAATAATATGAGTTTCTCCTTACAAATCAGATGTGTGAGCAAACCTTACGCACGCTATTTACTTGTCAGTGTGTAATTGGTATCGTTTCCATGCACAGCACCTATCGATAGATATCGAACTTTGTTACTCAATATATATATCGAGTATTTAGGATAGTGACAACTCTGCGCTTTTCGCGCCTTGTATATTTTTACTTCTTGTGTATTTAATATAAAGTAATTTACAATCAGTTCATTCATATATAATAAAGTGTTAAAATCACATAAACTGTGTCACATATTCGTTACGTTGTGCAGCTCATTGCGGCCAAAGTTCGTGTCGCGCAAATAGTGCACCGTGGAATCATTTATAAGCGACATAACAATCGCTTTCAAACCCAAAATGGAGGCCAATTTATACTTCAGTGTAACGGATCGAATGAGCTCTACCAAATGAGTTAGGGATATATCATATTTGGCACTTGTTGGATTGTTTTGTGTGTGCAATATGTATCTGAAATGGAAGAGGCCATTAGAGGCGTTGGTGAGTTTTATTTATATGTTTCTTACCCATTGACCACCTGCTCAATAACGCTGTCGCTGATGCGCTGGTGACTGAGATATTGCTGCAGGTAATTGGCCCTTTGCAGTAGCACAAATTGTGTTAACAATGTTTCAGTCCAGTTAATATCGTAGCCATAGGCGCGACTTAATATGAGTGTTTGAGGTACGCTGAGAGAGATAAATAAACACATTTTATGATACATACATATATAGATTGATACATAAATTATAGATTAGATTAGATAGATAAATGATAAATTAATAGACTTTCCAAATGTTCATAACAGAAAGGTCTAATTAGATATATTCAACATAGCGCCATGTCTAGTTGGCATAGGTGATGTCAATAATCTAATTGGCTTATCCAATTGGAACGCACCTCAATTGCTGGTTGACCAGCTCGCGGAATTGTTCTCGTGTTTGCACGCCAATGACACTGATGCAGAGTGGTGAAGAGCTGCCGCTGCTGCTGCTGCTGCTATTAGCACCTACTACTGCTCCGCCGCCTCCTCCCCTTCTCTCCATCGCCTTGTTACACAGATCCAGTTGCATGGCCACCAGCTCGGCGCGCGCCACGCTCTGCTGTGCCAATCTCAGTTTGTTGTCCAGCAAATAGTTCTCGGTGGCGTGCGTATAGTTCTCCAGTGCCTGCTGCAGCTGCTGCTGTAGCTCGTGGCTGCACTTGAGCTCAGCTGTGCCAACGGTTGCCGTGCTGCGCACTCGCTCCAAGACCAGCTGCGCCTCATTCGACCACATTTCCGCCAGCTCCTTATACATCAGAAAATGATGCGCAGCGAGATGCAGCAGCTCCTTGCTGTTCTTGGGATTGTACTCCCGCAGATAGCAGAGTATCGCCTGTCTTAGTCCACTCTTCTGATCCTCATCGAATTGGCCCAGCAGCGACTCGAATTGTTCATTCTCAATCAACGCATCGAAGCAGTAGAACATCTCTCTGTACCGTGCAATGCCAATGAGCAGGCGAACGATTAGGGACCACGACTTGGCCTTGGTAAGCTGTCCATTCAGGTGCTTGGCTCTCTCCAGCACATTGGCAATGCCCTCCATGGAGCACTCGTGCACAAAGCACAAATGCGCCTTGATCAGGAGCTCCACATAGATTTGATTATGTTTCTTGCTGGAGAGCACCTGCGGAATGCCCGTAGAGCTGACCGCATTGTGAGTGTGCGGCAGCCCGTAGAGTGTTATGATTCCGGAGAGCAGCTCGAAGGCCTTGCTCTGCACATAAGGCTTGTTATCCTGATAGCGCCTATAGGCCTTCAGTGCATCACAATACTCCAGCAGGCAATTGCCCAGCAGCGTAGTGTTCGGAGTCAACTCCAGAAACAGATGGAAATCCCGATCGATATTATGACCCCAGAGGTCGGCGTTGCGCGGAGCATTGCGTGGCTGCTGGCTGGCATGGAAGATGTAGAAACGTGGACGCAGAATGCAGGTGGTTAGCTCCAGGGCAAGGGATTCTGCGATCTGAAATCGATTGAGGAAGCATTAGCAAGCATTCAATATAAGATTATAAATGGATTAGCAATTCAATATAAGAGTTATTGCAGACTCTAGAAATAAAATACAAATAAGACTCTACCTCCTGATGTGTCTGCCTTGTGGATATATATATATCGCTGACCACTAGCAGTCGCTGCAGACACTCCTCCTCGGCGGCGCTCTTGAGCAGCACACTGACATCTTTGGTGCGCAGCACGTCCAGGTACTCCTTGTCCAGGTACATGGCCGTGCGATAGGCCAGTACAATGCGTCGCCCCAGCTCGACGCCGTGCTTCAGCTTGGAGCCAATGCCCAGCAGCGTTTCCAGGGTCTGTTGTTTCTCCTTCGAGGGTATTTCCTCGAACTCGAGCGTGGAATAGCTGTCCGAGAGATCGCTGCTGCAACGATTCATGGGACTCTGATTAAGCGTCAGACGATTGAACTTGGGAAAGGCGCTCTTCTCAATGTCGCTCAGCAGCTGGCGTTCCTTGTTGGACAGATTCGCGATGCTCGTCATGCCCTCGGCCAGAGCCATGGCAAAGACAATGAAGCACAAATCATTTGGGCGAAACTCGAACAGCTCCTGCAAACGCAGTGCCTCCACAATGTCACCTTCATCCAAGAGTAGATTCAGTAGGTCAATCAAACGCTGCTCCATCTCGGCTGTGAGGTGGGTTTTGTTGGCAATGCTCAGGTCATCGATGCCAGCCAGCTCCTTCAGCTCCGAGAAGGATTTGTAGAGCACGCAACGCTCCTGCCGCATTATCTGCTCAAAGTACTCGGAATGATAGATCTCCACAGTTTCCAGGAGCTCCGCCTCCAGCTGCAGATAGCAGACCACCATGTCGTACTCTATCTGATCCCTGTCAAAGGATTCGTTGGGGAACAAATGATGCTGCTTGATCACTCCCAGCGAGCTCTGCAGCAGCTCGTAGCGACGTCGCAGCTGCGTCTCCGGCTGCTGGGCAGCAGCGGCCTGCAGCAGAAAGTTCACCAGAATAGCTGGCGGCAGAGCATGCTGTTCGATCTCCTGCTCATATTGCTCGTGCTGGCGCAGCTCACCCGCCTCCAGCTCGGCCAGCCACTTAGCATAGACGATGTCCGCCAGCGGCAGCTGCAACAGCGTCGCCAGCTGCAACGCCTGCTCATAGGCCTTCGCCTCGGTCAGCGCATCCACCAGACGCTTATACTCAAGGCTATCGCGCCGCACCAGTTGCTCGTAGTCAATTCCCAGCTGACCCAGCCAGGGCGCCGCCACGCCAAATATCCGATGCAGCAGGCAAAAATCCAGCAGATCACAAATGTCGCCCACATCCGAGCGGCAGATGCAGTCCAGAAACTTTTGCTGCTGCAGAACGCAGTCGAAGTTCGTCTGTAGCTGCAGCAGGAGCAGCCCAATGCAGCGCTGCATCAGCTGTTTACGTGGCAGCGGTTCGCACAGCGGCAGCTGCACTGCATCCTGGCTCCAATTGCAGAAGAATTGACGCAGCTCCAAAATGGTTGAATCACTAAAGTCCTGCCGTTGTGCGGTTAGTTGCAGAAAGCGACACAGATAAAGGAAGGAGCAGTGCTGCAAAGGGATACAAAAAAATACTAATAATACAAGTAAAAACGTTAGCACTCCCCCAAAGGATCGTACAAATTGGGTCATCCATAAAGGAAGCGATTATTGCATAAAATCAATATACTCCTCTCCCATTCATTAATGGGTATAGGAAGTGCATGCTTCTCTTGAGGGTTACCCCAACACTACTTACTGGCTGAAATATGCAGAAGCTGTGCAGTAGCGCATTCAGTTGACCCGCCTTGACGGCGCCACTGATCACAAACCAAATGAGCTCCGTCTGCTGCAGCGGCTCCTTGGCTTTGCTGCACTGCTGGAGCAGCTGCGGCCACTGTCCGCTGGCCACGACTAGCCACAGCAGCCAACACCAGTCGCGATTCTGTTCGCTTAGCGTGGCCGCCAGGACAGCCAACACGGGCATTTGCTGTCGCACACAATGCTTGAGCAGATTGAGGCTGCTGCAGTGATTGGCGCTGCTCTGCAACAGCTCCACCAGGCGCGCCAAACTGTCGATGGATTCCTCCGGCAGACTGTTGCTGCTGCACAGCACCAGGGCAAACAGATCCGGCTGCGCATTGTGCGTGAGGAGATTGCACAGAGATTGTCCATTGAGATGTTGGAGCTGCTGCAGATTGCCATCCAGGCCGGAGCTGTGCGAGGAGTTGGTCATGGTTTCTTGTGAGGAATGGGTGGGTCCATCGCTGCGTCGGTTGCCAGCGCGCTTGTGCTGCCGCTCGTGGCCGCATTCATGGCTGAGCGCGCGCAGCATATGGATGCCCAGGGACTGGCACTTGAAGTGCGGCAGGAGTTGCTTCAGTTCGGTGAGGGGCAGCTCAAAGAACTGGAACAGCAGAAGCAGCTGCCACCAATCGTTGTGTGCCGCAAAATGTTGCAACAGTGCCGCCGGCCATTTGCCGTGGACGTTGCGCGCCGCCAACCGCATCAGAGCTTGATAGGATTCTAGAGGGAACTGCTGCGGTTGCTTGACCAGCTGTCTCACCAACGCTTCATCCCATTGCTTCAGCTGCTGCGTATAGCTTCCACATGTCGCAGCCGGTGGCAGCTGCCGCTGCAGATGCAAATAGCTGCGCAACGATTGCGTATCAAAGTCCAACATCTCACAGCAGGCGACGCAGTGGGTCACCAGCTCCTCGTCGCCGGCGTGCTGCAGCGCCAACTGCGTGGCCGTCTCGCACGCATGGAACAGCTGAGTGCGCGTGATCTGGCCATACAGCTGTAGCTGCTCCAGGATCAGGAAGTAGACAGCATACGCGCTCCTGTGCTGCTTCAGGTAATGCGTGTAGTTCAGCTGCGCCTTCCTCGCATAGCGCTGACTCAGCCGGCTGTTGGAGAAGCTGACCAGCTCGCCATGGCCGGCAGCGAGATTCACCTGCTTGAACTTGTGAAAGAGCTCCTGTGCAGTGGGCAGAGCGGTGCAGCCACTTGAGCCATGATTCTCGAAGCGTTGCATCAACGAGTTCAAATAAGGCACGCGACGCAAATTGCTGGAGGAGAGGAACCCCTCCAGGGAGCGCACGCTGGGCTCGTGGCAGAGGAAGTCGTAGAAGGTCAAGAGCGGCTGCTCCTGCAGCGAATCCTCGCCATGATGAGTGCGCTCCAGATAGCTCTGAACGCTCTGCGAGATCTATAAGTAGAGGAGAGCAACAGTAATATGAGCTGGAGTTGAATGGAAGTTAGAGGAAGAACAAGTCTCTGACATACCAGTTCAAAACCAATCCGTTCCGTTAGATCGTGCGTCTTGAGATCAATGAGCAGCCTGAGCAGCGGCTCGTTCTCGCCCACCAGCTGCTGCTCTAGCGAAGGAATCGGCACACAGCGCAGCAGGAGCAGCGAGTGATAGCCGCGCTGCAGCAGATGCTTGGCCAGGGGCAACTGGCTGAGCAGCGGCTGCTGCTGCTCCAGGCACTGCATGGTGCAGAGGCGACGCAGCAGGGTGGACATGTCCGAGGTTTCGGCTGGAAAGAAGTAGCCAGCGTGGGCAAAATGATTGCGCAGTCGCTCGCAGGGATCCTTCAAATGGGTCAGGGCATATTCATACATAGATGCCTCGATTTGCCACCTGGCAAAGGCCTGCTCCAGAGGGTCTTGCTCCAACTGCTGAGCGACAGCCTGGCACCAGCGACGCAGCTGGCGCTGTTCTCCCGCATCGACGAGATGCTGCCAGACGAGCTGTTTGTTGAGCTCCGGCAGCAGCGCCTCGTTGCCATTGGCAAAGTAGAGTTCGACGAGCAGCTGCTGCAGCTTTTGCTCCGGCAGCTTCATCAATGCCTCGATATGAACACGTGGCAACAGATCCTGATGCTTGGCCTGCAGCTCGCTGCACTCGCGCAGCTGTTGCACCAGACACCAGTAGTAGTCCAGCATCGGTTGCTCCTGCTCGTACAGCTGCGGTTCGCGGCCGCGCAAATGGTCTAGCACAAATTCACTCAGATCTGGATCGTCGCACTCGCAGGCATATTGATAGAAGAAGCATTTCACATCTCGCTCCACATTTTGGAGCACAGTTTCCGCCTTGCACACGAGTCGCTCGGAGAGCAAACGCTGCACATAAGCCTGTACGACATCATGGAAATAATGCCTGTACTCGGGTACGGGTATCTTTCGTTTGCCAGCCCAATATTCTATGCACAATTCGATGTGCTCGCCCTTGGTGGCCACCTCCTTGATGATGGACACCTCGCTGATGCCTGACCAGCTTTTAAATATCTTGACTCGTGCGTGAACGTTGTTCATCGTGAATGTTTTTGATAAGCAAATTTTTATGGGCGTGAATTTTCACATTTTCACGACACTGGCAATGATCTTTGTTTCTTTCTTCTTCTTTGTTTGTGTACACAACCACCAACGATAAGCAACAGTTATGTTTATCTACGAACAGCTGTTAAGCTGAGCAGCGCTGCCAGCTGTTTGAAATGTATTTTACGTACATTTTGATTTTCTTTGTGTGCGGCGATATTTTTATCGGTTTGTAAATCAGCTGTTGTGCAAGCAGAGCTGCCACCCGGCTTATGAGTATTTGCGCGCTGAGTGAGTATTTTTTGAATGTGGCAAATATATTGATTTGGAATATTTCCATATAACTTGAAAAATACTTGTGGTATTTGTAAGCAATACGACCATAGTCAGATATTTATTAGTTCTCAATATTAAATAATACGTTAATTTGTGCAAATTTCTTTTGGTGCACTTCAAATGTTATGCTAGTTCAGCAGCGTTGCCACCTCGCCTACGACTATTGAGTACTTTTTGAATTGTGGCGGCCGCCCTATATACTTTTGTCTGCGTATCCACTTTCCAAGCTTTTTTTTGCGGTAATTTAATATCTTCATGGGTCGTCCTTGCCTTGTATGAAATTTAATAAATTGCAGGAAACGACAGCCGCTACGCAAACAAGCTGGCCAGACAAAGGTTAACCCAGACGTAGGGCTTGAGACCACACACCAGAAAAAAGACCCCAAACAAATAAAACTTAAAATGTATCTGGCAGCAGTAACAGCGAAATTCCTCGCTTTGCTTAATGTGCTCATGTTTGGGACCTTTTTACATATTCTCTTGCTCTCTCACACTTTTCGCTAGAACAAATTGTACAAGTGTCCAGCTATTGTATGTGTCTGTGCATGTGTGTGCCTATGTGTGTGTGTAGATTTGCAATTGCTAGCTTTACAACATCCGCTTTACAACCTTTGGGTGGTCCTCAAAATAAATCAGCTTACATTTCCAAGAATGTCACATTTTTACAAGATTAAATACAAAACAGAAAAAGACAAGACACTTTCTAACAAGACGGCAAGTGAATGCCGTTTATTTAACTTCTTTTTTTTTTTTTTGTCTTCAACTGCCATTAATAAATTTCACACGAATGTTTTACATGGCATTTGAACATTAAAACGTTGCTCAGCACTAAACCCTAAATTGCGTAAGCTGATATTCTTTTGCCCTTTCTTCCGCTGCTGTTGCTGCTGCTTCTTCTTCTTTTGGTTTTATGCAGCAGCATAATAATTCTTTATATTGTTGTTGCTGTTGCTATTGTTGTTGTAGTTGTTGTTACCGTTTTGGTCACTTAACAAATAGTCGAAAAGCTTTATGGGATATTGCGCTTTGCAGTTTGTTTATAAGCGGCGGGTGACTTGGCAATCCAAACCGGTTGCCCTCTCTCTATCTCTCTCGCTCTCTTTCTCTCTGCTGTGTGTGATTTATAGTTACGCACAAGCGCGCAAATCCAATTAGACGAACTGACTGAGTGACTGACTGACTGACTGACTGCCTGAGTGACTGTAGCCCGCGGGCAGATAGAGTCACAAAATGCCGCCAGGCCATAGGACGGTCGCAGTCCCAACTTATGTCTCACAAATGCTCCTCTTCTTGCCATAAAACCAACGCCAGATATATGTACATATAAATACATATATTTGAAATACAGTGAATGCTCTGCTAGCGGACAGTTGCCTCAGGCCAAATGTCATTTAGTCAACAAATTCAATCTTTTGCCCCACTTTCCCATTTCAATACTTGCCCATTCCAAGTCCCATCTTTTGCCCTACTTTTCATTAAAGGAATTTCCATTTGCCTAATGGTGGGAAATTTCTAAAACTGTCATTAGACATTGGGTTTCTTATGCTCATATGAAATTTCCGTTAACTCTCAAGGATTTCCATATTTAAATGACTTTTTTTTTAAGGGAATTAATGAACAGAGTTTGTGTATGAGGACTTTCGTAAAGATATGTCTAATATTTAAATAAATTGCTGTTGATGTAATGTATTGTAGGTACAATAATAAAGGTAGCTTTTATTATAGCTAAGCGTACCTGAAGGAGAAATACATATATGTATATTCATTCTTGGCTTTTTACAGTACCTATACTTTGAAAGAAATTTTCTGCATTAAAAATTCCCAATTCCCATATTCCAAAAAAAGTGGCTGGGCATAAATGTTCCGCCCTCTCCCATAGTCCAATAAGAAAAAAGGTTAAAGATCCCTATGGCTGTTAAATGCATATTAATGCACACATTTCCAATAGAGCTGCTCGCCTTAGCCTGATTTCACTGTAGCTAAACTTACATATAAATATATTTCAAATAGATTCGGGTCACCCGCTGTATCTACTTTTCTCTCATTTTACTTTATGTTTTTTTTTTTTCGTTGTTTTGTTTTATTTGGCTGTTTACATCATCGTTTGTCGCGCGTTTGTCCCCGTGGACGCGTGGCGGGAGGGCCAGCTTTTGTTGCATTTTTAAATATCAAAGCAAACTGCAGCATCTTTATCTAAAAGCTGAGACGCACACACACACATGATTGCATATGTATGTATGTGTGTGTGTGTGTGTCATAATACCTGGCATGCCGGGAGGGCAGCTGACAGCTGAATAACTTGGCCGCTCTGGCTGCCTGTTGCATGCAAATTTCAACATATGGAGCATTGAAACACTGCCAGCTGATGACGTCATCGGAGGAGCTCAATTGAAATGCAACAGACAGCAGGCAACAGTTGCAAATTCTGCTGCTCTCACATATATAATATATAAATATTTTATATTTATGTAAAAGGGCTGTCATTTTTTGGCCTTAGCCGTTTCCCACGTGAAATACCATTTTGATTTCATATCAGCGATTCGAACTGGAACTGGGTGTGTTTCGTTGATGTCAGCGTTTCGCACTGGAATGCTTAAATAGCAGCACCCGCTTCCACTCCCACTTCCAATGGCAACAGCGTGTAACCTTCAGCAATCGCTTGCCCAGGCATACATTCACATCTAGGGCTTTTCCAATGGAAAGTCGAGAGAGCCGGTTGGGTCAACTGTAAGAGTCGCTACTACAGATTTGGTAATGCCACTGGGACAATAGACAATAACTGATTGATAGTCGCGGCACATTCCATGTTGCCTCTTCCTCCTCCGCCACCCGGAGCAGCGGTAAACTTGTTTTTGTTTTGCAAACCACACAAAGCTAAACAAATGTGTGTGCGCCCACCAGAGCCAAAAAAAAAGCTGATGATTAATTGCAGAGGAGCTCTGCCAGCCTGCCTGCCAGGCGCGAACCAATTGTGCGTGAGTGTGCGTGCGTGAGACTGCGTATAGTTTGACCGCAAGCCGGACTGGAAGCTAGCTGGAAGCTAGCTGGAAGCTGGCTGGAAGCAAAGCTGATCTAAGCGCGCAGAGGCATGCTTAGCCGCTGAAACATCCCCGGGCTGACACCGAAGTGATGGGGCACCGACTCGGCAGGGCCCCCGACTGCATGAAATCTAAACGAGCTTTTGACTTTTTATCATTTAAAATCGGTTAATGAACTGTGCGAATGGCAAACGAAAGTTAAGAACTAGTCGAGAACCGTTCTTCTTATTCTTGACTTTTAGCATATTTTTAGCTATTGTTTTTCTCTGCCTCATCTTCTTCGCCTTTTATTGTGGCAATTTGCATGTTGCCACCTTTCGCTTGTACCGTTAGGCGATACGCTGCAAGCATTTATATGTATCTATGTATGTATGTATAGGCATAAATTAACTAGCTTAGAATGGGCTCATTAGCACCTGTTTGACATTGCGAAATTTGCATTTAACGGCCATAATCATAATCGGGCACAAATATTGGCCCAAATTTAGATTTATTTATTTCGAATATTTAAAGATGGATTGACGGCAACGTTGGTGGTCGACTCTCCTCTATCTCTCTCCCTCTGCTCTTACTCCCTCTCTCTCTCTCTCTCTCTCTCTCTCTCCTTGCTTTGCTTAATTGGAAGCGACTTGCGCTGAAAATCAAAAGTGCCAACAACAACAGCTATAGCAAACGGCAACAATAAGAAGCAGAAGAAGAAGCAGCAGCAGCAGCAGCCACACATAAATCAACTTTGAAGTGCAGCGACGCAGCGAAGGCTCAGCCTCAGTCGCAGCCTCAGCTCGGCCTTGCTTATCAACGTTTCCTTCATTTTGCGCTGCTGCTTCTTGTGCTGTGTGCTGTGTTTCTTTTTGTTTTTAGTCTTTACTTTCTTTGTTTGCCTTTTGTCCGCTTGAATTTTTGGCTAAGTGCAGTCGCGACTCGCTGCCAGCGTCGCAGTCGCCGCAACAGGTTCTCGTTGACGTGCTTGTTCTTGTTGTTCTTTAGCAAGAGCTGGACGCATAGCACGCGCAACAGGTTCTGTCCACTGCCTGATTAAGTGGCGAGCGTGTGAGCGAGCAAGCGAACGAACAACTGAGTGAGCATTTCAATATGTATGTATATGTGCGCGCGCGTGTGTGTGTGTAGTGTGTAGTGGCTCTCTTGCACGCTCTCAGGCACGCACACTTAGACACGCGGACTTGCAGGCGCGCTCACTGACAGCTGAGATACCGAGTGAGTGACTTTCAATATTACAAAAACAAAACAAAAATACCTGTTTATGCTCGTTGTTGTTGCTATTGGTATTGATTTGCTCGGCATGCATTTGCTCTCTGCTCCGTCCACTATGATAACACTAACACCCATTAGCAAACGTTTTTACCAAACAGTATGGTATGGCCTCTCATATGTAACATATTGAGAGCAGCGTCCGAATTTCCACTGGTTTTTTTCTTTGCCTACGACAAGCGACGCAGGTAAGCGCAGACTTAAGATTGCGGCTTTGTGTCTGTGTGTGTGCGCTCTCTCTCTGGGTCTCTCTCTCTTTCTCTCTTCTGTGGTTTGCGTGGCCGAAGAAAAACATTTTCGCAATCGCCGAAGCGAGAGCGTGTCTTTAAGTGTGCTCGTGTAGGTGTGTTGGACTCTGGCTCGCCGCTGCTGTTGCTGTTGCTGTTGCTGCCGCCGTGAGCTTTGCCTGATCGCGCCTCAGTCTCCAGCTATTCAGTCAGTCCACTTTTGGCTCTCGTCTCGTGCAGTTTAGCAAAGCAACAGAATAAGTAAATGCACCGCGTTCATTGGCCGCGCGTTTACGTGTACGTGTGCGTGTGTGTCGTCTAGCTGGTGTGTATATGCATATACATAAATATGTGTGTATTAGTGTGCACACAATGCAATTAATACAATGAAAATTAATATAAAACAAGAAATGAATTAATTTTCTGATTCTCTTTCTGTTTACGTACGGTTCAATATAATTGATGACAACACTTATGCGAATGCATGTGTGTGTGTGTGATTGTGTAGCTGTGTATTGGTGTTAGTGTAAAGTAAAGCAGCGACCATCACGCGTTCAGCTAGCAAACAAAAGTGCAACAACAACAACAACAACAACTGCAGAGGCCGCAAGACGAAACGGCATTTCTTACGTGTAAAATGTGCCTCAAAAAGTTACAAAATTTCAGCAAACATAAACAAAATACACCTTAAAACAAAGAGTTGAAAAATATATGAAAAAAATTGTTATTGTATAATAAGAGTATGAAAAGAAGAAGAGTCAAGAGTAGCCTTCAACGTGAACATTTCTTCCGCTTACAACGAAACTTCTTTTGCTACTGCTGCTGCTGCGCAGCTGCAGCGCTGCTAGCGTTTCTTCTACTTCTGCTGCTTCATTTGCTAGCGGGTGGCTAAAGAAGCTTCTTCTTCTTTCACTTCAACTTCTTCTACTTTTGCTGCTTCATTCGCTCGCGGGTGGCTAAGAAGCTTCTGCTGTGGATTCTGCTGCTGCTTCTGCGGCTGCTGCTTCTTAGCCAACTCCATCTTTGAGGCCAACAAGTTTTGCTCAAGCTTTTTGCTTTTTATTTGACTTTTTTTGTATCCAACATTTTCCAGACCAGTTTTTGGCGGCTGCATTTTGCCATTTTCCGCGCTTCAGCACGGCAGAGTTAGAGAGCAGAGGCTGCCGCAGTGTGAGAGGCAGCGGCAGCAGCTGCCGCCCCATTGGCAATTGCACTTGGGAAAACTCTTTCCAGCCATATAAAGCGTATACAAACATATTTGCCAAGAGCCACAACAAAGGCAGTCGGAGTACGTGTTTTGGATTATTTTAATTGGCGCCAGACGCCGCGACATGTTCACACACATACATATATATATATACATATATGTACATATAGCAATTTAAAGAAAAAAAAACAAAAATTCGAATTATATGTCTTTGGGTTCAGCTTTTTTTAGCCAGCGCTTGAATGGACCAAAAAAACATGTAGAACTGATAAAATAATAAGAGCGGGAGAGAGAAAAAGAAACAAAACTAAAAACGTTAGAATCCGAATGACTTTAGGTACAGGTGTGTAATAACTGTTAATAGAATTTTAAGCCAAACATGTGCTAGCTGCAGCTAAAACGATATGTGGGCAGTTAAAGTCTTAGAGAATATATGTATATAGTATATAGCAAAATTCGATTCGAAATGAATCCATAAATATATTTAACTAAAAAAAGTTGTTAATTAAAACTTTAAATATACAGCAATTAGTTACAAATCTTTAGAGTGTGATTGCCGCTATACCTAAGTGTTAATTTATTGTATTTAAGCATTTTAGAGACATGAAAAGAGCCAAAAATATTAATTTTATGGGCTTAACTAAAAATTCTCTTCTGAATATGTTGGTTTTACAATTTTAGAGATATTTTGTCTTTGTAATAATTTTTTATATATACTTGCATCAAAAATTGTTGTGGCTTTATTCACTTACTTTCCTATATAATTATATATACATAGCATAAAAAGTTATACAATTGTTTGTTATAAAATCATAATGATTTTAAACGAATTCAAATCCTACTCAATTGAAAAATAGATGGATTCATTATAATATTTATAGTATATTGACGACGTTTAAAATTATATTTTTAAAATTTGTTATTCGTTAATCGAAGTCTACTTTAAATATAGTTCCTATAAAAACAAAGCAAATAGTTTGATTAACTTAAATAGCACTTGTTCTCTAGGGAGCTCTATTTATTTGCATTTCAGTCGAGTCATGTTGAAACTTCCTAAAAACGGTCTATATAAACCCGGAAGACTTTTGCTCAACACACAATTGAAGCGCGCAGAACTTGATAATTGCTGCTCTTTTTTTGCGGGTTTTAATTTTGGATTAATGAGTGGAAAAATTTACATGTGGCTTAAGAGTGGGAGAACGAGTGAGAGAGAGAGAGGCAGAGAGGAAGTGGGTGAAGAGCGGGCGAAAAAGGCAGAGTGAAAGATAGGGCGACAGGTATTATGCCGATGTCAGCTGCTGATAAGGTTTGATAAAAAAGAAACGTACAACAGAAATATAATTCCCAAGCATTAAGAGATATGGAGGGAGGGCACCGGGAGAGAGACAAAGAGAGAGAGAGAGAGCGAGAACAATAAATAACATTCAATTGCAATGGGACAAATGAAAATAGGAATCGAAAAGTTCAGCATTCATAGTCAACCAAAGAATAACAAATATACATATATATATATACATATATATATATATATATATATATATATGTGTGTGTGTGTGTGTTTGAATAACGGGTTGGGGGTCTGGGTTCAATACACCCCGTCATCCCAAAAATATGTGTATGCGTGCATGTGAGATTGATTGAATTATAAATTGAGCCACGGAGACGAAGACGATCGAAGTTTCGTTTCAATTAAAAGCATGCAGCGACCTTGCCAGCTGTAGCTAAGTGGTTTGCTGTACAGTGAGCACTGCATATATAGACTATATACTACAAGATTTGCAGATATATTGTTTAATAAATATAGTAATTTTTTCATAGATTGCCTCAGTCTAAAACTGTTTATTTTCGACAGTACTTACTGTATCTACCTCTGATTGGTTATCAAAAAATACAGTGTTTGCTCTGAGAGAGTTACTACTGTATCAGTATTCCTATCTGATAGATTGTGTGGCTGAGTAGCTAGCTAGCTGTATCTGACAGATTTCCCATTTTTATGTTCGTAGAGTTACTACTGTATCTGTATCTGAAGGATTGGTTATCTGATAGATTGTCACTCTCAAGACACTAAGTATCTTATGGATTGTTTATTCGATCTATCTATCTATCTAGCTATTTGTATCTATTTCAATATCTAATAGATTTAATATATAATTCTTGTCATTTGCAGCGTTCATTCTGCTGAGTTTCTACTGTATCTGTATCTGATGGATTGTGTATCTGAGTAGCTGCATGTCAGGCAATCATTGGCAACCAGTTTTTCTGTTGTTGTATTTGTGTTTTTTTTTTTTTTTTTTTTTTTGCTCCATCTTCGTGCTGTCTGCGTATGGAGCAGCATTCTCTTTTATCTTATCTCGTTGGGAGCGTCAAAGTAAGAGCCTGGCTAAGTCGAATTTTAATCTTATCTGTCAGTCACTAAGTAGTGCAAACAGCAGAAACAGAAAAAAAAAAATACAAAACAAAAATAATAATAACAAACGAACATCAACACGAGCAATTCAAAAGTATTTCTCGAGTGCGTTGTCATTGTAAATTGTTCAGATATTAAAACAAAAAACAAAACGAAAAACGTAAAATTATTTCCTTAAAAGTACAAACAAATACGATTATATATCGTTCATTATGTGAAGAGTTTAAGCTCGGTTCGCCTTGTGCGAGCTCAGCAGAAACCGAAAAAAACATTTCTGGCAAATTGCGCCCTAAATTTTGGAACAGTTAAGCAAATAGCAAACAGAGATACTTAGGTAGAACCCAAGAAAAATTTGTTGTCTGAATTCCCCAGAAATGACAAGATCATTGTGAATTAGCCATTTAGACTGGGTGAATTTTTATAGCTGTTAGCTGTTAGTATATACATATATAGGAAATCTATTTGGTCAAATGGGATATCTTCTGTATCATTTTGCAATTTTTCAACCTAGTTACAAATTGACAGTAAGTTTTTATCATTTTCACATTTTCCAATCCTTTTCAAAGTAATAATAATTTTTTAGATTTTTTCAGATTTATATGAAAACACATGTTAAATATATATAAAATTGATTAAAACTATAAATAAAAATGCATATTCAAAACAGGAATTATTATTATTATTATTATTATTTTATTTTATTTTTTTTTTTGTCAAGCCAGATTATTTTATCGCATTTTTTGTTGAATTCTTCAAATTAACTGAAAACAAAAACAATGAAATATTTAAAATAGCTATACAATTAAAAATATAATATTTATTTTAATATTATATAATTGACATCTTACTATTTCTTCAACTAAAGTCAGTATCAAATTTTAAATATTTTTTGTGTACTATAAACATCTGATTATTTTCATATTGCTTGTAGTTTCTGTTCTTTAAATATGAAAAATGTCATTTTTAAAACATGTTTTGGATTAGCATTTGATAAGATACCTAGTTTTATGTTATTTTTAAATTTAATCTGTTTTTTTGTTTTTGTTAATTTGATGCGCAGCTCTGATAAAGTGAGTGCTGAAAATAATTTCAGTGTGATCAAAATAAAACAAGGGCTAGATGCGATGAGTAGAGAGTTAATTACATATATATATATATATATATATAAATAAATCAGTGTACATACATATATAAATAAATATATATAGAGCTATGAAGATTTGCAAAGAAAATGCCTTGGATATCTTGTTTTCATCAGCTTTCTGCTGCAATTGTTATAGATTTTATAGATATATTATGTAAACTATATTTAACATCTTAAAAGCAAATGTTCTACGTATATATATGTATATGTATGTGAATACATATCTAGATATAAAATTTTCCCAAGATCTTAATAGGTTTTTCTAGTCATAATTGCGAAAATATATTGTCGCACATCTGGCAGGCATATACATATATATCTATATAGTTACTAACTAGTTTGTTTTTCTTTATTATAATTATTTCTGAATTTCCAAGTGCAGTCTCCACCTCCTTCACCCTGCGCATTCCTCTTTTTCTCTCTTTTACTTCCCTCCCTCTGCTGCTTTCTCCAACTCGCTCTGCCTGCTCTGCTCCCGTTGGAGGCTTTACAATTTGTATTTGCTTTTTGTCAAAGTGCTTGGAATGTGCTGTGCAAATATTTGTGACACACACACACACACACACATGCACACATTTAGTGAGTGTTCTGTTTTCATTTCATTTCATCCCGAGCTCAATTTGATAAGCGTTAATGACCTTGCCACCAATGACCTTCACATCCTTGGCGGAAGTAAACATTTTTCTAAAGAAGAAGAAGAAGAAGACGAACAATAGTAGGGTATGTCCGAAAGGAAGATTTTGATAGCGAAATACGAGCGTGTTTAGGCAGTTGAAAAGATCGCAGTGAAGGCTGTGGCTGTGGCAGTGGCTGGGACTGAGGCTGTGGCATGTGGCATGCGGCGTGTAGCATAAATAATGCCAAGGTGTAGGTGTAGGTAGGTGTAAATGTAGATGTGTGTGAATGTATGTGTATCTGTGTGTGCTGAGGGTGTTTGCTGTCAGTTACCAAGAAGCGCATTCACAGCATTTTTTGCTTGCAGTTGCTGCTGCTGCTGGTGCTGCAAGTGAAGCGCAGCAAACAGTAAAGCAAACGTTGAACTTGCTGCCACAAGCTAGTGGCAACAACAATTGCAGATTGTTGCTCGGCGAAGCCCTTTTTTGTAGATGATTGCGGAAATCCGAGCGAACGAATTAAATTTAATTGTAAATTTATGCGTCTTGTTGCTGTGTGAATGCCGCAGCGCCATGCGATCTTCAGCCTCACCTTTTGTCAGCTGCTGCTACCTGTGAGAATTGACAAAAATTATAATGAATCGCACAGCACTAGCTGTGAGCTAAAACCTTGCAGTTAAATGCAAACACAGAGAGCTGGCAGAGCTCGCAGCGTTCAGGTAAAAGCTAATCACAACATAAGCGAGCAGGTAAAACAGTTTCATTCATGTTGTTTTTGCTATTGCTGCTGCTGCTGCTGCTGCTGCTGATGTAGTTGTTGCTGTTGTTGTCAAGTAGTTTGTTACGCTTGTTAGTAGCAGCTCTGAGACTGCGGCCATTTGAACAGAATTTATGACAGTCACAGTTCAGGGACAGCAACAGCCACAGCCTCACAGCAGAGCTCGCTCGCTCTCAGCTTTATCAGGCAACTTAATCTCGCAGACAACTCTTTTATTTGAGTTTTTGCAAACAGCGACAACCCTGGCATAGCTGAAAATTGTTTGCTGATAAGCGACTGTGGAAATGACATGGGTGTTAATGCCATAAAGTCGGGTATTAACTACTTTTCAGTACTTGGGTGAGGAGAGAGAGAGAAAAAAACAAAAACAAAACAACTCTGAACTCAGCCGAGCTGAGCTGCTGTGAAAATAAGTAAATGGCTAACGAGAATTCTTGGTATGCTAGATGGGATCTATAGATGAAGTAGATAGAGTTGGAAAATATAGAAAAAATATTTTACCGTTTTTCTTTTTATTTTGTACTCTTTGTTGCTTGGTTTTCTGCATAGTTTTTGCTTTTAGTTATTTCATTATTGCTCGACTTCGATTTTAATAAATATTTATTTTATTTCTACACAAATGATCAGCTCTTTCAGCAGCTTTTCTATTGCACAGCAGAGAAAAGAACTTTTTAGTCAGCACAGAAAATTTTCTTTATTGACATGCAAACAGAAAAAAAAATGATTTAATTTTTTAAACAATTTGTTTCCGGTATTTTAATGTTCAAAAACATTAAACATTTGTCAATTTGGGAATGTAATAAACAGAATTGTATAAAAATAATTTAATATTTTTTGTTGGTAATTATAAACAATTTGAGTATTTTTCTTTAATTAGATTTGTGCTTTTTAATAAAAATATATGTATAATAATATAATGGAATTTATACATGCTGGAATACTTTATATGTTTTCTAAAATATTCTTAATTTTTCTTTAATTTTACATTAATATTTCTTAAAAGATCTATCCATATCCATATAAGTATCTTACATTTATATTCTTAATTTTCCCTTAATATTACATTAATATTTCTTAAAAGATCTATCCATATGCATATAAATATCTTACATTGTATTAAAATTTCGTCGATTCATCAATCACTTATTCATGCCGAAATGTCAATTTTGGCTAGAAATATAATAATTTATGCTCGCGTCAAACATAACACCATGAAAAGATTGGTTTAATTCGAACTATTTAAATATTCCGCTTCAAGATTGAGAATCTTAATTGTGAATAATAGCGATATGATTGCTATCTGACTCGGCTGGTTCTTCATTCCCACAGTAAATACTCTATGGCTAAACGCATATTTAAATCGCATCTATTATAAAATTTCCTGTTTAGGATCTACACACACATATAGTTAGAGAAAGAGAGAGAGAGAGAGAGAGAGAGAGAGCCAGAGCGAGAGTTGTCTGTCTATGTAATATACTTGCCGTCATCTGATTAGAGCCTGTTTGTGACCTCGCTTGTTTGTGGAATTTATTGGACTACCTGATATCTACCAATAAGCACACGTAAACTTGTTCGCCTGGGCGTGGCAAAAGGGGCGAGAGGGGCTACGCCGGCTTGGGGTGTTCGCAGAGCTTGTCTGCAGCTGTTAACTGTGCCCATTTCGCTGGCGCCAGTGTTTTGGCCATGTTTTTCCGCATTTTTCACGATTGACCAAAAAATAATAAAACTGTAAAAAAAAAACAAAGAAAGACAAAAACAAACAAAAAATGTCATTTTGCATTTTACCAGTCAAAAGTGTCTAATTTCGCTTTTAGCGCAATAAAAAACAGAATTAAAAAAAAAAAAAAAACGAAAAAATAAGAGACAAAATGAAATAATCAGAAAAAAAAATAACATAAGTGCATTAGCCAGCAATGCACGGCTCCAGGATACCCTGTAGAATTTAGATCAATTTTGGGCGAAATTCAAAAAGCCAAAACTTCTGGAACTAGCTCTACTTTCGCTCAATTTATATATTTAATATAGTAATTCTAGAGATACAGATAAGATTTAGTAATATAAGAGATATAGACGAGTTAATGAGAGTTCATGAAAGTAATAAAATAAATTCACTTTTAGTTAGATAAGATGTTATTTTAAAAATTTAGGAACCCGTTATCCGTATACCTCAAATACTTAAATTCATTCCTTGCTGTTTGAAGTAAATCTCTAGGAGGACCATCGGAATTCGTTTTCCTAGCTTAGGGATGCGGTCTTCAAAAGAATTTGAACTTGATTTATAATTAAATAGATTTAAACAGATTTTGATATGAAAAAATTATTATTTATTTATCGAAATCTTTAATATTCCCTGTCCATCACGTGCAGTGCCAATAAATACAGCATACCCCTCTCACAATGGGCTACAGGGTAGCATGAAAGAAAATCAGTTATAGGCCAAATCTTGGCTGCGTGGCAGAAGCTCAACTGCTGCTTTTGGCCATAATTAACATAGCTGTTGTTGTTGCTGCTGCTGTCTGTGGCCTGTGGCCTCCTGCCTGTTGCCTGTTTTTGGGCAGCAGCTTTCACGCACACAGCGATTGGAGCACAGGAGCAGCAGCAACAATTGCCGCCAGCATTGGCAATGTCAATGCACTTGAAGGCAGCTAGACTCGCCGCTGTTAGCCTGGCTAACTGGCAGTCAGGCAATCGTATGTCGCAGATTTATCTCTCTCTCTCTCAGTCTCTCTCTCTCTCTCTCTCTCTCTCTCTCTCTCTCTCTCTCTCTCTCTGCGCGTACTTTGCCCCCACAAAAAGAAATGGATGGAAAGAAACAAACAGCCGAAGCTGTCTTCTAACTGGGCACTGAGGCTCTGGGTGCAGGAAGTTTTGTCAACTGCAGCAGAAACTGGATTTCTATGTACTTCCTTTGGCACCAAAGCAAAGAGAATCAAACGAAGGGCGGGCAGAGGGCGATTTTTCTCATAATTATGCATTAAACACTAGAAGTTTTGACGTTGCAACTGGCCGTCGCTGCGATTTGCATATAGAAACCATAGAAACAAGATGACATAAACTGAAACTGAAATGAACAAGTTGAGGAGGTTTGTTGCTGCTGCGGCTGCGTGGGCAACACAAGCCAGGCAAAAACAAATCGCATTTGAAATGTTTGAGTGTGTGTGTGTGTGTGTGAAACTT
This sequence comes from Drosophila mayaguana, assembly GCA_037075325.1. Lineage (NCBI taxonomy): Eukaryota > Metazoa > Arthropoda > Insecta > Diptera > Drosophilidae > Drosophila > Drosophila mayaguana. The sequence goes on along the minus strand of JBAMCG010000040.1, from coordinate 18,252,809 downwards.
GTTTATTGGCTTAGCAGAAGGTTTTTGGGCTGCTGCCCTCTTGGGTCAATGTTATGTAAACCTGGTTCACTTTTCACACAAACTGCAGCAAAAGCAAACATAATAAGACGCGCGCATATTACACAAAAACCCAAATAACAACAGCAACAACAACTGCAACAACAACAGCAACAACAACAGCAACAGCAGCAACAATAAATAACTTGGCCAAAGCAATCGATTCAATTTTGTTGGCCCGCTGGCTCTACGAAGCTGCATTCCAAAGATGCGCAACAGACAGCGATAAGAAAAAGTGCAACAGCAGCCGCAGCAACAGCAGCAACAGCAACAGCAGCAACAGCAACAGCAGTAACAGCAACAGCAATAAAATATGTCGCCAGCCAAAAAATGAGAAATAATCATTTAACAAAAAAGAAAAACCAAAAAAATTGAAAAGTGAAATGTGTCTTGCATAATGTTTTATATTATTATTATTATTATTATTATTACTACAACTATTTTTGTTTGTTGATTTGTGTGCCAATTGTTTATATGTAATTTCTTGTGTTGTTGTAGCGTCGCCCTAAAATGCTGGCAACAAGGTGTTAAAAAACAATTTTCAAACATAATCAGCGTAATAAACGAAACGAAAACTACGTACAACAAAAAAGCAAGAAAAACGACAAAGAGGAGGAGGAGTAGAAGCAGCAGTAGTAGATAATCCCAGCAGCAGCAATTATCTAAATGAAAATGCGAAATCATCAAGAAAACGGAAATCATCAGCAGAGCTCAGCCACGACGACAGCAATAGTAGCAACAGCAACAGCAACAACAACTGCGACAGCAGCAGCAACAGCTACGACAGCAACTGTGACAATGCCTTTGGATAGCACCAAAATGGACAACGCCAATGGCAATAGCAACAGCAACATCAGTAACTCCAACAACAACAATCACAACAGCAACATCAACATCACCAACAACATCAACAACAATAACATCAGCAGCAACAACAACAATGGACAAACCGACAAACTGTCCAAGTTGTTGCTGCCCGCACTCAAGAACAGCTCCAAGGATGCATCGCTAACCCAATCACAATCGCCGTCTCAGTCGCCATCGCCATCACAGTTGCAATTGCAGTCACAGCGTAGGCAACAGCAATTTACGCCCCTCAATGTTTCGGATGCGGCCAGCAATGCCAGCTTTAGTTCCGCATCAGTTGCCGGCTCCATACAGGTAAGAGTTGCCAAAAAAAAAAATATATATATATATATATCAAATCAAATCAAACTTTAAACCAAAGAAATAAAAACTACCCAATGCAGTGGAGTTTCAGAGGTTATCTAGCCTAGACAACAGTAATACCCTGGACTTGCATATCTTAAGCTAAGAGTAGACTCATAATTATTGATTGCTTGTGTGAGTATCGATATTTCCAACACATATCGATGTTAATGACAACCTGTTCGTTTGTTACTCTCATTTATTCTCTGTTAAATCCGCAATTTATGTAAAAATCGTTAGTTTTCGCAGCGCACAATTATCGATAGCCATATCGATATGTCCACATACTTTGCACAATTCTCAAAATATCTAAAAATAATTAGATTCGCTCTTAAAGAATGATTATTATTATATTATATTTAAATATAATCGATACACGTGTAATCGATTGTATGATTATCGATCGTTTTTAGTTAAGATTTCGTTTCGTGTTTTATATTTATTTTGAATTCTTCTTTTAATAATTGCTGTAAAACTATTGATTCCATGTCCTCTGTAGCCCATCGATAGTTTTTACAGTGTACATTCGTCGATAGTTGTCTCGATATGTCTTTAATATGCATCATCGTTTTCTATAATATGTAATTATTATGCTAAAAACTATCGCATTTGGAATTTATTAGAAAAATCGTATACAATAGTTATATTTCCCCTCTGAAGCTCCTTACGTAAGACACATAAGTGGTCATGTGCTCATTATAACCACTTCTCATGCAGCCATCAGCTACAGGGTATTGCCAACAACTTAAAAAACTTTGCGAACCGGTTTGCCCCAGCCGGCTTCGACTTCAGCTTCATCGCTGTGCCCGCCCTGTCTGCATTTGTTTCTGTTTCTGTTTCGGTATTTTTTTTATTATTCTTGTTAATAAATCCTCAAAGCGCGCAGAATTCCAATCGTTCAGTCGCTGACTCACGCTCGAGCCCACAGTTCCACAGTTTGAGTCTCCGTTCTCCGGTCTTCACTCTCCACTCTCCGCTCTCCGCTCTTCAGTCTGTTGCCACGGCAAAAGTGAAGGCTTAAACAAACAGAAATTTAACTTTGATCGTCGTCGATGTCGATTTACATGGCCGGCAAAAAAAAAAAAACTAAAAAAGTGGAAGCGGAAAATATATGTATAATTCCTTTTTATCTCTCTCTCTGTCTCTTTTGTTTTGGCCCACGCACAGTGGGTCGGAATTCGTTTTTGAGGCACGGCATGGCATGGCACGGCACGGCCTGCATTGACACCGCTGCAGGTTCCTAATTGAATTATGAGTTTGACCTCCATTTGCGTGTTGCTTAACCCGATGCTCGCATTTCGATTTTCGATTTTTCGGTTTTCGTTTTCGAAATCACAATACTGTGTCACTCAGGCGACAAAACGGTACTTTGGAGGGCATCACAGAGGGAGATTTTGAATGGAGCATTGCGGTTTATTCGCATGTCTCATGCAAAGGATCGCATTATGAAATGACAGCGAGCGATAATGAATGAAACCGTAGAAATGCTGTTTTCGTCTTTGCATGTCATGTCATATCTTCTCAATGGATGAGTAGCTTCTTGGCAGATTGGAATGCATATTTATGGGTATTCGATTAATTGAGGTTGGCTTTAGTTATACATATCAAAGAGATGGACGATAATATGGGAATACGAATTGGTTAAGGTGGAAGAATGTGGATGAGATTGCGATAACAAAGGATAGATTGGAGTTTAAAGATAGCATGGTATATAATTGAAGAGGATGGGATGACAATAGGATAGAAGACGAGAGCTACAATGGGTTGAGAAATGGTTGTATGGGATTAGTCTGGAATGAAGGAATTCAATAGAGAGATTACGTTTGGAAAGGAAAGAAAAAGGCGAATTGAAAAATATTGTTGGATAAATTTAGGAATTGCTTTTTATTGCTTGGCTTTAACATGGTTATTGAAGTTATCACAGTTTTTATATTTACTATAAATGTAAAGCTATATGAATAAAATATTTGAAATCTTGATTGATTTCTCATTTAACTAGATTTTTTTTTTTGCCAATGCGAACATTTCTTTTCTACTCCAGCTCATATATTATAATATTAATACATTTAGTTTGCTTTCATCTCCTACCAGATGATATCATCTGTAAGAACTGTAAAAAACCTTTTCTCCTTTTTTTCTTCGTTTTGGCTAAAATAATATTTATTTTTAGAAATTCGATTATAACGCACATTCTTAAGACTCTATAGAATATCTCTTCGACGTTGCCTATCACTACTTCTCACAGCTCACATTCTTACTCTATCTCTATCCCTATCTCTGTTTCGCTCTCATTCTCTCTCGCACACACATTCTTTGGCCACCAGCTGTAAGCTCCATTCCAGCTCAGTTCCATTTGCTATAGTTTTTTTATGTCTATGTGTCTGGCCGTCACCCATTAACCTTTAACTGAATTATAGAGTTTATTGTAGAACAGGGCCGCGCTGTGGCATCATGCCCAATGATCATTTCGAACCCAATAATCATTTCGAAAATGGATTGCTCTTGCTTCTAAATGCAAAATAATTTACCAAATTAACGGTACCATTATCAACAGCGACGATCCGATCAATCAAAGTGAATCCGATCAATTAAATGTTGCCTCCAAGCGCTGCACGAACCACAAAGAGAGCGAGAGGGACAGAGATAGAGAGAGTGAGAGAGAGAGAGAGTAGACAAAGTAAATGGGTTATGGAACAAACATAACAGAAGAGAATAGAAACACATAGAAGAAACTGAAGAAATGCGATAAAGTGAATGTCAATGGGTGAATGAGGGAGGGGAAGTGGGAAGGGGGCAGGACAGTTGAACTATGTGAATTGGAACAGCTTCGACCTTATCACTGTGCAGTGAAAAATACTCGCATTCACACACACATATATATATATACATACACACACTGAGCTTTTTCGACTGGAAAGTTGCGGGAGTCAAGAGAATGCGTTGATTAATCATCTGCTTCTTTTTTGTTTTTTGCATGTTTCGAATTTTGAACTTGAGGCTAGAAAGAGAGAGAGCTAGAGAGAGAGGGCAGGCATGCTTATCGATAGTTCGATTGGCAGGTTATTGAACTACTCAGCGCTGCGGACCAATTTTTTTTTTTTTTTGTTTTTTTTTTACTTACCTACAATGCATATGCCGCGCGCGTATTTGTTACATTTTTTCTTCTGCTTCTTATTTTCGTTGTTGTGGCGTTCTGTGAGCAAACGCTAATTGCTCTATGGCCGTGCCTCATGCCGTTGCGGCGTGTGCTTTAGTTCCAGTTATTAGACATGACTCCATCTGCCAGAGCACAGCAGAGTGCGGCCATTGATGGTGGTCCAAGGCAGGCAGCCTGGAAAGCTGGAAGGCGAGCAGGAGGAGCGGGCGGATAGGGCAGGCTAGAAAGCTGAAAGGCGGGCGGGCAGGCAGGCGGGCAGGCGGGCAGGCAGGCAGGCAGGCAGAGCAGGCTAGCACTCAACCCAACTGCATTTGCCTCTCTATACCTCTCCCTCTCCATCGCCCTCTCGCACTCTCTTCTTACTTAAGCTTAGAACAAGTTTTTGGGGTGATTTTTGCATCGATTAGGCGCATTCCAAGCGTCGCCTTTGCTAGTGGGCGTGGCGAGCAGACGACGCGCATGCCTTGGCTATTTATAGCTGCAATCAAATTAATTGCAGCCACGCCCACTTGCAGGGCTGACAAACAAAAAGCAGCAGCAGACGAAGAAGAAGAGAAAAACTGTAATGCAACAGCCGCCGCGGCCGCTTGACGAAGGTCGCTTGGCTTTTGTGTCTCTTTATTTTTTCCTATGCTTTGTTTGCCTTCAGATGAATGCGCAGATTTCCACAGAAATAAAAAATATATTTATCTATTTTACCCATTAAATACAAAATATTTTGGCTTTCGTTGTAAGCGCTGCTGTCGCTTTTTTCATTTTTTTCTGTCGAATCAGCTGAAACACTTGACGCGCTGCATTTGGAATTTTCCTTTTTATTTTTGGTATTTTTCCACTTCGGCCCTTCAGCTTCAATCATGTAAAGTTCAAGTGGTCAAGCGCACTTTTTGCTATGTGTGGCTCAGATTCAAGAGTTGGCCAAGACGTGGCCAAGACTTGTCCATATGCCTCTTAATTGCTGCTTCATTTCCGTGAACTGTCTCGCTTTCGTTTTGCCCCACGGAAATGATCGCATATTTTGCCAAACAACATTGAGCGCGAGAGAGATCAACACAAACCAGAGTTCCCCCGAGCGGGCTCTTAGCTTGGCTTAGAGCTCACCATTGTTGCGCAATTAGGGCGGCTTAAAGCTAACGCCTCCTTTTTTCATATATACCCAGCAACAAAATTAGAGTGGCCTTGTTTGATGGCTCTGAATGGATCAGATTTTTATTTTGCTGCCCAATCCTAAATCTTTTTGATGTTTTCGCTTTGAATTTAAAAAATAAAAAATAAAAAAGAGTGTAAAAAATAAAGACAAAATAATTAAAAAAAAAAAAACAAAAGAAAATATTTTTTAAAATAACTTACAAAATATTTAAAGAAATTTAATCGAATAAAATAAAAATAAAATAATACTCGTAAACTAACATTTTTCTTAATATAGAAAAATAATATTAAACCAAAATAAAAAGCAAAAAAAATTAACCTTTTTGTTCTAAAAACTCTTACAACCTTTTTTTTGCGTATATAAGCTTTTAATTATATATATATATTTTGTCTTTATTTTTGTTATTTATTTTTGTTGTATTCATGTCCTACATTTATTTTGACATATTTTTTTCAACTCTTTATTTCTATTATTTTTATTATAGTTGCCCTTTATTAGGGCTCTCTTTCTACCTCATTCCTGCTGTCTCTTTCATCTACTTCTCTTTCTTTCAGACAGGAAATCTAGCTTGCATAATTCTTTCTAACTATTCCCCATTTCAAAGACTAATATGCTTTGACATTTGTATGCCCATTTTGGAATAACTGAAATATTTCGTTAATAAATAAATGACATTGTCTTAGCTACCATTTAGGGTATTTTGTGCGCATTGTTTGATTGTGTTTCGAGTTGTTTGCTTTCTTTCTGCTGTTTGCTGTTTGCTGCTGTTATTTCATTTTCATTTCCAATGCTCGAAAGCAACAAAACTCCACTCAGCGCTCATTAGTTTTTCTAACTCTGGAGCCGTCGAACTCGTTTCTCAGCAATTAATTAATGCCAAGCAAGCAAACAGCCAACAAGCAACAGGCAACAAGAACAGGCAACAATGCCGCTAAATTCTAGCCAGATTCCAGCTAAATTGTTTGTGCTTGTCTTTGAACTTGAGCCGACTGACTGAAGAGTCCAAACAGCTCCCCAGCTCCTCATTCCCTCAGCTTGTAGTTGGCTTGAACGTCAATACTTTGCATTTTTTCAACAGAAAATTATAACAAATAATTGCAGCGCTTACAATTTGCCAGAGTGAGTGAGTGAGTGAGGGAGAGAGAGGAGGGTAAAGGGAGAGGGGGGGGGGCCACGAGGTGAGCTGCGCTTGACAGGCGACAGGTGCAAGAGTTTCACCTTTTGCATTGTTTAAGGCCAACGGCTCGTAGCTCGCTGCTCTCAGGTCTCATGTCTCGGGTCTCGGGTCTCGGGTCTTGGCCATTGGCATATTGAGCATTTCTTGTTAATTAATTAACAGGCCAAGTGAAAATGCATTTTGGCCCGTTTACATCGGATTTCTATATGTATATATACTATATAGTTTATTTATCTTTTTTTATGGCTAGTTCTGTACCCCCACACACGAGCTGAAATTTCACTTTTGTTTCACACAAAGCCAACGAAAATTGTGTGTGTGTTTGTCTTTTTTTTTCTTTTGAGGTCACAGAAGACTTGTTCCCGGGCGCTCCAAAAAATAAAACCAACTGCCTCTCAGATTGTTGTTGTTGTTGTTGTTGGAGTTGCTGCTGCTGTTGACTCCATTGAAATTCTTGAGCTGCTGTCGCTGGCAACCGCAAATGAACTGCGTGCATGTTGTTAACTGCCCTCCGCTCGCCCCCGTCCCTTTATCACCCCCTCTCTCCAACACCCCCAGCGCCGCTCTCTTGCTCTGTCTGTAATTTAATGCCAACTTAGAAGCTTTTCAAGCCTCTGCTGCATTGCGTCTTGCGAGCCACGTAAGAAGCGAACAAAAATTCCTCACATCTCGCACAGCTGCCCTTGCGAAAACATGAAATAAGTCTGAGTTCTCCAGTTCAGAAATGCATGACTAGCAGAATACCCTGTAAGGTACAAACTATGATATTTGTCTCTCTATATGTGCTTGGTGTATAGTTATATGTATACAGATATATGTATGTATTACTTATTGTGCAATTCAAGTTGAGTTTCAAAGCTTTTTACACTTAGAAAATCTTTTTTAATATATCTAAATATACAGAAGATTGATATATAAAATAAAACTATAAGAAGAAACTGCAATTGTATTCAATTTGAATTAATAAATATATTTTTAAATCTATCTGCTATATATATGCCAATGAAATTGATATAGATAATAATAATAATAATTGATAGAGAAAAATATAAAATATATTTAAAATATATATAAAGCCATTGCAATTGTATTACAATTTAATGTATATTCAAATTATATTTTTATCTTATTATAAATTTCTCTTTTATACATACATATATCTCTCTATCTGCTTCAAAATAATATTCAACCTAATATTCTATACATGCTAAATAAATCAGCTTAAATAGCTCTTTACAAACCCGCCTGCACTTGAGCTCATCATACCCCTTTGCTATGCATTCATAGGGTGTAAATATGCAAACTTTCGATCCAGTTGCAATGCCATGTGACAGACATTGGAGAATCTGAAGACATGATATGCCATTTTAGAGGCAGCAGCTGCTGCCACACAGTTGTTGTTGTTGTTGTTGCTGCTGCTGCTGTTGGGCCATTGATTTTGTGTGTTGTCATCGCTTGATGAGTCGCAGCAGCAGCACCAGCAGCAGCAGCTGCCCCATGTCCAAAGAAAAGTGAAAATCTGCGCTTTCTAATTACGGCAGCTGGCGCAAAGTTCTTGCCAGCCGAAGCGTGCATAATGAAGGGCCTATTTGCAGAGGCTTGCCTAATTATGGCTAATACATGACGCTACAATTTTTACTATATATACATATATAGTATATATATATATATATATATATATATATATATATATATATATATATGTATATATATTTAAGAATCCAACTAAAGTTGCGCTTGGCTAGCTGACCTTCAGGTCCAACAAACAGGCCTGGACATGGCAAAGCGAGGCTGGAGCTGGGATCTAGAGGAGCTGTGAAGTTGTGTCAGCTATGAGAGCTATAAACGAGTTGGTTTGCTTTTATTTTAGCTTGGCTTGGCTTGGCTTCGCCTGGCTTTAGCCTTAGTTTGTTGTGTGTGTTGTTTTTTGCGCTTGGCTTTTTATTTGTTATTGGCATGCTCCTTGGCCCGTTCGCCAAGAAAGTTCTTATTGCCTTGCACGCCTCAAAACTTATCACTGGCCATAAATCTTGGCCCGCATACCAAAGACAGCCAAACAGAGCAGGCCGGATACACACACACACACACACACACAGATGGAATGAAAGAGATGGAGAGTGAGAGTGTGTAAGCGAGATGGGGACTTGCAACTGGTTGGCATGCCATGACCATTCGGAGCTGCGTTGTTCGACGCGCTGCAGCTACGCTTGGCTGCCAATGGGGTCAAGGATGCATTGTCTGCCAAGCATATATAGTGCGCTATATATACCGATACAGATACAGATACAGATAAAGATGTATGTACATATATGTATCCTGCCCGCTAAATTGCTGACGCATCCTGTAAACCAAATTGATTACCAATCAGGTCAAGTCAACACAATTTACTTGAAATTTAAGTCCAGCGGACACTAAAAGCTTCGCCCTCAACTTCGAGTTCGTCTTCAGTTTTGACAGCCGAGCGAAAGGCGAACAGGAAAAGTGCGAAGCTGCTCCTCCATTCGTACTTCCCGGCATTCCATTTCTGTTCATTTACCACAAGCTCGCGGCTTCATCTTCACATATTTCGTGGCATCAAAAGAAATCGGCGCATCTTCAGTGAAATGGCTTTTACACAGCAATTTCGGTAGCCCACACACACAACAATTGCCAAATCCAATTAAAACTGATTGCATTTACCGACAGACAAATTTGACAGCCGCTTAACAGCGCTGTTAAGCCGCCTGCCAGAAGCGATCTAAATAAGAGTTGAGCCAACGGGCGAATTTGAATTGTGAATTTAAAAACTGTTAAAGTTTCTAAGTTTTCTTCATTCACTCTTCGAGTATTTGCTTTAAATTTATGTTAATGTTATGCTAATATATACATTGTTAATATAATTTTGCAAAATTAATCACATTTTCATGAAAAAATCTTAACATTAAACTGAATATGCTAAATACTCGAACTTCTATTTCCTAATTCTGTTGAAAACATTTTTACTTTTAAACATAATCTTAAAATTATGCTAACCTCAGAATATTTCTGGAAGAAGTCTTAGTTAAAAATTTATGATTCCATGTCCAAATGATGTTAAATGATGTTGTATGCCTGTTGCTAGGTAACATTCATATTTCCATCGCTGTTGACATGTCTGCAGCTAGCGAATCTTAACATAATGTTAGTATTATGTAAGACTTCACAAACTACCATTAATTTTCTTAGCTAATTCTTTATGGCTAATATAAAATGGAAAAATCTTGCAGTTCTTATTCATATTAATGGGAATACCGTGAGAAGCGAATAAAATTGCATAGTTCTCATACATATGTAATTCTATTAAGACATTTCTCTTAACAGCGAAAGCCACTTAACATAATGTATGCTTTAATGCTGTTTGTGTAAAAGATTCTTTTACTGCAAGTTGAGATCTTCATCTACGCTGGAAAGACTTTCCAACTAGACTTTAATTTAAATGCAAATTTGATCTATATTCGCTTGGTAACTCAAGCTTTAAGTTTTTAGCACTCGTTAATGAAAAAGTGAGCGAGTGAGTTTGCAAAACGACAAGCTATAAACAAAGTGGCTAGCTGAATAGCTGAATTAGCGAATAGCCAATTGACTGACGGACTAATTGAGTAACTGAAGAGCTGAATGACTGAATTACTAAATAAAAGAATGACTGGCTAACTAGCAGAATGATGGACTGATCTGCTGAATGACTAGCTGAATTATTGATTGACCAGCTGAATGGTTGACTGACTGAATGACTGACTAGCTGAATTCTTGATTGCCTTAGCTAAGTAGCTAACTGGCTAGTAGAATGCTTTGCTGAATGATTATTGAGCTAATTAGCTGACTAGTAGAATAATGTGCTGAATGACTAGCTGAATGATTGATTGATTGGTTAAATGGGTGACCGATTGACTGACTGAATTATTGATTGAGCGCTGACTGACGTGGTGAATGACTGATTGACTTACTAGCTGAATGTTTGACTGACTGACAGAATAGCTGAATGCTGGCTGAATGACTAACTGCACGATTAGCTGATTACCTGATAGATTAGCCGATGACTGACTGACTGACTGAAGGACTGACTAACTGAAAATGACGAGCTGAATGACTGACTAACTGCCTGACTGAATGACTGACTAACTGCCTAACTTACTGACTGACTGAATGACTTACTAGGTAGCTGAATGACTGACTGAATGGCTGAATATCCGACCGTTGTTTAGTTTCGTGCTTTTGCCAAATTTGAATCCAAATCGCGGCACGATCGCGCCTAACTTGTAAGCTGAAAGAAACTGAAGCTGAAAGCTGGGCAACTTTAGTTGGGGAGCTGAAAAAAAAACAGAAAACTGGGGAACTGAGAGTTGTTTAGCTGAAGAGCTGTAGCCACGTTGTAGCTGACACGTTTGCTCGCATTTTGATTGCAATTTCTTTTTCTTCTTCTTCTGCTGCTGTTGCTGCTGTTGCCGCTGTTGGCCGAGGCGCGTTTTCTCGCTGACTCCATTAAAGAGTCAAATTCGTGTTGGCCATTAAAGCAAAAACTAAAAAAAAAAAACCGCCAGCGACAATGGAAAACGCAAATCAAATGCTACGAAAATTTCCTCACGAAGAAAACCCCAAAAATATATACATGATGACTGCCTGGTCATCACCAGGCCGCCAGGAAAAATCAAAAGGAGAAATTGCATTTTATTTGTGTTGTTTCTTCCATTTTGATTTCCATTCCAGCGACAATTCGATTTTCAATCAGTTGTTGTTGTGGGCTTGACATAGAAAAACTAAAGGGGGCATTCTAAGCAGCCTTAGTTGTTAATAAATTGATTGAATGATAGCTGAATGGGGGCATGGTTAGAATGTAATAGGCAAACGAGGCCTGAAATGATTTATTCAACTTAAAATGAATGATTAATTTAATTTGAATCTTAATAAATATGAAATAAATAGTTCATTTAATTTTAATTTTCAGCTTTTCTATTGCTTATGGTTATGTTAGCGTGTTAACATGAATTTAACATTTTCTAGATCATCACGTTAATCAACAGCTTTCAGGCGTTGTTCAATCTTAACTGTAGCATTCTAACTTGTTTTTTCTTGTATCTTGGCATGCATTCTCAATGCACATTCCGCCAAATATTTTTTGTTCACATCATGTGACAGCTTGACAACACACACACACACTCACACATACATGCAGACAGCTAGAACTTATGTGTGCTGCAATCAAAATAAAGCAAAAGTCAAGTTGGCAACGCGTAGGTGGCTTTATTTGCTGTCTGCCTATAAGAACAGGCAACCATTCTCACTCTCTCTCTCTCTCTCCTGCTGCCTCGTCGCTCTCTGTCTGTCTTATCAGACGTATTGGACTGTGAGCAATGCAAACAGCGCGACAAATAAGCCGCCGACAATTGAATTTCTGACCCGCCGACTCTTGAGTGTGGGTGACTCAGTCGCTGACGTCGACAGCATATCAGCAAAAAAAAAAAAAAAAAAAGCAAAGATTATTGTCTTGTATAATAATTTGTTTTGGTTTTGTTTTTTTTCTTTTTTTCGAAATGCCAAAAGTCTGAATTGTTCTCGTTGTTGTTGTTCTGTTGGCAATGAGCGATTCATGTATTCATTTACGATTAACGCGAATTTCGAGCTGTCACATTTTGGTAGCTTAAGAATTATGAATGAAATTTCACCTCGACAAGCGAAATGAAACACGTTCTTAGCGCTATTTTTTGCCCACTTATTGAATGTCAACTTATAGTCGCATCATTGTCCAATGACACGAGCTGTAACTAAGTGCTGTCAGCTTGAAGCGAGAGAGAGCGAAGGAGAGAGGGAGAGTGATGTAGCTAGAAATGTTGCTTACCGAAAGTGACATTAGCATAATGAAGAAGAAGAAGAAGAAATTGAAGTAACTGGAAGTAGGTAGTAGTAAAAGCTTGCGGCAATTAATGCTCAATGACATTAGCTGAAAGTGAAGCTGAGCATAATTAAGCACTTGACAGCTGACACTTGCTGACATCTGTTGAAAGTGATATACGATGGGAAGGAGAGAGAGAAGTAACTTCTTGAAGCTGGCATTAAGAACTAAAGAGTAATAGAAATTCGTTTAACAACACTGGCTATTAGGTACACTTGCTAGAGTGAAAGCAGGCATATGCGTACGAAATTCTGGAGCAATAAAATCAAAGATCAATGATAGATATATGCATATGTCGTGTTGAGATATAGAGGGCGAATTAAGAGACACAAAGAGAGAATGATAGAGAAAGATTGAGAACCGGAGACTGAAATTATGCAAAGCTGATGAATTCAAGACTTGAACTCAATTGTTTACTTATCTTATATACCTAAGTTGAGCATCTAAAGCTATTTCCAAGCCGAGGTCAGATTTGTCGTGTTTAATGGATTTTTTATAGCTTAGAGCAATAATATATAACTATATATATATAGAAAATGCCATAGACTTTTACTCATAAGCTATATAATTTTCGATTAAAGCAAACTTCATTTATATAATTAAAAAAGAAAATAAATAAACAAACAAACATTTCGTAATCATAATTATCAATTCTCCTCAGATGCGCTTTAGTTGAATGTAAAATGCACACACATAATAATTTTGTTAGACTTGCTTTTTAATCTAACTTTTCGAATAGTGAAAGCCAAACCAATTGCTAATTGTTATGCATTTTTAATAACGCTCAAACTTTGCTTTTGTTCTGAAAAATAATTGAATATGGAGCCGCAGCTGAGAGAGCTCAGAGCGACAAGTTTCAAATAGCTTTAGCTGAATTTAAAATATTTTTATTACGCATACGCAACGTATTACGCGCAGCTATAGACAATTAATATAAAAACGTGGGAAAAAGTTAATAGAAAAAAAGAACGACTAACAAAAATACGCAAATGATAATTAGATAATATCTGTAAAGAATTTTAAAGACTTTTTTACTATTTTTATAACGCATACGCAACGTTTGCCACACCTATTAGAACTTAATAGTCAGCGAAATTGCTGTTGCTGTTGCTGCAGAGCCTCAGCTTTCAATAGTTTTCCCAGAGCCTGAGGGCGCATGCTTAGCACTCCATCAAGTGATTTATTTAACACGCGCACAATTTCGTCGAGGGAAATGGAAACTTTGGGCCAAAGACTTGAAATCTTATGGGAGTATGGGCAGCCCCATTAAGAAGCATCAAGCGGGGCCAGCGGCCAGCGGCCAGCGGCCAGCGGTGCTTGGCAGCTGCGTCCAGCTGTTGACCCACTGCACCACTTTTAATACGCGCCACACCACCAGCCATTGATTTATTAAGCTGCACAGATGTAGCCGTAGCTCTGGCTGTATCTGTATCTCAGTCGGTGCCAGCGTCTGTGTCTGTATCTCTGTCTGTGTAACTGTGTATCTGTATCTCAAAGTTAAAGCTGAAGCTGATGCTCATCCGGCGCTGGCAGTGCTCGTGGAGCAGCTGTGTGCCTGAATAATTATGGTGGTGCTGTCAGTTGCCAGCTGTATGGCCATATATAGTGTAGATCAAGTAAAAGGGCCCCAGCCAAATGGCCCGTGGGACAGTTGCTGATTTAAATTCGTGTTAGAGAGACAAAATAATTACGGCAATTGGCCAAAATAAAAAAAGCCAGAGTAAAAAACCCCAAAAAATAGTTAGAAAACGAACTGAAACTGACAAGCACGACGAACGTATATATAAGTGAGGGAATGATTGAACGAGCAAATGCTTGACTGATTGAGTGAGCGAGTGAGTTTTGGGTCTTGGGAACGTTTGAAACCCATTAAAATTCTTTGGCTCCAACTGCAAAACGATGCGCCGCCAGGCAAACCTCTTCGATCTACGATCAGCCCAAAGTAGTTGACCCACAAAATATGATTCTCTTTAGCTGCTGCGGCTGCATTTTCATATTATTATTATGACTATTGTTGTTTCATTATTTTTGTTGTATATTTGGCAACAATTCTGTGGCGCCAAAGTCAAAAAGACAATCAACAGCTGCCCACGTTGATGGCGGCGACGGCGGCGGCGGCGATTGCGGTCGCACCACACACTGAACCACACAGTCGCGCAGACGTCAAAGTCAGTCAAGTGGCTCAGAGGCTTGGCCGTAATGTTGCCCATATATAAATATATATATATACAATCTATACATTATATATATGCATGAGTGTTTGGTTTATGCAAACATTAAAAATATTAAGTATACGTCGCGTGTGTTTGATTGAGCATTAGTTGACACCAGGGCTGCCGTAATATGTTGATATTCCCGTTTACACCGTTTACACCACGACGGCTATTCAAAAATCATTTCTATGTACATACATAATTTGGATAAGTGTAAATAACTTGAATTTTGTTATGGCATTGTTAACACTTTTGTTGCATATTTGACAACACTCCAAGAGCCGTACGAACTATTAGCATAACAATCAAGCGAAGGCAGCGAGACAGAGATTTACTTTCGAGTGTTTTGCTGAGAAATGCATTTCTTATTTATTAAATGAGCTTTATGCGAGCTATTTGAGTTATGAATCGTTGGGTAACAATATTACTATAATCATCATTTACTCTCGTATTACATTGCTCATGCAGGCGTCACATTATTTTGTATATAAATTACATTGATTAAAGATGAAACTGATGCTCGATTGATCAGTTGTCGCAGTAGCCCAATCATCAGCGATCAACATTTGCATTAGCAATAGAGCTTCGGGGCCCGATTCCCAGGCAAGTTTTATGCAAATGAGACGAAATTGACCTGACTAAGATATTTCAAACGTTTTTTAATATTTTGAATGCGTTTGAAGAAAATATAAAATAAAATAAAACAGCAAATACGAAATAGTGACACACATAATAATGAATAATAAATGGTATATAAATTATAATAAATATTTATATAACGGTACATCAATGATTAATGAATATCGAAAAGCAGTAATTAAAAAGTAATAATAATATAATAAGTAAGTAATAATAATATGCAAAATGCAATGAATAATGAATGAATGTATAATATTCAATAGCTAAATTATAAATAATAAGACACTGGATTCCGAGTAAGATTTAATAATATTTAATAATATTATGGATTAAACAATTAAGGATTAATGAATCTAATATAAATTACATTGGCGAATAATAAATAAGAAATAATAAAAAATAAATAGTAAATAGTAAATAATAAATAATAAGTAATAAATAATAAAAAATAAATAATAAACAATAAATAATAAAAAATAAATAATAAAAATAAATATAATAATAATAAATAAATAAATAAATAAAATAATAAATAATAAATAACAAATATTAAATAATAAGTACTTAATAATACTTAGTATATTCAGCAGAATTCTTATCTCAACTAACCATCGAATACTGTATTCATAATAATTTCTCCAATATCATGAATTAATCTCCCTCTCTCTTTTTCCTCTCTCTCTCTCTCTCTGTCTCTCTCTTTCGGCGCTACTCAATCAACTTCAGCTGTTCAAACAGAGCATAAACAAACAGTTTTACAACATAGTTTATGGGCTTATCTGCGGTCATATAATCCCAATCACAGCTATAAAGAGTACTTTCAATTGCGAATGCAGCCCTCGTCAGAGGCACAGATAGTATCGAGTCCAGCCCTGGATGGGCTTTGCCGAGTTACTTAATCCGGCTTATTATGGACGCTCTGTTTGGTTTGCCTGTTGATTTGTTGAGCTGCCTGCGTCCAGTTTTCGCGCTGCGATTATATACGAGTAATTTTTGTAGCTTTTTCGCTGTTTCTCCAGTTTGTTGATTTTTTTTCTTTTCATAATATCTGCAAAACAAAATTCGTTTGGCTGCACTTCAAATGATTCGCTGCTGCTGTTGTTGTTGTTGGCAAATTTTTGTTACCATTGGCAATAGCCGGATTTCTGGGGGCTTATCCAGCCCAGCGATCGCTGCACTGTGCAACAAAATAATAATTTTCACTTAATTATCTAATGAACAAACAAAACCTTAGACATTAGCCTGAAATGATGTTTGGATATTCGATTTGTTTTTGCGGTTTTTTTTTTTTTTTTTTTTTTTGTTTGGAATTTTGCAAACTGATTTTTAGAGCTGAGCTCGGCTTTTGACCCGCTGACGACGATGTGGACATAGCTAATGATTAAATTGCTGAGAGTTGCAGTGAAATTTGGTGTGTTTATTTTTTCATTACGTATACGCAGCGTTATGCAATGCAATTGCTGGTTACAGTTAATGAAAGACAGCAGACAGCCGAGAGAGTAGCAGATAGCCGCAGCAACAACTCAACATTTAACTAAATTTCTTTTTGTTTTCTTCTTCTGGCTCGTTGCAGGATGAAATGCAGCTGCCACCCACGCAGCAGTTGCAGCAGCTCAAGCAGCAGTCGCTGCAGCATTTGGACCAATGCGGCCTCACGCAAGCCGGCCTGGAGGAATACAACATACGTGCCTCGTCCTACTATGATCAGACAACGTTCCATCATCAGAAGCAAGCCTCCTATGCGCAATCCGAGGGCTATCACAGCTACGTCTCCAGCTCCGATAGCACGTCGGCAACACCGTTCCTAGACAAGTGAGTCGAGTGCTTCAGGCAATTGCTAAGCATGTTCGCTTGAAGCGACAATTATGAATTCTATTTGCCAGACAGACACACATACACACACACACACACACAGATCTACATAAAAAAGTGATTAAATGTGATTCTTGGTAAAGCAAATAACAAACGTCGCATATGAGCCATAAAAATAAAATAAAAATGAAAAGACCAGTAGAAGCAGAAGAAGAAAACAACTCAAACCCAACTAGCTTAACTTTCAAGGTCTTGGCAGACAGACTCGAGTTGCTCTATTGTACTTGCTTTGAAGAGAGTTTTTTTTTTTCTTTATTTTGTATGATATTTCTTATTATTTTATTTTATTTTTCGACTTGTCTAACGCCATCGAAATGCGATTTTGAAGGCTAAGCTGAAATTCGAGTAATTACGGTCATACCCAGCGCTATATGTAGAGGCCTCCATGTGCCGACCATTGTAGAAGGAAACGCCAAAAAACATGACAGACACAATTTTCCGCTTCTTTCAGCAGTTAGTTATAGAAAATGTCCAAGTGGGGTATGATGAATAGTGTGGAAATGTGCGTGAGAGGTAGCAGGAGGTGGGCTGTAAATACTTATATAGTGAATTGTGATCGACTTCGACTTTTCAGTTATTATATTTAACCTACTGTTTATCAGTCTGTCAGTGCCTTTGTCTCTTTGTCTTCCCTCACTAAAATTATAGGGTATTTTTAAGTCATTCTCATTGGACTAGTTCACTCATTTCTGTATTTTATGTAGTCAACGCCACAGCACGCAATGATTTGCCATATTTGTTATATAGTAGTAAACCTCTCTATATATATGTATGTACATATTTTAATGTATTTCTTTCTCTTTTGCAGATTACGTCAGGAGAGCGAACTGCTCTCGCGCCAGTCGCATCATTGGTCTGAGAACGATCTCAGCTCTGTCTGCAGCAATTCGGTGGCTCCCTCGCCCATACCGCTGCTCAATCGACAATGCATCAGCAGCAGCAATAGCAACGGCAACAGCAACGGCTCCCAGCATCACAGTCCCAATGGCAACAGCAACAGCAACAACAACAACAACAGCTCTGAGAGCACCTCCTCAACGGAAACGTTGAAATGGCTCGGCTCGATGAGCGACATCTCAGAGGCGAGCCATGTGACGGGCTACAGTGCCATTGCCGAATCGGGTGAGTGAATTGAAGAACTAGTTGATTTTGGGAATATATTTCATATAAGGATAGATGGGAGCTTGGTATAGGGTTAGAGTTGAAAATTAGAGGAATCGTAAATCTAGTTTTTAGCCATTTAATATTAGATATAATGAGGTATGGATCATTGTTGAAATAATTAGGGCTATTGCCCTAAGCTAGGAATTATAATTTTCTTGAATTGCAATCTTTAAAAGTATTATATTTCAGTTTCAGCTAGTCTATTAGCGACATTCCGCTCCATGAGAAAGGAATTTCAATTAAGTTCCTTAGCATATTTAAAATATTATTTTCAATAAAAATCTAATTCCATCGCGGATGACTTTTAATTAGGTTTTATTGAAAAAGGAAATAAGCTTTAATTGAAATGGAATCTTAAATGAGTTGGCTGTGAAATTCAATTAAAATACAAAATTCTTCTACAATTCAAAACAGTTGTTGAGCCAGCTTAAATATATATATATATTATGGGTACTCCTGCTTGACAGACTGTAAATGCTCATTCAGTTTCGTTTAGATCTTAAAATAAACTTAAATTGAAGTAAATAGTTTGGTATTTATGCTGGAATACCCCTAATATACTGTAAATCAACTGTATTTTATTTACAATTCCTTCACTCAAATTGGACTGAGCTCTATATAGTAATATTCCTAATATAAATACGCATTTTTGTATTCCCAAATATAATTCGCTTTAGCTACTAGAATACCCCTAATGTGTTGACTCTCTATTCCTAAATTCGAATTGAGCTCTGCTCTATATGTAGAAATATCTCTATTATAAATATGCATTTCAATTGCCAATCAAGTCAGACTCAGACTATTTATCTGCTGGAATACCCCTATTATTAATCTGTATATCAGCCACACGCCACACGTCACGATCGTGACTTTATCTAAATTGTTTCGATTAGCAGCGCTGTTAAATACTTTCAGAAGTCTACTGAAACCAGTTGCTGCCCATTTTATTTCATGCTTTATTTTTGGCGACTGTTGGCCACTCACATTAGTGGGGGGCAGCTGCGACCTTGGGTCAAATTGTGGCTTGGCCCCCACGACCCACTTTTACTAGCCAAAGCAGCGACAGGGACAGAGATAGAGGCAGCTCCTGGCTGCGCCTTTAGCTCATTAGAATGTTGCTATTGAATGTCTCTTTTTATGCAAACTTTGTTCTGTTCTCCATTGCAGTCTCCTCCTCGCAGCTGATTGTGCACAGCTCCCGCGTGCTGACGCCCAAGCGGCATCAAAGCGAGAGCGTGCTCTATCTGCACGACAACAGCGAGCCAGCAGCAACAACAACAGCAACATCAGCAACTACTGATGCTGCTCCTGCTACAGCTACATCTGCTGCTGCTGCGCCCGCTTCCACTGCAGCAGCTGCTGTTGCATTGCCCGCCAGCCAGTCGATCTCAGAGGATGTGATGCCACCGCTGCCACGCATTCAGCATCGTCACAGTCCCAGCTATCCGCCGGTGCACACATCCATGGCGCTGCATCGCTTCCAGCAGCAGCAGCAACAACAATTGCCGAACAATTACAAGTTGAGCGCACAAAGTTCCTTGCCCGAGCTGGAGACGACAGCGACAGCAGCAGCTCAAGAGTCTCGCTCCCACCTGGGCCAATCCCAGTCGACAGGTGACCTGCAGCTGCACAAGTCGAGCATTTCGGTGACCATATCGAGCAGCGAGGCGGTGGTCACAATCGCGCCGCAGCCACCGCCCAGCAAGCCGCAGCTCAGCAAGCTGGAGCTGCACAGCTGCAGTGCGCCCAATGTGGCCATCACCAGCAGCAGCAGCAGCAGCAGCAGCAACAGGAACAGCAGCCACTCGCCCACGCTTTCCAGCACCGCCAACGATTCGTATCGCAGCAATCATCGCCTGTTCCCCGTCAGCACCTACACAGAGCCGCTGCACAGCAACACCTCGCAGTATGTGCAGCATCCGAAGCCGCAGTTCAGCGCCAATCTAAACAAGTCCATCAAGTGAGTGATAGAAGCAAGTCCCTCTAAGTCCATGCTAAATCTTCTGTCCTCTCTCCCGCAGACACCCTGTGATAACGCCCGGTGGCTCGGCTGTGCAGCCCGCCTGGCATTCGGTGGCTGAGCGCATCAACGACTTTGAGCGCAGCCAAATGCTGGAGCCACAGAAGTTTTCCTACCTGGAGCCAAGCAAAACCCATCGTCTGTCGAATCCGGCTCTCAAGGCGCTGCAGAAGAATGCCGTGCAGTCGTATGTGGAGCGCCAGCAGAAGGAGGAGCAACAGCTGCTGCGCTCTCAGTCTCACTCGCATTCGTATCAGGCGCTGCAGCAGATCGAACGCAAATCGCTGCCCAACAAGCTGAGCCCCCTGATGGTCGGTTTACCCAGCACCAACTCGAACTCCAACTCGAACTCGAACTCTGGCTGCAGTTCACCCACGCCACCGCCGCCGCCGCCTCGCTCCCGCTCGCTGCTGCCCAATTTGCTGCGTCGCTCCAGCTCCGCCTCGGACTATGCCGACTTTCGTGAACAGCCGCAGCAGCTGAAGCCGCCAAGCATAGGGAACATAAGCAGCGCTGAGAAATTGTCGTTCAATGACTGTGGCATGCCGCCGCCGCCGCCACCGCCGCGTGCTCGCGTAACCATGCCCACGCGACGCACTTCCTCGGCCACGGAGTATGCGCCGATGCGAGAGAAATTGCTGCTGCAGCAGGCGGCGGCTCTGGCCCATCAGCAACATCATCCGCAACAGCATCAGCCACATCAGCCGCATCATGCACATCATCCACATCAGCAGCAGCATCATCATCGACCGGTGCAGCATGTCTATGAGCGGCCGCCCGAACGTCCGCCCAAGCAGCCCCATTTGCGTGTGCCCTCGCCAGAGCTGCCGCCCCCGCCGCTGGGCGCCGAGCTGGATACGAGCTATACGTTTGATGAGCCGCTGCCGCCGCCACCGCCGCCGGAAGTGCTGCAGCAACGGCCGCCGCCATCGCCGAATCGTCGCAACAGCTTTGCGGGTGCAGCCACAGCGAAGCCCACGCTGGCGCCGAAGGTGCCGCCGCAGGTGCCCAAAAAGCCAACAAGCTTGCGGCAGGTGAGTCTCCAAAAAAACATGAGAAATAAGAAACTAGTAAATAAAAGTAAATCTCACATGTGTTAATTACTCTCAACTCTCTGTCTCTCCCTCTCTCTCTCTCTCTCTGACAGCTGCCACAGCAAACCCTGTCCAATGGCGCCGTCAAGCCCACAAATCTGCCCACAACAAACAGCCGCAAGCGGCCGCACAACAATCCGCCGCCCATCCTGGAGAGCGCTGGGGCACAGCCGGCGCCGCCTCCGCTGCTGCCGCGCGCTCGGCCCACGCCGTGCCACGCCGCTGACAGCGTTATAGCCAGCAATCTGGAGAGCAATCAGCACAAGCGGTGAGTGCAGCACAGCTTGGTGCATCAATCATACGACCCGTTCACCCACCCTGCCTATGCCTTTTCTTTATATTATATTATTTATGATTTAATTTGCGGGCTCCTCACGTGTTGGCGGGATTTTCGATTTGCAAAACTAGCGGCGAAAATGTTGGATGAGTTCGAGCAAGTTAGGGTTGAGTCAAGCACTTAGCAGGTAGATTACTTCAACTGTTAACCATGTGAGGAGGCGGCAAATTTAGTGGAAAATTGTGAGAAAATGTTTGATGCGCTTTTGAACATTTGCTATACATGTTTAGCATATATTTAGCTTAAAGCTCATTTAAAGTTCATTCAAAACTCATGTGAAGGCCTCTTAAAACAAATATCCTTTAGCTTACTTAACTCAGTTCCAGAGCTTTATCCTAAACTAAAAGCAGAATGCTTTCAGCTTTTATTCACGCCTAATTTAAGCTACTAAAGCTTGTGATTACTAGCTGAAAGCTTAGCTCAATGGACATTCCCAGTAGCGTGAGCTTATTTTGACTTGAAGCGAGAGAAACTTCTCAAGATTTCAAATTAAGGAGCTTTTCTGTAAAGCTTTGCAGAAGCACATGAAGACTTTATACTTATAGCATTTGCTTAACTGTTTTGAAAAACTACAATCAAGCTCATCTTAAGCCGTATGCTTTATATAACCAGCTTTAAAAGCTTTATGCAGTCAATCATAACATCATCAAAAGCTTTATAATATCACAACACTATAAAAGCTTCTTAATTGTTGCATAGTAAACGAAATACAAATAAAACAGTTTGATTAATATTATTCAACATAATCATAATCATAAGCCTCATTATATCTGATTAATTTAAGAACTTTTTAATCCATAAGAGCAACATCTCTCGATCAGACTTGTATACATAAATAATTACAAAGAATTTTAGATAACTATAACTCAAAGCTTTCTGTAGTGCAGCAACTTTGCTTAATTGCAATGATTCCTCAAAAGTTGATTGCTTTATCAAAAGCCTCAGCTGCGTTCATTTCACCTAATGTCATTTGTCATTTGAAAGCGATTTGTTGCTCCAACTTCAATTAATTTTGGTTTCTATTGTGCGTGGAATTGGAAGTAATTTGCTACCAACTGATCCAATAATAAGCACATAACTTGAGCTCGCATTGAGCCAGCCTTCAGTTTTTGCTCTATATAAAGCACGCATACAGATGCATATATAGCCATATACACCTATACACACACATAAACAGATTTGGCATTTGTGGATTTAGAGTCGAAAATCGCATTTTGAGCTTAACCATGACGCGCCTCGCTCATTGTTCTTGACCTTATCGAATCCAATTAACTTTTGTTGTTGTTGGTATTTGAATGCGGTGCGTGTAGCACAGTAGCCACAGTGAACCAGCGAGCCACCGAGCCACCGAGCCACTGAACCACTGAGACATAAGCTTCATTGACTTTTTGGCTAATAAGCCGCTTCCTTTGGCCCGTCAATCAGCTGTCGACTAATGTTCACTGAGCAGCTGTGTGCTGTGTGTTGCGCCTGTTCCCAGCGTCTAATTGGATTATGAAACACACACACACACACATATGTAGACTGCACTGTGTAGCATAAATCAAGCAAATCAAGCGAATCAAGCCAATCGACTGTGCACTTTCGCTTTTTAGTGTCCATTGTGGGTGACCCAATATTCCAGAAAACCAAAACGCCAAAAAAAAAACACAAAAATTGTTAAAAAATTGTTTTACAAAAATCACACACAATTAGGAGTGCTCCAGGCGGGTATGCCTGACTAGAGTATACCTTAAACTCGCATTGTCGAGCTGTTATTACAAAGACTTTGGCTTGAATATTAGCTAAGTTCCTATTTATGCATTAGATATATCTATATAGATATATAATTAGGTTATATAGCATATACTTAACGTATGTAATTATATATATACTAATAGTAACTTTGCTTGCTCCCAACTTGTGTTTTTTCTTCCGAAAACAAAAAGAGTTGGGGAATGAATTCATATCTAGATATTCATTCAGATATTTTCACAATATTTTAATATTATTTAAGTAAGGAATTCAGTCCGGAAGAACGCCTATAGAATGCTTGTCTTCTCAAAGAAAGCTCCTAACCTCAGGATAGTTCTTAAAGAAGAGTTGCTATATTTTATAGGCTCGGCATATAAACGTTCTGTGGCTTAAGCCGTTTAAGAGTTTAGCCTTCAGCTACTCGCACTAATAATAGAACCAATATACCCTAATCAAACTACATTCAGGGTGCAGGGTATATAGAAAAAAGTCAAACGGGCGCACCTGAGCAGCAACAACAACAACAACAGCAAAATGTGTCAACAATTTATGTTGCAGCTCCTGTGGCATGTGTCGGTATCAAAGAGTAGGTGTCTGTGTGTGTGTGTGTGTGTGTGTGTGTATGTGTGTGTGTGTGTGCCTGCTGTATAAGTTCTTTGTTCTGTTTGTTGTTGTAAAAGCAAAACGAATTGAAAACGTAAAAAGCCCAAACATAATCGAAATATCGAAATTTATCTCTGTTATAATACAATCTATAGGCAGATACAAATATATATATATATATATCTATATATACAAATATATAGCGACATAGATATATGCACAAAAGGTCCATTCTTTTGCGGCCATTTGACATTGATAGATGAACAAATTTGGTTTTGGGTTCATTAGCGAGGCGCGTAGTATAATAATATTTTTTGCACCCACTGTATTAGATGCCTGGGTGCGGGCATTAGATAACCAGCAACCAAATGGAGCAGCAGCAAGATGTTGTTGCTGCTGCTGCTGTTGTTGCTGTTGTTGTTGTTGTTGTTGCAAGCTCAATAATTTCTGTGGCCTGTCATGTATTTAGTTTTCTGAGCTTTTTTGCTTTTGCTTTTGCTTTGTGTGGTGGCTCTGACACCGTGGCAGACCTTTGCGGCACGATTTGTTGCAGCACATCCAGCACGAGACAAATATTGACACAATTTGTGGCAAGTCTTTTAGTTTGCTGGGCTTGTCTTATGTATGTTGCGGTGTTGTTTATATCCCGCTAAACGAGGAGTTCAAATGCCGTTTCAATCGTGCCTCATTTGCATTTTGAAAGTTTTGTTCGCCTTCGCCTCAGAGTGCAGAAATTGGAGCAAAGGGCAGGCAGGCGCATTTCCTTGCAGCTTTGTTGCCAACATCCCAACCTGCAGTCAGCGCTGTGCTGTTGGCCATCTTTCTCTTATGTGCGACTGATCCAGCCTTTAATTCTAAAATAAAGTTTCTATAAGCAAATATTTTCTTTCATTCCCTTGCCTGGTTTTCTGGCTTAGCTAATAAACATATTTTGATGACATATTCTTGTTCTTTAAACACTACACAGATCCGGGTATCTATTAGTCGTGCATGCCCAACTGGAGCATAATTATTTGTTATTAAGTCCTTTAAATCATTTTTGTTTTGGGCTTCATCTGTTTCATCTCTTTACGTACGGCGCCAGGCAACACTGACCTGCACAAGCACACACATGTCCACACACACACACACATGCCCACACACACACACACACACACACACACACACTGGCATGCACTCACACTCATCGAGTAATCAGTGCATTTGGCTGACAGCTCGTATTTTTTGCAGTCATTAATTGGCTAAAAAAATCACCTACGGCCACTTGGAGCTAGCCTGCTTGAAGGTGTGTCAATTCTTGTTGCTTTAGTTAGCTTTGGAATGGTTTTCCTTTATATCTTTTTCACGTTGTTTTATTTTGTTTTGGTTTCGGTGCGCCAAGTGTTCTGGACAGGCGCTAATTATCGCCTGCTGCCCAGGCCCAACGATTTGAATTAATTTTCCATGGCAATTTGGCTGGCAGACATTCACAGTGCAGCTAAATAACTACGGACGGCTAGCGTATTATTTTCAAATTAACTGCCAACCCGATTGCGCACACGCGGCGTATGCGAAATAAATCACTCATGCGCCCCGCTGCCCGAAAGGAAAAACCGAAAATGAAAAACAAAACCAAAAATACTCCAAGACAATTCAATTTGCGAGACAGTCGCAATGCGATGCAGTCGCCATGATTAGCAGACATACAAAAAAAAACACAGCCAGAAGAAAAGCAACAACAATAAAATCGAGCTCCCAGCCTCGTCGTCGTGCGCAACATTTAACAAAGTGCTTGCCATAATTTTGGCGCTATCGCCAGCTAAATATCGACAGCAATGATCGATTGAACTTTGCCAGAGAATATTGCGCAAAAATCGCAACAAATAGACAGCCACACACACATACCTATATATAAATACACATATATATACATACATATACACAAAAGGCGATTGCATTTAATGCACATTTATTTTATGATCAACGCCAAGTTTATCGCATTTTGTTTTTCGTTGCCTTCTGCTCTATGTACGCTGCGCAGTTTTTTAATGAAAAGAAGATATTGGACAGTTTTTTTATATATTGCGCATTTTGGAATTTTCTGCTTAAAAATTAGATCAAAAGCGGAAATCGAAAATTTTGTGGACTGAAAAGACAGTTAATATTTGCATTGCCTACTTTTAAGCGCTATTCAATATTTATCTGCACCGCTTGAAAGTATGCAGCAGTTTTTTAACTTTTATTAGAAAAGTTAAAGAATCCAAGTGGTCAAATGACTAATTCTATGAAGTCATTTACTAAACGATAAGCGGTCAGTAAGCTTTCGCCCAAATCAATAACAAATACGTATTGTTTATTAGCGAATTTCGTTTGAAAGACCTGAACAATAATACTGAAATATGGTTGCGCACTTATCAAAATCTGTAAGAAGATAAGGCACAAGTCAAAGCAACAAATTATTGAAGTGCATATATTTGTAAATATTAAATATTAAATATGAAACACTTCAATATTTATTTTATTCTCTCTTCAAAATTATTTAATATTAAATTTCCCACATTTATATTAAATGAACTCATAAAACACCTAAATTTCGTGCAGTGCACTTCACGCACTAACACACACACATATATACACTCAATCACAGTTCTATTTGTGTAATTCACTGCCTCCGCTCCGCTGAGTTCATGCCAAAGGCCGAACGTCTAATGCCATTACAACGTAGAGAGCAAAACAAGGAGAGCAAGAGCGGGAGAGCGCACTCAGCCAAACATCGTCAAGCAAATTGCAGTTTGAGCTGTACACATACACTCTCACTTTTGTCGATTGCTCAGCTCTGTCGCTGAGCTCTGCTCTGGTCACGCTTGCGCGCACATGCTCTCAGCAAGTACGACTGCGCGCGCGCTCTCCCACACTGTCGCTCTCTCGCCTTCTCTCACTCTCTATGGATGCTTGCGCTCACGGCTGTGTTTTGCCGGCTGCTACTCCACATCGATTGCGGTGAGCCGCCAGCGTCGCGTCGCTTCGCTGCTGACATTCGGCCAGTGTTGGTCGCAACTTCAAACGAGTGACAACCACTGACGCGTGCAGACGTACGCGCAGCTTTGTGGCGTTGACATCCAATGAAAAAGCAACGGTAATAACGAAAACAACGAAGACAAAGACGTAAACGACGACGCGTGTGCAAATAAATTCCACTCAACCACCCCCAAAAGAGATCGAAACGTAATGCAAACAAATTTGTCATAAAGCAAAAAAAAGGAAAAGAAAAGAAGAAAAAATGTTAAACTTTCGCCTATTTTGCATACGTGTGAATCAATTGCAATTGTCGCGCGCGCTCTAAACGAATGAACGAATCCCGCCCCATCCACCCCACCAAAAAGAAACACACACACACACGGAGAAAAGTGCTGCCAAACCCCTAAAAGGCAAAAAGTGTCGTCCAAGTGAACGAGGAAGTTCGGCTTCAGTTAGGTTCAAATGTTAAGCCAACAAAAATTGCATTTTATTTGCACAAATAACGACAGTGAATTACAATAAAAATAAATATACAAAAGAAAAGAAGAAAACAAGTATCGGCAGGGGCAACACGTTTTCGTTGTTGTTGTTATTTCGCTTGTTGGGCCGCTTTTTTGTTGAACGCTCAAATTGGATTTCACAATTTTGGATACTGTGACACAGCTGAAAATGGTTTTCGGCGGCAGATTTCGCATTAGAAGGTAACGATTATAAATTATTAGTATACGTTTTAATTAACCAGGAAATTCTATGCTATACATTAATTAGAAAGAAAAAACTGGGCGCAGTGAAACTGAAAAATAAATATATATATATATAAAGTCTCTAATAAGCATAAGCGACAGTTTCTCAAGATATTATCGCAAAGGCAGAAAAAAAACGTGTCTGTGTAAGCGCTAATTGCACTAGTTTAACTGTGCATGTGTATGCAAGTGTGTGCATGTGTGTGTGTGTGTGTCGGCTAACTTTAGTGTGACCATATTTAGCAAGCTCAATGCCCAGGCTTCAGACTCGCTAATGACGACAGTTGGCTCCGGTTAACACGCACACACACACAGACGAACACACACACATACACACAGAGGCATTCACACACACACATGCATACATACAGCTGCTGCTAATAACTGTTCACAGCTGTTGCTCCGTTTGTCTACAAGCTGATCTTTAACTTACAGCGAGTAGCGAGCAGCGGGCAGAAAGCAGAGGGAGCAGGCAGCGCCAGCAGTCAACGAGCAGAGGCAGCGAGCAGAGACAGACTCTGCAGCAGCGGCAGCGGCAGCGGCAGCAGCTCTTGTTGCATGTCACTTGGCAGTTTTATATAGCGCAACTTGCTGACTTCTGCCTATTAACCATTTCCATTGTAGGCGGCAGGTGCAAAACCTAAACGAAGAAACAAAAAACAAAATAAAAGAAAACCTTTACGTTTCCTGCCTGACAATCAAAATGCCAGCAAAACGAAAAGAAAAAAAACATAAAACTCTTTTTTGAGCCACATTTCTGTGTGAGTGACACGCGCCAACGAATGCAAAATAAAATTCACATTAATGCAAACATATTTACATGTGTACATATATAAATATATATACATATCCAGTCTACTCTAATATATCTGCTTCTCTCTATAATTTCTCTATCACTTTATCAGCTGTGCAGATCTTATCGATTTTTGTTGTTTTTGGTTTTTTTTTTCAATATTCGCCATATAAACAATGGCTGCCCTTTGTTTAGCGGCCATAAACTGGCTAAAACCGGTTTCGGGTCAGGCAGTCAGTCACCCAGGGTAACGTCATGCACAAC
The DNA here is from genome assembly GCA_037075325.1 of Drosophila mayaguana. NCBI lineage: Eukaryota > Metazoa > Arthropoda > Insecta > Diptera > Drosophilidae > Drosophila > Drosophila mayaguana. The sequence continues at coordinate 18,223,684 of JBAMCG010000040.1, read as the reverse complement.
CCTTAAGCTGCACCCACGCACACATGCAGCCGCACACACACCCTTGTCAGCGGGACCCTCGGCACCCTCGTGCCAAGTGGAACATGTGCTGACGTCATATATAGTTTATTGTCGGACAAAAGCTGATTGATATGTAGTCGTTGTCTCTGTCTAGCACTTGAAAATCCTTTAATGAGAACGCCATTCGTCAACTTATAAGTTTCGTCAAGTGGTTGTACTCATATCAAAAGCTACTTGCTATGGAATTTGGTTGACAATCTAAACCTGCTGTAAGCCAGGGCATTAATAATGCAAAATTTCATTAAAATATATTAGAAATTATATATAAAATCTGATTGTTAACTATATTCCAACAATCAGTTGACTCTTGATGAAATTCAGGACAGCCTTTAGCGATAAGAAACATATTCAAGAATCAAAAGAGCAAACGTCAACAAAAGCTAGCTGCTATGGCTACTCTAAGGCGAACTTTCCTAAATCAGCCTTAATCGCGACTAATTTCAATCACATTAATCAAATTTTAAAGCAATCAAGAATCTGATGCAAACAAAAGCTATAAAAAATCGATCCTTCTATATTCTTTCTCTAAAGTCTGGGATTGCCTTCAATACAATTTTTGGCTAATTTGTTAAACAGCTACACAATTAGTCAATTAGTCATACCCTACCTTAATTATTCCGTCCACTAATGCATCTCACACTCTTCAAACACATTTGGCTCAGGCTAAAAAAACAGAACCTAAAACCAAAAACGACTTCAAAGCGTTTTTTTAATTTGTTTGCGTTTACACAAAAAAAAACGTCGCTGTACAACAACAACAATGCCTTTGTTTTTCTTTTTTATTTTTGTTTTTATTTTGCTGTTCATTTTTTATTCTTTTATTGAAGCTTTGCACGAATTTCAACATAAATGAAATGGAATGAAATGAAGAAACGAAGCTAAAGAATTTGCCAGCTATGGAGAAATGTTAACGAACCACATATCAGTCGCAGCATAAACAAAAATATATCGAACCAATACGTAGCTAAAAGAACAAAAATTAAAGAATGGAGTAAAATATTTTATTGGCCTATGGGAATTTCGAATACACTATGAGTATAAAGTTATGTGTTCTTAAATGAAGTTTAGCTTGAAATTTTTGGTGAAAAATTTCGTTTTTCTTAAGCTTTTTTAAATACTAAAATATTCTAGAGATCTTAAGTGTTTTAATCATATGGGAGGTAGCGAATCTAGTAAATTTCTCATAGTATCACCATCATATACCATACCATATAACATCCACCTAATGTTAGGGTATAAAATGCCGCATTTACAATAAAAACAAAACCCTAGAGCACTTCAATAAGTAAAACCTCAATCAAAAATTGCTGTGGCTATGTAAAACCGAACAACAACAAAAATCAGTTTAGGGGCTCTAGAATTTTTGGTTTACGAGCTTACGAAAGTATCTAGAACAACGCATGCGATGACCTTCGACAGAGGGTGAGAGAGGGAGAAAGAGACTGGGAAAGGGAGAGACAGCGGGAGGAGGAGGCAGCACTATAACGGAAACTATTTGGAATTGATTTGAGCGGCATTTGGCATAGGGCTTTCAATGTTTATTGTTATTATTGTTGGGGGCCACTAAACAAATCAAACAATAAACATTTATTGTTCCCACAAATCGATGGCAATCGAATGCGATGTATGTGAATCAAAATTTGTAATAGAAAAGATGCCTCAGGGTCAGAGTAGATGAAACGCGATCAGAATTGAGAAAATGTCAGGAGTGTTTAATAAACGCCTCTATTAAATTGTTTAATTTATATATCGATCGATCTACATATATGGCATAAATTACGAAAAATTCCTTTAGCGAGTTTTTTACGTTCACATTTTTTAAATTAAATAATATTTTTTGGGTTATTCGTGAGGCTTGTCAAAAACATTCAACAGTTGTGCAAATACCAAAAAAAAAAAAATAAATATGTTAACATGCATTTCAATTGCTATACAGAAGCAGAGACAACAATTAAATATATATTTATATACATATATATGTATCTGTATTTGTCTGCTTTAATATCTTGTCGACACGCGGCAATAATTCAGTCTTAATTAAAATGTATAAAAAAAGAACCAAATTCCATTTGTTTAATCGACGCTGACAAATTGACAATTGAAGCACTTCATTTTAATAAACGCTATATACAATTTTATGTACATATATATTTATATACACAAGCGCATATAAAGATAAAGTTTAACATAAATAATTTAGCGGAATTTTTTTTATGCGGAAATTGTCGAAAAGGCACAAATAAAATTAATTAATAAACTAAGTGCAGCTCAGCTACACTGTGCGAAACATGCATACACTTAGGAACAGTGCAATATCAATATCAAATATAATTCGTTTATATTCTCATTCATTTACTGTTAGCAATCAACAGCGATGTCTACACTGCAATTAAAATCAAGTTTTATTTGTATTTTATGCGCATATTTTCGAAGAGCTTCCTGTTTTTGTTTCGAAGAGCATTTTCTTGAATTCTTAATAAATACATATACATATTTTAATTAAAGTAAAAATTCAGATTGTTACAGATTAATGAAAGCTTTGAATTGATCTGACTTAATAAAAATATATTTTAGTATACTAATTAAGTTATCAATTGCGGATGCTGACATTTTGAGTTGTTCTTACTGCACTCTTTGATCGCTGTATAAAGTTCTGTAACAGTTAACTCTCTGTTAACTAACAGAATTAAATAGAAATCAATATGACCTTATCTGTTAAACTAACATCAATCCCTTTCAGTTCCTGTTGGGTTTAACAGTCAATTTTACATTCTAGTATATGATGCTCTCTGGTAGCTCTCATTTCCTTTCTCTCAGTGTATGTTTCCAGTGTCCTTTAGCACTCTTACATCGCTCACTCTGTTATCAGGATCCATTAGATCGAATATGTCTCTCTATCGCATCCGCCTCTCTATCTCTCTCTATATCCCTCCATCTCCCTCCATCTCCCTCCCTCTCATCTTCAACATTTTTGTTAACAGAGTTCATTAGACCACTTTAAAATTAGTTAGCTTCGTTGTCATTTCAACTGCTTCTGAAGCTCGATCAAAAACTTGCTTCAATCTATCAATCAGTCGATCAATTTCCAATTTCTGTTTCTTTTTCTTTCTTGCTTGTGCTAGTTCTTATGATAATTAGATAAGAACGTCATAAAAAAAGAAACAAAAAACGTGAAACTTGCCAGCGTGTTGCCTCAAAATGTACCTCTAATGACTGCCCACCCTCACCTCCTCTCTGCCGCTCTGCAGCTCTTCCTGCCCCATTATCAATTTGGGTACGTGGTTGGGTTCCAGCTGGATCCATGGAATAACTGTCATTGCACCCAGTCAGAGCACACGATATGCAAATGTAGCCAAAGCTCGACATTATCTTTGTCACTTCGAATATATTTTGGAGAGCTCTAGAGGTGTGTGGTGCGAGATGGGGGGCGTGCCCACTCCATGCAGGTGAACTTCAGGTGTAGCCAAGCTGAACCAGAACCGATTCACTACAAAGCGCCGCCTCGTCGAGTAGAACAAAAGCCCACATACCGCGAGACTTTGCACAGTTGTTCTGTTCCTACTCTATATATCATTGCATACCAATTGTAATTTGCTTGTTGTGCTATATATACATATATTGTATATATATATATATATATATATATACATACATATATATATGTTTACGTAGTTACTTTCCCAACTTTATCTGAAAGTGAACGGCACAACGCTCGTTACTCAGCCCACAGCCAAGGGGGCGACGGAGGGGCAGAGAGACAGTGAGACAGTGAGACAGCGAGACAATCGGACGGGCAGTCAGCGAACCATCAAGTCTCTCGCATTTAGTATCTCTGTATAATAGCCCGGGGGAATACGCCGTACATTATTCATGCATATTCTAAAAACAACAGCAAAAAGTCAAATGAAGCTAAATGAGTGCAGCGACAGAACAAAAAGCATTGTCAGAACCTTTTGCCAGTCAATGACAGGCTAATAAATACACTATAAACAATTGGCAAACAAATTAAGAGGGCTTTAAATGGCTTTTTTATGATATATGAGTTCAATATTGAGACAGCTTTTATGAGATAATATCTTTGGAAATTGTATTCCTTTTATTTCTCAAGAATCTTCTTTCAGTATTTTCCTGTTTTAATTAATGAATAATTCCCTAAATTCTTTAACTTGATCATATTACCAAATATATTGGAGTTTGCTTCCCTTTACGCTAACGAAAAATTTCCATATTTAGTTTTCTCATTTTTCATTTTAACTGAAAGCTTTGTGTATCATATAGCTAGAAATCTGTATAGAATACTATTTTATACTATTTTTGACATGTTAAGAATTCTGTCATATTCATAAATTAGTCTGCAATTTGAACCCTGAAGTGAACCCTCAGTCAGATCATTTTTTATAGCTTAAACATTATTTTTCAACAAAAGACGATGCACATAAAAAGAACACAGACTCGAGTAACATTCTACTAAAAATTAGAAACATATTTATCGATAACATTTTGAAGCTTTTCTTCATATACTTTAACATTTTTTTGCAGTTTCTTTAAGATAATATATTTCTGTATATATATCTTTCTCTGTATAGAACAAAGCATTAATCTAAATGCCGCCTGTCGAAATTTACATTTACATATTTACTGCACATTTCGATAACACATTCATATATATTTGCTTTGGCATACAGTTCACGTTTTTGTGTTCTCACCAGTTCAAGTTTCTCATTTCTAATTTATGAACCTATAAAGAAGCGTCTGAGCCGAGCAATAAATTGCAAAATTGTAAAAATCGGTGAATAGTCAGCTAATTGATGAAGTTCTATAAACGGAATTAGCATAGAAATGTTTCAACCCATGTGAGCACCCACTCATAGCTATATATATAAGGCGAAGTTTGTATATCATAAAAAGACAGCTTGTAAAACGATTCCCTTGAAATACCTGAACTAAAGCCTAGTCAAATATGTGCCGAAGATATCTCAATATCTGCCTCAACCTCTCGCTCTCTGCGTCTCTCTTTGCCTGTAGTTGTGGGGGCAGCCATAGCCCACTTGATAGCTAATGTGCTTCTAGGCACACGAACATGCCTGTATGGCACAATCAACAGATTGTAATTACAACAACGGTTTCACCGACAACAAACAAATAAAAGTTGCGGGCCTTAAGTTCAAGTCGAGCGGGCTGACAAAGTACCGCAAAAGTTAAACAAATGTGGCAACAACTGAAGAGAGACAAAAAAAAGAGAAGAGGAAATACAACTGGCAGAGGAAGACACAGAAGATGATAATGATGATGATAATGTAGCAGCAGCAAGCAGTAGCTACAGCAGCAACAGGTGCGGGCAACAGAACTTTTGCACCTGTGCCCGGAGCTTTCTTCGGTTTTTATGACCAGCTTCTTGCGACAAGGTCAAAGCCAAAGCAACCTGTATGAGCGCCCTTTGCGGGCTGCGTACGAAAATAGACATTCAGCAGACAGCCAGCTATTCAGCTATTCAGCCATTCAGCTATTCGGGTATTCAGCTTTAAGCCATAATTCAATTAGCTGGCCACAATTAATGAAGAAACGCAGCTAAACGCTCCAATAACCTCTGCTACTGCCAGTGCCGCTGTCTCTGCCTCTACCTCAGCTCCTACCTCAGCCTCTACCTCTGCCTCTACCTCTGTCTCTGCCTCTATCTATGTGTCTGTCTCTGTCTCTGCCTTTGGCAATGGCTCGCAACTTCCTTCGTTAAGAAATACTCAGCAGAAACAACAACAAAATTTCACAAATTAACTTTATAACACGAAAATTTCTCGCACGAGCAGACGATGCAAGCAAAGATATATATGTACACATATACATATATGCCTGTGTATGTGTCTTGCTCATACATTAATAATTACGAGCTGAAAAGTGGTCAAAAAGGTAAACATATATTGGCTTCCGCTACTGTAAAGCCCATCGATGGCAATCGCCTTGGAACCTGCACGAAAATTGCTTTGACATAAAAAAAAGCTAAAATGAAATATACCACAAAAAAATTGAAAAAAAAAAAACATCTTTTAGTGGGTCACGCGCTGCATGAAAACCCTTTTTGGCCAGCGGCCAGACAGCCCACCCAGCTGATAAAAATCAAAACACGCGCAAAAAGCGACCCAAAAACAAAACAAAAAAAAATGAAACAAAACCCAAATTAAAATCAGAGCAGCGCGCACTACGAGCGGGTTTCCCGGCCAAAGCGCATGTTTAAATTGTTTGCCTAATTTACTTGGATTTTTTTTTTTTTTTTGTAATGTAATTAACATTTTTTTGTACGTTTTTGTAATGTACATAAATATATATTATGTATATATATTTTGTAAATTTAATATACTCTAAACGCAACATATTTCACAGCCACCTGGACAGGCAACATTTATTTATAAAGCTGGCCCAAAACTCTAATTGAATGAAGCATTGAGCAAGCTTCTATGATCTTCAAATATAATAATCGGCTGCAACTTTTATCTAATATAGTTTTTGCACTATTGCCGTGGGAGAAGTTTATATAAACAATGATTGTATAACTAATTTGGGGTATGGATTATGAGACGGAGTTAGATTGAGATTAAAGATGGATGGAGTCTGATGGATGTTTTGAAATACAATGCGTTGGAATTGTTATTTAGGCAAGTTAATCTATTATCTAAGTACAGCCCAATCTTCATCCAAATCCAATGTAGCTTTAGGGTCATCCAAATACCTGATTCCTTCACTCTTATCTAAGTATACACCTATTTTCATACAAATCTAACATGGCGTTAGGGTCATCTGATAAACAAGCAGAGTCTAACAGCTCTCTCAGATGTTTGCTCAAGTTAAATATTTATAATCTTATGCAGCTGAAGTTACAACCAGATTCATTGTGTTTGTGGTGTTACGAGATAGGCTATATAAGGCGAAAACTGATTAACTCTATATATAAATAATTGTTTCGAGTGTTATCTAACTAGATATGTATTTAATTAGATTTGTGTTTCGCTAAGTTTCATTGTCTTGTTGAAGTTGTTTGATATGTAGTTAAATAATTTGAAACTGTCTTAAGTTTGTCGATCTGAACTATAGAACTATTTTTGTATGAATTAAAGGGATTCGTTTTGCTGTACAATGCAAACGCATTCTTACTATATTTAACTAATCTAATTTGAGCGTGTCTAATTAGATTTTGTTCACTTTATATTTGAAGTCCAACTGGAGTTTGATATGAAGTTGGGATAGACTAAAGTACTGAGGCTACTCTCAACGAAGTCTACAATTATTTGTATGTAAATCAAGGGGATTTCTATTTAGCTATATAGTTTTTGGCTTACACACAAATTTATTATATAAATTTGTTGCTTCTTTTTGCGTGTTAAGATTGGCTTAGATAATTTGATGAAATTGCAAGCTGAATGCGTTGCTTTGGTTTCTATTTAATGTTAGCCCTGAGGGTTTTTCTGTGGCTATTGCCACAACGCAAATTAAATTAATGCAATGTTTTTGATGTTTTTATGTACTTTGCGTATTCGTCATTTGTTTATTTGTTGTTTGTTGTTGTTGTTTATTTTTATTTGCTTGCGGCCCTTTGTTTTGGTCACGATATTTTGCATGTCCAAAGCGAATGGGGCGTGGCTCCATCACAGTCAATGAACTTGTACTGAAATTTATTTAGCTGCTCCTCTGCTGCTGCTGCTGCTGCTGCTCCTGCTTCTCATTTCTTTTTGCCGCTACGTGCCTGCAATTATTCTTATATAAAAAAGAACGAGCTGAGCACCAAAGTCGTTTTTTGCATAAATTTTGAATGAAGAAGAAATAAAACAAATTGTTGCGCAACTTGCTCAATATTAAAATGAAACATTTTATGTTGTCTACGTGCGGGCAAGAACAGATCGAACAAAGTGCCGTTAGGCAGAAGTTTTTTTTCTTGTCGGCTGAGTGGAAATTCAATTAGTGACACCCACAAGCACAGGCGGACAACAGAAGCCAAAAAGTCCAAACCATTTGCCAGCAAGTTCTGCGCCACTTAATGGATTTGATCATTACAAAAGCAAAGCACACACACACACGCACACTCTCTGTGTGACACTCTCATAAAACTTAAAAAGCAATTTAATTTTATTACGAGTATGAAACTCAAATTGACACCAAAGCTGAAGCTGAAACTGAAGCAGCAGGAGGAGCAGCAGTTGTAATGCTTCCATTTCGATTCAATTTCGAGCCTGGGAAACGCGTCGAGTGTCAAATTTGGATTTTGATTTTGGCTGTGTGTGACAATTGCGCGTCGTGTATTTTGAAAGTCAATCAAACACAAAAACAAAAAAACAAAAAACAAAAAAAACCGAAAGAAATGAAAAATATATGTGAGCTGACTTTGAAAACTGTCGTCTTGCTATCCAGCTCATTGCCAGTCGTCGGACGTTGTGCATTTGTCGCGACTGACTGAAGACAGAAGAGATAGAAGCAGATATATATAAAATGAATATAAACTTGTGCATTATGCATATTAAATGCTTTCACTTTCGGTTTTTTCTCTCTTTTCTTGATTTTTGTCTTCCGTTTGCCACCCAACGCATAGACAATGGGCTGCAAGGCAGCCAGCAGATGGCTCGCTTTAATAGCTGCAGCTAATGGAGAATTAAGGTTCAGAAAGGCTTCAGATTGAGCTTATGACAATAGAGGTACAATTTCCTGGTAGAGTGTGCAGATGGGCCAGAGAAAGATAGATAGAAATGTGGGTGCCTAGAGTTGTAGATCCAGATACACAAGAGTCATGTGCAAGATATACAGATAGAGCAAATATTGGACAGAGGATCGGCTAGAAAAAGACTATATAGATAGACTATATAGATACAGATGTATAGTCTCAGATGAAAAGCTAGAGATAAACCTACGAATAAACCTGTTGAAGAGATACATACGTCAGTTATATTGATTTCAAATTTAAATATTAATATTACAATACAAATTATAAATATAAAAGTCAAGATATATAGCTATAGACACATGCCTGCAAATGTTCTCCAGATAACAGATACAAAACTATCTTCTCATATGCCCAACTAAATCTCATAGATACAGATACAAATGTTGCTACTGAGCTACCTCAACATACTTTATTCAGATATCTTTTCTGCCAACTTATATTTGTATCTTAGCATCTATATCCAATCTTTGTATCCGCATCCACAGTTAGCTGAGGTATCCAACAGCTACAATTTGGTGTCCAACACCTTTGCCGCATTAGGCGTGAAAGCCTTCGCCAGGGCTGTAAAAGAAAGCAAACACGCAACAAACAACGCGTAACGAGTCAGGCTGGCCAGGCCCCCATTTTTTTCGCCGTCGCTGCCACGCCCCCTTTTGACTAATCAGCGGCATTTGTTGGGCGATTCGATTAGCACGCGGCGCGTATTGAAAAGCGCCAAATGAAATCGAAAGCCAAATGCGCGCACAATTGAAATGCAAAGCCAGCTGCAGTGGGCATTGCATTGCATTGGATCTAACATTAACTGTAACTGCAACTGCAACTGTGTATGTGGGTGAGTGGGACTATGGGCTGAATGCATTGAGAGAAACAAAATAAGAGAATTGCCCGAATACGAATTTTAATTTGAATTGTAGTCTCTTAAGCTAATTAATGTCCTGGACATATTTCTGTTTAGCATTACCGGTTTCTCTTAGTGTATGAATTAAATGTTAAACTGTAAATTTTTATAATTATATAAAGCTGCGCCTCTGATTGCAATTTGGTATCAAATTTTTTTATATATTACCAAAAGTACTATATCCTCCAGCTTTTTCTCTGAGTGTATGCCTAACATGCTAAGCTCTAATGTGCATTTGTTATCAAACTTTCTCTGCAATCTCTGCAGTTTTCGGCTATAGAATAGGCATTCTCTCTGTGTGCACTCAGATTTTCCTATAACTTGTTTCTCTAAGTGAATGCACAACACATATACATATGCATATTCCTGTTCAGCACTAGGGTTTTCGTATACTTCAACTCTAAAGCTGTCATTGAGCTCATACAGCTATAAATTTTAGACTGTAATGTGCTTTTCTCTCAGTGTATATGTCAGTTATAGACATAGAACTGTTTCTCTGTCTGCATAGGCCTATTCTAACTTTCCATCAATATTTCAGTTAATTAACTGCCTTGTCAATCCACAAACTGCATTCTCCGCTCATTTCTCGCAGTGTATCTAGTGCTGCCGACAGCTAGAATCTTCAATGCCGTCAAATGATTGTCAACAAGTCGTCGCGTCGTCTGCCTTGTGCTCAATCATGATTATTGTTATTATTGTTGTTGTTGCTGTTGCAATTGCCATTGCAATTGCAATCGCAATTGCACTGTAAGTAGTTGTATGATCACATGCAGTTAGCCACGTTAATAACTAATAAATGGCTGGCTGACTAGACAACTGTCTGGCTGAAAGGAGTCGCCAGTCGCGCCTCAGCTGCGAGCTCTTTATGTTTTTTCTTCTTCTGCTGCTGCGGCTCGTGATTGATTCTCACACAATGCAAATGAAATGCAATCAATGTGAACACTTTGCCTGCGCGCTGCACTTTTGCTGTATTTGTTTTAGCCAGTTTTTTGCATTTCTGTTTTTAGCGGCTTTCTGCTGCTGTTGCTCAGTTTGGAAATCATTATTATGCGTCCAAGTTCGCGTCCGAGTCTCGTTGCACATTTTGCCTCAGCTCGTACGTGGCCAGCGACAGCTCAAGGCCGACAGACTGGAGCCAGCTCACGTTGTCAATGCATTACATAGCAGCAGCCGAGGCACAGAGGCGGACGAAGTCTTTTGCCAGGCCTGGCTGCCTGCATAATCCAACAAAGTAAAAAGCGCCAACTAAGCGGCGAATATTGCTTTTTATTTGCTGCTGACGAATTGCCCAGGGCTTACCTGTGTTTACCTCTGCCTCTGAGCCATGCCAAGCCACGCCAAGCCACGCCACAAAAGGGTAGCATTGGACTCTATGCCACAAAAGCCACAAATATGCAGCGCATCCTGCCAGCCAGCCAGCGAGCCAACCAGCCGCATCTCTCGCTTTTGTTTGCAACACGTTCTTTAGGGAAAAGCAAATTTTCAATCAGAATTGCGAAGTTAAACAAAGTCAATTTGCAATTGCCAATTTGCAAAGCTAAGCCAAAGTGTAGCTGAAAGCGAGGAAAACGAAACAAAAAGTACACAAGTACAGAAATGAAGAAGAAGAAGCAGAAAAAAATTACATTCCACAGCGCTGACTGACCATAAATAAATAAATATAAATAAAAAGAAGAAAATAAAAAAAAGCTCCAAGCAGCAGCCACATTCCTCCTGCTCAGACTTGACTTCTGCACAAAATTTATATATTTACACTTTTTTGGGTCAGCCTGAACTGCATAAATCACCAGCAACAACAACTAGCAACAACAACAACAAAAACAACAACAGCAGCAGCAGCAGCAGCCAATATGTCAGAGAGTCGTCTAAATTTGTTAGCTAATCAGCTTTTCTGTCGCTTTTCCCGAAAGAAATCCCGCAGCTTTTCATTACGTCGACTGCAGTTGGAAATTGTGCCATTTATTTTTAGCTGAATTTTGAATCTGTTTCAGTTTCAGTTTCCGCTTCAGCGCGCAGTTGGCAGTCTGAGTCATTTGCTCTATAATTGAATTGTGATAACGCTTATCGTTTGCCCATTGGCTTTTTGATTTTGTTTCTCTTATTCATTATTATTATTTTTGAATTTGATTGCTGTGGGGAATGAGCTGAAATTTATATTTATAGATTCATTCGGGCAAATGCACTTGCCAAGCGTTTTAGCTGTTTTTATTTAAATGTTCCAGTAAATTCTTGAAGCACGCTACACTGAAAAAGAAACTAGGAATTTTGTGAGAAATTTTTTTTTATATAAATACATCTCTTTTTATGTATATTGCTACAGCTTATGTTAATTGTCCGGCGCGCCCAAATGGATAGAATTAAAAGATAATCAAAAAAAAATATATATATATTAAAATATATATTTAACAATTTGTATTTTATAAACAATCTCAAGTCCAGCATAAATACCTAGAGATGTATCTCTTATCTAGTTTTATTTTTTAATTTAAAAATTTATTTATATATTTTAACATATTATTTTTCTTTTATTTTTTTTTTTTTTATTTTTTATTATATTTTTTATTATATTTTTATTTTATTTTTTTGTTTTTGTTTTATGATAACTTTACTTTCTTTTTAATTCTGAAAAAGTGCTGCATTTATTGCAGCTGCATTTGACGTAAATATGTTGTCTTAATTTAAATTTAAATTTAAATTTTTTTCCAAAATGATTTTGCTTATATGTTAAGAGGTTAAGGTTGAGGTTAAGGCTAAGGTTAAGCCTCAAAATAGATTGCGAATCCGAGCTCAAATCGATTTAGTTTTGGCTTTAACATCAATTATTCGCGTGAATAGATGCAAATTAGTTGAGCTCAATATTCATTGACTTCCTATACATATGTCCATATATATATCATATTTAATATATATTATATATATATAAAATATTTATGAGAACTTTTTTTTTTTAATTATCAGCTATGTGCTAAATTTATATATATATCTTCATTGTTTAAATTTTTTATAAATTTAATTAGCTTTATTTAGCTAAGCATTTCGCACAATGCCTTGGAGCGAGACAAATGTGATTAGCATGTAAAGATATATCTAGAGGGCATATACATATCATCAGAATGTATGTATATATCATAACTTTATAGCATTGTTTTATAGACGTTTCAGTTTTCTCACATTAGATCTTAGCGTGTTCTAAGCATGCGTGAAAAATATTTCATTAAGGGCATTCCCACTTCGTTTTCGTGAATTGCTTATAAATTTTATACGATTGTCATATGGTCAGAGCATTTTCATTTGATCGCTTGAGCGTACAGAAAATATTGTTTATTTTACGTTTTTGTTTTTGTTGTTTTCGTTTTGTATCTTTCAGCTACATTCGCGCGTATCCACGAGATACGGTTTTTGTCAGCATTTTTAGTACGCTCCGTTCAATGAAAGCCAACGGTTAGTTGAGTTTTGCAAACAGTTCATTCAAAAAGTGATTGATCTTAATTTGAATTGTATATAGAAATTATATATATATATATAACTGTTATATATATTTACATATATATATATATATATATATTTAGCTGTCCAGCTTTGAGTGAAGATGTCGCATTGGTGCCAACACTTGGGCTTTAGGTAATAATTGAATTGGCAAATGTCTAGACGCCAGCTGAACATGGCTCTATATATAAACATATATGCTATATATATCGTGTGTATGTGTGTGTGTGTGTGTGTTTGTTATGCAAAAAACAAAAAACTTTAAATAGCCGCGGGCAATACTGTGACGTCATCGTTTGAACAACATGCGGCGCAATTTGGGGCACGAGCAAATCGCAATGTTTCCTAGCCAATGTATAGACATACATACATACACTTGTGTATGTATGTACATACACGTGTGTATTTAGCGAGAAAAAACATGCCATATATGTTGCCTTTATTTTAATTGCAGCGCGCCAATTTGGGCACTACAGCAACAACAACAACAACAACAACAACAACCTTGAAAATGCAATCAAAGCCAAATCTTGATCTCGTTTTTTTCCTTCTTTCTTTTTAATTTGTTGTGTGTTTGTTTGCTGTTGTTGCTGTTGCTGCTGTTGATGTTGCCTGTTGCTGTTGCCAGTACTTAATTGCGTTTATTTTATACATTTGCCAGACGCTTGCATTGCTCTTGGCATTCAACAGTTGCTGCTGCTGCTGCTGCTGCACGCGAGCAACCAGCCAGCAATTTTTGTTGTTTTCTGTTTTTGGTGGCTGCAACAACAGCGACGCTTCCTGTCAACTGCAACAGCAACAACAACAACAGCTTGTTGCTGCCCCTGTCGTTGTTATTATTGTCTTTTATTATTGTTATTTTGTATTATTATTAATATTATTAAAATTATGATGCTGCGGGTTCGTTGTACACATAAAAAATGTTGCATTTGACTTGGCAGCAACTCTTTAGGGTCCCCTGTATTTCACGCTTTTGCCCGTCAGAGAGAGAGTGAGAGAGGGAGAGAGAGATGGAGGGAGGGAGAGAGGGAGAGAGATTGGCAATTGAAAGAAGAAGCAGATAGAGTAACGCCCACCAAATGTACCAAAGATGAACAGCATCATGATGATCATGATCAAGTTGTTGCTGCCAAATGCAGCTGATATCTTTTATCACTGAAACCATTAATTACACTATGCAACAAGAGACAATTTTTGTATATAAATATATATATTTTTTTAAATTAAATAAATCTAAATGCTATATTAATTAAGTATACAAATGTATTTAAAATTTAAAAATATATTTAATATATATATATATATTCATGACTTCAATCTCTGCTGCGCAGTGTTATTGTTTGTCTAACATTTTCCTCAATTGCTGCATTTGGCTTGGCAGCCTGCGCTAACAATACGCGGATGTATTTTGGCTTTTTCACTATACATATACATATACATATACATATACATATACATATATGTATTTATATATATTTATATACATATATAAATACTATATAGTTTTCTCAGCTTTATTTTCTCGCTGCGCAAAGCTAGGAGTGGCACTCATCATCGGCCGCAGTCAGAGCACTGGGGCCAACGCTCGACACACGTCCATGTCCAAGGTTTTGTAAACAATGACAACAACAACAATAACAACAACAACAACAGCAACAGCAATCTACAGCAGCAAACCAACTTTTTTGGCGTGGGTGCGGGCTGTGCCTCCTTTAAGATCTTTTTTTTTTTTTGGCTGTGGCTATTTTTTGACTATCTGTTCCGCTCCACAAACCTTTTTCTTTTGCTTATTATTGCGACGTTAGCTTAGAATTTGAAAAATAAAAAAAAAATTAAAAATAATAAATAAAAATAGACAGCTCAAAATTTGACATTTTGATTAGCTTTTTGCATCTACTTACAGAACTTAAGCTGCGCCTGAGTCGCGCAAAAGTAGGCATAGAATAGGATTATTGGAAATTGGATAACAAGAAAAGAGAACAATTCTACAATGGATAATTTCAAGTAATGCTTCATAAACATACTTAATTTCATTTTTCAGACAGACTTCCGTTACTTCTTTGAATGGATGTTGCTTTAGAAAGGGTAGAAAGATAGATAGATGGGTAGATAGAGAGATGAACAGATAGATAGATAGAAATGAATGGATAGAAATGTACTATCGGATATATGTATAGATGCCTAGATAGATAGTCAGATAGTCAGATGGATAGATAAAGGAAAAGGGATGAAAAGATGTATAGATGGGTAAATGGATAGATGAATGGGTAGATAGATGGATAGGTAAGATGGATAAACAGATGGATAGATAAATGGATTAATGGATACATGGGTAGATGCTAGCTCGATCAAAAATATAGATACAAGATTATTTCTGTATTTATACATTATTTATACAGATATTAAATTTGTTGATAAAATGATAAACTCTATTGATTACGGTTTTACTCAAGTAGACTTAACTTCTGAACTATTTAATGTTTACTGTTCTCATCTCTTGGTTTAACTTTCGACTTTACTGTATTCATTTTTGTTTTCATAACCTTCTTGGCTTTTGGGCAGTCCTCTTATGATTGCCAGCCAAAACTCTGTTCTTAAGTGCTGGCCTTCTGATGGCAGCTCTCCAGAGCTATGATGAGTGTAAATACGACTAGTTATATACAGTATACGCATACATATACATATATATAGATGAGGAGGAGTCATACTTGATACAACACTCACATCGTTATTGTTTGTTTGTTTCTGTTGGTGTTGTTCTTTTGGGTTGTTGGAGCGCGTGACATAGAAAACAACTGGAGTGCAGCCCCAGTCACCAAGTGAACTACACCCAATGTTGACACAACAACAGCAACAAAAACAACAACAACAGCAACAGAAACAAACAAAACAGTAAACAGCATTAAACAGTTACTGGGAGCAATGCCTGGCTGTTGCTTTCAGAGCTGAGAAATCGATTAATCGAGCATTGCTATCGATCGTCGCGACTTTGAAACAAAAATATATAAAACTTGTTGCTTGGCCTGGCCTGCGAACTTGTGCGAAGCGTGAGAATTCTATTCCCATACTCCACTATAGATAAACAGCTGGGCTGGGTCTACGCTCACGCCCCGCCCCCCCACGAAACTTATCCACTGAGCTTCACACTCAACGCTTTGATTTGCATAGATAATTGCAAAGTGATGCAAATTCTGCCTCTTTTTCGACTCGATCCGACTCGACTCGAGTCAATAGCCAATAGCCAATAGCCAATAGCCATTAATTAAGTTAAAGTACAGTATGATCTGTTTATGTTGAACTGTTGGCATTAACCTTGATTGATTTAAGTCGCTGCCATCGACATAACTATCCATAAAGATTACAGTCTATTGTCTGTTATATATATATATATATATATATATATGTTTCGCTTTGTTCTGGGCGCGTCTGCATGGCAGCTAAAGAGGAAAAACAATGCAAGCGATTGTTGTTGTTTTTATTGCTGTCGCCGCTGCTGCTGCTGCTGCTGCTCTACATCATTAATATGCTAAAGGTCAAACTGAAACAACGACGACAATTAACAGAGCCATATAAATACATATCTATAAACCTGCACAGCACTTCATCCATCCATCAATCTCTCACTTTCATTTTAAAAAACAAATATGTATATATGTATATATATATATATATATATATATATATATATATATATATATATATATATATATATATATATATGAATATAAAAGTAAAGTTCGTAAATTAAATTATGCATGACTCGTACTCCATTTATATGACATATATCGTATGCATAGTCGTTGTCTGTAGCTGTGAATCTGTATCTGCATCGCGGCATGAGTCTTTATGTATATGCAGCTGTGTATATTAATTCGTATGTGTATCCAAGCCTATGTATGGATGTATCTGTATCTGTACAACTGAGTACATGTATCTGTATCTGTATCTGTATCTGTATCTGTATCTGTATCTGTATCTGTATCTGTATCTGTATCTGTATCTGTATCTGTATCTGTATCTGTATCTGTATCTGTATCTGTATCTGTATCTGTATCTGTATCTGTATCTGTATCTGTATCTGTATCTGTATCTGTATCTGTATCTGTATCTGTATCTGTATCTGTATCTGTATCTGTATCTGTATCTGTATCTGTATCTGTATCTGTATCTGTATCTGTATCTGTATCTGTATCTGTATCTGTATCTGTATCTGTATCTGTATCTGTATCTGTATCTGTATCTGTATCTGTATCTGTATCTGTATCTGTATCTGTATCTGTATCTGTATCTGTATCTGTATCTGTATCTGTATCTGTATCTGTATCTGTATCTGTATCTGTATCTGTATCTGTATCTGTATCTGTATCTGTATCTGTATCTGTATCTGTATCTGTATCTGTATCTGTATCTGTATCTGTATCTATATCTGTATCTACAATGCATTTCTAACATCTGTATTTACATCTACATGCATGTATTTCTCTCCGCATCTGCGTATCTACAGTTGACATGAACAACTTCGATTATGCGTGTTTAAGTATAAATATATATTTATCACGTTCAATGTTATTGTAATTGCGATTGCTTGACTTTAGATACAGTCATACATCTGCATATATATATATATATATATATATATATATATATATATATATATATATATATATATATATACATACATATCGTATATCTATATATTTTTTTAGTGGCCAGCGTTGATGAGGTCACACGAACCTTTTCCAGATTCATTTAACACACCATTTGCTGCAGTTCCGTTCCGTGCCGTACTGTTCTCTGTCATAGAACTCGGTATTATATGATATCATATATATGGGATTTCGTTGAGCTAATGAAGGCTGATGAGGCATTTAATTTGTAGACAGCTTAATAACAGCATTGCATTATCATAAATAACTGTTAGGCAGCCACTAATATCATATCATAAAATTAGAATTTGTAAAATTGGAAAAACGAAAAAGCTTACATTAACATGGCTAACAAGTTGGCCGAGAGTGTGAGTTATGCATAGGCAATGCAGCTAGTATGTATGGGGTTTTCAGAGATACTTACGCAGATAATCCTTTTAATTAGTAAACATTTTTTCATTGGCGTTTGCTTAGATTAGGATTAATTTCTTTCATGTGCATTAAATTTTATTTCTTGATATTTTTTAATTATATATAGGTAAAAAAAAATACTATATAATATTGAGTACATTTGTTTTATATAAACTTCGATGTATTTGTGGGACTTTCCAGCTGCTATAAATGTAGGCTACTGAACTACTTTTCAGCTCTGAGCTAAGATTCTCTACAAATCTGATATAAGTCTTTGTTGTCTACTTGTAATTTACAATTCTGGCTAGCTAAAAAACATAGAAGTGATTTGTAAACGATTTTCAAAAGCTGTGACTCACTAAAGTAGAGTTTTCTATACATAGTTACCAGCATATACACGTACATATATATAGGTACATCTATCTATCTATCTGTCCTCGTTACCTTCAACTTTTCTATATTTAACCATCAGCTACCACGTTTGTAAGTTTTATGTAAGTCTCGTTGCTCTTCTGCTGACTTGACATGCCCTGATCTAAGTGTTGTGTGACATGTTCAACTGCCCGCACTTCTCACAGTCCCCTGCCCTCACGCTGCTGCCTGCCCCATTGCGAACCACCTTGAATACTCAACATGCACTTGACGCATTTCGCAAACCAAAAAAAAAGTGAAAAAAAAATACAAATAAAAAACTAAGCGCACAAATTAGCAGCTAAAATAAAACGAAGAAAAAACCTAAAGACAATGCGAAATCCGTATTCAGGGCAGTTCCTATTCAAAGAGCGGCAACACTTTGGCATTCGCCAGCGGCTGTTTTTGTGTAATGGCCAAAACGCAAATGGCTAAAAGAGTTGCCTGTGACGGCGACTGCGACTGCGACTGCGACTGCGACGCGGACAGCGAGCCTGGTTCATTGCGAGTGATCCATGTCGAACGTGTTGTTGCGCATGCGCCCGCAGGCCAATTGCTGCTGTTGCTGTTGTTGTTGCTGCTTGAAGTGAAAATGTCATTGGCAGATGTGTCGCGCAGATTTGCAAGCAGATACAGCCAACAGCCACAAGCCATGATCACTCACATCAAACCGAAAAGCACGAGAGCCGAGTTACCTGACTTCACTCTCGACTCCACTGAGTAGGCCTATGGGCGTAACAGGGCAGGGGGAAGGCGTGGCAATGGCTGTGCAACACTTCTAACATCTTAACGATCTATCGCAAAGAGCTCTTTTGTTCTGTGTTAGCCCCGCAGCTGGGGCTTGCCTTCTTGTTGGCCGTATATATAATTATTATGACTTGGCCGTTTAGCTCACAAGTTAATTACACGGCTCTGGAGCTGCCGCTCAAGCTCTGGGGCTCTGGAGCTCTGCAGCCACTTTCGACACTTTCAATAGTAGATGCGGCTGCTGCTGCAACAATTTTACAAGTTTTTCTGCTGTTGTTTTATTTTGTTTTTCTATTTTGGGCAGAGCCCTCAAGCGAGAAGCGCCATTAAATCGATTTTACATTAAAAATATTGCACAAGGCGCCGCCCGCCAGAATTAATGGATCATAATTATTGCTGAGTGACGGCCAAAGCAACGATAACAACGCCAGCAACAGCAACAGCAACAGCCGCAGCAGCAACAACAACTGCATTAGAAATGAAAACAGCCCACGAGTAGACAAACGTCTGGCCAGCCAATTGTTAGGCTCTACAGAAGCCGCACAGTGGGGCAAGCGTGGGAGAGATTGGGTTTATGTTTAACGTTAAGATTCATTGAGGAGAAAAAGGAAAAGTTAATGAAAGAACCTCTAATAATAGTAATTCTAGCTCCTTGTTTATTTTTTTACTTCATAAATTTTATAAATATTTTGATTTATATTTATACTATATTTATACATATTTATTACTACTATTTTTAATTTCTGTTTATATATATATATATTTATTATTATTTTTATTTTATTTTAGTGGAAAAAGAAAAAATATTTGACTGACTTAAAATTTCATTTCAGAAGTTATATACGTCTATAACCGTTAGAATTTCCCCTACTTTTCTCTACACTACTTTTTATACTGAATTCATGTATGTCATCTAGCCATAGAAAATATTCTGTGTGTTGGGTTTGCAAAAATCTAACAAACTTTCAGATAGAACCGAGATGTATCTTTAGTAAAATTGTGTCAGATAAAAGCTAAAATTAAATAATTAAAACAGTACCACTTGAAGCTAAAATTAATTAATTAAAACAGTGCCAAGTTTTGTTTTTACTGGAATTGAACTGACTCTCTAAGATTGCTCATAAATTGCACAAGTTAATAATAGATGCAAGTATATATTTATTTATCATATCTTACCACCCTTGATTTCTGTTAGAAGCCGACTTCACATTGGCTTCACATGGCATCTTGTACCACTGTGCAGCATCTTTCAAGTGTTTTCGTTGGCTACTCAAGCGGCAGCAGCATCCACTTTCAATGCGAGAGAGAACTTTTCATTTCTTTGCTTTTCTTGTGTTGCCTTAGCTTTGCTTTTTAGTCTTGCTTTTCCTGCTTCTTCTTCTTCTTCTTCTTCTTTTTCTTGTTGCTTCTTTTTTTTGGTATTTTACAGTAATTTTTCCAAGAGAAATTTATGCCATAGATTGATGTACAGAAAAAGAAAAAGAAATATTTATATATATCTATATGTATATGTATAAAAATGAAAAGCCTAAATACCAGAGTCTTATGACAGTTGAAGTTGCAAGAGATTTGAAGAGCATGCCACTTGTTGTTGTTGTTGTTGTTGCTGCTGCAATTTGTTCTGCTGCTGGTGCGTGTGTGTAGGCTGTGTGTGTGTGCCTTGTGCCTTGCTGGCAGGCTGACCTCTTGATACCCCCTTGCTCTGACCTCAGTGCAATTTCATGAAGAAAGTGGCAACTGCGACGTCGACTGCGACGCTAACTGCGCGTATTGGCCATCTGTTTTGACTGTGTCTTGGACTCTTGACGTCATTTTGCGGCAAGTGAAAATGTGTGCGACTGCGTTCAATCCGGTTTGAAGTTGCTTTTTTTCGGCTTCAGCTTGTGAGATGTTTATGTTTTCAACAGCAGCAGCAGCAGCAGCAGCAGCAGCAGCAGCGGCAACAACAACAACAACCGCAACAACGAACATTTGTTCGCCTTCTTTTTTTTTTGTGGCTCAATGTTAAGACGAGATGTTAAAAACGTGATTTCCATGCGTCGGCATATTTAAATAAAATACTTTTACTATCAAAGAAAACTAGTCGGCGGCTCGTTATATTGCTGCTGATCAAAAAATGAACAATAAGAAGAAGCAGAAAGAAAAAAATTATAGTGCAAGGCATTGCGTATGCCACGCAGCGAGGCCAAAGCACCCCAGACTAGCCACTTGCCACATGCCGCATGCAACAGGCGCCAGTTGACAGTGAGTTGGCAATTTGTGGATGCGTTTGCCAATTTGATTTTCAGTCTGTGCCTGGACAGTGAACCCCCGCAGCAGCTGAAGCCCATCAGCTCCTGCTGCTGCTGTTGCTGCTGCTGCTCTGGCTTATGCAACCAAGGCAAACAAAAGGCCAGGCCAATTTATCAAAATCTGCTCTTTTGCTATTCATAATTTGCATCACATAACCAGCGCCCCAAACATGGCCAAAAACACACACACAAATGGCCATAAAAATATGCGTTAATTGTATGGAAATGGAAATGTTATTGACCGGGCCGAAAGAGGGAGAAGAAGTGATAGGGGCAGAGAGAGGGAGAGAGAGTGAGACTAAATACTAAGAGCATACGAATTCAAATTCCCCAACTCTCTCAGTCCAGCCAAGCATTTCATTTGAGCCCTTTCTGTCAGTGTCTTATACAACATTTAAACACTCATTCACAGAAATGTTTTGCCAAAAAAAAAAAAAAGAGAGAAAAAAGCAAGCTAAACAATAAACATATAAAACAATAATTTGGCATAAATCTGGGCTTTATCATCCAACTACTTAGCATTGCGGGCGTAATTTTCTCTTCATTTCTTTTTAGCTTTTTTTATTTTAATATTGTAAATAGAAGGGCCAAGTTATGTCAGCTTCGTTACTCAAGCGGCTTATGAATCGTTGCAGATATATTTATAATAATATTAAATGTAAAGATCATTATATAATTATATATGAAATATCAAAATAATCATATACAAAATTGATGCTATTGATGTCTAATTGATGTCTATTTTTAGATCTCTGTCAATGTTATATTACATATATCTCTAGAAGAATTTTATTTTTGTTTTGAACTTGTTAATTAATAAATAGTTATGCTAGTTCTTCAAGGAATATACTATATAAACGATTATGGACCATCTATTGATCTATTAGTAACTATCAAATCACTTATTTCTAGTTCGATTTTATTTAGTATTTTTAATACTTATTTTTATTTTATTTTTATTTTTTTTTTTTTTTTTGCTTTCTGGCTTTGAGTTAGGAGCCTTTGTTTGCTTCGCTTATCAACCCATCGCACAGTTAATTCATTGTAAATTTAGTTAAATACAAAATAATGCCTAGTCTATAGATTATATGACAGCTCCAATGAGATATCATCTACTGATAAGTAGATTGAGTGGGGCAATACAAAGAATATGCTTTGTGCAATTCGTGTTTATTGATATCAAATTGTTCATAAAAGGCCTTGAATTTCCAGTTCCAAGTAGTAACTAAATGTTATTAATAGAGAAATTAAGCTTCTTATGAATTATTATATTATATATATATCGATATTATATTATTACTATTCAGAAGAAATCATTTTGTTTCTATAAATACTGGAAAACTAGAGCAAAAATATTTTTAAAAGCTAATCTAAGCCAAGCAAACTGTTTTTGTTTTTCTTTTTTTTTTTAGTCAAATAAAACTATGACAAATTTTATTTACATTTACAGTGCTGCTAATTTCTCATTACAATAGGTTTTTTCCAACTTTATTAGTTTTATTTGTTTCTATTTTTAGCGTTAGCATTGCGCGCGTTTGCTCAATCAGAAATACAATTAAATTTATGATGGGAAAAAAATTTTTTTAAATATATAGATATACATATATGTATAAATATGTATATATGATCAAAGCTAACAGAGGGGGCTTGTCCACAGACCAAGTGTAAATATGTATGTGTGTGTATCTTTGATGACAAATTAGATACACAAACGCTGCACTCAGCGAGCTATCAAAAACATAAACGTCAAGTACATTTGGAGCCCAGTGTAAACCCGAGTTGAAGATTATAATAATATAATATTTGTGTTAGATAAGATAAACAAACGGACAGGTAAACATAGGTAAATGCTGAGCTTAGGATATGAATGAACGCACACTTTTCCCGTGTCAAAACAAGATAAAAAGCGAGAGAAGCAGTAGGAAGCCACACACTTAAGTATATCAGCAATTTGTGAGACATTCTGTAATATGCAAAACAAAAACAAAAAAAATATCTTTTATATGCAAATGCCGAAAAACTAAAAACTAAAACAATAAACCTGGCAAAATTAGCTAAAGACACACACACACACACACAGATCACATATTACTTAACAGGCGAACGGAAGTGATTAAGAGAAGCAACAAGTGGACAGCTATCAACAGCAACAGCAACAGCAACAGCAGCGGCCGCGGCAGCTGTAGATACATCCACAGCTAATGTATCTGACGGATGCCTGCGCTGAAGAAAGTGAAGAAGCGCGCTGCGTTTTGTCGGCTACAATCAACAAATGTGCTATGTCTGCATGTGTGTGTGTGTGAGTGTGAGCCGTTGGGAACTGGACAAAAGGCTTGCTTATGCAAATGCACAGACAGCTAGATACACAGCTATAGATACAGATACAGCCAAAAATACAGATACATTTGAGTGTGATGTAAGCAGCCAAAATGTAGCTTAATTTATGCAAAACATTTCTATATCGGCTTTCTTTTATATACATAAATATCTTATAATATATATATCTAAATACTTTTTACGCACATTTTGTTGGCCAAAACTGTTAACCGTTAGAGCAACACCTTCATTTTTAACACACTTTTGTGGGTGGCCAAGCTGCAAAAACAAAAAACAAAAAAAACGAAAAATTGCTTAAAATTGAAAATTAGTTTAGCACTTTTTTTGAAAGTTGTTGGCTCTGACTGCCTGCCACGCCCCCTTGCACACTAAACTGAAACATAAAACTCTTTATAATTGCACTGTAAACATTTCACTTTCGTTTTTAATACCCGAAACAAAAATGTTGTCGCCGCGCATCGTGCACAGAATAATTTTTCGGCTTGCCTTGTTTTTTTTTTTTTTTTTGGGTTTTGTTGTTGTTTTTTTCTTTCTGATTTAATTTTATTATTGTCTTGTTTTGTGGAGCAGCCACTTTCGCCATGTGGGTGCTGTGAAATGCTGCTGCTGATGCTGCTGATGATGATGAGCTGTTGAGCTGTTGAGCTGTTAAGATCTGTGCAGTTGATCCCATGGAGGACTCAATTAGCAGCTCGTTTCTTGTTTCCTCAGATTTGCATAATAAATGTGGCTACTGTGGCGAATCGTGAACTGCGATGACCCCTTGCAGATGACCCCCTGCATATGCACATATATCGTACATATCGTTCGCCTAACGATTGACATTTGCCTACGATTTTGGGTAGGGCTCTTAAAGGCAATTTCATATGCTGATTAGCCGCGCACACGTGACTCAGAGAGAAGTTTGTCGCGCTGCAAATTTCACAAGATTTCGCGGTTGCGGTTGCTGCTGCAAAGGCTTTGAGGCTGGCCAATAAAGAAACGAATATATGGTTGTGTAATCAGTTTTAAAATATGTATAATTATTAAAGTCAACTCACAATTTTGTAAATTCAACAGTCGATAATTCATATGTGTATTCAATAAGATATGAAAAACATTTGAAAATCTAGTAGTACCCCAATCAATGTTTCAATCCTTCTTTCAACAGTTCTATATTAAATATATTCAGATTGCAAGAGTAAAGAATTTCCTCAGTAAATCTTTGCAAGTTACAATCCCAAAGTAAAGTTGTATTTAAATATATTATTTATAATAAAGGGTCTCATACTTATATACTTTCGGCTCTTTCCAATTTCACTGAAGATTTAAGAATTTTTGAGTTTAGCTTAAGACAATATTTAATTTTAAAATATATATAGTTTTTATACATTTTTCAGCATATGATGAATATTACTTGTATCTAGTTTTTACAACTATATAATTTGAATAATTATAGCAGACTCTATCAATCCCTACTAATTTGCTTTCATTCCTTTACTTGCAGATCGAACTCGAAGGCCTCGTATCTGCCGCGTCAGAGCCTGGAGAAGCTGAACAACACAGATCCGGATCATGGCATCTATAAGCTGACGCTCACCTCCAACGAGGATCTGGTGGCGCACAGCAAGCCCAGCTACGGCATTGCGGCGGCAACTGCTGCTGCTGCTGCTGCTGGCAAGCTGAAAATGCCAAACAATTTGCCGGATGTCTTGCCGCTGGGTGTGAAGCTGCAGCAGCAGCCGGTGAAGCCGATGATGCCCAGTTCGCCGGGCGATGTGGTTGTCGCCATGCGCTACGGCTCCAATAATAATCTCGCAACGAATGCCACGCCCACAAATGCAGCAAATGCTGTCGGCGGCAATAATACAGCCTATGCCATGATCTATGGCCAGACGGTGCAGCAGCAGCAGCAACAGCAGCCACAACATCCGCAGCAACAGCAGCAACGGTATTCAACGCCCACGATGGGCCACGCCTACGGCAAAAGCCGATCGCCAGCGCCGCAATTTACGCGATCTCAGTCGTACGATGTCAAGCAGCTGCAGTCCCTAAACGATGCCACCACATTTATCTCCCAGTCACAGGTGGATCTGAAGCAGGTTGCACAGAATCTGGAGACGACGCTGGAGGAGGCATCGCTGCCAGCGACACCGCCGCAGCTGCTCTCGCCGGCCAATTCAAATTCCGATTGCAGCCTGAGTACCAGCTCACTGGAGTGCAGTCCAGTGAATGCCAATGCGAATGTCAATGCCGATCCCGATGCCGATGCAGCCGCACACATCTTTCGCGCTGAGGTAATCAGCACCACGCCGACGACAACGACGACAGAGACGGCAGCGACGCAGCCGAAGCCGCCTGTCAACCGGCAGGAGTCGTTGCGTGAGAACATTGAGAAGATAACACAGCTGCAGTCACAGCTGATGTCAGCGCATCTGTGTGATACAGCGGCTCTGCTGAGCCGCTATGGCAAGCCGAACTGCAATACGAGCACGAGCACGAGCACCACTACAGAGACAGCCACAGCGACAGCCACAGTTGCAGCCACCGCCAGTGCAACCGAGCAGCCGCCCAGCCCAGCAGCCACTGCTCAGCTGGAAGGGCCAACAGCTGAAGCAGCCACGGCAGCCACGCCAGCCACGCCCGAAGCCTCGCCCATGGATAGCCTGCAACTGATGCAGCGCAGCGAACTGGTGCTGATTGTCAATCCCACGCCCAGCACCTCGGACATGGCCTGCCAAACGGATGAGGATCTGCTGGACAACGAGCTGGTGGCCACGCGCGAGGAGCAACAGACACGCACCACACTACAGCCACGTCAGCAGCAGGCCATCGAGCTGGAGTACGAGCAGGCGGCCTTAGAGCTGATCAAGCAGCTGTTGCCCAACGATAAACTCATCGAAATCCTAACACCAAAAAGATATAAACCAACGACACAGTATGTCAACAACCTGTACAATCCGAATGTGCAGCTGCGTCCGGCCAAGCGAGATGTGGGTACCTCGACGCTGATGCGCATGAAGGGCGACAGCGCCAAGAGCAACTGCAGCAGCAACAACAGCAGCTCCAGCAACTCAGTTGCTATGACAGAGCTGCAGCTGGTCAGCGTGGAGCTGCAGCTGACAGATGAGGACGATGCAAGCGACGGGGATAGCACGAATTTAATCAAGCAGCAGCTGGTGAGTATCCTTGCCCATATCATTACTATAAGCCACATCCAAACTAAAAGCCACATCTTTGCCTTTGCAGCATGCGCTGATCAAGCAGTTGAACCAAAAAATTGGCTCGCTCAAAAGTGAGCAGCAAACAATTTGCGATGAGTGCAGCATTAATGACAAACTGGGCCTCGATTTGCTGGCCAAACTAACGGAGAAGGTGCGTCCCAGCGAAGCCTCCAAGTTCCGCACCTACATCGATGATGTGGGTCACATAACCAGCCTTTTGCTCTCGCTCTCCGAGCGTTTGGCACAAACTGACAGCAATCTGGAGACGATTAGCAGCCAGCAGGAGAAGGTAAAGCCAGATTTTTGTCTCTCTTTCTATACTTATTTACATACATATATGGGAGCAGAACTAAATATTCTTTATTTTGATCTTACAGAGTACGCTGGCAGCGAAACGTGAACGTCTCTATGAGCAGCTGGAGGAGGCGCAACGGCTCAAGGCTGACATCGATAGGCGTGGCAGCAGCATTGCCAAACTGATTGGCAAACATCTCAACGTTGACATGTGCGCCGATTATGATTATTTTATTAATATGAAGGCCAAACTGATTGCCGATGCACGCGACCTCTCCGACAGGATCAAGAGCAGCGAGGAGCAGTTGAACGCCTTAAGCGATGCGCTAGTCCAAAGCGATTGCTAGCTGGGCTCTCAATTCAATTTTCCGTGCTGTCAACTTTAAGTTGAGGGCTGTTTGCGAGAATTGCCTTAGCTGCTGGTCGGGCTGTGTGTATTTAACTTAACTTAATGTGCTTAAAATTCAACCACAACACACACACTATAATGTATAAATATTTTATGTTCATTTGTGATTTTCAATTAGTATGTAGGGTAATCTATGTATCAACCGCATATATGTAAGCAATTTTTTACATAATTATCAAAAGCAAAGATAAACTATATGCATTAATAAAAATTTTAAAACAATTTAAATAACGCAGTCACAGAATTCTGCTTTCAAATTTAACCGCGCAGAAGCACGATCTGGCAGTACCTTTAGCGTTGCCACTGCTGTTCAAACCCATGTTATTGCAAATATTGCCTCTTACCTATCGTCACGCAACTATCGACTATGTGAAATATCGATAGCAAACATTGATATTTCATCACATAGTATTGCTTATTTACAACGGAAAGCAATAATTTATGTTACCAAACGTGTTTTCTTGTAATTCAAAACAAATGTTAACGTGGCATATATTAGTTTTTGTTTTTCGTGTATATGTTTAAATATAATTGATCTATAATCGATAACAAATATTGCTAATCAATGCAATCAGCTGATGGAATTACCTTCCGATTAAATATTATCAATTAAATTGCTATGTTTAGAGGCAAAACACTCTGCCAAAACTGGATTAAGAGCGCTTTGGCAATTACAGCGCCTCAAACACAATTACATCGCAGTTGGCTAATAGACGAGTAAGTTCTAAAATACCAATTGCTTGCGATATTTTAATACAAAAGACTAAACAGTAGCAGAACGACAACAACAGCAGCACATCCACAACATCAACATCAGCAGAAGCAGCATCAGCACCTGTTTCGTGGCATGGCAACGGGTGGCGAAACAAAGGCGGAGACGCCAAAGCACACTAACAGATTAGCAGCATCCAAGTCGCCATATTTGCTGCAACATGCACATAATCCCGTCGACTGGTATGTTTTCTAATAAGAAATGAGATAAAACAGTAAACCTTTCTGGCCACCTCCTTGAAAGGTATCCCTGGTGTGAGGAAGCTTTTGAGCGTGCGCGCAGCGAGAACAAGCTGATCTTCTTGTCTGTGGGCTATTCCACGTGCCATTGGTGCCATGTCATGGAGCATGAGTCGTTCGAGGATGTCGCCACGGCTGAGGTGATGAACAAACATTTTGTTAACATCAAGGTGGATCGTGAGGAAAGACCGGATATAGACAAAGTCTACATGCAATTCCTTCTCATGTCCAAGGGCAGTGGCGGCTGGCCAATGAGCGTTTGGCTAACGCCAGATCTGGAGCCACTGGCAGCTGGCACGTATTTTCCGCCAAAGCCGCGGTAAGGCATAACACATTTCCTTTCAAGACTGAAAACTCCTAAAACTCTTTGCTGCGCCCAGCTACGGCATGCCCTCGTTCACCATGGTGTTGGAGTCGATAGCCAAGAAATGGGTGACGGATCGCGATTCCCTTAAAAAGGCGGGCAGCACTCTACTGGAGGCCATGCAAACCAATCAGAGTGCTGGAACTAGTGCAGAAATGGCCTTCGAGCGGGGCAGCGGCGATGCCAAGCTGGCGGAGGCGGTGGCCGTACATAAACAGCGATTCGATCAGCAGCATGCGGGCTTTGGCCGAGAGCCCAAGTTCCCGGAAGTACCACGACTCAATTTCTTGTTCCACGCCTATTTGGTTACCAAGGATGTGGATGTGCTGGACATGGTGCTGCAGACGCTGGATCACATTGGACGTGGTGGCATCAATGATCACATTTTCGGCGGCTTTGCGCGCTATGCGACAACGCGGGATTGGCACAATGTACACTTCGAGAAGATGCTGTACGATCAGGGCCAATTGATGGCTGCGTATGCCAATGCCTACAAGTTGACCCGAAGCAAAGAGTTTCTGGGCTATGCAGATCGCATCTATGAGTATTTGATCAAGGATTTGCGGCATCCCGCAGGCGGTTTCTATGCGGGCGAGGATGCCGATTCCTTACCTACCCATGAGGATATGGTTAAGGTTGAGGGTGCGTTCTATGCCTGGACATGGGATGAAGTGAAGCAGGCATTTCAAAAAGAACAATCTTGCTTTAAGGATATCAGTGCAGCACGTGTTTTTGAGATTTATAGCTTCCATTATGACCTGAAGCCTTCGGGCAATGTATCGCCATCCAGTGATCCGCATGGCCATCTGACTGGCAAGAATATATTGATAGTGCGTGGCTCAGAGGAGGACACTTGTTCGAACTTCAACATGGAGCTGGAAAAACTGCAGCAACTGCTGCGTACAGCGAATGAGATATTACACAAGATTAGGGATCAGCGTCCACGTCCACACTTAGACACGAAGATCATCTGTGGCTGGAATGGCTTGGTACTCTCCGGTCTGGCAAAGCTGGCCAATTGTGGCACGGCCAAGCGAGATGCATATTTGACTACGGCCAAGCAATTGATGGAGTTTCTGCGCAAACATATGTACGATGAGGAAGAAAAGCTGCTATTGCGCTCCTGCTACGGAGCGGGCGTGGCGAATAATACGCTTGAGCAGAATGCGTAAGTGAATGACAGAGTTTAACCATATCTATCTACTATATCTGATCCATTTTACAGCACTCGCATTGAAGGCTTCCTGGATGATTATGCTTTTCTAATCAAAGGCTTGCTAGACTATTACAAGGCCTCTTTGGAAATGGAAGCTTTGGATTGGTCCAAGACGCTGCAGGAGACACAGGACAAACTCTTTTGGGATGAGGATAAAGGCGCCTATTTCTTTTCACAGCAAAATGCGCCAAATGTCATAGTGAGACTTAAAGAAGGTGCGGCTTCATTTACTCAAACTAAGCTCGTTCCACATCTAATCACAATTTCTTTACGCAGATCACGACGGTGCCGAGCCCTGTGGCAACAGTGTGGCAGCTCGAAATCTGACGTTGCTCTCGCATTATTACGACGATCGGAAATATTTCGAGCGCGCTACGAAGTTGTTAAATTACTTTGCTGACGTCTCGCCCTTTGGGCATGCGTTGCCCGAGATGTTGTCGGCGCTGCTGTTACATGAAAACGGTCTCGATTTGGTGGCTGTGGTGGGACCCGATTCCGAGGACACACGACGCTTTGTAGAGATTGTGCGAAAGTTCTATGTGCCGGGCATGATCATCGTACACTGTGATCCTCTGCATCCGGATGCGGCATGCAATCAGCGGCTGCAACAGAAGTTTAAGATGGTCAACGGCAAGACGACTGTCTACATTTGCCATGATCGTGTCTGCCGCATGCCAGTGACAGATCCAGCCCAGCTCGAAGAGAATCTGATGGCCAACTTCTTCAAGGAGCGCATCTGAACTTAGCCCCACTCAATTGACATTACTCGAACTAGTTGTTAGCATTATTATGTTGTTATTAGGCTTTAACAACAATGTTAAATTGTTTAGCTTCTAAAGCATATATATCTATATATATATATATATATATATATATATATATATATATATATATATATATATATATATATATATATATATATATATATATATATATATATATATAATCGGTTCTCGGAACATGTTGTATTCTAGTGTGTAGTTCCTCATTTTGTGACCTCTTCCCATTTTGAAAACGAACCCCAACTCAATTTAAGTTACAAAATTAAAAAGATATAATGGAAGTTAGATTAGATGCAATCTCAATCCAACTGTGGTGGGTTTTCTGTTCACAATCTATGTCTCTGAGGATAACTTTAGGAAATTGTTTAGTTATGACAACAGTTTTGTTTAGGTTTCACCTTAAGTGGAATTGCATTTATACATTTGATTCGAAAGTTGTTTTAAATGAGATTCGAAATTATATTTTTGTACAAATTAAATGTGGGAAAGTTATATAAATATATGTCATATATAAACAATTTCTTAAGTAGAAATGAAAACAACAAATTGCGGTTTCATCTTCACAAATACAACACATTTATTTGTGCATCATTTATTGGAATCGTTCGTTTGGCTGCTCCTCATTCAAATGGACACGGCGCTCGTCAGACCACAACTAAATACTAAAAATTGTGCATTTTGCTTGCTTTTGTTTTCTTACTTTTTGTTGCTGTTTTATATTATTATTTATATATTATTAATATTATTATTATTGTTTTTGTTGCCGTCATCGAATGCAATATTCAGATGAGAGGAGCCGCCCAGGCGTAAGAACTAAGAACTATAAACTAAATGCTGCGACCTGCTGCGCTTCATCGACGCATTCGCTTGTGGCGAAATCAGCAATTCCCTGGAGTGGGAACTGCTGAGGTATCTGCCTGATCTCGAGATCATCAGATCGTGCCACAAGAGTGTCTGATGCGACGGGCCAATTGGCGCATAAAGAGAACTAAATGTATGGAGAGAACAGTTCGGTAATCGATAATCGGTAATCATAATCGTAATATAATAGTAATATAATAGTAGTAATAAAAATAATTTAGTTGAAATTCACATTCATCACATTGGTTTGCACTTGGCGGCCAACCACTTGCCCTTCGTGCCTGTGGTGTTGTTGTTGTTGTTGCTTGAATGCAGAAGCTGTCGCTACAGTTGCTGTTGCTGTTGTTCTTGTTGTTGTTGCTGTTGCTGTTCTTTTTGTTGTTGAAGGTGTATCTGTTGTTGTTCTAGTGGTTGTAGCGTCAGCTGGTGCATCCGCTCAGGTATCTGCATCGTTAAAACTCATGGCCGCATCGAAGCTATCGACGATCGTCTCCATGCGCTCGTGATGCTCGAACCGTGCAAATTTACGCTCCATACGCGTATACGAATGCCGGCGTGAGTGCCGTGTCCGTCGAAAGAAACGGAAACGTGTGTCCTCCTCCTCTTCATCGTATTCGGGCGCCGACACCGAATCTTCATCCGTTTCGCGCAGGAATTCCTTGGGATCGCGATGAATCTTAAAGATTTTCGTCGCACTATGCAGCTTGGATATGGTCCGGGATGCATTTAAAATACCACGGTCGGCCAGCGGCAGATGCTGGTGCTGATGCTGATGCAGTTTGTGCGCACGATTCTTGACGGCAGTTAGCCGATTTGTGATGGACACCACGTTGAACAGCTTGGATAGCTCGGAGTCAACGCAACGGGTTTCACGACGCAGGTTCTTACCGTTTTTAACATAGATAAAATGATTGATTGATTGATTATCGGCCACCAGGCTGGCGGTGGGTGAGCTGGAGCTGCCATTGCCATTGGCGCTGCCGTTACTGTTACCAGTGCCGTTCCCATTGACATTACCGCCGCTGTTGCCGTTGGACGTTAACAACGTTGGTGTGGAAGGCGGCGCTGGGGGCACGTGCGGCATTGTGTAGCAACGCTGACGTCCCTCATACAGGTTGGCCACATTATACCGGCTGAGTCGGCACGATTCCGAGTCAATTTCTTCGTGGTCGGAGCTCGGCATGTCCATAGCCTGCATGCGTACGTGTATGTGTATTTGTGTATTTGTGTTAATGTGTTTTTATGTGTGTGTATGTGTTGGTGTTTTGAGAGTGGGTGCGTTCGCGTGAGTGGGCAGCAGCAGACGAAGAAAACGGGCGAAAAATTGGGCGTTGTAATAATTGACACATTCAATTTTGACATGCTAACAATATTTGGATGATGTTTGTATACCTGTAGCAAGCCCTCCACTTCCGAGTAATGACGATCCGTCAGACGGTGCAGTTGTTGATCCATTTTTGCTAAACAACAACAACAGCATAACAAAAATACGACCGTCCGATACCAATACTTTTTGCTGCACAGCAACCCTGCGCACTGCGCAATCCCAGACCATTTTCGATACCAATGCGCCACTGCCCTGGTTACCGAATGAGTACTCAGTGGCAACTCTATCAAGCATATGGCAGCGCTGTGCGCTAAATTAACTTGTTGAATAAATCAAAATATGTATGTATTTATTATTATTATTATTCTTTATTGCGACTGCACACCTTATTAATTACAATTAGTTTGCTTTTCAAATATGAACAATGTTTCAATGAATCGATTATGTGCTCTCGCGTGTTCCTTAATTATATTACGTTTTTAACTTTGCTGTTCCGCGGCCATTGGTACGTCCTCTTCACCATTCGTCTGAACAGCAAAGGCCCGGCCTCTACCTCTGCCTTGGACTCTGTCCATCCCTCGGGTTCCACCTCTACCTCGGCCAGCCAACATATCGCGGAATGTTGAAATTCTTTGGCGAGGAATGTGTTTGGCGCCGCGTTGCGGTCCCTTTGGTTGAGCCTCATCCTCTTGGTTGTTGTGCTCAATGATGCGGCCCTGCTCGAGCAGATCACGGAATGTTGAGATAGTTTGGCGAGGAATGTGCTTGCGGTACTTGATGTTGAGCAGACCGTAGAGGAAGTCCAGTTCGGTTTCTTCGTTGTGTCGTCCCTCCGGCAGTTGGGCGAGCAGCGCACGTTTCTCCACCACGAAGGTGTCGATGGCAACGCTGTCGTCTTGCTTCTTCTCGAAGAACTCCATGTAGACCTGGTAAGCCGGCTTAGTGGGCGAAAAGTGGTCGCGAATGAGATTGATGGCATCGTTCCACGTTTTTGCCTCCTTGCGCACGCCCTGCCATCAGGTGGATGCAATACCATAGAAAAGCAGGGATATTCCCTTCAATGCATTATCATCGCTGATGTCCTCCAGTTCCTTATAGGTGACAATATTTGTAATGAACTCCTCGACTTCGTCGTGGCTTCGAGCACCGCCGAATCTGTGCGTACAGGCGCTGAAACTTCCTTTTGTCTTTGAGGCGTCGCTAATGATAGCAGCAGCGGCGGCATTGCCAGCTGCGTTATCCGCCGACGAGCGTACAGCCTCGATGAGCGCATGAAGTTGCTCATTGGTCATCTGGATAGTTGTCGCCATAGCTAACGATTTGTTGTTGTTGATGAGAAATCGAAGTATGACAGCGAACAAAGCCAATAAGTGTTGGCGATTTTGGCTGCTCGTCGTGATGGTCGTAGTTGACTGAGATTCTCTCTAACATGCCGGCAGCTTTTATTCCCACGCGTTGTGTGTTGTTGCAAATCTAAACACTATATTTTAGTTAGTCATTTAATTCTGCCGAAGCCTTTTTGATGTATACATGTAGACATACATACGCTGCGAACCAAAATATCGAGAGAAAATATTGTATTCACCTCCCCTACCAAATCTAATCTTATCAATTCTGAAATCATATCGTTAAAACCGGCAATAACAAAACTAAGTATTTTTGTTATGCTGCTGTTGTTGTTTAGGGTTGAAATTCTTTGGCGAGGAATGTGTTTGCGGTACTTAATAACTCTACAATGCTACAATGCTTGTGACGACGTCGTCGTGGTTTCGTGCATCGATAAATTTGTGCGTACAGACGCTGAAACTGCTCTTCGACTTGGTCGTGGAGGCAGCTCCACCAGTGGCTGCAACATTTGCTAAAACATGCTTCCTTTTTGTAGCAGCATAATATTGTGCAATTAAATATAAAAAACTAAAAACACGCCCTCCGAAAAAATTTAGTGTATGAATTATTCATAGATTCAATTATCAAGTCCGCACAGAGAGAGCTTTACAATAATATTATGTACATTATGTATATATTTATTCATTTTCGTGAATGAGTATAGCGAATAAAAATTTGAGAGGTACGAAAAATCAAACGATTCGTTTGTACATGCACATTCATGTCTATATCTTTTCGCGTGAAACAAACAAAAATTTCCCATGTGGAGCAACACGCATATTCACATACATACATATGTACATACATACATACATACCTATAAAAATATTTATATACAAACATGTTTACAAGAGAACCTTATTCATAAACGCAATCAACAGTTGCCAGTTTTTCGAACTCGACAGTTTCTCTCAGAGAGCAAATTAGCCAATAATATTTCGCAATGTAAAAAGCTCTTCAAATGATATTTTTTATTTAGTTGATACGTTGACGGCAACGGAGCAGCAACGAAGCAGCATTCTTGTTAATTTATTTGCAACCAAACACAACATAAAATGACGCTGCTGTCGGACGAACAGTTCCGCATACTTATCGACACAATCAAATCTCTGGCGCCGCAGCATGATGAGAAGGAGCAGCATTCGAAGGGCAGCTTCAGCAACTGCGCGGTGCGGTTTAGCGGGCAGCGAGACCACGACGCCGTCGACGAGTTCATAACAGCCGTGGAAACCTACAAGGAGATGGAGGGCATTAGTGACAAGGACGCACTGAAGGGCATTTCGCTGCTCTTCAATGGCGTTGCCGTTATGTGGTGGAAGGGTGTGCGACGAGATGCGCACACGTGGCAAGACGCACTGAAATTGCTGCGCGATCACTTCTCCCCCACAAAACCCTCCTATCAGATCTACATGGAGATATTCGAAATGAAACAGGAAGACGGCGAAGTAATCGACCAGTTCATATGCAAGCAGCGCGCCCTGCTGGCCAAGCTGCCGGAGGGTCGCCACAACGAGGAGACCGAGTTGGATTTCATCTACGGCCTGATGCATCAAAAGTACAGAAGTCAGATACCACGTCACGAGATCAAATCCTTCAGAGAGCTGCTCGAACGCGGCCGCATGGTGGAGCGCACGAAATAAATAATTATTAAATAAAATATTTGTAAATTCTGAATAATCTGCAGGATATTTTCACTTCTATGTCATAGAAAAGTGAAATCGACAGCTCTTTATGAAGAAGAGAATGGAAGAGAGAAAGAGAGCCATTAATTTAGCGACTTTTTCGAACGAAGCAAATGAATGTTCACCAAAGTTGAATATTCCTAGGGAACTGTGATATGAATGCTCATATATTTAAAAGGTATTTTATAAGTTATAAAAAATAGTAATAATATTTAAATAAAAAATTATATATGTATGTATTTATTTTCTGCTGCACATCTGAAGACCGACTTAGTGCGATCTTCTTTAATTTCGGATTTCTGAAATATTGAGAACTGAAATGCAAAAACCCCGCCCGCAATTTCACATATAAATACACATTGGGAATTTGGATTTTTTAGTTTTTTTTTTTTTTTTGTATTTGTAATATCCAAGTTCAGTTGGTTTTGGTTGCATTTTGCGTTGATCGCAACCTCTTGTGGTCGTCAATAGGCCCTCAGCTTGAAGTTCATGCGAATGCCGAAGAAATCGACATTGCGCACACTTCTTCGGGAAACGCAGACCTTCGCGACTGCTACGCTATGAATTGGCCAATTTGCTCCACAAATATGCTGGCGCACGAGGCAAAGCAACGCGGTTAGGAATGACACTACGCGCCTATGGATTCTGCACAAGAGACTGGACTTGCAATATTGTGGAGTTTCTCGACAGCCCCCACTTCTGGAGCGGCAAAGCAGCGGCGAATCGGAAGCCCCTGTTTTGTGTGTGTGTTTGTGTGAGTGAGCTGGCGTGCCTTACGCTTAACAGGCAAGTGGAGCTCCAAAAAATGAAACTACCACTGGTACCTGATAATTTAGCGTGCCAACCGCACGAATGGCGACAGCATAGCCATTGTAGTGCGATGTATCGATTGTTGATTTGACATTAAAAATGTCTGTTTAAAAAGTTGGTTTTTTCGATTTTCTATAAAAGAAAATTGAAGTTTTGCCCATGACCAAGCCTCGGCAGCGGCTGTCGCACAGAAGCAACCAGCAAAGGCCACAACTCCAAGCCGAGCACAGTTAGCAGCAACGCTACAGTTCACCAAAGCGAACTGCTGCAGCGCACCGAAGTGAACGGCAGCAGCGCACCATATGCAAACCGCAGCGCGCTGCCAGAGCTGGGCAGCAGAGTGGAGTTGCACCTTGCAGCTTGCAACACACAAAAGCCACTGCGTTGTCTTCCCATAGACGTGTTTTTGTTTTGCCGCATTGACTAAGGATCGACGCCAAAGCAGCTGCAGTTTCGAACTAAGCGACAAGTGAGCAACGCATCGTTCCACTGGCCGAAGTCAGCGAAGCTTTCCGCCCTCTGCTAGATCGCCGCGTACGGCACCACAGCTACGTTGCGCAGACACTAGGTCAAGGCAGCGGGTTTTGAGCGAAAAGAAGAGGGGAAAAGAACAAAGCGCACGCAACACCCATCACAGCCCGAGTCGCTGAGCCGATGCATACGTAGCACAGGCAATGACGCTGGCCGCGCATAAACCTCATCGACTGCACAGTTCCGAAGAACTCTGCAGAGATAAGCAATGCACGAGCAAGCGTCGCTGCTCGGCTGCGTGACACAA
Source organism: Drosophila mayaguana (assembly GCA_037075325.1). Classification (NCBI taxonomy): domain Eukaryota; kingdom Metazoa; phylum Arthropoda; class Insecta; order Diptera; family Drosophilidae; genus Drosophila; species Drosophila mayaguana. The sequence goes on along the minus strand of JBAMCG010000040.1, from coordinate 18,185,573 downwards.
CTCAACGGCTTAGCCTAGGGGTGAAATGTGTGCGCTAACCTCTTCTCCAATTCCTGCCGCTCGAAGGTTGGTGAACAAGTTCACCGGTTGTTGTTGAGTTCCAGTTGTGATAAGTAATCACGAAAATTCATTTGCGGTTGGCGTTCACTGCCAAAAAGAGCCGAAGTTTCGGCGTGAAGTGTATGTATGTAACAGCGAAATGCCGTTTTTTTTGCTCTGCTTTGCTTGCCGGCACGCCACTTGATGCTGAATGAGAGTCAGAAATTGCCATAGTCAAAAAGCTGCTAGAGCTTTCTGTGTGTGCGACTGTTGTTCTTCGATGTTGTCATTTTCCACTCTCTTCGTGTCCATGTGAGGCCAGCTTGACAAAGTGAGTTTAGATGTATTGGTGAGAGAGAGACATTGACGTAGGCATTCAAATATGCGCCCTGCGCATGTTGTTATTGTAGATGCCGATGATGTCATTTCCCGTATATTGCGTGTGCGTGTGTGTGATGTTTAGTTCGCCGCAGTCGGCTGATCCCGCTTCTGTCGCTTGCGACAGACCTCGAACGTGTGACCGCGGAAATTGCAGTAGGTGCAGCGTTCAACACGAGTGGCGCCGCGTAGCGGTCCCTTTGGTTGCGCCTCATCCTCTTGGTTGTTGTGCTCAATGATGCGGCCCTGCTCGAGCAGATCACGGAATGTTGAGATAGTTTGGCGAGGAATGTGCTTGCGGTACTTGATGTTGAGCAGACCGTAGAGGAAGTCCAGTTCGGTTTCTTCGTTGTGTCGTCCCTCCGGCAGTTGGGCGAGCAGCGCACGTTTCTCCACCACGAAGGTGTCGATGGCAACGCTGTCGTCTTGCTTCTTCTCGAAGAACTCCATGTAGACCTGGTAAGCCGGCTTAGTGGGCGAAAAGTGGTCGCGAATGAGACTGATGGCATCGTTCCACGTTTTTGCCTCCTTGCGCACGCCCTGCCACCAGGTGGATGCAATGCCATAGAAAAGCAGGGATATTCCCTTCAATGCATTATCATCGCTGATGTCCTCCAATTCCTTATAGGTGACAATATTTGTAATGAACTCCTCGACTTCGTCGTGGCTGCGAGCACCGCCGAATCTGTGCGTACAGGCGCTGAAACTTCCTTTTGTCTTTGAGGCGTCGCTAATGATAGCAGCAGCAGCGGCATTGCCAGCTGCGTTCACCGCCGACGAGCGTACAGCCTCGATGAGCGCATGAAGTTGCTCATTGGTCATCTGGATAGTTGTCGCCATAGCTAACGATTAACACACTTTGTTGTTTTTGATGAGAAATCGAAGTATGACAGCGAACAAAGCCAATAAGTGTTGGCGAATGTTGCTGCTCGTTGTGATGGTCGTAGTTGACTGAACTTCTCTCTAACATGCCGGCAGCTTTTATTCCCGCGCGTTGTGAAATTGAATTTCGAAAAAGCACTTAGCTAAATGAGAGAGAGAGAGAGAGAGAGAGAGAGGGAGAGAGTGGAAAGAGGGCATTGGGTGATATTGTTGTTGGGAATCTAAACACTATATTTTAGTGAGTCATTTTATTCTGCCGAAGCCTTTTCGGTCGATACATGTAGACATACATACATGCATACACATTAAGTGATTGAAAAATTCCGATAAGCGACATTAGCAACAAAAAAGTAACTAATTAACAACTATACTTGTAGTACATACACATGTATGTATGCACAAATATGCATATTGTACATACATACATATGTATGTACATAAATATGCTGCTATTCAGAGCTACATATAATGTATAATTTTATGATTTATTTTCATATTAGCATGAAAATGTGCGATCACATGTTCATACGTAAACGTGTTACATACATTCATACATATGTAATGTACTTATATATACATCTACATACATATACATACATATGTATTTATTTTTTATTGTGGACGTCAACTTTTCACATGGAAAGATAACTCCAGCAATTAATGCTGGGCTCGCTGCAAACCAAAATATCGAGAGAAAATATTGTATTCACCTCCCCTACCGAATCTAATCTTATCAATTCTGAAATCATATCGTTAAAACCGGCAATACCAAAACTAAGTCCATAAATGTGTTATTCCTACTTCCATCATATATACTTATGTACATATGGATGTACAATTTACACATAATATGTACATATACATACATACATACATATAAGGAAGGCGTATTTAGTGAGCCGATTTTTGTACATATATCAGAGAGAGAGAGAGAGAGAGATCACGCCACCAATAACAGTTATTTTGGCTTAGTTTTCTACTCTTTTTTTGTCGGCATTTCGCACAAAGCAGAGTCAAGAGTTTCAATTACACAACGACATTCCATTTCAAATTTTGAATACTAAAGCAATAGAACATCAATAAATTATGCAGCCCTGAGTCATGTTTTAAGCGATTTTCAATCGATTATTATGCCATATTAGCCATATCGATTATTTTCGAGCTGAGCTACTATCGACGCCGACAAATAACAAACTGCTGAAACTATTTCTATTGCTTACTTGTCAAATGTAGTTATATTATAATTATTCCTTTGGGGTGTTGTTATTGTTTTAATATTTACACATTTACGTAAATTATATTTAGAGTTCGCCACACGTGAATATTTGCAAATACCGTTCTCCAACCAATACGAAAAAAAGCGACAATAACTATGCCGAGCCAAGCGCCAAGCACTGCATTGAATTTCAAAATTAAGCTACTTTCCGGTAATAATGTGGTGTTGGTCGATTGTGTCGGATTCGAGAGCGAGCTTTTTATGCCACAAATCATCAAGGGCCGCATTACATTCCAGAACATAATACCGAATCATCGCTGCTGCAATGCTGCGGCTGCCAATGTCCAAACGGGCCAATTGATTCTGCCCGCTTCCAAATTGGGCGACGCTAAAATCGTTGCTGGTCTTGCCGCTGGCACGCCGAAGAGATTCAACTATGATCCACATATTGCTAAAAAGACGGCACCATTGGCTAGGAGCACGCCCTCATCCAGCAGCTCATCGGTGCGACCGATCAGCAGGGCTGACAAGGAGAATCTATCGATGCAGATGACGCCCGAGCAAGTGCGCTGCAGAGTACCAGCTGGAACTGGCCAGGCGACTGCCCTGCCTACGCCCCCGCCCATTTGTCTTGATGCTCTCGAAACCTCGTCCACATCAACTGTGCCCAATCCAGCGATAGACTCGTACACCGACAGAATTGCGACCCAGGATTCCCTTAATGCTATTGAACCTCCATCCACTTCCAGTTTGAGTGCGTCCATAAAAAGCCCAGATTTTGCTCAATGTAACTTCATGCACAAAGCCCCACCTATGCGTACCTATTCGCGGCGCAAGCCCATTACTACGAACACCAACAACAGCAGTGGCGGTGGGAGCAGCAGCGCCAGCATCAACCATTCGAAGTCTCCGCTTGCCTGGAGAAAGAAGAAACTGACAAAGGTATCGTCGACAAAGCCACCAAGTCCCAGCATGAAACTGGAGCTGCGTCGTCGTAAGCTCATTGTGGATCAGAAGAAATCTCTGCCCAGGCATACGTATACGAAGATTACAGCGACGCCTATTACGACAACAAAAATACGTCGTAAACAGGTGACGGGCAAGACACGGCAACAGTTCGACGCACTGAAGGGCACCGCCTTTGATATGCTTACCTCCATGAGCCACGCTCACGTCTCTGGCAAGCTGACCAAGCAATTTAAAGAAGCTTGCGTAGAGAAGTACTCGGAATCTTTGCCCAGCTACGCGGAGCTATCCGGCACGCGGCCATTGGAGCACGATCGTCAGGTCAGATCGTTAATAGCAAAGGCGAAGCGGCTGGACAAGCAAATGTCCAAATCAGAGAAAGTGAAACTGAAAAGAAAAATAATGTAGATCCTCATAGTACTCTAGCTATAGGATTAATCTAGATCATTATAAACAGCATAAGATCAAGAAAAAAAGGAAAGAAAACAATTAATAATGAAACAAACCAAAGGCGTTTGGTGAAAAGAATAGAAATATTGTGAATCCAAATGAAAACAAAAACGTCGCTCCGCTGATGAGGTTGCTGAAAATAACAAGATTTTAGCACATACTTCATTACAAGACCGTGGAAAGCGGTTGGTGAAAGGGATAAGAATATAGTTGATGCCAAGGAAATGGACAGATCTAAAAAAGAAATGAACTGAATTTATATAAACAGTCAGAGCTTATGCAATCTAATGAATCTTCAAAGTCTGAGCAGAGGCCGTTGAGGAAATAATAATTTAGCTCATGCCTGACTGCTGTAAAATAGGGAATTTAGTACATTTTCTGCTATACTCTAAAACAATGTGCATCAATTATAAAAGGGGCAAATATATATATATATATGTTTATTCTACAAATCATAATTATTTATCATTTATACATATCTATTTAAGTGGTTTAAGTCATATAAAACATAGTCAAATTCGAGGAATGGCCAACGGGCAGCAGTATTTAGAATTCTAATTTCGTATTGTTAAGGACTAAAGACTAAAGACTAGACTAAACTAAGCCAACATTTAAGGATACAATTACAAATTGAGATACCAAAAAATGAAATAAATACAAAATAATAAAGGAACACATTTTTGCTAACATGTATGTATATATGTACATCTGCGAAACTAGTTAATTTATAACCTATAATTAACGTAATTGTTGTTTAATAATTTTTGTACGTCAGCAAATGTTGTTCTTTGGCTACGAGCTGCGGCAACGGAAACACGCCTTGAAACCACGCTTTATAGCGCGCATATTATGAATGACTTGTTCCTGAAATACAACAAAGTTGTCAATATGTACATGAATATAGGAAATAGAGTATAGAATTCGGCACCTCACCTGCATTAAATTGAAACACATGGCAATCAGCGCCATTCCCAGCAGCAGATAAACGGCACATAAAATGAAGCTCAACTCGACTTTGTCTTTATCGGCGGTTATCTAGAAGTAGAGAAGAATCGTGAATACAAAAGTAGGTATAGTCAGCAAAGTTATAAATAGATAACATATAGATAGATTGTTAAGAGGATCTATGATCTGTATGATGATAGGAACCTTGCCTTTTACGGATTATATAACATCATATTGATCATATTTAGATATAAACAACATCTGTCTATACCAATACATATTTATGGCAATCTCTAAAACAGATCTATCGTGATCTATAAATACATATCTCTTATCTAACTAAAGAGCTTCACACAAATTCTCAACGAAATAGTTCTACACGGTTCCAACTTAGCTCTTGCCACTGATTAGGAGTACATAAAATCTGTGCCATAGCAACAGTCCATTCAATCCATTTGCATTGCATACCACACGATCGCCTGGCACCAAATCACCAAAACCAATGCTGCTCAATGAGATGAAGCAGAAGTAGCTGCCGTCCAGATAGTTCCAATCCTCCCAGCGTCCAAAGAGTATGGCACCCGATAATATATAGCTGTAAATTGGATAAATAAATTAATGAAATTGAAATGCCGCAAGTTTCGCTTCTGCCACTCACCTGACCATAACAAACACACAGACAGTTAGTGGGACAGTTATTTCATCCGTGCTGCCGCGTATTTCGCGCTCAATATCTGAATCTGAATCGGAGTACGGCGCATCCAGCACACTGGAAGTCTGCAAAGAACTCTTGGTATACGCACTGCTGCTGGTGCTGGTGCTATTCGAGCTGCTGTTGCTGTTGCTGGAGTAGCTATTGCTGCTGCTGCTGCCGCCACGCGCACTTTCCATGTTGTGCAACTGCAACTGAATTGGGAATAGAATAGGGGATATATATATGTGTATATCTACTATCTACTGACCGCTCGTGCCAGCTGACGCAGTTTGCGTCTCTCGCGTATTATACGCCGCTTGGCTACGCCCGGGCAAATGCGACACAGACAGACCTTGGAGTAGATCCATTTAAAGGATTTGGCCAGCACATCACCTGTGTCAATAATTGTAATATATTAGTGATAATGCCTACATAAGTATAACATAGCCATAATAGTTAACATATTGTAATAGTCTCTACATATTCGTACCTATATTAGAGAGATAGAGCAGGAAGAGTGGCATGCCAATGATCGCATAGAGTATAGTCACCAGCTTTCCCCAATCGGAGCTGGGAGTTATGTTGCCATAGCCAATGGTCGTGATGACAGTTAACGAGTAGAGAAATGCGCCCGAGAAGCTCCACTGATGATCCACATCGGGGCCCTTGATCTGTTTCTTATACACAGCTTGTTGATACTTTAGCAGCACTTCGTTGACACTGGAGAAGGGGAGAGTGGAAATGTAAGTAAATGAAATAGTTTATAATGAATATATATGTATGTCACTTTACCTATTTCTGTAGGCTTGTCGATCATAGAAGCTGATGTTCTCCGACGTCAGCTTCCAGATGCTGTTGAGGCACTCAGCCGTCGCATTGGGCTTGATTAAGTTTTTCGTCTTGAGTTTTTCGTATTCGAAAATTTCGATTGTCTGAAAGATGAAGGCGCCGCCAATGGTATAAAACGTGACTAGAAGTATGATGCCAACATTGCTGAACATAAATGCCGTGAAGTGACGGCAATGATCCTTGAATCGCTCAAATGCCGGCTTCTCTGCGGGCTTGCGACGAAAGGAGCTGCGCCGCGACGACATAATGATGCCCTCCTCCACACCAAAACATCCAAATCCGTATCCGAATCGAAATCGAAATCGAAATCCAATTGGACTTTGCCTCGATTAGCGGCTCGTTGGCAACTCTCTAGCTGTCGTCTGGACATGCTTCGATTCGATGCTTGGCCTGCCCATCGATCTAAATTGGTTGTGTTTCCTTAAAAAAGCTGCGAATATACATAAACATTTCATCAATTGTTGCTAAAGGACTTCCTGCAGCATCTATCCAAGGCTGAGAAATAAACAAACGGCCGTCTATATATAGAGGCCGTATATAGTCAAGCACTCCATATATTACTCGAGCTGCCACTAAATCTTTGTGCTAATCTTTATTTACTCGCTTGTATTATTTTATTTGTAGTTCTTTTTATTTATGGAGGCACGTTTGGGCGCAACAAATGCTTCAGCAAATTTTCTCTTTTATTTAATTTTATTTATTTATACTAACTAATGGTTGATGCTTTGTATAAGGTCTATAAATTAGTAACCTAAATTGACTTAAACAAAGCTTAAATTATATTTGAGAATTTATTGCTTTTTCTTAAATATTTATATTATAGAGTTTCACGTCAAAAAAAAAAATAAATAAATAAATAAAAAATAAAAATACAAAATAAAAAAAAATTAATATTTTAAAGAATTAATTTGCTTATAAATAATAATGATTTGTTTTTTTGTGACTAAAAAAAATCTGGATTATTGTAATTTAGTTACATATATAAAAAATTCATTATAATTACAAATAAAAATAATTGAAAAAATATATGATTATTATAATTATTAACTGAAAATTCAGTTCAATTATTTTATTTTTAATTTAATATATATATATATATATATATATATATATACAATTTAAATATTTACACATATTTTACATTGTTTTTTATTATTTTATTTTTCATCACACAACATATACTGCCCAATATATATCTCTATATATTGCATAGCTCGTCTAATATTTTGTGATCTATGTTCTTTTTGAATAATCCAAAAATTCCAAAACCGAAATGCTCTATGCATAACTCATATTAACTAGTGATTATTCTTTTGAGTGCCCCATTCGAGGTGACAGTTTAATGATATTTTCGAACAGATTAATTTAAATATTCGTCTGGGAGCCGACGCATCAATGGACTTGACTTGTTTTTATAAAGAAATGAATATGAATATGAATATGAATATGGAACATGAACATGAATTATTTCATTTTGTTGTTCTCACAGTTGCCAAACTTTTTTTCGTTGTGTCTGAGTAGCAAATGCTGTGGGTGGCATTGCTTGATTGCGGTCTGGCTCTGATGACGATGATGATGATGATGGTGATGATCATCAAAATCATAATGATGGTGGCACTTGTCGCCTAGTTTCTGCTGCCCACAGCATCGAAATATGAAGACTTCCTAATCATTTTGAAAGCGGTTGCCAAATGCTTTTCTTTTCCATTTTCTTCTCGAATACCCTGAGAATTACTTAAGTGAGGTAATATGAAACTGACTTTAACTAAACTAAAAAAATTTTAGGTATGTACAGTGTAGCCTGGCTAATACATACAACTAACTAATTTCAAATAGTATAAGCATTTTGTTAAAAAAAATATTAAAATAAAAAATTAATATTAAAAATGTTATAGGTACTACTATTACTAAAACGAAAAGAACTCAAATATTTACAATTTGTAGATTTTATGTTTTAATATTTTAGCTTGTTCAGAATTCCTACTATGCCTTATTATCAATATTCTTATTTTTACCGTTATTTTATTAATAAGTACTTTACTTTATATATTTAAGGTTGGCAAACTAATTAACGCTTTTCTATGCGATTTTCACAAATGCAAATAGAGTTTTTTCTCAATAGTATCCAGTATAGTAACACCCGGACTGTATATCTTCTTGCCATCTTTTCAAGCTTTACCTTATCCCACAACTATCTGTGTAATTCTCATAGACTACTCGTAGAGTATAATTTAGTCAATCAAACCCAATCGCCCTCTCTGTCTCTCTCTCTCTCTAGCTCACTCTACCTCTCTTTCTTAGCGCCCTCTGGTTTCTAGTGAGTGTGAAATATGTTGAAGCTTATTTTTATAAACTTCTACAACAGCCAACAGTCATTTGTCTAATTTGTGGGCAGTTTTTTTTTTCTTCTTCCCATTTATTTATTTATTTCATTTTGCATGGCTAAATTATAGAAAATCTTATTGGCTAAGATATCTGTCTTTACTTAATTAAAAGAAGCGCAAACATTTCACTTATAAATGTGGTTAAGAGCCAAATAGAAACATAGATAAGTACTTTGTATTTACAGTTGCGGCGGCGGTTCGTAAATTAAATTCAATCCCCTAACTATTTACAAGCGAAAACAATCAAAAATAAAAGAAAATATACAAACATACATATAAATGTATATATATATATATATGTCTAATTAAAAACCAAACAAATTGGCGCCAAAAGCAAAAGAAAACAGAAAGAATAATGTTAAAAGAAAAAGAATCAAAATTACGTGCCAAATAGAACAAGTAAGAATGTTCGGCTAGGAGATATGGGGAATGAACGACTAGACAGATTACTGAAACTACCAATTCAAAGCTTCCAACTTTTCTGTTTTCTGTAATAAATCGTCGTTCTCATCAATAATAAACATATGTATGTATGTATACATAGTCTATAAAGTCTATTTCGCCTGCTGCTGTCTGTTACATACATTTTAATAAAACCATTATACCCTGATTTCAATGAATTCGGGGTATGAAAACAAAACACATTAAACAATTAATTGAAATGTGTATGGGCAAATGAAAATGAAAATAGAGGCATTAAAAAAAAACACTGTCAACTTTATGTTTATATTCTTAATGAAATTAAGCAGGTGTTAACACAATCAAAATGAATGAAATAAATAATAATAATGTAAATACTCTTAGTTCTGTTAGATCTTTCAACAATATGCCTATTAAAATGCAATTAGCTTGCTGAATTTTATACCCAGTTGAAAGTTTACTGTTCTTTTTAGCTGGAAAGCTTTCAGCACGATAACAACATGCTTTTTAGTATTAAAAATCCGAAGCAAAAAGAAAAACCAACTAAAGAAAATGCTAATTGACCTCAAAATTCAAAAGAATTTATGGAATTCCATGGATTACGGTGAAAAAAATAATATAAAGAAAAGATCAAAAGAGGAAAAAAAAAACAAGGAAACTGCACGATGATTTGATGCTAATATACGTACGTCGATACATAGATATGTGTTCGTATGTATGTGTGTAAATTTACTCCTGGGAAACGCTGATTGGCTGCTTAAACATATCACACATACATCTATGCAAACATAGCTTTCTGAACTTACACACACACACACACACACACACACACACTCATACATCACCCTCTGTGATAAACGCACACAATGTGTTCAATTCCCTTGGCTGGTTCTATTAACTAAATGTCTAAACAATTGGATTTTTACTTAAAATCTTAATTGCCTCATAAACTGAATTGTTGAAATTGTTTATGCCTTTTTCTTTTTTTTTTTTTTTGTGCGCCCACAAATCGAACATCTCGCTTAATAATACAAACATTGAGTTACTCGACTCAAAGAGCGCACTTGCATAATTAATTTTTCCATAATGTACATAATTGCCCACGTCAAAAAAAAATATATAAAACCAACAAAATATTATAGACAGGCAGTGAATGTTAAGTGCCAAACATCTAAATGAGAAAATATTCAAAAAGTTTCAACTAGAACAAAAAAAGATCGAAAGAAATGTTTGGATGCAAATGAAAACAACACACGAAAAATGCTTAAGCGCAAGCTGCGCTTGTGTGTGTGAGTGTTGTGTGGAGCAAAGCAAATGACACGGATAATAATAAAACGCAAGTTGCGGTAAAATCTGTGCATGTTCAGGCGTGCGCATGTGTGTGTGAGCGAGCGAGCAAAGCAAATGACATGGATAATGCGGTAAAATGCCTATGCTTGAATGTGTCTAGATGTGTGTTTTTGCAAGTGAAACAAGTGACACGAATAATAATAAATTACAGTTGGATATGTACTTGGCTACCAAATGTTCCTCGTTTCGTTTGACAGACACTGATGTGGGGCCAAGACCCAGAAAAAAATTAAAAAACTAATTTTCGTGCATTGACCGGCGTATCGTATGGCACTCTTTTTGCAATAAAAAAATGAGGGAAGAAAATTACATATTATATATTTCGTACATACATACACGTGTCCGTACACATGTAGGCACACATGTTTATTTAAGTTATTATTCTTATTGGTATTTACACATTGCGCAAACTTATTCATCATAGACAATCGATAACTATCAACGATCGCTGCGAAATGTTTATTGCTTCTATTTGCTGTTGCTGTCCGCTATGTTTATGTGTGTGTGAGTCTGTTGTTATTGCTGTTCTATGTTATTTCTTTGCCAGATGCCAAATACACGACACGCCGGGCGTGACGTCACTTATGCGTTGTCGTCATTGCATTGTTGCGTTTCATTTCGTTTTGGTTCGTTTCGTTTTCGATTTTTATTTCGCAGCTGATTTCCCATGCACATCTATTTTAAACCACATACAATTGCCAACATAACTCTGCGTACACCAGGAAACCAAAATATTTTGGCCGCCTTTTTCGGTAAAGTTTTTTGTTAAAATAAAAAAAATGTAAACCTAGTTATTTTGATAAACCACGAACATGGAAAAATATATAATTAATTAACTATATTTTAGAAATAAGATTCGATCACAAAAGCAATTGTTAGAGACAACTGAATACAAACAAAATTTTTTTTCTTGGTGTACCGAGAGTTATACTGGCAAGTGTATATTCGCATACATATTTACACTGACATGTTATTTTAACATTAACTCAATGTGAATATATTCATGTTGCTCTATTTATTTATTGGCACCTGTAGCACTCTATACACCGTTGACCGTATTTTTATTTATAAACGTACATTACTTAATTCCACTTCATTAGCCGCTGCCGCATTTAATACCGACTCTGCAGCATTTAGATCAACCGCGCACACCGCTCTCAAACGAAATGAAATGCCTGCCACAACGCTCTTCCAGCTACTGACTGGGCGCAATATATTTTTAGAAGACAAATACAAATGCTAATTTTGACGCTCCAAATGTGACGTCGCTATTTGCTCACTGATCATTTCAGCAAAGAGTGAGAGAGATCGAGACAGACAGCGCAAGTGCAATATGCGTATAAGAGTTGTGCGCATTTTTGCGTTTTTGTCTGCGCATTCGTATACCTTACCGTTATGCCTGCATTAACAAGTGTTCTCATTGGTCACTTAAAGCTCGACTGCAACGACCTCTGGCTCAACATTTGAGTGTGATTTAGTTTTTGAGTGAAAGTCGCCCTATATAAAGGGCAGCAGCTGCAGCAGTTCTGCAGTCGCCTAGGCCTGCTGGACGTGATTAGTGCAGTGTAGGAAATTTAGGTGAAGTGAAAATATTTAATGTTCGTTCAGCAAAGTATTAAGGGCTTGGAGAAGATAATTGGAAGAAATACTTAGAGAAAATTCTCCAACTTTCGGAGCTCAACAGCTGGTTTTACATTGCAGTTTACTCTACAGTTCGATGAGCATTGGAAACATTAAATTTCATACGTAAATTGATCTTTTTGCTTTTGTTGTAAGCATTTTATTTGCCTTGCGTTTGGTTATAGTTATAAATGCATGCAGGTTAAGGTATGCGCTTATATATGTAAAATTTAATATATTTATTTAATTGATTTTGGAACGTAGTCCTTGACTCATCAGTGGTTTCACATCTTTGGGCTCCCTGCCTCGTGTCTCTGGCAGATAGCGCCAGACCAGCAGCAGGCAAAATATGCAAACACACATGCAGGGCATAAAGGCAAAGGAACTCCAGACGATCTGCAGCAGAGGGAAGCACAGCCCAATGAGGAAATTGCCTAGCCAGGAGAAGAGGCTGCCAAAAGACATGGCCACAGGACGCGGTGCATCCTCTAGTAGCTCTGCAAGCAAGTACAATTAATTGGCAGAAAATGTAGAAATCGATCAAAGCCAACCTGAGCCAATGAAATAGGCAATGGGTCCGAGACCCAGCTGAAAGCCCAGAATAAATGTCAAGATAAATGCGATGCTCACATAACGCAGCGCCATGCCCTCCGAGCTGAGCAGATAGTAGAGGGAGAAGGACATGCCAGCCAGCGAGAAGCCGCAGATGACAGAGGAGCACATCAGGAGGGGGCGGCGATTGAATTTGTACAGCAGCAGCGGCCCAAGCAGCGAGGTGAGTAGATTGAAGCAGCCGATGCTCAGATTTAACCAGGTAGCCGAGCTGCTTGAGAAGCCAGCATTGGTTAAAATGGACAGCGAATAGAAGAAGATCTGTAAGAGATAAAGTTGACTTGGCTTGAGTGAATTAGCTGCGGTAAGTGATATCTGCTCAGCTTACAGCATTGATGCCGCTAAGCTGCTGACTGGCCTGCAGCACACAAACGAGCAGCAGTGGCAGGAAGAGCGTCTTGTCGCGCAGCACTTGGCATATGGTGCTGGACTTGTCGCTCTTTGCTAAAGTCTGCTCCAATTCGTTGATCTCCAGCTGCACATTCACCTCGTTGGCACGCAGCTGACGCAATCCATGGGCACTGCTCGCCACATCGCCCTTGACCAGATACAGCCAACGTGGACTCTCCGGATAGCACATCAGCGGCAGCAAACAGAGGAGCACCAGCAGCGCATAGAAGCTCAAGGCGTATGGCCAATTGTCATCGTTGCCCAGCAGCTGCGGCAGGCTGATAATCTGCGACAGCAATATGCCAGCCGTGACGCCGATGCAGGTGAAGACGCCAACGCTGCCGCTCAGCGAAGATGGAGCCAGCTCCAGCAAGTACATGGGCTGCGCTGTAAAGATCAGCGCCGAGGCAATGCCGCCAAAGAAGCGGGCAACCAGCAGCATCTCCAGCGATCTGGCTGCACGACACCAGGTGAAGAGGAGGCCGCAAATCAAAAGAATTACGCTGCTAATTATCAAGGTGCCCTTGCTGCAAGAGATCATTGAGTAGATATAGGTTTGTTACATTTATCTGTGTTGAGTTGAACAAACCGTCCATATTTATTGCTGCAGCAGGCACTGAAGCAGGAGCCACAGATACCGCCAATCAAATAGATGGACACGATGAATGTCCACAGCAGATTCAGCTGGCTCTCGCTGCTGTTTGTATCGTATTCATTCGAGAGCACCTCGTCGCACCAGCTCTGGATGATCTCAGCCGGTGCGTTGAGCACGCCAAAGAAGTAGCCAACCGGCACAGTGCTGCCCAGGGTGGTGGTCAGGCAAATGAGGAAGAGCAACCAGGTCCAGCTCTCGCCTGCATCGTTCACGTGCTGCAAAGGGAAACGCATTTAATTACATATGCATGCAAATCGAATGATTTAAGACACAAACTATATTCTATATACATATATACATATATGTCTGGCTATATGGATATAACCTTTCAATACCATTATGACAACCATATTGCGTGGCTCTATCTAACGACGCTGCTTTCTAACTGACTCACTTTACACACCTTCAAGCCCAATCTCTAATTGGCAAAAACTTGTCTCCCTTTGTCTCTCTTGTCTGTAACACACAGATTGCTCCCCCGCCCCTTTTAGACATGATAAATCATAGGGTAACAGGTTTTTTACTTTGTAAGGCATATTCGCTGCTAAAAGCGGATTTTTTGTTTGTATTTAATATAAAAACAAAATGGTAAATATTATTATATAATATTCAATATTATTTACAAATTCAAAACATTTAAAATTAATATTTTGAATTTTTTCTGTTATAAGCATAAAACTTATATATGATATATTTCCCTGCTTTTAAATAAATGTTTACAATTTTATTCAAAATATTTAAAATCTAGATATCAAATCATTTCAATAAAATGTAAAACACACATGAAGATTTGTTGTTTTTTATTTTTATTCTATTTTTTATTTTAATAAATTAAGAAAAAGTCCAAATTAAAAATTAACTATCAATAAAAAACTTTATAAAATAAACTAAACGAAAATTATTAACTTGAATAAACATAAAATTTGAATGCATTACTACAACACCTAGATAAAGACTAGTTTTATATAGATAAACTTAGTTAGTTACACATAGGCACATTGTGGGCATACCAATTATATATCCTATATATATGTGGTATATATTACGGATTGTACGAGCTAGACAATTGATTTAAAAAACTTATAATAGAGTAGATTATTTTAAACCCACTTAAAATAATATCATTACCGATTCTATTACAATTATATTATTGATTGTACAGGCTAACTGCTGAACGATTAGACTGACTAATAAAGTACAGTCTGACGTTTATCAGTAGCTGGTTTTAATGTTTAGTTCATGCTCAGTTCATCAGTTGACGTGGGAAACGAGCTCATTGCACTTGAAGTGTCTTTATTTGTATTCATGCAATGCTGTTAATATAAATTTCAATAGTAATCTATATACAAAAGAGTCTTAATCATAGAGTATCTATAAGATAGGCAAGCTTTGTTCGCGCGAACCTCTCTGCTATTCAATTGGAGAGCAGTAAATTCAATTAGTTCAAGTAACAAAGGCAACAACACAGTCGGTTTCTCAAGGCAATTAGCGTTTGTTTTTGTGCAGCGAGCGATAAGAAGCGAGTCTCTTACACATGTTGGCAATGGATGTCAATTGTACAGGGTGTCTTACGAGTTAGTTGTACGTGTTAACAAATGGAACACTTATTGTCAAGCATAGGCACTTAGTCTCCACCTATTTATATTTTCTAACATTTAGCTTAAAGCTAAGGATTATATTTTAAAATATTTTCTAGTTCGGCCTCATTTGATACTGGATCGAAATCCTTTGGCAACCAGCGGCGCCACCTCCGATGGATCACGCCCCAGCGTTTCCGGCAGATAGAATTTCGTTAGCAGGCAGAGCAGCACGCAGGTAATCGAGAACGGCAAGAAAACAAAGGCGCCCCAAGCACTTTGCAGGCTGGGAAAGGCCATGCCAACTATGAAATTACACGCCCACGACGAGAGGCTGCCCATGGACATGGCGACGGGGCGTGGCGCCACCTCAAACAGTTCTAAAAGGAACATCAATTAGTAGGTCAATATGGAATACATATATGCAATACTTACCTGAGCCAATGAAGTAGGGTATGGGTCCGAGGCCAAATTGATAGAAGAATATATAGCCCATAATGCAGACAATGCAGGCCCAAGCAAACCAGCTAACCGATTCCTGAGAGAAAGCAAACGAAAGTTAACGAAATCGGATTAACATCAAGTAATTATCTATGTAGACTTACAATATAGTATAAAACAAAGGCAATGCTAAAGAGAAAAATGGAGCAAATGGAGCTGGAGAGCATCATCAAGGTGCGACGTTTGCAGGTGGCCATCAGCAGTGGGCCGAGCAGTGAGATGCATAAATTTAAGCAGCCAGCGCCCAGATTTGCCCACTGTGCATTCTGCTCGGAGAAGCCGGCCTTGGTGAATATCGAAACGGAATAGTAGAAGATCTGCAAGATAAGTGAACAATTTCAGTTGATCAATAAGGCAAATAAATGTATGCATAAGATGAACTCACTGCATTGATGCCCGACAGCTGCTGGCCGCCCTGGAAGCAGCAGACAATGATGAGCGGCAACAGGAAGCGCTTATCGCGTAGCACATCGGCAAAGCTGCTGCTTTGCATGTCATCATTGACCTCCGCTTGCATGACTGCGATCTCCTGATCCACCAGCTTGAATGCACCTGCGCCACGCAGGCGCATCAGCTCACGCCTTGCTGCCTCCGGATTGCTCTCGATCACATAGAGAAATTTGGGGCTTTCGGGAAACAGAAACGAGGGCAGGTAACACACAATGATGAGCAATACGTAAGCGGACAGCGCGTAATGCCAACGTTCGGCTGTGCCAAAAATATCAGCCAAACTGAACACCTGGCCGACGACAACGCCGCCGGTGACGCCAACGCCACAAAAGACGCCCAAGGCGCCGCGCTGGGTGGGCGGTGCCAGCTCTGCCAGATACATTGGCTGTGTGGCGGTGACCAGACCAGAGGCCAGACCCACAATCAGGCGGCCCAGCAGCAGCATCTCAACCGATTTGGCAGCGCGGCAGAAGAAGAAGAGCACAGCGCCGATGGTGAAGAGAACGGCGCAAATGAACAGGCAGGATTTTCTGTGAGAGGAAGACGAAGAGGAAGAGAGAGAGAGAGAGAGAGAGAGAGAGAGAGAGAGAGAGAGAGAGAGAGAGAGAGAGAGAATGGGTATTAGAGAGATATAATAGAAATTTCTATATAAATTTAGCTTTGTTTTTTCATTAAAAACTTAATCAACTATGTAGATTAAGAGCTCGAGAAAACAATAAAAGCTTAGAAATACCTAGATTAGCTAAAGTCAGGCAATTAAGCACTCGAAATGCCATTGATAAGTCAATCGATTTCCAAATACAAATACAAACCTGCCAAATTTATTAGCCAATCCAGCACCACCCAGAGATCCGATGGCTCCACCAACCAGGAAGACGGATACAACGGAAGACCAAAGTATGTCCAGGCCACCTGGACTCATCCAGCTGCCATATTTTTCGTGTACTGTTTCATTGCACCACGATTTCATTAGCTATCAAGGCAAATCAGTAAAATTACAGCTATAATTTAATAAACTCCAGGTACAACACTTACGGTCGCCGGCGCATTGATAACACCTATGCAATAGCCCGTGGGCACCGCCGCGCCTAGAGTCGTTGCAAAGGCCACCAGCAATAGAAGTTTGCTCCATGCCTGTTTCTATAGAGGAATATTAATTTTTTTATTAAAAAGATAGCAGTAAATATCTCCTATCATTAACGACATATCTGTAAATATGCATATACATATATATAGGTGAATATATAGATATATTCATATTCATAGGTACAAACTGGACAGACGTAGAGATAGAGATATTAATACATATAAAAAGGCTCGACATCTGAGATAAGGACAAGCATAAAGAGAGGACAGAAAAATCCATAAGCAAAATAAATAAAAAAAATTAAGTATATTGGTTTTACTTTAATAAAAAAGATAAATAAATATAGATATACAACACAAATTAATTAATTAAATTAATTTAATAAAATATAAATAGAATACAAAAAAAAAATATTAATAAATAAATAAATAAAATAAAATATAAAAATAAATTAAATGAATAACTGTAAAAAAAGAACCGATATTAAAATATAAATAAAATAAAAAAAAAAATAAAAAATAAAATAAAATATAAAAAAAAAATTAAATGAATAAATGTAAAAATAGAACTGATAAATAGAAATAATAAAATATAAATAAAATACAAAAATAAATAATTAAAATAAAATTAAAAAAAAATATAAATAAAATAAAATACTGCCTCATAATATTATAAAAAACATACATATATACAAAGGATATTTTACTAAACTTTTACATAAAAAAAACTAATTAGTGGCTATTATTTGTAAGTGGCTTTGCGTCATTCGCTAGTTTTGATTATCCCTTATCAGCGTCGGACATAAAACGACGTTGATTTATTTACTTTTTTAATTATAAATTTTTATTTGCACTCAGAGTCACTAATTCAGTGACCCGATTCGGCGAATGATTTATTTTAGCAAGCTCTCGCAAGTATCAATTTCTAATTCAATTTAATTAGATCAATGTCTGAACTTTTCTTTTGAACTTGAACAAAATATTAATTTCTGTGAAGGGGGGCAAGCTGATAAGGCACCAAAATTTGTATATGTAAAAATGTACACAATGCCATCAAACACACAAACACACACATATATACAGACAAGTAGGAACTGTCATATGCGTATATACACATGTACGCCTGTATATATTTATAAATACATATACATACATATATGCGCCGAGAGCTTTAAATATGTTTGTGTACTTTGTCATTTGGCCTTTGGGAGAGAAGATAAATGCGCAAAATACTAAACCCAATACAATACAGCAAAAAAGTAAATCGCTTAGTTTTAATAACTAGCTACAGATAGTTATATGAATAATATGTTAGCTACAGCAGCGGCAATTTATTTTTGGCTCTTGCTGATGATCATTAGAATTTAGTTTTCTATGATTTAACTGAAATATGATTTATCACACGAAAAGATTTATTTTAGATGAACGCATACTTTAGCACACTACTATGTATGCACAGCTATCTGTCTGTGTGTGTGTGTGTGTCTGTGTGCAATTGAGTGCATGCGATCGTAGTTCCTGGGTTTAGCTGTAAAGCTATGCATTATTCGTAATTTATGTAAATACGAAAGTCAATTCAGTTATTAATATGCACATATATTTAGTCTATGGGGAGAATTTGTAATTTATTAGATTTATTAGACTCTCCTACAAAGCAGCAACAAATGCTGCAATGCAACAATTTGTTGATGTATTAATTAAAAAAAAAAAGGGAAGGAAAAACGTAGGTGGAGAAAAGAGGTATAGATAGAGAGAGAAACATACACGATGCTTATGTTAAATATGTGCAGTGAAAAGAAGTTGTGTAGTTCAAAGATTTACATTTTATAAACAACGCAACATCAAAAGTAAAAGTTGAGAGAGGAAAGCGCAGAGCAGACACAACAAGGCAACAACGTCCATTAATACTGCTGCTCACCTGATTAATTTCCGTTTGCTCTGGAGATATTTCAACCTTAAACGGCGGGTTCAAATGTTCACCCTCACCGTTAATATGGGCCGACATATTGGAGATGCACTTTATTTGTTTTTATATATTATTTTGAACTTTTTAACAAATGAACTTCACTGTATACAAGGTCGGCGCACATGTGTGCCTTTTAACTATAAACGGTAATTGTTTGTCTGTTGCGACACTTTCTTAGCTGCCGGCATCTGCATTTGCTGGCTAGTGTTGTATAACAACAAACACAAATAACCAAAAATCTAATGCGGAGGTAATACACATGTGGTGCCTATATACGACACACACGACAACGTGTAATTTGTTTAACAAAATTTGTTGATCATATTAGACAAGCACGCAGACATAAACAAAGAGAAAAAGAAGCAGCGTCGTTCGCCACCTGTTTACAACTAACGTTGTAAACTTGTTGGTAGCATGCTACAGCTGTTTAAAAAAAAGCTTTTGGAAGCAGTCAAAAACAATTTCATAGCCATCAAAGCTATGTGAAGCTTTTAAAGCTTGTGCGCGCATTTTGTCGATAGCTCGTTTGTATCGATAACAATTTGATGTGATAGCGTGGCAACTCTATGTGTCAGCTGTTTTGTATTTTTTTTGTTGACGTTGAGCGGTATTCGTGTGTTGGCCAGTAAATATATATTTATTCTAAATTATAATTAAATACTTAATACTTGCTATATTGTTAGATATTAATTGGTAACTATGACGCTGGCCTATAATTCGGTATTAGCCACTACGGCGGTGATTAGCACTGTTTTTCAGTTTCTGTCGGGCACGTAAGTATTGAAATATATATATATATATACATACATACATACATAGATATATGCAAATTGTTTAATAATCTATGTTACTACTAATGCTTGCGGTGTTTTGTCATATCAGCGTAATATGCCGCAAATATATACAAAAGAAGAGCACGGGCGAATCGTCGGGCGTACCATTCATATGTGGCTTCTTATCGTAAGTATGAATTGTCGACGTCGACAAGAAATAGATATATGTGTAGATAGATAAAAAGGTATTTTAAAAGCAATATTCACTCAACTTTACATGTTTATACAGCTGCAGTTTTTGGCTGCGCTACGGCGTGCTAACCAACGAGCAGAGCATCGTAATGGTCAACATGATCGGATCTACGCTCTTTCTCATCTACACACTCGTCTACTACGTTTTCACGGTCAACAAACGCGCCTACGTTAAGCAATTCGCAATTGTCTTGGCCATACTCATCGCTGTTATTGTCTATACAAATAGTTTACAGGATGATCCGCAAAAGATAATACATTTAACAGGTGAGTGCATAAATATATACAATTATCATAAAATTCATACAAGAATTGATCAAATTGTGTGGAAAAAATTAATATAAATTCTTTACAAATTTGCGAATAACATTTCACAAGAATTATAATATATATATAACTTTTCCCATATAAAAATCAAATCGAAATTATATATTTTGTTTATAAATTGAAATTATTTTTCGAATTTGATAAAAATAATTTTGGAAAAATAAAAACCAAAAATATTTACAGATATGAAACAAAATTTAATTCATGAAAAAAAAAAAAAAACAATATAATTATGAAAAACAAAATTATTGAATGAATACTAAACAGAATATGTAATGCTAGTATCTTATTATTATTTGCATTATTAACTATCCTGTTTGAAATCGAATTGCAGGTATTGTTTGTTGCATTGTTACCGTTTGCTTTTTTGCTGCACCGTTGACGTCGCTGGTGCATGTGATACGAGTGAAGAACTCGGAAAGTTTGCCCTTGCCCCTAATTGCCACCTCGTTCTTTGTCAGCCTGCAGTGGCTAATCTATGGCATTTTAATATCGGACTCATTTATACAGGTGCCACAACTCCCAGCCTAAATTGCAATTTTAATATTATATTATATAAATGGTCTACTGTCTACCTTTTGTTTTTATTTTGCAGATACCCAACTTTCTCGGCTGTCTGCTATCGTTGCTGCAATTGGGTCTGTTCGTATTATATCCGCCACGTAGCTATAGTTATACCGGTCAGGGTTACAAGCTGCTCGAGCAAGCAGTGCCCTTCTAAATTATTATTATTCCAATTTATATTAGGTCGAGATTTGTATGTACTTATATTGCGCATTTTGCATATGATATTTAAACATGTTTCATACAGGTATATGTGTATATTTTGATATAACGTAATTGTCAAAATCAAAATATGTCGCTTGATTTAGTTTGCAAATATATATAAATAATAAATATATATATAAGAATAGCGTATAATGTAAAATATATAATTATAAAACTGATCTTTTGCAAAAAACACGTTCATATTTTGTATGTACTTACAATTTCTTGATTATTTTCGCTGGCCATCTGTTTGTAATTGATGAAATACACTAAAGAATGCAAAACTAATTTATTTAAGCACGTATTCCTCGACTGATGGCTGAAAACAAACTAGAACTAATGTAAGAGATTTGTATATTGTACGGGCTGCACACTCTATCACCAAGAGCGGAGCTGATATGCTGATATCAATAACTTGCATTGTTAATTGAAATAATTTCCCTAGTTAAGTCAATAATTGAGCAGGGTGCTTATCTCATTGTTTATCTTTATAGCCAATTGAAATCATTTCACGGAAGAGTTCGGCATCGATAAGAATTCAATAGGCCTTTGTCAGAATTGGCGTGTAAACAATCATATCAATATTATTAATTGCAGTGTCTCTTCAATACACAAGTCATTTACAAGAATATTGATTTGTACGTAGACAGCTGCTAGATGTAAATTACTTACCATTTCAAATTACTTTTACTTTGGCGCCTTCATTGTTTGCGATTACTGTAATCGATAGCACAGTGCCATCGCTACTGGTAGCAATAAACCTTGTTTCGCGTCGTCCGTTATCTGGCATATTTCGATATAGATGATAAGTAAAAGTTATTGATTACGGCATAAATATGTGAGTAATATAAGAAGGCGAAAGAGACTAGTTTGCAATACATATAAGACCTGAATAGTGTAAACTGCAGCCGGACCAACTATAGCGCCAAATTTTCTTTCCATTTCAAATAGCGATTAGTTTTAGCGTAGTCGATGTTCGTTTATATTGCGATGAGTGTATGTAGAGTACTCGATAGCACGCTACCATCACTACTGGCAACAATAAAATTGCTATCGTTCTTCGTCATCTCCGTCTTATTTTTGCAATTGAATAAACAAACCCCAAAAAAAGAGTATATAAACAAATTAAATGCAGGAACAGAGTCCCGAGCTATACGAGGAGGTAAAACTCTTTCGGAATGCACGCGAACGTGAGAAGTACGACAATATGGCCGATTTGTACGCGATTATAAACACAATCCAACAGCTGGAAAAGGCGTACATTCGGGACTGCATTACTCCACAGGAATACACAGCCGCTTGCTCCAAGCACCTCGTACAGTACAAGATTGCGTTCAAGCAGGTGGAATGCGAAGAGTTCCCCACCGTGGACACGTTCGTCAAGAAGTTCCGCTTGGACTGTCCCGCTGCACTGGAGCGCATTCGCGAGGATCGCCCCATTACGATACGCGACGATAAGGGCAACACCTCCAAGTGCATTGCGGAAATTGTCTCGCTTTTCATTACTATCATGGACAAGCTGCGATTGCAGATCAATACAATGGATGCACTGCAGCCGGATGTTAAGGATTTAGATGACAATATGAATCGCTTGTCGCTCATTCCCGAGGATTTCGATGCCAAGCAAAAGGTGGACAAGTGGCTGGGCACCTTGAATGAGATGCAGGCATCCGACGAACTGACCGAGGTTCAGGTGCGACAATTCCTCTTTGACCTGGAATCGGCCTATGCGGATTTCAATAAGCTGCTCCACAGCCAGTAGTTGTTAATAATTGCTATATGTATCATTTGTATTTAACCCTGTAATCTATCTACATTCAATTAGTCTACGAAACTTGCAATAAAGAACATAAATTTATGAAATGTGCGAAAATCTTCGACTTTATGAGTTTTGTATGTGGAGCTTGTAACGCTAATGAGAACTGTTTAAACAAAGATTCAAGAGAATTTGTCTAACATTATATATTAAAAAAAAAAAAAAAACTGATTGACAATCTCTTATATAATTGTTTAACTAAATCGAAGTAAATATTCTGGATGAAATGGATTATATGCAAATATATATTGAATTTATATACCAAAACTAAATGTTAATCAAGAAATCCTTTGAACTAGAAGTTATAAATGAGAATTAAGAACAAAATTGTGTGTATATGCGAGTAAAAATATTCTTAGGTTCATGGAAATTATAAATCAATCGAATTTGGTATAGACTAGAATTATAGATTAGGATTGCTCCCATGGCAGATCTTATAAGATTTCTCTAATTCTATTAGTAATCTACACCGGCTATAGACTTTTTTTACTACCTGTAAATCGAAGGACCTCTTTGATAGATATAAAAAAAGGCATAGTTATGTTTTTTGTTTTTTTGCATTTGCATTTGTTTGGATTTAATCGTATTTTTATCTTCTTTCTTGTATTTAATTTAAATATTAAGGTTATAATTATACAATACACATAAGTTTAAACCGATTACAATAATTAATTTTTGTTTGTTTGTTGTGTGTGTGTTTTTTGTTTTCTTTCATTCACTTACGTTTTGACGTTTGTTTGTTTCTTGGTTTGTTTTTGTATTTCTTTCATCTTACGCTTATAAATCTGTTAAATCGTTTTACGCCTTTAATATTTAATAATTGTTATCTTTTATCTTTGTAAATTATTTTTTGTATGCAATGTGAAAAATGGTACTTGGTATAGTTTTTTGTTTTCTTTTTTATTAAATGTAGATGTTGTGGGCGGGGCTGTATGTATGTATGTATTTTGTATTTGGTTGTTGTGTATGTGCGTATGTGAATGTGTTTGTGTGTGTGTGTGTGTGTGTGTGTGTGTGTGTGTGTGTGGCGTGGCGAATGTGTATTTATATGGTATGTGCGGCTTTGTATACTTTATAAAGTTGCATAAGTCTTTGCACTGTTCGTTACGTTCTATTGGAGCAGGAGAATTGGATGGGGGCACGGAGCGTGGGGCGTGGGCGAGCAGTAAAAACATTTCTTATTAAGTAAAATATGATTTCTCATTTGCATATACTAGATAATCCTTAACATCATTATCTGACGAATGTTGTACCTCGCTCAACGTTGCGTTTTGCTGTTGCTGTTGTTGTTGCTGCTGTTGGTGTTGTTGTTTCTCCTTGACAAGCATTAGTAACTGATTTGTTGCCGTTGTTGTAGGCAACGCTCTTTTACTGATATTATTATTATTATTATAAATGTGAATGGGTGTTGTTGTGGTTGCTGTTGCTGCTGTTGTTGTTGCAGTTGTTGTGTTTGTTGCTGCTACGGTTGTTGTTGTTGTGTTTGTTGTTGTTGTTATAATATTAGTGCGCAGGCCGCAAGCATTTGTTGATTGCAGCGTCGTCAGCTGCAATGGCCGCCAAATCGTCTTCTCCGTAAGCTAGTTCTGCCCGGTCCAATATGAATTGGGGTAGCTCGGTTTGCCAGTCGACTTGGACTGGCTGCTCGACTGTTGGCGTTGGCCAGCGCTGTTCGAGTCCTGCAAAAGGCATAAACAATGTATACATTAATCAAATGTGAATATCGGTATATAGTGAGGGATAGGGTTAGCAGCATAATAAATATATATATAATATATATACACATATATTATATAGAGAGAGCGCGTACATATATAGTTATTTATATAAATATATATATGTGTGTGTATGCTTGTGTGTCTGTTTGTTTGATTGTATACATTTTGATGAGACTCGGCTGTGTGTGTGAGATATGCATGAATAATTAATACGTTTAGAACTTGCTTTCCTTTTTCTCTTATCAGCAACAAATTGGTCATAAAATCAAATCGAAAGCCCAACTTATTAATATTTTTATATATTGTTCAACTACAGTTATTAGTTTTAGATATATAAATGGTTAATACTACAGTTATTATGTGCGTGTGTGTGTGTGTGTGCGTGCATGAATTGTTAGTCTTTTATATTTATTTCAATATATATATATATACAATGTTTTTAGCAACAAATTGAATATTTACCAAAAGTAACAGAGAAAACGAAATTTTAGATTTGTGTTTTAGTGCACTTGATACAACAACAAAGGAAAACTTACCCGGCGGGATGAGCTATGAATCCTGCCGTCCATCTAATGTTGTCCCATAAAAAAATCAAAAGAAATTATAAAGAAAAACAAAGTCAAACAATCGAACAGTTTTCATGCATTTCACAAATTTTTCATTTTATTTCTATTTGCTTTTGAATTGAATTGAAATTAAATTGAAGTTCAAATTTGTTTCCCAGTTATAAAAAGTTCAAAAACTGAAGTTGTGTGTGTGTGTGTGTGTGTGTGTAAGTGTGAGTGAGTGAGGTTTGTGTGAACTACGCGCTAATATTTCCCTTAAGCAAGAAATGTGAGAATGTGAGCTCGATATGATCGAAAAATATGCATGAAATGTGTTTGTGTTGTTAGCTACGTTTTAATTAGGGTTACGGGATTTTTAGATATTTACGGGATTAGGCTCTACAGAACACTATGTGTTGAAGGTTATAGTAGGTCATCCATTTTAAATTGTATAAAAGTATAACACTTTTTTTTTTTTTTTTCAAAATAACTTGGTATACAAAGTTGTTCCTAGAAGAAACTAGTTCAAGCAATATTAACAAAACAAATAAAATAAAATGAACTAGTTCCATTAATGAACTGGTTTAGATTAAATAATAAATAAATAGCTTAAAACCACCAGATATATTATATACAAATCATCTGCTTTATATACTTTCTATAGATGATAACATAGTATATCAATAGAACTATGGATAAATGCATATCAGCTATCATATAAGCTAATGATTGTACTTTTCTTTTGAAGTTTTCAAAGAGATCACTTTAAGGACTGTTGTCTAAAATTCGATTCGCGGATAGTTTAAAAATTGAATTATACCTTAACTCTTCAGAAGGCACCATAACCATTAGATATACGAAAATTAAACTAACGGATTTGTTTATACATAAATACTGTATATACCTAATATATTATTATATGGTTTTATGAACGAGATCATCGATTTTTTGCAGCCTTTTCTTCAGAACTTAAATAAATAAAAGTCAAACTAAAACCAAATCGAGTTAATGCTATCAAGAATTAGAATTAGTGCACAATGTGGAAGGTGAAATGATTAATTAACATTCGTTTCTTTTTTTTAGTTTTGTTAATATAAGATGGGTTTTTGTTTTCTTTAAACGACAACAACAACACACAAACAAAAAAATGAAACATTTTCTAAGCTTACTAAATATATGTGTGAATAAAAAGTAAAAACGAAACATTGAACGATGTAAAACTAATTGCAAATTTTGATTAGGTTCGAGTGTTAGATGTGAATGGACATGCATGAATGATAGGACTTCTTGTTCTTTAAGTGTATGTGATAGTTGTTAAACAATAAATAAATATATATATATATATATATATATATATATCAATCTGTGTCTGTGTGTGTCTGTGTGTGTCTGAGTGTTAATTTTGGTAAAATGTTGCTTTTTCTTTTCGTTTCGTTTCTTTTTCAAGTGGAAACGGAAGCATAAAACACACATATCTTGTGTTGTCACTCGGCAAAGAAAGAAATGCCACTTAGGTCATCTTGAATATAGTTGTTATTATCTTGCTGATCGTGTCCTCTTATAAGATATTCATGATCATGATGCTGATTATGTTGATCATCATCGTCATTATTGTTATCATTATTATGCTCATTATGATGCCACATTCGGTCATTCTCGTACGCGACGTGTTGCATATTATTTGGATTGTCTTGATTTATAAGAAACTGCTGTTCAGCATTGTACTCTACCTGATGGATTGGCGGATGGATCATGTTGTGATGTCCAGCCGCTGGCATCGGCAGATACATGCCATAAGGCTGAGCTGAAGTGCCGCCCGCTGTCTGTGTGTTGGCCATGTTGAATGGAGGCGGTGTGCCCGAATGGAAACTCTGCTTCTCATATGACTGCAATGAAATCAAAATACATTAATATATATGAGTAAATACTTTGTTGTTTTGATTGATACGCACATTGACCTTGTTCAGCGCCACATGACCCTTGCCATACATGGACGAGGTCAGATCGGAGCCGGTGCCAGCCTGCGGTTGATTGGAAACCGTTTGTGTTTTGCTCTGCTGATTCACACTGGACGAATATCCGCCCTTGCTATAATCCTGAGTTGTCTGCGACAGGGCATCATAACTGGTCGAACCGTAGCCAGCGCTATACGAAGGCTTTGGGAACTGGCCACCGGATGCTGTATTGGCAGCCGGTATTTGTTGCTATGATTACAAATATTAAATATAATTAGCATTTAGTTTACATGTAGATCTATGATTTGATGCAGCCTTACTGGATAGATGGCTGGTGTGCCATATTGGAAACCGCCGGGCATTACATTGCCACCGTAGAAATAAGCATAAGGAACATTCAGCATTGGCGCACTGGAGCCAGCTTGTTGTGACATTGTGCTAGACACCTGCAATGCAAAGAGGGCAAATTTTAATAGTGATACAATTTACAATTGATTTTAAACTATTTTAAGATCAACACACAAAGGAAAATATATGAAAAATGTAATTAATGCAGAAATGAAAATTGATTTTAGACAAAAACAAGCCTTGAAATGTGCCATAAAAATAAATCATTTCTAACTTTCAGTGATTTTCTTAAACAGTTCATAATATTACATTTACTTTTAATCAATTCACTCTTATTGCTAACTCGTAAAAGCAATTCTACTTTCATCAAACTACCAATTTCTCAAGCAACTGTAGAATGTATTCTCTATTAAGATCATAATATAATATATACATATCTTCACTTGCCTCTTTCATACTCACATTACTAACAGGACTGGAGTTATTGTCGGTGCGAGCGAAGCGTCCATCAGTCATTGTTGAGTAGGCCACAGAGCCGAGATTGTCGCGACCGGCGCCCAGGCTGGTGGGCGTGTAGTTAAGGTCGTAATATCCTTGCTGTAAGTTAGCGAAGAAGAATGAAAAGAATCACAATTAGTGTTATGGCGCTGCACTTCGTCCCAATTGGACAGCAAATGTGAATGATGTGAGTTAAGCTGCGATAATGGTTTAGGCAGAGCGCGTTGCCAGGGCAAAAACAAAAGAATTGTTTGTCAAACACAAGCAGCTAACACGGAACTGCGCACAAAAAAAAAAATAAATAAATTTAAAAAAAAAAAAAAAAAAAAAAAAAAACAGTGGAAAAATAAATGAAAAAAAAAAAAAAATTAAGAGTAAAATTTGATCATTAAACATTAAATGTGCCAATATATTATAAATGAAAACGTAACACAACTGGTTAGATAATAATGATGATATTTGTTGAATGAGCGTGGAGTGGAGAGAGAGAGAGAGGATGCGGTGGAAACAGTTGAATCTCAGGACGTGCCTGAAATTCAAATATTTCTTTTTATGTTAATGAGCGTAAGAATTTTTAAATGCCAATTATTTTTTTTCTTTTCTATTTATAATTTACTTTTCTTGTTTTGTGCTTTTTACTTTGCAATAAATTTGTTCATTAAATAAATGCAAGGAATTTGGATTGGAAGCGGAATTTTTTGGAATATTTTTGGTTCTTCTTTTTTCTCTTTCTACCTGATTTACAATAACAATAGAGTGCAAGAAGTCCTCTTCAATATATATAAAAACAATATTTACATATATATAGAGAGAGAGGAAAGACAAAACACACACGCATTGGAAATATGAATACGCACACACACACACACACACATTTACAAATATTTTGAGACAGACACACGGAAAATTGTTAAATGTAATAGAGTTCTGACTGAAATATGCCTTATCTGATATGATTTAGTTTATATATAAATATATATATATATATAAGTATATACACAACATATGTATTAATAATGAGAGTAAATGGAATTTCGAAATGTTTGTTCTTTTATACAAATTTGATTTTCAAGCTGATTTTTGATTGCATTGAATTGTTTTTGATTCTCTTTTTGTTGGATTTCTTTTTAAATTATTTGTATGTTTTTTTTTTTTGCATTTTGCTTTTCTCCATGAACTCACCACATGTGGCACTCTCTGTTGCATCATTTGTAATTCCTCGTAGGAATAAACTGGTTGCTGATAGTATGGCAATCCAGTCTGAATATATTGACTAACCATTTGGATGTTGGTGGGCACCAAGCCGCTGCTGCCACCGCCGCCGCCGCTGCTGCCACCACCACTACCCCCACCAGCACCAGTTGAGCTGCTGCCGCTGCCGACACCGCCGGCGCCGACACTGCTGCCGGCTGTTGAGCCAACACCGACGCCGACGGCGCCGCCGCTGCCGGTGACACCGCTGCTGCCATTGCCGCCGGTGCCGCTGTTATTACTGCTGCTGCTGTTCTTGTTGGTCAGCGTGGCCAGCACCGCCGCAGCGGTGCCCGCCGTTGTTTGTGCAACTTGGGCTTGAACAGAAGCGGCATTGTTGCCAACGCCAACGCCAACGCTGGACGCACTGCCGCCGGCATTAACGCCACTAACACCGCCGCTTACACTTACGCCCGCTATCGAGCTGCCGCCCTGGCTGCTAACTGCCACCACATTGCTGCTATTGCTGTTAACGCCAGCTGTAACGCTGCTCGCCGAACTGCTGCCGCTCACATTGTTGTTGGCTAAAAGAAGCAGAAAGCAGAAAACAGAGAGTTACAGTTTAGGCCAACATTCTATTTACATCCTCTTCGGGTTTACTCACTATTTGAAACGACTGTTTGATTAGCACCTGTCGCACCGCTCACCACGCCCGCAGCACCGTTGCCCGTGCTGGCACTGCTGCTGCTTACGCCGCTGCTCGTGGAAACACTGCCAGGTTGAATATCATGTAAAGAGAATACGCAAACAGTTAATGATCTATATAGTTAAAGTTGCCTACTTTGCAATTAGTCGAGGATTAGTTTCAGTTTATGCATGCAATCAGCTGTGGCTTAATTGAAGCTCTGCCTCTCTCTCTCTCTCTCTCTCTCTCTCTCACCTGTCGTAGTGCGCAGCAGCACCGGCTGCCGTGGCATCCTTAAGCTTGGCGCTTGTACTAAAGTTACCATACTGCGAGGACGAGTTGCTTGCGCTGCCAGCAAACCTTGAATGCACACCAAGGATCAAACGAACAAAACAAAACGTAAACGGAAAGGAATCAACATGAATATATATTATTTATATATTGGGTTAAGTATGCATTAATGTGTTCAATTGTTGGATACCTTATGTATGTATTCTATTTCTCTATATTCCCTGTAATGCTTGCCCTTAAAAAACACTAACATGCCTGTTAACTGCCAACTGTTAAGTTTCCCTCCTTAACATATTTTAAGGCTGTAAGCATAAATGTTAACAGAGCTACAGAATCCAATTCTTATTCTTATTCTTATCCTCATCTTTAGCTACAAAGTCTCAAAATCCAACATTTTTCAGACATCAGACAAGTCTATACTTTCTTTGCTTTAATTCGGTTTATTTCTATCAAAATTAGAAAGTTAGCTTTAGAACTAACTGAAATTATTGATATGCCCTGAAACTAATATTCAGCAAACTCTCAGCTCAAAAACTCTGCAATTAATGTCTAAACATAAACTAAAACATAATTAAAAATTTATTAAAGCATAGACAATATTTTAAGCATTTACTGAACGACATATTCTATATATTCTATTAACTCAACTCATGTTGGCTCTATTATAATAAATTTTCTCAATAAAACTTTTCAAAATTGTTTTCCAATTTCAAGCATTTCAAATCTTTCGAATATCCAACAAACAAATTCAACAAAAATAATTAAACATGCAATGATAACTTTGATGTTGTTTTGACTTTCTCTAATAGAATTTCAGTCAAATGAATGAGGATTGTTCTACTGGTAGTTATGAAATGTTTGGAGATGTTTTGGCGGGTGGGTGGTTTGGTGGGTTGATTGGTTGGTTGGTTAAAGCCCATTGCTATAGATATACATACCCGCTGCTGTTGGAGAGACCAGTATTGCCATAGACACTCTGGCTGGACTGGTAAGCACTTTGTGGTGTCGAATAACCCGATGTAAGATAGGCGGAGCTCGCATTCGCGCTGTTATTTTATATTTTTTTTTATTGTTTGATTTTGTTTGTGTGGGTTAAAAATTGGGCAAATTTTTGATGGCGTGGTGGAGGTTAAAAGAAAAGAATTAAGTTAACAAGGAACGAACAAATTAAGTAACAAGAACAATAAAAACAAAATAGAGATTAAATTAAATATTAGACAATTGCATTTTACGGACTGATTTGAGTTAGAGATCAAATTAAAACAAAAAAAAAAAAAAAACGCAACCACAATTAATTTTGGAACTGAACACAAAATGAAAAATTTAAAATGAATGTGCTTTGGGCTTTACCTGGAGCTATTTTGGTTGCCACTGCCGCTGATCGGAATGTTTTGTACTGCTGCACCGCTGCTGCCTGTCGCATTTTGCGCACCGCTCGCCGCCTGCTGCTGCTGCTGCTGTTGCTGCTGCTGATAGGAATTGACTGCATTCGCCTGATAGCTGCCATAGCCCGATGGCTGATAGCTATTCGACTGAACATTTGCATAGCTAGAGCTATTATAGCCCTGTACAACGCCCGCTGACGTCTGATAGGCACTGTTCGCCTTGCTGGCCGCACTGCTCTGATACGCATTCTGATACGAAGTTGCACCATTGTTGTTGCCACTGCCCGCCTGGCCGTACGGATCGTTTTTGGTCAACTGATCCAAAGCATTGCCGCTCTGCTGCTGTCCCGACGAACGCGTCGCATAGCCAGCCGCACTCAATGCATCGCCCTGCAACTGAAAGCGTTTAGGTTTACATATCTCATATTGCAAAAATAAATAAAATTAGCTTATGGATTTCGATTCTACTCACAATTTGCGCGTTCTGTAGTCCAGCTGAGAGCGCCTGCTGCTGCTGCTGTGACTTGGTCTGGTAGTCATCCTGCTGCTGCTGTTGCTGTCCATCGATGCTGACGCCCGCATTGAACTTCTCGGGCAGCGCATCGAAGCTGTCGTCTGTGCCAAAGTCCATTGCACCAAATTGCACATCCAAGTAGCCAATATTGTTGAGCGCATTGTCTCCTGGCATTTCCACTGCGCTCGCTGGTATCTTCGATGGAGGCGGTAGCTTAACGCGCGCTCGCCTCACTTGTGGCTGCTGCGACTGTTCACCGCTGTTGTTGTTGGGCGTGCCGCCAATGTTCGAGCCGGGCGCCGAGGCAAACACATTTGCATATGTGTTGGCATACGGGCCCGTTGAACTGTTGCTCTGGCTACCATAAACGGCTGCCATTGAAGGTTGCGCAGCAACTGCGGCTGCCGCGGCTGTTGGACTGGCGCCCTGCGACGTCAGCGAGTTGAAATACTGAGATTGTTCCGCTGAAAGTGTTGCCGATGGCTTCAGTGGCGTCTGCTGCTGCTGCTGTTGTTGTTGCTGTTGCAGCTGCTGTGCCTGCTGCACCAGTGTGGCCGCAGCAGAGGCAGCACTCGAGAATGTATCAACAGCAGCAGCGGCCGCATTGCTAACGTACGGCGAGGAGCCAGCTACGCTGCTAGGCGTACTGCTCCCAACGGACTGTAGCTGTGGCGGCGGATTACTAACCGCTGCGCTGTACTGCATCATCGGCGTTGTCGCTGATGAGCCCACAACAGCTGCCGCCGATGGCGCTGAACTGCTGCTGTTGTTATCCTCACTGCTGCCAACCAGTGCACCCAGATGAGATCCTTGCCCCGTCAGCTGTTGTTGCTGATGGTGCTCGAGGCCTGGCGGCGCTGATAACTGATCGGCGGCACCTGTTGGCGGCGCACCGCTAACCACACTGGCCGCTGTCTGAGTGTTGAGATTGCTCGTGGTAAAGACTTTGCTGTCCTTAAGTGAACCCTCGTACTCCTCATTGTTCCAATCACCCCAGGCATCGTCGTGCGCTTGCTGCTGTTGCTGTTTCTCTGCATTTTGCGCTATGGTATTGTCCCACAGTTCAACCTCGTGATGATCCTCGTTATTGGCATTATTTCGTATGCCATAGCCACGATCACCACGCGGGCCACCACTGCGGCCACCCATGCGACCACCACCGCGTCCTGGACGTGACATAAAACCGCCGCCACGACCACCATCTCGGCCACCACCACCACCGGAGCCGGGGCCACCTGGACCGCCACGTCCGCCGTTGCGCTGTCCACGATAGTTGTCATTGGCGCGATCTTCACCGCGATCACCACCACGAGATTCGCGCATATTGCGGTCGTTCTCACGGGCCTCTCTGCCACGCCCTAATAAAAGAATATGTTATAAATATATATTATGATATAGGACGATTATATGATAACATACAGCCACGACTGTCGGTGCCGCCGCGTCCACCGCGATTGGCGCTGCGATTACGTGACTTTTCACGCCTGTCGGCATTTGCGTTACCATCTGCCCAATCGGCATCGCCGCCAGCGCCATCCGCTACAGCATTTGCAGCCTTATTCTTGCGTTTCTTCTCGTACTTGGCAAAGGCGCCCTGTAAATGTTATATATATATTTAATGTATAGGTAAATTGCTTAAATAGTCATTTGTGTTTAAGAACACACCTGTGGTAGAATCTCGATCAAGAAATTGGCAGCTGCCTCTATATCGTAATCGCACTCATTCAAGGCGCAGCAGACTTCCTCCTCGGAACGTTGGGTCATTGTTAGCAATAGGGTGACCTTTTCATTGATCTGCGGATCCTCTGTGGTACTATTAGTTATCTGGGCAATGCGCAACTGTTCCGTGGTGGCCTTCGGTTGGGCCTTCTCTGGTTTCTCTGTCTTGTTTGCATCGGTTTTCTTATGCACCGTTGCGGCATGTGTGATGGTGCCCAAATCATTGTTACCACCGCCACCGCCGCCGCCGCCAATGTGAGCGGAATTTGATTTTTTTTGAGTACGACCGCCGCCGCCGCCGCCCCCTGAACGAGTTTGTTGTGTGCTCATCTCTATGTACACTGTATATACAAATTAGCTGCAATAAGTGCAAAAAATGCCAGGAAATTGTAAAATTAGACTTCGATTTGGATAAATATAACACAAGATTTCTCTTAAAAACAACAACTCGAACAAAATTGGAGTCTAGGTCGAATTGGTAACAAAAGCGATGCCTACTTATGCTACTTAAGGGCCTATTTAACTGGAATATGTTCCAGTGTAGTGGAATCAAACTGCAGTCATCAAGAGACAATAAATAAATAAATCAAATCAAATCAAATAACACAAACTGTAAAACAAGTAAAAATTCGCTACATATAAATACGCGACGTTTCAGTGTTGACAAACAGCGAGAAGGCAGCATCAGCATCAGCAAAAAATAAATAACTAACAAGTGTCATACGCTTCTGAGAGTCAAGTTAGAGATGGGCAAGTAGCAAAGCAGACGAAGAAGCATCAGGTCAACAGCAGCAGCAACAACAACAACAACTGCTAACTAGCCAGCCCAGCTGAGTTCAATGTACATTTAATCAAAGAGAACGGAATAATGAAAGAACGTGAACAAACACGTACACACACACACATACACACACACATCTATAAGCAGACGCGCAAAGATGGAGCACGCACACACGAAGTGGAACGCAGCATTTAAAGCGTTGAGAATTTCAGAAAAACAAAACCGAAATGCACGGCACGGAACGAACGGAAGGATAAAGCAATAACGAACAAAAGCAATAATAGCAACGCCATTGAGGCGGGCGTGTGTATTCGCAAAACAGGTAATATATTTAGTGAAGCTTGTGGTGCGGGCAGAGCAACGTGATCGACGTCTGACAACCTGAGGCACGAGGCATTACGAGGGGAGACGACGCAAAGAGGGGTTGTTGTGCTATCACACATACAAGTATATATTCCAGTTCGCACCAAAATAGAATTAACATTTTCTCTTTTTGCTCTCTCTTTGTTATATTTATGATTAATATATTGAGGCTTAACAAATCTTCTTCATGATTAACATTTCTTCGTCACATTGCGCATATCAGAAAGCTTTGTCATACGCGAACTGCCAAGCCAGCAGCTACCGCCGCTGCCGTTGCCTCTGCCGCCGACAACACAGCTCACGGAATCGCTTCTCTTTTTTTTTTAATATGTTCATATAAAGCAAAACCCCAAACAAGCCCAAACAGTTTAAATTAAATTCACTTTATACACTGCTCTACGTATTTTATAGTCAAATTAATTGTGCACTTGCATTAAACTGAATAAAATAATACCTTATTTGCGGTATGAATTGCACAGCTCTTGCATACACAAAAAATTGATTTATAAACTCTTGGGCCTGTTCGCTTCGGTTTTCATGGTTTGCTTTGTGTTCGGTTTTCGTTAAGCCGCAATAGCGGCGTCTCGTTCGCACTGCCGCCACTGGAGTTCAAAACACAGTGTTGCCAGCTGTAAGGGCCGTACTGCGGCAGGCAGTTCGAGTTCTAAAAAGTAGTCGTACAATTTACATACGTTAAAATTACGTCAACACATATCACTTGCACATAATTTCAAGACATTTTAAGCAATAATTTATTAATAAACAAATGGCAGTAATATTCTGTTCAGCATGTACAACACTAAAACGCGTTGGCATTTTGCAATACTGGAAGCGAGGGCATTGAAACCAAATGATGTGCACAAAGCGGAATAGAAAACCGGACAAAATGGTGTACATTTAAGTATATAGATCACACACTATTATAAATATTTCAACACAAGAGTCACAATTAATTCACATTGTCAATATCAGTTAGAAGATTGAATATTGGGGGCGTAGTTGTTCAATATTGGCTTCTGCACACCAGCCATTGTCTCCGACGACTTGGCCATGTGCACCACTTCGACGCCATTTCTGCAAATAGTACACTAGCCGACCCTTTCGCTCTTATGTAAACCAATGGGCAGTGTAATTATATTGACTGCGGCTCCAGACAGCGGGCTAATTGTAAATTTTCAATTTCACTTTTATGGCATAATTCAATCAGTTATCAATGAGAAAACAAAACACATGGGTGCAACAAAACTATAACTACAGTTTTGCACTATTTTTATATATTAATCGCGACTTTTTTACGCGTAAACAAATTTTCAATGTAGAGCAAACCTCAGTACCTGCAAATGCGAGAACGCACTTATATTAAAACAGTGCTGTGCAACGGGTAGTAAATATCGAATACAGTCTTGAAAGAGACGATTGCGATAAATCAAGTATTGAAAACATTTTTAAAATATTTTTTTTTATTTTGGTAATGAAAATGAATGAAATAAATGCTGCTAAAATTTAACTTTTGTATTTTATGTATTATAATTTAATTAGAAATACTTTTTGTGATTTTCTAAGTTGGTTTAATAATCGAAAACCATACGATTAGAAGCGTCAAAGAAGATTCGTATACAATACTAAGTAGACGAAAATAAAGAAGATTGTTATTTTAATGTATATACATATTTATTATTTGTTATTATTTACTATTTAGTCTAGTCTAATTATGCTCAAACAGCTATTACTTGACCAAGCTACTTTGTTCGATAACGATAAGTAGTGTACCGATAAGTTCTGTGGCGGCAAGCTTAAACCTCTTATATATGCATCATTGCATCGCAATTGGCCGTGCAAAGTTGCGCAATTAGAACGATTGCATTTTGTGTAAGACGGCCGATGGTTGGTGGAAACTCGTTGCTAACCTAAACCGAGAGCTGAGCTCACTATGATCTGGCCCAACAACACTAACCAACCAACAAGCTGCCACTATTGGTGTTGTACATTATTATTTTGTTGTTTTCTTTTTTTTTTTGGCCTAAATCTGTAGGCCTTGAGGAAACGTCGAAATCGCTTCGACTTGTTTACTGAGCGCGCGCAGTTGAAGCGGGACTGACTCGAAAACTGCAACACACTGAGAGGCACAAGCACCAACAGCAGCAGCAGTAAAGGCAAAGGCTGAAGCAGACTCAACAATAGAGCGGCCGTCGCGGCGTCGGCAGTGCTGTTTCGTCTTTTGGCCCATACAGATGTGGGCAACGCGTGTGCGTCCGTTATTTTATTATTATTATTGTTGTTTATTATTTAAGCTTTAACTTTTTGCTCGCTGCGCTTGCCCTTTCGTTTCGTTACGTTTCCGAATAACAACAACAGTGTGTTGGATTTTTTCTGATTTTCGCGTTCGCTCCAGAAATAAAAAAAAACAGCTGCACAACACTACAAAAGTAAAGCAGTCGCCGCGTTTTTGATTTCGGCACAGCCAAGAGTGGAGGTTAGTTCGATTGTTGTTGTTATTGCTGGTGCTGGTGGTGCTGCTGCAGCACCTTGCGCAGTCCGGCCCCCTAAGAAACTGCCCACCGCCAACTTCCCATTGAGAAACGAGCCAAGAATTGCAGTGAGTCTGTGTATATGTGTGAGTGAGTGTGAGTATTGAGCGCTGAGAGCGCGCAGCTGTCTGCGTGTGTGTGTGTGCGTGTGTATTTTCTTGTTAGAATGCACCTTGTGGTATTTCAAAATCCGAAAATTGCCAAATACAAACGCCTTTCGGAGACTGTTGCGAAATATTCCAGCTGCGCTGAAGGTAAAATTTAGCAACAAGAACAAATACAAGGCCCGTTATTGTCTATTGTTGTTGTTGCTCTTATGAAAATCCATGTGTCTATTTTAGATGCTTTATATATATGAAGAATATGTGTATGGCTACTTACAAAGGAATTCTGATTCAGTGTGTTTGAATGTGTGTGTGCGTATGGCTGTGGGTGTATGTTCTTTATTGTGGATTATGTGGCAGCCAAGGGTATATTACAGCCCCTGCTGCTACTTCTGGCTTTCCAAAATGTTCCCACACACACACACACATGGACACATTAACACTCTGTGCATTGGCCAACATTTACCTACGTCACGCCCACCTGATTTTCAGTGCAATCGCGTTGGCCCAGTTACGGGCGTGCGCGCGCTCCAAGACAAAATACTCCTACAAGGTCGATTGCCTCTATATATGCTGTGGATATTATGTATATGTATGTGTGTGTGTTTATTTCTATACCAGTTTCTAAACTTGCCGCAGCCAGTTTCAATTTCTACTGGGATTATCTGCTGCTGCGCTGCTTGCAGGTGCTGCTGCTGCGACGGCTCACTTATTACGACTATTCGTTTTTGTCAGTCTCTTATACCTTTTTGCATCTGTGTCTATATGTGTGTGTTTGATTGTGACATAGAAACCAACTAAGAAGTGTGTGGCAATTCATGCTGCGCGTCTCATGGACAAAGCATATTCACATTTACATATGCACAGGCAAAACACACAAAAACACGCATACATAGTCACACGTGTATGTTTATATATCTTGCTTGCTCTTATTGGCTGCATATGGTTTTCCATTTCAGCACTCTGCACTCAACATTCACACACGTATATATGTATATATATATATCCCAACAACATTTTGCACCAACTGACGCACACAATTTCCCCCAAATGCACACACACACGCAGGCACGCACACGCACACACACACATACCGAGCTTGCAAAAGATCTATCGCATGTAATGAAAACGGGCGCAACTTAGCCTCACGTCTGTTGTCGCCGCCGTCGTCGCCTGCTCTTCTATCTCTTCCTTCTCTTCCTCTGCTTCCCACACCGCTTCCTTCTTCTAACCATGCCGTGTGCTCAATTCACACATAGACAGCGTGCATTGTACGCGTGTGTGTGTCAGTGTGCAAAAATGCTCGAAATTGTGCCTGCAAACACAAACACCCGCAACTGCAACTGCTGCTGTTGCTGTTACTGCTACTGCAACTGCAACTGTGGTGCAATAAACGCAACGCATATTGCGTCGGCGTTGACGTCGCCGTCAACGTTGGCGTTGGATGCGCTCAGTGTTGAGCTGGATGCCCGGATGGTGGCGACAGTCCGAGGTCGCCGCATAGGTAAGCTAAGCAAGCAAATCAAAAAAATACAACCATCAACAGCACGAGATATAGCAACAACAACAACAACACACTCTAGTTACTATCGTGCGAATAGGCCGCAGTCGCCGAGCGCTCTTCAGGCCCACTACCAACTAAACCTGTTGACCTAATTTCAAATTCTGCTGCTTGCGCCAGTCAACCGTTGTTGTTGTTGTTGTTGTTGATGGTGGTCGTGCTGCTGCTGCTGCTGCTGCGCTGCCACTGAGAGCTCGAGCGCGCCAACGATTGGCAAATCTTTGCCCAGAGGCGGCGTTTCTAAGAGGGGTTGTGGAAGAAGCAAATGTATGTGTCATATAAATAGCAATTATTTATGCGCAGACAAATATAAATTAATATGAAAATTAAATTAAATAAATAAAAATAAAAAATTTTAAATAAATAAATATATAAAAATAAATGCTGTTAGTGTTGATATTCAATAATATAAAAAGTATAGATATTTAGAAGTAAACTTTAGTAGTATTTGTCTTTGAAACCCCCTTTTTATCTAAACAAAAATGGAGCGGCGACTACGCCACTGGCATTTCCGTCCCAAAACAAAACAGAAACTGAGACTGCCAGTCAGACAGGCAGCAGCAGCAAGAGACGTTCGCTCTGTCTGTCGGTCTGTCCGGCGCGTCTCTGTCACACACACACACACACACACGCTTGCACACACACAAACACATTTTGTACTTCCACCAGCTATTGCAGTTTGCTTGGGTTTCAGTTCGTTCGTGCGCGTCGTCGACGCCAGCGCCAATAAGCGGAAAAGGCAACGGCAGCGGCAAACGGCATCAAAAATCGGCATCGAAATCGAACGAGAGAGCGAACTGATCGAATAGAATACGCGCGCAGTGAATTTTTGAGGGAAGCGTTGCGCAGGTGTTTCGCAAAAAAGAACAAAACCAAAAACAATACAAAAACAACAACTGCAACAATAACAAAAAAAAAAAAAAAGAGAAACGAAACGCCTAAACAAATGCAGTTGGCAACTAACTAGAACGAAAAGTGATACAAAACATAAATAGAGTGCGCGAATAGGCGTCTTTAGCGTGTGAGTACCAAACACATATCTTTCGGAAGCCCAATAATGTACGTCCCAGTAACCACCACAAGAAATAAAAAATGAAAAAAATTAAGAATTGCGGTCGCCGCCTGCCCCAATAGGCCGCCGACGCCACCGCAAAATGCTGCTGCTGCTGCTTCTGCTGCTGCTCCACTTGTCGACGCAGTGACGAAACGTATGAGTGTGTGTTTGTGTGTGTGTGAGCAGAGAAAATCAAGTGAATCAAAATGAGCGTATAATTAGGTCAGCACAAAAAAAAAAAAAAATAAAATAAAGAAGAAAAAAATTATACGCCAGCCAGAGTGCCACTTACTAAAGAGAGCGCGAGCATGGTGTGCGGAACGAAACGAAACGAAACGGGACGGAACGGGACAGCACGGGACATACCATTTGCCATAAATAATTAGAAACTAATTCACACCGTTTTAATGCAATTTGTGCAGCAATTAGAAACCAATAAGAAAGTTGCGTGTGCATTAAATGTCAATGCACAAGTTTAGGCTTGATGTAATTGCAAATGCAACTAGACTGTAATTATATATATAACATACTATGTATATAAATACATAGCATATATATTTAAAAGCAAATGCAGCAACAACAACAATGCGTAAACAAAAACGCTGCATGCCGCCTGCCCAGTTGGATATTTAGCGCTCTCACTTGAATTACGCTCACGCGCCTGCTCTCTCTGGCACTCTCTCCCGCTCCCACTCTCTCTCACACATTTCTTACTCTCTCTTTTGGTTGGACGCGTTCTCTTTTGCTCTTGGCGCTCAGCTGAGCAGCGCTGCCCACAATTGAACTATTTTTTACGCCTTTTTCTTGCCTGTTTTTCTTGGCTGTTGTTGTAGTTGTTTTTGTTGCTGTTGCCTTTTGCTTGTTGGCCGTGGCAAGTGTTTCGCAATGAGCGCGGCGGCGGCTGCTGCTGTTGCTGCAGCAAATGAAATCATCGCTGCGGCAGTTGTTGTTGCTGCTGCTGCTGCTGCTGCTGGCATTGATGTTGGGAGGGAAATTCCTGTTCCACTTTCTATTATGGGAGTAACGTCGCTGCCGGCGTCGCTGCTGGCTTCGCTGTCAACGTTCGTTGTAATAAAAGCAGCGACAGCAGCAGTAGCAGCAGCAGCAAAAGTAGCAAAAGAGCACGTAGCATTTAACTGTGTCACCGTGGAAAGTGGTTTCACGTCGTCTGTCCCACTGTCCCGCTGTCCCACTCTCCCGCCGTCCCACTGTTCCGTCTGTTTGTCGTCTCGTGTGCCTGTTTGTTCTTGTTCTTTAAGCACATGTCACTCACACACACACAGCAATGCGCGCACATATACATATGTATGTGCATGATCCAATCAGAAACCAAGCTTAGACTTATTGGGCGCAGCGTTTTTAGGGTACGCACAAACCAACCTAGTTGGTTGGACTTGTACTTAATGAGCAACGCAAAGGGTCTAATTAGAACTAAAATGTTCTACTATGTGCTATATTTAGATAAAAAAAAAAAAAAAAATATATATATATATATATATATATATATATATATATATAATACAAATATTTCTTTATTCAGCTATCCATTCATCTAGTAACAATTGCAATTTTATACAAATCAAATCCAATTAACTCCCATTCAAACGCCAATTGGAACTTACAATTCTCAATGAATTTAACCAGCAAATCCATTCAAAGCTAACTTCGCCTTATTAGAACCAACATATTTGCAAGCCCAACTAGAACGTGTGCCTGATTGGACACGGCGCTCGCAGAGGAACGTTTTGGGAATGGTTCATTGATTTGCGGTCTAATGAAAGCAAGGCATGCCAAAATGAAGACGCAAAGCAAAACCAAAACCAAAAGCAAACACAAACAACAACAAAATCACTGCTCGACCGACTGACTCATTTTCTTTGAGCATGAATGGGGGCAAAAGCACAGTGAAGGGGCGCAGGGGAGGGGGAGGGGGCTTTGGCGAGCGGGTGTGGGGTATTGGGAAGAGGTACGACCTCATCTTGATGCCACTAGAAAACCGGTAGGTGAATGCTGTTAAGGTCAAATCGGTTATGCGAGTGTCTGCTGCGTGCATATGATTAAACCCACAACAACAGCTAAACAAAAGATTTATCAAAATTCAATTTGAATTTGAATTCGAATTCGAAAGAGACAGGCCACGCTGGCGTCGACGTCGCGTCGACGCGTCGCAGTCGACGTCATTAAGGGCTCTCAAATTGTTCCAATTATGTCGCTGCGCTGCTTAGGCAGTGCGTGCGTTTGTATAAGTGTGTGTGTGTGAATGCATGTCTCTCTCTTTCTCTCTCTCTCTCACTTTCTGCCTGTGTGCATGTGTATTTGTGCACGCTCTCATTTTGGCAAGCAACGCTGAGATTTGTTTTTGCTTTTCATTTTAAAGTTTGCCAATTGGGAGCAGCGCATGAAAATGCGGGACATCCCAAGCGTGCGTCGCAGTCAACGTCGTTGCTGCCGCTGCTACTGCTGCTGCTGCTGTTGTCGTTTGACCCAGTTGCTCTCGAAAAACTTGACCCAATGACTCCATTGGGCAGCTAACTAGCTTAACTAGCCATCTATTATAAATACTCTCGCATTTTTAATGCCAAAGCGCCAAAAATAAAAACTAAAATAAAGAAGAAACAACAATAACAACAAAAACACCTGAGCAACTCATAATTAACCATACGCAAAGGCAACAACTATTTGTATGCGTATGAGCGTGTGTTTGTGTGTGTGTTTGTGTGCGTGCGTTTGTGTGTGTTTGTATGTGCTCCCTCTGACTCCAGTTCAAGCAAAGAAGAAGCAGAAGAAGCAGACGCAAAATCCATCGCGCGAAGCTGAGATACTCTAACTGTGCAGTCTAATAAGATTGTGCAAACTTATAAGAGATATCAAGTTTGTCTTATTGGAATTGCTTTATTTGCGTATTCAATTAGAATTTATGTTATATTGTCATTTGCAGTAATTGGAAACCGTCTGGTATATTGGAAATTGATTGAATTCAGCCGAAAATGAAGATTCAATGCACTTTTGATAATATTTATTGAAATTGAACTACTTATCAAATATGGCAA
The DNA here is from genome assembly GCA_037075325.1 of Drosophila mayaguana. Taxonomy (NCBI): domain Eukaryota; kingdom Metazoa; phylum Arthropoda; class Insecta; order Diptera; family Drosophilidae; genus Drosophila; species Drosophila mayaguana. The sequence continues at coordinate 18,141,917 of JBAMCG010000040.1, read as the reverse complement.
ATGTCTGTATCATATGGAGCATGCAAATTTGAAATAGAAATTAAGTTGGTAATTTTTGTAGAGCAGGAAAACCAAAAGAAAAATGGTATTGAAATAGCAAACAACTATTGAATGCTCTGCGCTTATGAAATGTTTGTGTGTGAGAAATATTTTATTATAATATTATAATAAATAATAATAATTAATTGCATAATTATTTAGTTTAAGCAGTTTTCTGTGATTTCTCTCTTTCTCCCTCGCTCGAGCAGTCCAAATAAATGTGTAAGCCTCTCAAAGTCCAGCTTTAGTTTATTTCCAGATATCTGAGCAGCAGATAAAACTACGTATCTGTATAAGTTTTTCTTAAAGATCTATTTTCCTGTCTATCTCTAATTTGATTGAGATTATCGCAATTGAATTGAATATCTATACATGCACATATATACTTATCGATGTATCTATATGTTTCTATATCTTTATGTTATATATCTATATATCTGCTATACATTTATATATTTACATATATCTATATATATATATATATAAATTTGCATATGCCATCTAAAATAGTTGTTCCTCAAGTTCAAGCTTGAACAAATTTAATTTATTTCGAGCGAATAGCAACAAAAGTATTTAAGAAACCGTGAATACCCGACTAATGGCAAGGGCATCAAATGAAGCAAACTGAATGAAACCTGTTATAATGAAAACCTTTTTATATTGTAATTATTTTTTACATATTTTGTTTTATTTTTTTGAGGGCGCAAAAGTGAAGAGATTTACATAAAAGTTGGCACTCGGATTATTTAGGCCTAAAACTAAAACTTTTGAAATGCCCCCAATTTGCATGATGATGTACTAGATGGTATATATATATATATATATATATATGTATGTGTATATAGGTATATATATGCCTATCTATGTTTGCTTGCTTGGGAGCTTCGTCTGCTCGATTGTCCCTGGCTTTTGTGAACTGGCTAATGCTAATGCAGATATGCGTATATATGTATATGCTTATATATCTCAATATACATATCTACATCCATTTCAAGGTCGCAATTTGTTATGTTAAAATTCGTCTTGGTTTGTGACTCTTAAAGCCACAAACAAAAGCAAAAACAAACCATCCCAACTTTGACCTATTGAAGAGACGCAGCTGTAGCCGCGCTCAGACTTAGAATGCAGCTGTATCTCAGCAAATGTATCTGTATCTTGTAAATGTAACTGTAGCTGAGTAGCGCTGTGTATCTATGTGCATGTCTGTGCGTGTGTGTGTGTGTGTCTCTGTGTGTCGCTGTGCCCACCTGCCCGACCAAGCCAATTGGCCTCAATAACTTTGGTATTTTCATGCAACGTGGCGAACGCCCAAAAATGGCTTTTTTGTTTTTGCAGCCCAACTTAACTGGGTATATATATCTATGTATATACATATATATCTATATATATATATGTATATACTACACCCATATCTATATATCTCTCTATAACTCTACATGCTTTGGCTTGTTCTTGGCCAATTTGCTGCCCAGAGAGCCAATAGAAAATTGCATTGGCTCTAAACATTGGCCAAAACCTCTCCAGATGCTGACCCCGATTTGGTCGCGCGTTTTGCTTCGATGCTCGCTCAGAGGCTGCAAAGCGAGCATATTAGTTCACTGGCTGTTCATCCCTGCTGTCCTGTCCCTCGCCAAACACTTGCCTAACTGAAGTTGGCAGAGCGCAATTTTATACTCTACATTGATATATATATATATATATATATATATATATTGATATATTATATAGTCGTGTATAGCCCAGACTTATAAATAGCATTAGCTATGGCTATGGTCTTGGAATTGGACAGCTTGGCTTGTATAGACGACTCTGTGGATGCAGAATCGGAGCTCTACAAATTAAAAGTAGTTGCCTAGCCTATTCTCATTTTGAGCTAGTTCATTTTGACAACCATGTTGGAAACTAGTTCTTTTTGGCAACTAGTTCATATTTTGATTGAATTCCATTTGTATTTAATTTTGATTGGTTTTCGCTTTCTATAGTTAATCTTTTGAACTAGTTCATCTTGAGAAAATAGTTCATCTTGAGAACTAGTTCATATTTTGAATTTATTCTACATGTATTTCTTTTTGATTGGCTTTCGCTTTCCATAGTTAATGTTAAGAACTAGTTCATTTTGGCAACTAGTTCATATTTTGAATTTATTCCATTTGTATTTAATTTTTATTGGTTTTCGCTTTTTATAGTTCATCTTGAGAACTAGTTTATTTCGGTAACTAGTTCATATTTTGAATAGATATTTCATTTGCGTTTAATTTTCATTGGTTTTCGCTTTCCACAGTTCGTGTTGAGAACTAGTTCATTTTGGTAACTAGTTCATATTTTGAAATTATTCAATTTGTATTTCATTTTCAATTGCGCTTTACATAGTTCCCGTTGAGAACTAGTTCATTTTGGGAAAATAAGAATGAAGATATAACTAATAATATGTTCTCGCTCTTTCTCTAAAATATTATTTTGTAACGGTTCATTTTGTGAACTAGTTCCAAAGTGCTTCAACGCTCTAGCTCAGCAAGTAGAAGAGCTAAAGAGCTGAACTTTTGTATGCAAGTGGATCGTTGGCTTAGCGAGAGATCTACTATATCCAACTATATATCCCCTGCTCTGCTCCTCTAATCCCGGCCCTCTCCCTCTTCCAGATGGCCGAAGCAAAAATTAGCACAGCAGCCAGCGGTATGGAGCTGGCCCTCAAGGACACCAACCACAATGTGGGTGGGCTCATCGTGGACATGACCCCGACGACGGCCGCCCTGCTGCACCACAATGCGCTGGCGCTGCGCAGTCTGAAGGAGGCGGCCTCCGAATCGGACTTGCAGGAGTCGCCGCGATCACTGGCCACGACACCGACGCCGACGCCAACAAATCTGAGCACGGCGCCCCATTCGCCGCCCATGACATTCCGTTGCGAACGCTGTGAGAACTTTGAGACGAGCTCGCGGGCATCGCTGCTGCTGCACGTGGTGCAGTGTCTGGCCGGGCAGGTGGTGGCGGTGCGGCTGAAGAGCGAGCAGAGCGACGAGCCAGAGAACATGAGCGTCAGTCACATGGACAGCTGCAAGCAGGAGCTGGCCACCACAGAGGCGTCTGCTGCATCGGCCGCAGCTGCAGCAGTGGCACCGTCGGCGTCGGCGTCGGGAACTGGCGCCGGCTCGAGCTCCTCGGCCAGCTCCTCGCCGGCGGGCAACTCCTCCTCGTCGTCGTCGCGCAAGGTCTTCGAGTGCGATGTGTGCAACATGAAGTTCTCCAACGGCGCCAACATGCGCCGCCACAAGATGCGGCACACGGGCGTCAAGCCGTACGAGTGCCGCGTCTGCCAGAAGCGCTTCTTCCGCAAGGATCACCTGGCGGAGCACTTTACGACGCACACGAAAACGCTGCCCTATCACTGTCCCATCTGCAATCGGGGATTCCAGCGGCAGATTGCGATGCGCGCCCACTTCCAGAACGAGCACGTGGGCCAGCACGATCTGGTCAAGACGTGTCCGTTGTGCAGCTATCGTGCCGGCTCCATGAAATCCCTGAGGATTCATTTCTTCAATCGGCATGGCATCGACCTGGATAATCCGGGTCCCGGCGGCACCTCCTCCCTGCTGCTGGCCCTCGAATCGCAGGCGTCGGCGGCGGCGGCAGCAGCGGCAGCGGCAGCAGCAGCTGCGAGCTATGCACAGCCCCAAGTAGGCCAGGTTGGCCAGGTGGGGCAGTCGCTGGCGCCGGCCCAGGTGGGGCAATCGCAGGTGGCGGCCAGCCATCAGAGCGATAGCGGCGAATCGATGCGATCTTTGGAGAATGCCACGCCTCCCATGCACTTTCTGACGCCCCACGTGGAGATCTCAACGCTCAGCGAGAGCGGCAATACGGAGCTGTTCAATGTAAGCGCCATCTACAGTTCAAGTTTCACATTTTGCGATCCATCTTTGGCTCATGGGCTTTTAGCTTATTGGCGTTTTGCGTGAATCTTTTCTTCAACAGGGCAACAACAACAACAACAACAACAACAATACAAATACCAACAACAACAACCACAACCACAGCAGCAACAGCAGCAGCAGCAGCAACAACAACAACAACAACAACAGTAACTCATCTGAGCTGGATTCAAAGGATCATTCGCTGCTCCTCGCCCCCCAAGAGCTGCCGATGGACTGCAAGGCCACGCCCATCACATCGAGCAGCGGCTCAAACAAGAGCCACGCCCATCTGCACCATCAGCTGCCACACCATCATCATCATCACCATCACGAGAATCACATAACGCCTTCGATTAGTCTAATACCCATCAAACAGGTGAGCAAATGGCATCTGCGGCCAGATTTTCAATGAAATCACAATTTTTACGCCCTCTTTTTCTTATTGTTGTCTCTTGCAGGAGCCGGTGTCGCTGGAGGAGGTGGCGGACAAGAAGGAGTCACTGAATGGTGATGCCAATAGCGATACGGAAAGTGCTGCCAACAACAACAACAACAACAACAACAATAACAACAACAATTGCAGCAACAACAACAACAACAACAGAATCACCTCATTGATTAAGGTAGTTAAACATGTGGAGTTACGACAGTAATTGAGAGGGAATTACCTCTTATAAGACGTAATGGGTGTTCAAATGATATCAAATGAATGCTTAAGAGCGCTTGGTCACAGTTATAAGGATATTCAATCAGTTACTCTAAAACAGACAGCTACAATCAGTAGCTCAAAAACTGTATAGTAAATAGGCAGCAGGAGCAACTGTGAAGCCAATGAGGTCAATCAAATATGTGTCTCTCAAACTGTAATGGACTGAGCAGTGACTATTAAACTGTGGTCTCTTTTAGCGTCGCTTTATAAACTGTGACTGCTAAAATTGCGTGACTTCACTCAAGGAAAATAAATGCAATGAAATTAATAACATTATACAGTTATTAACAAATATGAAAGTCGCAGTTTATGAGAGTCACAGTTCATGAAAGTCTCAGTTCAGAAAAGTCACAGTTTATGAAAGTCACAGTTTATGAAATTCACAGTTCATGAACGTCACAATTAATGAAAGTCACAGTTTATGAAAGTCACAGTTCAGAAAAGTCACAGCTCATGAAAGTCACAGTTCATGAAAGTCACATTTCAGAAAAGTCAGAGTTCATGAAAGTCACAGTTCATGACAGTCACAGTTTATGAAAGTCGCAATTAATGAAAGTCACAGTTTATGAAAGTCACAATATAGAAGCGCTATCCAAACTGCAGCTCAACAGTTTGAGAGGCTCTAAACTTGGTTCTCATGCCGATCGTTTAATTTGTTGCAAACAAGAACACTTTAAGTGGGATTTATGCACCAGCCACGCCCTCTGAAAGCACACGCATTGTTCTCTGATTAGACTTTAATTGGAATACTAACTGGATAATAAAGTTATAGTTTCTTCTTCTCTTCGGTTCTCTCTAACCTCACTTTTCTTACTCTCTTTCCTGCTCCTCGCTCCTTTCTCGATGTGTTCTTTTCACACTCTCTCTCTCTCTCTCTCCTCTTCATTCTCTTTCTCTCTGTCTTTCACTCTCTCACTTGTCTCCTCTTACCGATCTCCCCCTTTAGGTTTCGCCCCTGAAGTCGCTCCTGCGTGAGGATCTGAAGCGTCGCATTTGCGCCAAGGCCAACAATCGAATCACCCGGAACGCCACGCCGCTAGAGCACGAGCTGCAGCAGACGATGCTGAATGGGGCGAGCGGGGGTGCGGGTGGCGCCTCGGTGGGTGGCAGCACAGCCAGCACGCCCACAACGCCAGCGGGCGGCGCACACAACGGCAGTCAGAGCTCGACGCCCATTTGCAACGGGACGATCACGTCGTCCGGGCAGGAGAGCGACCTCCAGCTGAATCGGAAACTGATCCTCACCTGCCACTTCTGTGGCATCGAGTTCCCCGACGAGACGCTCTACTTCCTGCACAAGGGCTGCCACTGCGAGAGCAATCCCTGGAAGTGCAACATCTGCGGGGAGCAGCTCAACAATGTTTACGAGTTCAATGCGCATCTGCTTAGCAAGAGCCATCAATAGCAGCCACAGTTTGGCAGCCACTGACACAGTTTGGCAGCCAATTAGTTGAGTAGTAATAAGGAGGGATATATATATATACAAACAGATATATACTGAATTGCATATATACAAAGTAAATTTATAGCTAAAGTTTGACAGCCACTGATGCAGCACACGTAGATATATCCAGACGTTGACAGTTTGATGGCAATTGACAGCTTACGAGAAGTCTAGACAAATATGGACAGAGATATATAGTAAACGACAGTTTGACAGTCACTGCTAAAGAATATATACACAAGAAAGAATAGACACATCTCACGTTACAGTTTAACAGCCACTGAGAAGAGGTAGCCAGTTGAAAAAGGCTGTAAAATGGAGCGTTACAGTTTGGCAGCCATTGTTAGTTGAGCTTCTAAGATAAACGAATGGAAAATACGAATATCTAAATACAGTTTTACGGCCATTACAGGTGACAGTTGCCAAAAAAAAATGAAAATTTATTGCTCACAGCACAGTTTGATGGCAACTGCCCAAAATGGATACATCTCAAGCAAAATATATAAGTGCAGCCACAGTTGAGCAGTCACACTGATAACAGCTTACCAAACACAGCACAGTTTGATGACCACTGACAGTATGCAGCCTACAAAATTCACTACAGTTTTATAGCCACTGACAATCGGCAACCTACTGGATAAATATCGAGAACAAACAGAGTGATATATACAGTTTGGCAGCCACTGGTATTGACAGAAAACATTTTCTAGTATCTTACGAGCTATAGTTTGGCAGCCACTGACAGTCATCCAATATGTAGAGCAAGAAGCAAAGATATGGCATATGCTACAGTTTGACATTCACTGACAGCTGCCACTCAACCAAACAGAATCTTCCATATTTTAAGCAGATATCCTGAGCAAAAAATACATGATTACAGCTATATATATAAATATATAAAGAACAACTAGAAAGCGTAGCTGACGGCGCAGTTTGACAGCCATTGACACAGTCAAGAGGGCAAGAGATATATCTAACAGCTCAACGCAGGAGGCATCAGTGCAAAAGAAGAAGAAAAGGGGAAAGAAATCAATAAATAATACACGCTAGTTTAAAAGTTTATTAAAAACAAAACAAAAATGTTTATACAACAAAAAAAAAAAAAAAAAAAACAAAAATAAGAAACAATGAGAGCTACGTAGTTACCTAATCCCACACAAACAAGAAGAAGAAGCAGCAGCAGCTGGCTGTTACAGCAGCTGGCTGTTACAGTTTGAGAGTTCTTCAAAAGAGATGAGCATAGAAGAAGAAGAACAAGAGGAAGTTGTAAAACCCGTGCGTAAATCCTGTTATGTAGTCTTAATTAAAGCAAATTTTATAGTCTATAGTCGAGTGTAAGAAAGAGAAAGAGAAAGAGTAATGAAAAGAGAAGGCAACAAATAAAATTGAACGGCCAGTTTAACTGGCAGATGTTTTTAGTGCATGCCGCCAACGCCAGAGGGCGCTCTTCTTTTGTAAAACCTAGGCATTTCTTCGATATATACAAACAAGCAGCTAGACAAGGCAACAGATATAGGGTATACAGTCTATATAGTATGTCTGTGCACACTTTTGTCCATATACTTCACATATATTGACCATAACTAAGGGCTTTCAATTTGTTATTGTTTTTCAGAGTTTATCTAGGAACAATAAAAACAACAACAACAATAAATTCAATTTAATTAACAGATATAATCTTTATATAGAGTAAATATAGTAAATAGTATATATAAATATATGCAAATACTGATTATACACAGTTGTACGTTATAGCCAGAACACACTGTTTTAGCCCACACACACACACACAGATACACACACACACACACACACACACACACACAGAGAATTATTATACTCGTACCTTCTACTTAGCTACTAGTTAAACTAACTTATAAAAATGATATATATAGAGATCTATCTATCTATATATATCTCTCGATATCTATAGAGATAAACTTAAGTCTACGAGAGAAAAAAATTTGCGCTTTGCAAAAGTTCGCAACTTTTTTTCCAGCGTGAAAAATTTTCGCACAGTGCTGCTCAAAAAGATGACTACATGCGCATACAACAAACTGACACTGTGTCAAAAAAGTATACACACACACACACATATATACGTATATATATCTATAATATATATATATATATTAAAAGCAATTTTTATGTAACGAAATGCAAATGTGATACGAAATTGTTGTAAATAATTGGTAAAAAAAAAAAAAACAAAACAAAACAAAACAAACAAAATGATGACGTAGAAGAAAATGTGAAAAATTTTAATTTGTTTAAACTAGAAAAATCGAAAATGAAAAAAAGATAATGAAAAACTATGCCTTAGATGCCTATATGCGATATACGAAGCACGTTTTGCGTATACACTGTACAAAATGAAAGTAAACTAGCATCTAGTTAACTTTAGTGTTTAAAAATCAAAATTGTGATCCTTAATGTTGCCCTCTCCCTCACACACACTGAATGCCTGTAACTAACTAAGCCCTAACAACTGTCTCTATTAGTAATTAGGATTAAATACTTCCACTGCGCCACCTCCTACTAGATCCTCTACCCCTACCTCCTCTCGCCTGCCCTTACCCTAACTACCTCTTCCCCTAAGCCAAGCCTCCAGCCCTCTCTCACTTTGCTAACATCACTCGGATACTGCGGGCAGCCTCTTATTGAGCTGCCTTAAGTCTCTCAATCAAAATTGTGATCCTTCAAGATGCCCCCCAACACGATCCCCTCGTCCTCGCTATTCCCATTGACATCACTTGGCTTATGCTGCTAGCTGAGTTAACTTAACTTTAGTTCCCAGTACTCAACACTTCTACAAGAAAAACTACCCCTAACTAGGAACCCCCCTAGCTCACCCTTTGATCTCCTCCCACTTTATCTCTTTTACGACTTCATTTTAGATTCTTTCTGAAACTTGTCAGCTAAACTAAAAACCTCCCACTCCTTGCCTAACCTAACTACTCCCTCCCCCCTCTCTCTATTTCGCCCCTCTTTGACATCACTCGGGGTTGTATGCAGCCTCTCGCTGAGCTGCTGTGCGCCAATTTTTTACACTTCAGATTCAACATCCGTCCATGAGGTTCACAAAAGCAAAAATACAAAAATACAAAAATAAAAAACAATTTCTAGAGTTCAGAGATCTAGTAGCAAAATATATATAATTAAATAAATCATAATTATTAATTTAAATTAATTAAATTTGTTATATCATTACTAAATGTAAACCTTTTTTATATGCAAATATTGTACATTTTGGGTTTATTTTTAATTCTTAAAAAATTAGCTTTAAGGTTATATTTGTTGTTAATTTTGTTTATAGCACAGTCAACGTTTTTGGCAGGGCCTGCAGCACTTGCATTTTACACACACACACATACACATACTTGTACACATACTTACACACATACCTGTAGCAAATATTGTAAATGGTTTTTATGTATAAACATACATATATATATATATATATATATATATATACATCTTTATATATATTTAATTTTTTTTTGCTGTTGTGTTCACTTAATTTTAATGCTCAATTAAAGTTTTTCTTAAAATATTAATTAATTATGCATAATTTTAAGCTTTGTTTTTATTTTTAAAGACACACAACTTTTGCATAAACTTGTTAATTAGATTATGAACAAATTGTTATAAAAAGGCGAAATATTAATTAATAATATTTAATGCAAAATTGTGGCTGGGTTTAAAACAAACACATAAAATAAATAATAAATTGTTTTAACAATTAAAAAAAATGGAAAAATCAAAAACGTTTAACGTTGAACGCAACAATTGAGCAATTTTTTTAGCTGAACTTTCGTGTTGAATTTTTAAATAGATTAATATTAAAATAAATTTAAAAAAAAAGAAAAAAATCAATTAAAGTGGCTAAGAAAGGTAACAAAACATTTACTTAATTAGTAATTATAATTATAGCTAAAACAAAAAAAAACAAACAAAAACAATAAAAGGCATGTTAATTTTTTTAAAAATAAAAATGGTTTAAAACAAAAAAAAAAAAAACATTTTCATTTTAAATAAGTATGTTTTGAAATTGCAGGGTATATATGCGTTTATACATTAATTTATTTTCTTGTACATATGCTCGTTATGTTAGTTTGCGGGTTATGTTAATTGATTCTACTACACTATGTTAACGTGCTGTGGCTGTTAACGCTAACCCTACAGTCCCTGTAAAAGTGAAATGTAAGTTCTCTGAAAATGTAACAATTCTTAGCAGAGCTGCCTTAGTTAACGTGACATAGCTAACAGCTGTATGGCTAACGCTTGTTAACTATGTTAAATAACATAAGAACTGCCATACAACAACCAATTTGTATAACATTTTTACAACACAGAAATTCCATCAAGTTCACAGCAGCTTAGAATACTTCACAGTTGAACTACTTGCTCTGCACTGCTTTACAGCTTGCAAGCAGGTTAAGCTGCTCAATGCTGATTGGCTAACGTTAGCAGGGCCAATGGCATAAGCGTAAGCAGCACAGTGGTGCAGCATGCATTAAACTGGCAACGAAATCTTTTGTATATAAGCAACTGCGCAGCCGCTAAAAATAGTGCAGCATATGAATATATTTATATGTATATATATATATATATATATATATATATATCTGTATGTACAGATGTATATGTGTGTGTATTATTTATGCACACTTACACATACATATATACCCATCAACATTGCATAAATGCGTGAAATCTAAATACAACCTTTTGAACTGTCATGAAAAATGTATGAAAGTTGTTGCTGCATCGTCCACGTTGAGTGCTGTGCTTTAAGTTGCAGCTGCTGTCTATTGAATACCCTATAATGTGTTGCATATTTGTGCATGCATAATGCGCTGTCATAGGTTAAGGCAGCAATTTGCTGATGTTTAGTGCATAAATAATACCCTGTTTATAGAGTGATTTGTAGTGCGCGAGAAATACCCTGTATCTATTGTGATATGTAGTGCATAAATGATACCCTGCATTGTTGCACTGTGCATGTAAATAGTTATCATATAAGGCTCTTCACTAAATAGTCCATATGTTGCACGCTTAATACCCTGTATATTTGCTCCGCTAAGAAATACTGATATCATTTCAAAATATCTAATCTGCGCATACTCTATAATTTACTTAGGCAACATGTTTATGTCGTATAACAGAAACTTGAATTGCATTATTTACGGCTAAATAAGTCAGAGAACTTAGCTGAGCTGAGAATATGAAGAGTTTTAGCTTGTCTTTAATATGCATTACATGCATTATAGCTATAAGATATCTCTTTTGATCAAGTACGTGTGTATCTATATATGCTTGTATATGTGTGTGAGTTCGTCCCAGGCGGATTCCACTGTATATCAATGTCGGCAGTGAATGAAAACGTCTTTACGTTTTAGCCTTTTAGCTGAGGTCATTTGGCAAAGCCAGAGGCTTTAGCTGCTAATGCAGTTGTTGTTGTTGCAGTTGCAGTTGCAGTTGCAGTTGCAGTTGCAGTTGCAATTGGTGTTGTTGTTGTTGTTTGGCTTAAGCCATAGCCATGGGCATTGGCAAAATTTGTTTGCAGTTTTGTTTGCGATTTAGAGGATAATGCGCCATAAAGCCAAAAATACGATTGACTGAGCAGCGGCTGCAACTAATAGGGAAGCGGAGGGACACGGGCTATGGGCAGGCAGCGGATGAAGGATATTGAGGATATAGAGGGTAGCGGGTAGAGAGGGTAGCTGCGGCAGCAGGGGTAGTTCAGCCAAGGATAATGCGTTGAGCTAGATCTTTGTTTAAGCTGGCAAAATAGGCATAAAAGCAACATCAATATTTACAGCAGATATGAGATGAGATAAAGGAATATATATACATATATGTGAGTATATACATATATGAATATATATGTATACATGTGTGTGTGTGTCTGGTTGGCTGGCTGGCTGGCTGGCCTTTAACAATCTGCCTGACAAATCTTTCAATGAGACGATTAACACCTTTTAAATATGTCATTAGAGGCGGCAAATGGAATGGAATAGGAATCGGAATTGGTATTGGAATATAATACATTGACAGGGCCCCGTGAAGGCTGCACACAAATCTCAAAATCTGTGGCGGCCACAGCGTGTGTTGCTGCTCCTATTGTTGTTGTTGTTGTTGTTGTTGTTATTGGTTTATAATCATTGGCAGCTTTGGCCTTTGGTCTCTGGTCTTTGGTGTCGCTGATGCGCGTGTTTTTATTTTCAAACGGCGATTATTTGGCCCTAAGCGGATTTGGCTTCAGTTATCGCGCTACAAATGTGATGCACATTCACATATGCACATACATATATAGCTATCTTCTTCTCACCCTTTCTCTCTCCCTCTCTCTGTCTTGGTGACGGCAGCCAAGTGTGCGCTTGACATAAGCCTTTAACATTCGCTCGCTTAGGATCATATTTTAGGTCTTGGCATGTGCAACGATTTATAAATATATACATAATTATATATATATACATACATATTCATGTATATACATATATAATTGTCGCATGTGTGTGGGCTCTAAGTAACAGAGCTAAACCGCTCAGAACTTGGCAATAGGCCCAACGTTACGTAAGACGATCTAGCGAATTCAGTCAAACGTTACGCAAAATAAATATATTATATATACAAATATATATATATATATATATATATATATATATATATATATATATATATATATATATATATATATATATATATATATATATATATATATATAATAACAATATAATAATAAACAATTAACTTTTAATTTGTTTATTTAGTCTAATAAAAAATTATATTATTAAAAAGTTGTTCTAAAATTTCTGGTATTGAAAAAAATATTAGTTAACCGTAAAAAGTAAGCAGGAAAAATATAGCTAGAAAAAAATTTAAAAATTAATAAATGTAATTTTAACAAAAATTTAAATAAAATAAATAAATAAATAAAAACAATATATATAATGTAAACAAAAATAAAGCAAGAGAATAAGATTTATTTTCCAATATATATAAATAATTATTTTTTTCAATAAAATATTATATATATTACATAAATATATAATATATATATATTATATTATATAAATTTTACATCTTAAATGCAAAATATTATTTATGTATATATTATTCGTGTAAAGTTTAAAGCTAAAATGTTAAGCATAAAATCTTATATATCAAGAATCAAAACTGTTGCTCACGATATAAACTCAAAAGAACTGAAAGTCCGATGAAATAAGTCTGACAGTAGTAAAATCTACAATTCGAACAGATTTTTAATGAATACTAATTGAGCCCCATAAATTCCCTAGGCATATACAAGTATGGATAAATTTCTCTCGCTCTCTCTCTCTCTCTCGCTCTCTCTCGCACTTTAGCTGTTGACCTTGTTGATGCCACGAACTTTAGCTGGCTTCAATTTGCGCTGAGGCCACATTAGCAATGCGGATGAGTTCGGCTCGGCGGGTTCAAATTACATTTAATTGTTCAACATTTTGCCATGATTGTGGGCAAAGAGGCGTGGCAGTGGCAGGGGTATTCATAATAGAAAAAACTGAAACTCAAGTGAACTCGATGCCAAATCGTGGCGAGGCTTAATTTGTAAAAGAGATAACATTTACACGTCAAAGCGTTAATGCTGATGGGGGGGCGTGGCAGTTGCGGGTGATGAAAATGTGGCGGAAGTGGTGGCGGTAGTGCTGCTGCTGCTGCTGCTGCCGATGGTGGTGCAACATTCCCAGCTGTAACACAATAAGGCGAACTCTATTTTTGTGGCCCGTTCTGTGAACTAAGTGAATTTGAATCTCAATTGAATTGCGAGCTGTGCTGGATGCTCTTCATGCCTGTCTGAGCGATGATGCGAACCCAATTATCTTTCAATAAAAAGGGGACAGCAAATGTGCATCAAGTTACACACAGAGATAGAGAAAGACAGAGAGAGAGAGAGAGAGAGAGAGAGAGAGAGAGAGAGAGAGGGAGTTAGGCTGAGCTAGAGACAAAAGCCAAAAGTTCTTGTCCATTATTCTTGTTGTTGTAACGGATTTGCTGTTGTTGTGTTTGGCAAATCCGTAAAGCCAAAACGGCAACATACTTGCCACAGAGGGGTTGCCTACACTGGGAGAAAAGTCGAGCTAATACGAATAGAGTGTAGATTGATTTGCTGTAAGTTCTTGACTGTTGAAAGAAATTGAATATTAAATTGGAATCTTTATGGCATAAAAGTTGGAATAATTAATATTTTTAAATTTTAAAATTAAAAAAAATTAAAAATATACTATGAAGTCATTTTATATTTATTTATTTATTTATTTTTTTTTTTTGGTATTTTATGTTTAAATATGTATTTAAGTTGTTGTTGTTGCTTAAATACAATTTTTAGTATATTTTATTATTTATTTTTATGTTTAAATATATATTTCTTATATTTCTCATAAATAAATATATAAATAATTATATATACATATATTTAATATATAAAAAAAATGCAATATTAACAAAAATTTATCAAAACTGAAAGAATTAATAAATTAAAACAATTCATTGTGTGTATAACAAATATAAACTAACATATTTTCTATTTTTCTATTTTTATATACGTATTTATTTTTATTAATTTTTTATTTTATTTTCTGAGCATTTCATATATATGTTGTATAATTCTTCTTTTTATATATTATTATTAATTTTTATATTTATATATTATTATTATTATTTTATATTATGCAGAATTTCTTCTCCAGTTTTCAATTAGCTCAGAGAGTTTTAATTGCTTACGCTTTTAGTTCTTATATGAAATGTTGCTCAGTGTACACACTCGGCTGCATGGTTCACGTCCAGTCAGTCAGTCAGTCAGAGCGTCCGTCCCCAACCCTGGCTCGTGTGTGTGTAACCCAAATCTTGCCTGCGGGCCGAAAATCTTTATTAATTCATAATTGAATCGGGGCGCATGCACAATACATGCTCCATAGACAATATTATAAATGTGTACATATAAATATATCCATATATATTCTATATTCTCTCATTTTTTTCGGTTTCTGATTTGACTTCAATTTTCTTTCGAGCTCGTCTCGTAATTTAATACGATTTTTCAATTTTACAAACACAAAGGCAAAGGCTGGGAAAGCTTCGCTCCTCGATGTGCGTTTGCCGGGCAGCTGAATCAGTTCTCGACTTGAGTCTTGACTCGGTTTTTGTTGTTTGGTTTAGCAAATGGGTCGAGCAATTGGTAAATTGCAAAGCCAATTTAGTTAAATTAGTTAAATTGGCCCACAAAATGCTGCACTTAACTAACCAACAAAATACATAGAATACAAAAAGCAAATCTAAAATGGCAAAAAATACAACTAAAAACTTGTTAAAGGCAACATCAATCGAAGCTCAAGCGAGTGAGAGTGCACGACTCGCTGGTACCCTGGAGGCTGTGTGTGGAAAACTTGAGTGGAGTATTTAATGGATATAAATATCTATATATATATATTGTATATTCTTCTGAAACTTTATAGGTTTATAGGGCTTCCTTTAAAATGAAATCTCTGAATTTTTAATATTATAAAAAATATTCAAAATAAATATTTAAGTTTTTATATATGAATCACATATATTATAATATACTTAATATTCAAATTTTTCTTTTGATATATTTTTTTAAAATATTTTTAAATATATATTTATTTAAATTTACATATTTGGCTTTTAAAATTCACTTTAATTTTTCAATTTTTTATTTAGCTCTTAACTGGGTGCACAAAATATAATTTTTTTGGTGCCAAATGAGAGATCTTATGACGAGTTAAATGAGTTAAGAAAGCCTAAATTTCCAGCTCTACTACTACATTGAGCTCAACTTAGAAGAGCTCAAGAATGGCTCAAGAGCAGAATCAACAGAGAAATCATGCAGATTAAATGCATTTCTGAATGCGTGTAACATACACCGCATCCTACAGCTAATGGCCATTTGAATACAGGGTATACCGTGTATATGCACATGCATAGGGTGCGTATATACTCGTAAACTATAAAACAATTTGCAATTTGTCTGGCCGCACTAATCGCCTGGCCAAGATCAACGGGCAAACGCATTTCAAATACGAAATACCGTTTCTTTTTGTTTTCACTATTTCAGTTTCTTTTTTTGTTGGATTTCTCTCTCTCTTGCGCTCGGTTTGCTGCTGCCTAATCCGTTTGGAAAATCTGTAAATCTAGTCGCTGGCAAGAATAACAAACAGCGGAAATGTTTCAATCAGTTTGCTGAGTGCTTTTGTTCGCTAGATGGAGAGAAGAGCTGAGGAGGATTGGGATTGGGACTGGAATCGGGATTGGGATTGGGATTGGGATTGAGAGGCTGTGTGTGCCTGTGTGTGTGTGTGCAACCGCAAATGGGCGAGACCATGGGTCAGGGGCTCTTTAGCACGGATCTTGGCTGCCCAATGCCAAAATAACAGCCACAACAGCCACGCCTCAATCTCGAACGCCTTTGTGTGTGACAGGCGTAACAAAGACGGCAGCCAGAGCTGATGATGGACAGATAAAGAGCGAGAGAGATAGAGAGCGAGAGAGTGAGAGATGGGAGATAGGGAGAGCTCTAGGCCGATTTCCTTTTCCTTTTCTTTTTCGTTTTTTGCCTTTTCAATGGTTTTATGAATTACGCATCGACGCCTGCTTTGCCTACCTCTGCTTACCTCTCCGCTCTCCGCTCTCCGCTGTCCCCTCTGCAGCCTGTTTGCACCTTTTCGCCTGAATCTGACTCCTTGGGCGCAAATCTCATTAGACACGGCAACAAAGCAGCAGACACAGACAGCTAGAATGGCAGAGCGAGAGGGAGAGAGAGTGTGTCTCTCTGCGTGTGCGAGTGAGATAGACTATCTGTATTGAGCTCATATTTCAGCTTTCTCTGGCATGCCCGCTGCTCAATGACAATTAACACAAGTGTCAAATTATTTGTAACCATAACGCCTCGCGCTCTTAATGAGCACTTGCCACGCCCATTGAGCCCAACTACTACTGTCTAATCTCTCATTCAAGCCGATTCTCTTTCCATCTCTCTTTGCCTTTTCGTGTGCTCTGAGCTGGCCGAGATAAAGGGTTTCCTAGCCTGACATGTGTGAAGTGTTTGCTTTGCGCATTTGCTGCCTCAGCCTCAGTCGCTGCCTCCCCCGCCGCCGCCTCTGTTGCCGCTGCAAATATTGTGACAATGTTAAAAGTTCGTCTTCAATTTGTCACGCCAAATTATCATAATAATATAGCCTCCCGTTAGCTCACCCACCCACTTCATACCGTTTATCCTTTTGTTGCCTTATTGATTCTACGCCCTGTTGACCGCCAGCTCCACAGTCCACAGAGGCTGTCTATCTGTCGATCTGTCTGGCTGACTGCCTGCCTTCTTTTCTGTGTTTGCCCAGGGAATTTACATAGTCGCCCCTCTAGCGTTGCCCTCCGCCGCTCCGCCCCTCGCCCCATGCCCCATGCCCATGGCCACATTCAACCCCGTGGCATGCAACTCTTTACGAGCTTTTTGTTCGAAATTTATTCAAAACGCGTTTGTCTATTTACAGTACATTTACGCACTTAATGATGGGGTTCATTTGGCTCTCCCCCCACCCGCTCCTCCTCCTTCGTCTTCCTCTACGCCTGCCTAGCAAAAGATTTCAAGATGTGAGCATCCAAAATGCTTTGTACATTTGTGGTAAATGGCAAATGTTTAGGATACAGCCAGCGGAGTTGCGGGGGTTTGGGGAATCGCGGAATGGGGAAGCGTTATTCTAACGCAACGGACGCGAATATGGTCGCAGTTGCTTTTAGTTGCGAAAGCCAATAAGCTGCAACAGTGGAGCAAAATTGTATAATCATGGCAGTCAAAATATGTGTTAGGAAAATCAATTTTTAAAACTATATAAATTTATCTAGTAAAAATATATAAAATATAATAGGAAAAAAAACATCACATTAAAAATCAATACATAGAATGAAATTAAATAGAAAATATTAAAAAAAAAATATTAAAAAAAAGTAAAAAAATAATACAAATAGATATATACAAGAAATTAAATTAAAAATAGATTTACTAAAATAAAATATGTATAAAACCGGAAAATATTACATATTCCAAATTAAATAGAAAATATTAAAATACATAATACATAAAAAGTTAAAAATAAACACAAGTAAAAAATATACAAGTAATTAAATTAAATATATACTTACGAAAATAAAATATATAGAAAACTGAAAAGCATAATATTTCAAAAATTTCAAATTCCAAATTGAATTAAAATTAAATACATAAAAAATAAAATACATACAAAGTAAAAATAAATACAAGTAAAATATATACAAGAAATTAAATTAAAAAAATATATATAAACTAAAATAAAATATGTATGAAACTGAAAAATATATAAACATAACAAATATTTCAAATGCCAAATTCAAATTCTCGATAAAATACCTACTGATTTCACAAAATTTTCATTCAGCTAACATCTTATTATATTATTAACATTATCAAAATATTTAGTCAATGATAATAGCAGGGCATACCACTGTTATGACAACTGCATACTGACCTAACGGGGGAGTCGTAGAGCCCAACCACAAATTGATGTTAAAGTTGAAGGTACGCTAAATAAATTGAGAGAAAACATTTGATGGCTGCGGAGGGTGCATAAATTCAATTCAATTTTAAATATGTATGTAAAGCTCGTGTCGCGACCACTGTCGGCTTTGGCATTTTGTGGTTTAACTAATTGAGTCGCCTTGTCAAAATGTAAATCCAAAAAGCAGGCAGGACTGTTGTCGCAGCCAGAGCGGACATCTACCACAGTGTTGAGCATTAATTTGATAGAAAAACAGTGGCAGAAGGCAACACTTGAATGTTTGTTTTTTTAGCTGCTGTTGCTGTTGCTCATATACATATGTACATATATGTATATACGGTTGTGTGCGTGTGTGTGTGTGTGTATATAGCCTTGGAATGCAACGAGTGTACATTTAATTACGCAGCGCCAGATGCCTTTTAAAGCCATCAATAGCAGCAAACGTGAAGCTAATTAAAATGCATGACAAATGTCGAAAATGCCAAATGTTTGGCAGTTATCGGCTATCGAATCGCTGCCATTTTGAGCTAATTAAAATCTATGACTCCAAATTGCTCGCACTTATTGGACTATCGAACTGGTGCCATTTTGAGTAAGTTGCAAAGAAAGGGGGAAAGGAAAGGAAGACAAATGAACGACTTAAATAGTTCAATGATTTAACGCCTATGGCGCGCTGGTCGCCATTTTGAACTAATTGAACTGCTTGACTCAAATTTGCACGCACTTAAATTGCTATTGCTGCCATTTTGAGTAAAAGTGAACGAAAAGCTAATTAAAATGAACGACAAAAAGTGTTCTTTAATTTATCGCCTATCGACGGCAGTTCTTGCTGACAAGAAAAAGACGAAATTAAAAAAAAAAGCTATAGGTGATGGGAAAAATGAGGTCAAAAGTGTCACATCATGCTTAATGATGACGATGACGAAGGCGACGGGCAGACGGCGCCGAAAACTAAAACTCTAGTGAAACAAATTAACTGACAATGTGGCGTATACACAATGCGAACAACGAGCAACAGCTACTGATAATTGCAGCGCTTTCAAGTGATGGCTGGACGGACGCGCTCCGGCTGACTGTCTGCCTGACTGACTGACTGACAACTTCCACATGGCTCGCTCACCTTGTAATTTGAGCCCAAAATTTGTTGTAAGAAGGAAGCACTTATACAACTAGTCAGGCAACCAAAAAAAAAAAAAAAAAAAAAAAGCAGAAAAACAAAACAATCTCTAGCCCACAGATTATATCGCGCATATGCATATGGCTATAGATTCTATATATATAATATAATATAGAAGTGTGTGTGTACAGGTCTTCTCTCCAAATATGTTTCCCAGGGCACTCTTCCAGCTCATAATGACGATGATGATGATGCATTGCATTTGTGTGTGAGTGACAGTGACGCGTCAACTTTTTGGTGGGCCTGCCTGGCCTGCCAGCCTTGCCTTGCCTTGCCTTGCCGTGCCGTGCCGTGCCTGGCCTGTCCCGGTCTGGCCTGCTGTCTGTAGACTCATTTATGGATCCGGCGATCGTCTCTCTCTCTTTCATTGTGTGTGCGTGTGTGTGTTTGCCCACCACACGGATATTTTCATAAGGCAGCTAAGTAAACCACTCAAGTAGGAGATGTCATCGTTGGCGCCAGCATTCAACCAAATGCCGACGACGAAAGGCACTTCTTACCATATCCACACACATAGTCGTATATATGGGCGCCTGGTTGTTGTTGTTGTTATTGCAGATATATGTATATATATATATAGACTTATTTTTTCGCTTTTGATGTTGTTATATTTGCCTTGTGCCTGGTCTGTTGTTGCAGATGACTTCTGAGCTGCATTTCCACATTTGTTGTTCCTCTTGTTTACACAGAAATTGATATTTTATTTCAAAATAAAAACAGCCAAGCACAAAGGAAACGTCAATAGTTAGAATAGCAGATACCCTAACAGTCTAGCAGAGTGGCATATGAATGACACGCGGATGGATCTGTTGTCGCCGATTGCTGTATTCTGACTTGCAGATAAATTTTCTGATCAATAAATTTTATTTTTTTTTATACTATTTTTGAAAATATATTTGAAATTCTTTAAAATTAGTAAATATGTACCTATGTATATTTATGGCAGTTAAATTTTCTTTTTATTTAGTATAGTTTTTAGCTAAATAAAATTTGGAAATAATTAAAATAAATTAAATTCATAATAGAACTAAGAAATTAAAAAAATCTTCTTACAAAAAAAAAAATAAATAAATAAATAAAGAAACCTAAACACATAATAAATATGTAGATTAACCTTTTATTTTTTTATTCCAGATCAATTTGATCTGTTATTCTCTCTCACTCTCTCTCTCCCTCCCCCTCTCTTTCTCTCTTTGTTTCTTTCGCTCTCACTCTCTCCCTCCCACCCTTCTCTCGCTCTCTCTCTCTTTTTCTCTCCCTCTTTCTCTCAATCTCTCACTCTATTTAGTTTTTACATCTCTCCGATAACTCAATTTGTATTTTACATATTATGAAACAAATCACTGGATCTAAAAGATATTTAATACTCTCATTAAATACCTCATAATTTTTTAAAATTTTATTTATTTTATCTTCCGATTTGTTAAGCAAATTCTCTAATTTCTCCCTCTTTATATCTTTCATTCTGCCCTCTTCCATTCTACCAATTAGATCTTTTCGCAAATTCTGTAAAAAACAAAAATTAATTTTTTATAAAATTCCAGCTAGCCCTTAATTAAGAAAAGATTCAAATTTTTTTCGGTAATGATTTAAATTCTTAACTGTTTCATTAGTTTTTTTGTTTGTTTTTTATTTGTTGTTTTTATTGCATTCTAAATGTATACGTAAGCACTATGATTTGCATACTTAAACTCTATTTACAAATTACGTACACACACATAGAAATTAGAATTTAAAAATTAGAATTAGAAAAATTTGTATTTGAAATTTTTCAGTTATCCGTTTCAGTTTATCAAATTTGAAGAAATGAAAATCTTTTTTTATTGATTTGCAAAATTTTCAATTTAAACTTTTCGTATTCCAAATCTGAAATTAAAAACAGTTTCGAAAATTTTGCAGTTTTCAGTTTTTTTTTCTTCAAAATTTGGTTGCATACAAATCTTATTGAAAATTTAGTTTGTTTTCCAAATTTTATTTTATTTTTTTTTATTCATCATCGTCGTATGCGTAAATCTTAAATAACTATCTTTGAAAAGTGTGTGCGACGAAGCTCTATATATATATATATATATATATATAGATGTATATATATTTCGATATCTTCTTTTTAATATTATGTTAGGAAATAGCCCGTTAAACAGGTTGAAGGATCTGTGCGGGCATGCGATGAATTTCTGCTGCTGCTCTTGAATAGAATTTTTATTTTTTTCTCTTTTTTTTATTATTGCTGGCTTAAACTTAAAGAAAAATTAAAAACAATTCGTATAGCTGGGCCTTAGTGGTGCTGGGAGCTGGGAGCTGGGATCGTGGAGCGTGGAAACCCTTCGAGCAAGGCGTGTAGCAGGGTCAGCCTTAGACCCGCTGATATCATGTGATCTCTGGGGCGCTATGCTTCAGTTCGGGCGATGTGGAGAAGGGGCGATGGAGCAGCAGCTGTGCGCTTGGATGATAGACCGTAGTGGTGCTGCTGTTGTTGGTGGTGTTGCTGTGATTATTGTTGTTGTTGTTGTTGCTGCTGCTATTGTTGATCTCATGGGCTGCAGCAACGGCTGCTGCCGCAGCTGCCACCGCCGTCGAGTTGAGTTTCTCGGGCGAATTGATGCGCAGCTTGGGTGGTGCTGGTGCTGATGCTGATGCTGATGGTGGCGGCGGTGGTGCGGCAACGGTACATTCAACACTGTACGCAGCCGCGTACGCCGGATGATGCAGATTGCCATTGAGCGCCAGCGGCTGCGGCAGCTGCGGATGCGGTCGAATAACGATCGGCTGTATGGGAAACTGTTGGGACATCTCCTTCAGGTTGCTAAAGCTTTGCAGGTAGCAGCCGGCATTGAACAGGCTGCTCGCCGCATCCAGCTTGAAGGGCGGCAAGCAGCCGGCGGGCAAACCACCAGCACCACCGCCTCCACCCCCACCACTACTGGCTCCATAGGCCGACGGCAGCTGAGGCGGCGTGGGCGAGGGCAGTGCACTGCTCAAATCTCGCGGCTTATCATCGTCCACGCTGAGGCTCTCCTCGCCATTGGCGCCGTTCGACATGCTGCCGGGACTGTGCTGCAGCTGCAAGCTGCTCGGCACCGGCGAATGGGTGCCCAGCGATATATCCGAGTCGGAGCTATCCGAAGGAGTCGGCGAGGCAACACCATCCGCCCGACGGCTGCGGCAGCCCATGCCCGAATTGTTCTGATTGTGCTGTATGCTGTAAGGATACGAGAAGTAGAGAAATTTTTAAGTATATAATAGTAATGTGTAAATGTATAATCTAAGTTAATAATTAAATCAATTAACCTAACTATATTACTATTAAATACAGAAACTTAAAATTTGTTGAATTTTTGATTTCCTAAAGGGAAAAAAGTGAAATATTAGAAAGAAAACTTTCTTTGGCAGCGAACAGAGCTTGTTTGATAGCATCTGTATAATTATGCTATATAATTATGTTCAAGTATATATCTATATGTTGCCTTGCTTATAGAGTTTTAGGAAACTATCCTTTAAACTCGAAGGCTACCTAGGCATAGAAACATTTAAATGCTTGCTTAGATAGCCAAGCAAACCATAACAAAATATATATGTATAAAATGTATAATTTGTTTATAAAATAATATATTTTTAGCAACAAATTTATATATTTTTATATTGTGCTAAATTCTCACGAATTTCTCACTATTCCCATACAAAATTCTCAAATATTTTCCACCAAATTTGCTGCTATAGCCTGAACTCTAAGTATATATATAAATGTATAAAATGTATAATTTATAAATAAAATATTCAATATAAAATATTATATTTTTAGCAACAAATTTAAATATTGAGATTGTGCTTAAATGAAAAAAATAACAAATAGACAACATTTTGCCTAATTAAATAATTTTTCGTAATTCTAAACTGCAGCTGAACTTATAAATTTGTAAATTTAAATTTAATTTTTCAAACATATTATACATTCTTAATCAAAAACGATATTGATTGATTCATTTCTCAAAACTATTCCCATTTTAGATTCTCACAAATTTCTCACCAAATTTGCTGCTCCAGCCTGAACTTTAAGTAGATAATATTAATGAATAAGCTTCGAGTGCTTCGAACACCCATCTAGTACTTTGGCCTTAAAGCGTTTAATCGCTTTCCGATCTCTCAATTAATGATGCATGGCGAATGCAGCGCGAGAGGCCAGAGATTGCTTGTGAGAGTTTCGATTTGGCCGATTCCCAGTTATTAAATGTGAAAAGTGTTAAAAGTGATTAGTGCTGCAAGTGGCCGTGTTGCAAGTGCTGTTGCACAGCTGGTCAGCAGTCGCTGATCGCTGGTCGCTGGTCGCTGATCGCTGGTCGCTGGACACGCCCATTAGGCGGCTCATTTGTCAGGGCGGCAGCCACACAATAAATCTGTGGCAACTTTCACACATGCTTAAGACAAATTATCTGTGGCCAAAACAAAAGGCCACAAAAAAGACTCTGAAATGACTTGATTAGAAGCGAAACGTGCAGCGCGCAGTGGCACGCAGTGGCAGTGGCAGCCATGTCGGCATATTTATAGAGCCATCACCGAGAGTGTTCATATACATCATCTTCAGCATCTCCATCTCCATCTCCAGTCGGACTCCCTGCCCTGTCATAATTATCGGTTAGGATTCGCTCAACTTGCCGCGTTTTGTTGAACCATCAGCATTTATAATGCAGCGCTTCGGACAACAACAGCAGCAGCAGCAGCAGCAGCAGCAGCGGCAGCAGCAGCTTTGGAGTCGTGCCACATGGAGTCCTGTGTGTGTGATTAATGAATGCGCCGCGGCATTAGCTCAGCTGGAGCTGCGAAATGTATCTGCGGCTACCTTTTGCCTTTCTCTCCTCCTGCTTCTCCTCCTCCTCCTCTTGCTCGTTTTTTCCTCTCCACTCGATTTTTTGTATTGTTGCAAATGGAATCGTTTAGTTGCCTAATGCGGCAACTTGATGGATTATCATTTACCAACTTGACACATCGGCCCATTCCGCTGATGAATTACATGGCACAGATCAAACGACTATATGTATATATATATGTGTGTGTATATGTAAATTTATATGTAGATATGAGTGCAGCTAACTGCTGATTATGATTTTGATTATTATATTTTAGTTGCTTAGTATCGCCCTTTTCAACAGGTTATGGGCGTGACTGAACTCAAAATTTGGTATATATATTAATGACCTCCATTCCGCTAGGCGCTCTTTGTCTGCTTTACACTTATATATCACTTATACTCCTACATATAAGAGATACCGAGATACTTAAAAATTTAGATATAGTTCCTTCTCTAGCGGCCTTAGAACATCCATTGCCTTAAATAGTCTAGTAATCGAATCAATCAATAAAATTCTATAACAATTAATATAAACTTATTTTTAAGCATACAAATTTGTTAACACGTTATTTAATAATACCGCAAATAGTTTAGGAGTACAAAATTGATAAGAAACAAACCTATAGCGATCGATCAGAACTTATTGAAATCGATAATATACATATACTACATAGGTCACATTAGAAAACCATTTTCAATGCGTTCAGGGAATAAAAATATAAAATTTATGGCAATCTTTAATCATAAATTGATATAGTTCCAGTATATTGGTAAAATATTTTAATTTTAATTTATTATATAACAATAAAAATTTAGAATTTTAAGAAATTAGACTCATCGAAATGGGGAAGCTCTGCCAAACGTTATAGCCCTCTCTTGTTTGGGCTTGTTTGTAGTAGGCCAAAAGAAATTAGAGAATTAGAAGGTTATCGATGACCCTCTAGACCCTTCGCGACTCCGGGGGAATACAATTTAGTATATGTATTTCTTAAAAATCTTAGAAATAACTGTAATTCTCGTATCGAGCCTTCGAGATTCAAGGAAAATCAAATTTTGTTTACTTCTTTAAAAACCTTAGAAGTAGCTCTACTTTTCGCACAGGGTAACTGCTCGTCTATGCTTAGCTCAGCTCGTCCAATTTTTGGGTAAATTGTGTTTGCGGTGGGTCGCTGTGTAATTTTATAGCTTTTTGGCAGTAGCGATTACGCCTCAATGAAGCTGCAGGCAGCCAAAACTGAGAGATCGAACAAAACAAGAACCAGATGCTACCTGCGCCCATAACCTACGCCAAAAAGCAGACAAGAGAAAGAGGAAGAGGAGCTGTGGCACGGGCGCAGCTCCAAGGCCGTGTTTACGCTTCATTGAATTCATTGGGAGCTGCTTATGAATATGATATACATATATCAATATATATCCATATACATATATACTAATATATGTTTTCCAAACAATTGACCAGAAACAGTTGAGAGAGCCAGAAAAAAGGGTTTTCATTTTGGAATCTGATACTGTGGCACCTAAACGAAAACGAAATGACACGTATGTAATTACCCACACAATGACTGAGCGAGAGGGTAGATGCAGAGAGAGAGATAGAGGGAGAGTGAGAGCGAGATAGAGTTAGAGCTAAGCCTTTAGCTGGTAACTTGAGCCTCGGATTCGAGACATTGAAATGCTTTAATCGGCTCATGTCAGAAGATTCGTGTACGGAGGGTTTTTTTTTTTTTTTTTTGTTTTTTGGACTTGGAATTGTGAAAACTTATTCAGCTGCAAGAATGTCGGGTAATACGATCTGATCACATAGGCCAAATTAACAACAACAACGATAAATTCGAAGGTGTATATAACTCTTGCTTAATAATTAAATCTGGCTTTGGTTTGTGAATGTAATTGAATATCGTTTGAGTATGAAATTGATTTTTGACTCAGATTTTGATGCCCTAATTGAGAATGGGCTGTTATCGAATTATCGATTAGTGATGCGAGTTGGGTGTATTCAATTTATGATGATATGTGGGTATAAAGATAATAATAAAGTACAGAAAAAGGTGATTGTAATTAATTAGAAAGTTAAATTTAAATATAAAATAAATTCTACAAAAAATCTTTGTTCAATCAATCGATAATACTGATCAATATGTCGATAAATACAGCACTCAACTTGTAAGCTAACTGCTTTACATTTTGTTTATGTAAATAACTTGTTCCTTAAGAGCTATCATATCGTTAGTAAACTCCTGAAATTTCTGTAGAAACAATGCAAATTGAAGCGAAACCAATTGAGTTCGAAACGCATTTCGATAATTGTGTCATTCAAATTGAAAGTTATAAATTGTGTAAATATTTAGACAGCAGTCGCAGTCACAGTCGCAGCAGCCGAGGAGAAGTCTGTTAAATCCCAGGGGTTCCAGGCGCTTAAGTGGACCGAATAACATTTTGTCAAAGCGCTGGGAAAGTGAGTAAACAGGGCTAGGGCTAGATGGAAGCGAGGAATGGGCAGGAGTGCAGGCGAGGACGGGGAGGAGGTCTTTGAGCAGGGTGGTTTCTAAATGCAATCAACGTTTATTTGGCCGTTGTGCCCTTTTTTGCGATCTGTTGACAAACAAGATTTAAATTTGTGCAATTTAAATATGTATATCCATAGATGTATCTCGGTATATTTTTCCTTTGCTCAGTTTGCAGTTGGAGCTATTTGCACAGCATTTACATTTCACTTGTCAGTACACACACACACACACACTGACACACATACTCATACATACATTCACATCCGGTATGACTGTTAAACTTTGTGCTCATTCTTTTTGATATCAATTGATTTCTTTAATACACTTTCTACACGCTGTTGAAGTGGGCGACAGCTTCACCTGGACCAGCAGCAGCAGCCGCCGCTTCCTCTCGGTCTCGCTCTCGCTCGTTGCTCCCTTTTGTATCTCGTTTGTATCTTTCTCACAAGCCACCGAAACGGTAGTTGCACTGTGCAAACAACGAGTCGAGTATCGCCAGCTCTTGAGTTTGCTGTGTGAGCTCCGAGTTTTTTTCTCAATTTTTTTTTTGTGCTTTTCGGGCATGGGTCTGGGTACTTATTGGATGTTTGAGTGTGCCTGTCCGAACGCTCAGCCAAGTGGGCACTCGGATTTGGATATTGACAATGCTTCCAGCTACCCATCTACCCATCTTCTTCTTCTTTTTTTTTTTTTTTTTTTTTTTTTTTGTAGCTTCTCATCGGCAGCCTTTCTTCATTAGAATTTCGAGCTGTGTTTGGCTGGGAGTAAATCGATGAACAGCCTCTTGAGCTTTCGGCTGACCAGCGTACAGTTCACAGGCTCAGCTCAGCTCAGTTTGTTCTCAGCGTCCTTCAATTTCATATTTTGATTGATCATTGACATTTACAACATATTTGTTGTGCGTGTTTATTTGTTGTTGTTATTGTTGTTGATTCCCATTCATTTTTATTACACTTCTGTAAGCACACACACACACATAACACACAAATCTCTTATTCCCATTTCAATTGCGTTTGACAAATTGCTTTTGTCTCCCCCTCTCTCCATCTTTCTCTTTCACTCATTCTGCTTTGTTGCCCGCAGTTTACATGCCATGTTCATTGACACCCACCCACTGTGGCTCCTATTTAATTTGTCTCTCTCACTCTCTGAGTGTGTGCGTGTGTGTGTGTGTGTGTGCGTGTGTATGTGTGTGTGTGTGTGTTTGTGTGTGTGTGTGTGTTTGTGTGTGTGTGTGTGGGTTCTGTTCGTGTGTGGGCTGCTCTTTTAGTGGCTCGCATTTCATTTATGTAATTCACGCAATAAAATAATCTCTGTGTGTGGATTTTTGTGAATTACACGCATACATTCACCACCTCTCCCTCACCCTGTCTCTCTTACTGTTTTTCTCTCTGCTGTCCGCTCTGCTCCTCCCTTTGAGCTCATCCATCAAGTGGTGCTTTATAATTGAAAACGAACTCGAGTCTATGACTTGCTAATTGAATCAGCTGCAAGACGCAAACGACTCAACAACGTTTTGAGCCGTTGCTATTTTTGAAATTTCTTTGAATTGCAAAATGAGTTCATTAATTTTCAATTAAAATCCTAGCTTATTATGCCCATTGGAAATGAGTTGAAGAAGAGGGATTGTATATATAAGGAAAGGAAAAATAAGTGTGTTATATAAGGAAATATTATGCTATTAATTATAATTATAATAAGAAAGAACATAAGGTATGCTCGATTTGGTGTAAATAACATAATCTCTAATTCTATTAATTAGAGTTACTTGTAATTTGTTGTATATACGCGGGCATTTAAAAAGGCGGTGTTAAATTTATTCAACTATATATACATAAAAAGCACCGGAAGGTATTTCTTGTTATTATTGGTTCATTTGGTGACACTGTACACTGTCTGCGTGCTTTCAAAATTCATCTCTTTACTTCAACAAGCTACTCCCTCTCTCACTCTGTTTGCTCAGTGAACGCAAAAGTGTATAGCAGCAGCTCAGTCTTGTGTAACAATAGAATACACAAATAACGGAATTTCTATACTTACTCTCATTACTCTCAGCTCAAGAAAGCCAAAAATAACTCAATGCCTTGCAGAAGTTCAGCTTAAAGCAAAACGGAATACAACAACAAAAATAACGGAATTTTGCAAAATCGTGAGAGAAATACACATGTATATACATATGTGCATATGCACATATACATCTATGTTTGTTTGCTTGGCTGTGCGCTTTGAGAGTCAGCGTCATATTTTTAACACTCA
Source organism: Drosophila mayaguana (assembly GCA_037075325.1). NCBI lineage: Eukaryota > Metazoa > Arthropoda > Insecta > Diptera > Drosophilidae > Drosophila > Drosophila mayaguana. The sequence continues at coordinate 18,112,447 of JBAMCG010000040.1, read as the reverse complement.
ATGCATGCAAGTAGTCAAATTATTCATTCTACCTGCTCAATGCTTTGCTCTAATTTTGAGTGACATTTTGTCAGCTATAAAATTCGATGCAGCTGCCGTCTTTGATCAGTCAAGTGCCGAGCCTGGAGGTGTAATGTGCGGTGCGGTGTTTAATTGCTTGAATATATTTTATGTGTTCTTTATGTTTGTATATAACTGTATTTTGTTTTTATTTAATAAATATTTTCTAGTTTATATGTATATACATATGTACATATATATGTTTAATTACAAATCTGATTTGAACATGTGATTTATTAGTGAAAGCTTTATGATATTGAGCTTTGTCAAACCGAGCTTATCAACTAATGGGACGCCAAACAACAGCAATGCAAAAATCCCATTTTTCTCGAGTAAAATTTAATAATGAATAATATTAACTTGGCTTTGTTAATGCACATTGAATAGCAGATATTTCCTAATCCGCAGACAGAGCTGGCCATAGAGATTATATGATCCATTACTAGGCAAAATTCAAGCCCTTTTGCATGTGCCAGCTGAAGCTCAATTTTAAAGTTTCAGTTCAGGGAGCATGAATAAATTTGTTGTTGTTGTTGTAGCTATTCCCATTTGTTGCTAGTTAATGCCTTAATAAAGCCATTTCGGGAGCCTTTCTAATGCGCCGGCCTGAGCGCCTGAGTGCCTGACTGCCTGACTGCCTGTCTAGTTGGCTCACATGATTGATTTACCAACTAAGAAATAACCCCTTAAAAATATATATATTTCTCTTCTGTTTCTTTTTTCTTCCTTTTCTTATTGGAGCAGCGACGTCGCGACGTCGACTGCCAACGCAGCCAACGCTCAAGTGCAGTAGCAAAAATGTTAACAATTTTTTCAGCACTCGATGCTCGAAAAGTCAGCGCCTGTTATTTAAGATCCGACCCGCTCCCTCCCTCTCTCTCTCTTTCTCTCTCTCTATCCTTCCCTCTCGCTGTGCACCTCCCTGCCTCTCTGCCTGTCTCTGAATGTCTGCTCATCATTTTTGCCGGCGCTGTCGATGCTGAATGACTCGTCTGACTGTCTCTCGCATATGAACGTCTTTTAATTTTGTTGTTCTTCTTTTGTATTTTATTATTATTATTATTATTATTTTAGTTGAGCGGCTTGGCTTTCTTGTCTGTCAAAAAAAAAAAGAAAAAAAAAAGAAAAAACTTGAAATCCAGCTCGAGCTGCAACTAGAACGCAGCTTGCAGATGGAGTTGTAATACGCTCTGCTGATGCTCCAGCTCCTCCTGCTGCTGCTGCTGCTGCTCACTTTACAAGTCGAAATAATCGCCATCATTTTAACTAATGACCCGTTCCAAAAAGGCGCTCCAGCAGCCGTCGTAGTCGCCGCAGCTTTTGGCGCTTTGTGCAGATTCATTCAGTTCCTAACTTAATAAACACGGCGTCGGCTTCAACCTGCAACGTTTGCCTCTTCCTCGCTTCAAAAGAATGCCAAAATGCGAGACAGAGAGACCAAGAGCGAGGCACAGAGAGAGGGAGAGAGAGAGAGAGAGCCAGAGAAAGAGAGAGAGAGAGAGCTGAGGAGGGGTTGCTGCTCTTAGGGGTGCTCGCTGTATAGCAGGTAGAAGCAACTTGAAATATTTGCGCATCTGCAGGAGCAGCGCACTTGAGTTGCGTTTTGTGCCATGTCATTCCACTTAACTTGCCATCTTTCACTTGGCCGTGGACGCTGATGCCAAAGCGCGCATCTTCTTCATTTCAACTTCGCGCGAATTGGTCGAGTTTTTTTCTCTCTCCCTCTCTCTCTCTCTCTCATCATATTTATATCTAAATATATAGAAATATAAAGCCTCGATTCAATGTTGTGTCTTTGCTGTTTTCCGTCGAAGCTTGAGCTGCGCTTACAATATTGTTGTAAGTCTCTACAGCTGTTGCTGTTGCGGCTGCAAGTGCTGTTGCTGCTGTTCAAGTTGCTGGTGTTGCTGTTGCTGATGATGTCGCTCCTGCTGCTGTTGCTCTTGTTATTGTAGCTATCGCGGCTGACTTTGTTGTTGCTGCTGTTGTTGTTGCTGTTGTTGCTGCTGTTGTTGTTGCTGTTGTTGCTGCTGTTGTTGCTGTTGCTCCTACTGCTGTAGTTGCTGCTGCTATATGATGTTGCTGCTGTTGCTATTATAGTTGCTGTTACTCCTACTGTAGCTGCGGCAATATGCTGTTGTTTCTGTTGCTGTTGTTGCGCTCCTGCTGCTATTCAAGTTGCTGTTTTTGATGTTGCTGTTGTTGCTTTTGGTCGTGTTGCTGCTGCTGTGTCTGCTGCTATAGCAATTGCTGTTATTGTTGCTGTTGCTGTTGTTGTTACGCTATTGTTGCTGCTCCTGCTGCTATTCAAGTTGCTGTTGTTGCTGCTTCCAAACAATGCATGATCGATTGCTAGCTGTTGTTCCTAGTTGCTGTTGCAGTTGCTGGTTGATATTGATATTGCTGCTGTTGTTGCGATTGCTGGTTGCTTCTACTGTTGGTGCTATTAGAATTGCTCTTGCTGTCATTGTTGTTGGCATTATCATTGTTAGTGTTGCTTAACTATTGCGGCTGTTTCTAATAATGTTGCTCATATTGCAGATATTGCTGTTGCTGGTACTGTTGCTATTGCTGTTGCTGTTTTGCTGCAGCTATTGTCGCTGTCCACTGCAATTGTTATTATGCAATTGTTATTATTAAACTTGTCGCTGATTCCGCTGCTAATATTGCTGCCGTTGCTTCTGTTGCTGCTGTTGCTACGATTGCCTGTTGCTCTTGCTTCAAGCTGAACTAGGAGAATTTGCTGCTGTTGCTGGCTAGTTTTGCTGTTGCTATTGCTAATCACATTGTTGCATTTGCTATTGCTGTTTCCATTCTTATGGCTGCTATATCGTTCTGCTATTGCTGTTGCTGTTAATCTGTTGTCGATATAGTTATTGTTGTCGTTGCCGTTCTTGTCCTAGTTGTTGCTGTTACTAGTGTTGCTGTTGCTCTTGCTCTTGCTCTTGCTCTTGCTCTTGGTGCTGTTGCACTTATTGCTGCTGCTGTTGCTGTTGCTCTTTTTATTCCTCTAGCTATTGCTAATGTAGATAATATTGCTGTTATCCTAGTTGCTGCTGATGTCGCTGTTGCTGTTGCACTTATTGCTGCTGCTGTTTCACTTATTGCTGTTGCTGTTCCACTTATTGCTGCTGCTGTTGCACTTATTGCTGCTGCTATTGCACTTATTGCTGCTGCTGCTGCTGTTGCTGTTGCTCTTCCTCTAGCTATTGCTAATGTTGTTAGTGTTGCTGTTATCCTAGTTGCTGCTGCTGTTGTTGCACTTATTGCTGTTGCTGTTGCATTTATTGCTGCTGCTGTTGCTGTTGCTCTTCCTCTAGCTATTGCTAATGTTGTTAGTGTTGCTGTTATCCTAGTTGCTGCTGTTGCTCTTGCTGTTGCTGCTTTTATCGCTGCTCTGTTAGTTGCTGTTGCTCTTTCTCTTATTAGTCTTATTGCTCTCATTGTTGCTGTTGTTGCTTCAGCTTGCAGTCAAGCATCATCTGTTGTTGGTGCTGCTGCTTCGCTTTTGCCGTCTTGTTGCTGTTTGTCAGCGCTGTCGGCGGTCAGTTTAATGTGGCCAAAAGCAGCGACCGCAACAAACGATTCAGAAATTGAGAACGCTTCGCTGGATGCCGCCGCCGTCGTCGTCATCGACATCGGCACGGATCAATGAAATGGAAATGGCACACACTACACACACTCACGCACACCCGCTGCTGCTGCTGCTGCTGTCGCTGCCGCTGCTGCTGCTGCTGCTGCTCCTGTATCTGAGATATTCTTGCAGCCACTTCCACTTGGCTGCAGCTTGATATCAGTTTACGCAGCAGCAGCAGCTCGTATTACACTAGAAATTATTGGCACATGCAACGTGCCCCATGTCGCATGCTCTTCCCCACTCCGGCGACACCGCCCCCCTGGCTTAATGATAGAACTTACCGATTCTTGGCCGCAGCGGCACGATCGCGTTGCCTGCGATTCTTAAACCAATTGCCAACTTGCGTGGGATTGAGGCCCGTCGCCTTGGCCAGTTCGCGTTTCTTCGTAGGATTCGGATAGGGATCCTGTAGGTACCATTCGCGCAGCAAACTGCGCGTTCGCTCCTTGAAACAGTGCGTCTTCTGCTCGCCATCCCAAATGGTGGGCGGCAATGGAAACTTTTTGCGTACGCGATATTTATCAACGGGACCTGCAATGGGGGTAATATATATATATATATATATATATATGGGTTATATATAGACTATAGCTAGTATGGGGTCAAGTTGACCTACCTAGCGACCGTCCTCGCAGCTTCTCCGCCTCAATGTAGTGCGCCTCCAGCCACATCGCTTGCAGTTTGCCATAGGATGCTTTAGTAAATTTATGATTCTCTATTATTGCATATAGTTCCCTGTTGAGCAGAAGTTGATATAATTTACAGATATATGTATGTATATATGTATGTATAATGTATGTGCAATGCACGTATATAATGTATATATATAGCAACAGTCAAATCAAGTGCTCTGCCACCCTTAGTGGCATCAACCCCCCGTATCTCAAGTATCCTGCTGCGCAACTTCTCGCCAAAGTTCTCCTCTGTTTCGCTTCTAATTTCAGAAATATTTGCGAGAATTGTGAATTGTTGCCGTGATTTGTCTCTGGCGTTGACAGCCAGTTAAACCTAACAAATTGCTTTAATTGGATGTCGCTTATTTATGCAGCCCAAAGCAATCAAATCACTTGCCATAACTGACGATTTCCATGGATCTTGGATATTATATATGTGCAGGTTATATATGTTTTTATAGCTATGTAAATTGATAAATGTAAATCACTCAAAGCTCTTTATGGATTATACATATGCAATGCATTTCAATGAAATAGATAAATTCAACGCGTCATTTGCGAGTGCAGAGGGTTCTATGGATTATCCGTTTAACTTATATACCATATGTTATTTTACGTATGTAGATGGCTAACAAAAACTGCTCTAGCAATGTAGTTTATTATTATTATTATTATTATTATTATTATTATTATTATTATTATTATTATTTAAATATATATTTAAATATGTATTTCAATATAATGTATCTTCATCGATATTAATTTATATTTATAGACCAAATGCTTCTTATAGGAGTGAATTTTAAAGGGAATTTTCTATAGATTATTATATAAAAATAATTCATTTCTATTTATAAATCTGACCAATTGCTTCTTTTAAGAGGGAGTTTTAAAAGGAATTTTATATAGATTATTTTTATTATTTATTCATATTTATATATAGATTATAAATATAATAATAGATTTATGTTTTTAATTGAGAAACGATTCCTCATGCATGGGATTAGATTTCTAGATGTATGTATCAAATATGTATCTATACATTGGGCGAAGGGTTTGCCTAATGAAAATCGAATCGAATCGAATAAATTTTTAAAATTATATTTATATATATTCATATCTGTGTAAGACCTAAAATATTAAGAATGTTTTTCACTATTTAAGGATATTCAGTAATATATATAAATATTAGTTTAAATTGTAATAAATAGTTTCTGATAGCTAGAAATAAATGTATGCCAAATATCTGAAATATATATAATAGTATATATAGCAGAAAAGCTGACTTAGAAATCGAGCTAGAAATTGATCATCTTGGAATCCTAAATAGTATAACAACTTAAAGCTCTTAAGAGCTTTAATCAATTAAGATATCTCTATAAATTAAATCAGCTTTAAGCTCAGCTATTGAGCTTTAATCACACGCCGGCTCAACTCACGCAACAGCTCACCAAACTAGGAGCAGTTGAAAACTCGTTTTAGACATTTTAACTGCCAGCTAAAAATGCTGACAGAATGTTTAATTTGATGTTATGATTCTGCGCCAAGTTTAGACAAATTAAATTTAATTGAAGTGCAGCTTAAAATAAGTTTATTTCTTCTTTACTTCATTAAGAAGAAGCGAAGCACTTGGCATATATTTCACAATTTGGATTTTGTTGTAACTTTTGCATATTCTTGCAGTTGAGTTGAAGTTTAGACATGCATGTTAAATGCTCGAAGTAAATTACTCAACTCGTTTCTCAATCAGTTTGTCACTTTGTCAGTTTGTCAGTTTGTCAGGTCTCTGTCATAAGTAATATATCAAACTTGGGCACTAATAGCAAAGCGTTTATTTCTTGTTTAATGATATCTTAAAAAGCTGTTGAGTTGGAGCTGCGAGCTGGAGCTGAAGCTGGCGCTGAAGTAGGAGCTGATGTAGGAGCTGGCGTGTAGACATGTTTGTCCACTCGTCTAACAACCAGATCTCGCATATCTATGACTAGTTAAAGCCAGTTGTCAATCAAAGCAGTTAATTGCAGATCGATAGATGCATACATACATTTATTATATACTTCTATAAATATTATTTTATATCTATATTCATTTGATAATTTGCATAGATTGAAAAGTTTTCGAGCTAATCGTCCGACTGCAAGTTGGACTCTCAATCAACTGTTTCCGGCTGCCTGAAATTTGAGAATATCTGTCGTAAAGAGGAAGCCGAGTGCTATAAGCAGATCAGAAGCTTCTGCTCTATTGTTCGCTCGGTGTTTTATTAATCAAAATCTGCTCTGTTGTTGTTGAGTTCTTTAATTAGTAAATTAATGCTCATTGTTTATTAATTTAGCGAGCGCATCATTGTGCGACTGACAAAGCGAAAACTATCAAATAACTCGACCCTTGGAGTGGCTGCCCTGCCCTGCCTCTACCTCACCCGATTTACCGATCTACCGCTCGCTCCCAGCCAAGTCGAGGTTAATCAGAGCTGTGTTATTTGAGCCGTAAGCTTTTGTTATGGGGGTCAACTTGGACATTTTTGTTTTTTGGGCTGCGCATTTGCCTACCTGAAGTTGCCAACGTGATAGGCGACAACGGCTCGAGCACGGAGCACCGCCTCGCAGTTGAGTATCTCGTGCATGTTGGGCAACGCCACGGGCAGACTCCATAGGAAACGTGCCAGCCGCTCAATGTCGCCGGAATCCTCCAGAGTTTTGCAGACGATCTCCACCTGGGCGGCGGAGAAGGCGAGCGTCGGCACCGCCAATATCGGACTGGGTGCTATAATCTGATGGTGTGTGGGCGAGAATGTCTCTGTGGGCGGCTGTTTGCCCTCCGTCGGTCCAACGGCCATTTTATGCGTTGAATCCACTGTGAACTAATTCGCATACTATTCTGAACCAAAACGAATGAATTTTGCAGCGAGTATCGATTGAAACAAACACACACACAAGATCAGATTCTTAGAATATATGTATATATATGTATATATCAATTGATTAATTTCTATAAATGTATAGATTTATGGGAACGATCACAGTCACTCTCGATCGATTTAATATATCTTCACGTTTGCCTGTTTAGCTGCTCATATTAACGGACGCGACGGATTTTCTTGTTTGTTTTGGTTTTGATTAGTTGTTGCTGTTGTTGTTGTTTTTGTTAGTTTTGATATCAAAAATCCTTGAACCGGGTAGCTAATGATTAACCGATACTACTCGACCGAACTGCGGCTGATCCAAATCCGGATTGCGTTTGAGCACTGAGCGCTAGCTGAGGGCGTGCTATGGATATAACCAGGCGGCGAGCGAACGTACAACCGAGCGCACAAAAAATACGTCAAATAATGGTCTTGTAACTGAGCTGCCTACTATGCGATGGACGACGGCGACGACGACGGCGACGACGGCGACGACGACGACGATGACGGTGGCGACGGCGTTGGTTACGATGGCAACGGCAACGCACAACAATGACGCGCCACAGATACAGATACTCTGGCAGCAACAGAGCCAGCAGCAGCTACCAGCTACTGCTGCCAGCTGCCAGATACAGCTACAGCCACAGATACAGCTACAGATACAACTACACGTAGAGCAACAGAAACGAGTTGTTACACACACACACGCACACGCACACAGCTTGAGTAACAGATACGGATACTGAAACACCACCATACCAGGGCAGAGGCTGTTGGGTAGGCGTTCCTGGGGCTCGTCCGTCACTCGCTATGCGCTGAGTGGCCTGCGCTTTGTCACACTAGCCGTCTCGCTTGCACCCAGCCAGGCTGTGCGGCACGAGCAGGCGAGCCAGCCGCAGCTGTTTGTCTCGCTCGCACGGCGGCATTGCGGCTGCGGTGGTAGTCAGCCCCGGTTGCGTTTAAATGATATGTATATAAGCCCTACTACATATACACAAACACACACACACACGCACGAGCAGAGTGAAACAAATACATACGCATACAGTTGCAATTGCAAGGGAGCGTGGCCATGCAAGAGGTAGAGAGAGAGAGAGAGAGAGGCAGTGAGACTGAGCGGGGGCTAGGCGCACTGCTGATGAGTGAGAGGCAGCAGTTCGTTGATATTTTGATAAAGAAATCAAATAAAGCGGCGGAGGCAGCAGCACTGCGCTACGCACAGTGGTTCGAACTTGCTAATAAAATTGGTTGGTCTATTGAGAGTGTAACGCATATATTTACATAAGCGCATCAAAACTATTTGCTTAGGCGATAAGCTGGCAAAGGGAATTGAGAGAGATAAATAAATATGGTTATAAATATGATGAAGGGGACGCGAATATGCAGAGCCTATAAAAATGAATAAAGCTATAGAAGAATTATAGCTGATATGGGTACAATTATTATTATTAATATGTATTTTATGATTGTATTTTAAGTATCTTTTATATTAAATTCTATTTAATAATATTCTAATTTATGCAGTAAATTATATTTAATTTTTAAAAATTATAAAAATTGTATAAATCAGTTCTACAATACAAAGAGCAGAAGAATTCTGCTATATTTATAAGCTCATGCCCCGAATACATTGAAAATGAGAGTTCAGTCTAAATTATATTTCTAATCTATTCTATATAATATATGTATATATTTTCAAATATCTATGTATTACTAAATTACTAAAGGAAACTTTTCTTCCCGAGTTTAAGACTTCATGTTGACTTTTGCTAAAAAGACCAAGCTTTAAGCAATTTGTTTAAGCCTTGTTATGATTTAAGCTCGCGTTTCCTTAACATTTTAAGCTCTGCTCATACTTTTCTTTACCTATTCATGATTTCAGTTCATTTTTTAAGCTTTTAGCCAACTTTTCGCAAATCTTTAAAGTTTCTCTTCATATGAAAAGCTTCTTAACATTTCAAGCTTTCAGCTCAGTTCTTCTTAACATTTCAAACTTAAAACTCGCTACACATTTTAATCCTTTTCTTAACATTCTAATATTTTTGCCATTTTTTCGCAAAATCTCGCCCCACTGTAGCTGCAGCATATTGTAGAAATGTAGCGAAAATATTTGATACAGTGTGGCTCTGCCTGAACCCAAGCCAAATCTAACCCTGCTAACCCCTAAGCTCGGGCAGAATACGAAATTCGGCTTTCAGTTTAGCAAAAAAAAAAAAAAAAGCAAAAAAAAAGAAAAAACAAAGTAGAATGAAAAAGTAAAGAAAAACTTTTGATTATGCCGTCAAATAAGGGAAATATTTGCCAGCGCGGTTTTTGCCAGAAAGAGAAAGAGAGGCATATATATATATGTATATATATATATAGAGAGAGAGAGAGAGGGAGGGATAGTAGGCATTAGGGGTACTCAGTATACCCACTATACCCACTGCTGCGCTTTGTGAGAGTGTTAACAGATTAGTTGTTTACATGCCACAAGTAAATGAGTTTTCAAATTGACGCCCGTTGCAGAGGCGTGCCACTAGCTCACCCAACCTCCCCTCGCGCCGCACACCAGCTGGCTGTACATATGTATTCGCCATTGAGACGACGCCATAGCCAGAGCCAGAGCCATATAGAAGCATGTAACCATATTGCTAGAGGTAGAGCGATTGCCATTGCCGTGTATCCGTGTATCCGTGTATCCGTATCTCACTCTCTTGTTCGGGCCGAGGCTTTTGTATCTGAAACCGGTGTCGATGCAGCTGCCGCCACTGCCACCGCGACTGTAGCTGCTTGGCTCTTGTTAAATCTGAACGATGACTTTTTGAGTAGTTGGTTGAGCATTTAGGATAATTGCATTACGAGAGAGGCTACTGATTGCGACACCAATAACAGCAGCAGCAGCAACACATTAGATACACAGTTACACAGACAAATAGATACAACATTTGTGATAGTGCACGCATTGCGCCAGCTCTCACAATTCATGGCTCTATCTGTATATCCATCCGAATTGACAGCCCTCCCGCTGGATACGCTCATTATAGTATCTATCTATCCATCTTTAGAATGTTTAGAGGCCAAGCAGCGTTTTGGTTATTGATTGAATAGATAAGCTCAGGAATTGCTAGCTGAATTAAAGCTAGAATAGAAACTGTTTGCGTATTTTTGGTTTACTGGAAATATATAATGGAAATATAGCTGGAAAAGAAATATTTTATATTTTCCTTTACTTTTTGAGTGCAATATTTTTACATTATATATATACCAATATATTTGTATGTAAATTTAGAAATTTTAATAGAATTTAAAAATTGTAAAAGGTTTGGGCTACTAAAATAGAAATGAGTTATTATTATTATAATTAAAAGAAAAAGTTAATACAAAATATTTGAAAGACAAAAATAAAGTAACATAGTTAAAAAAATATATATATGTATATATTGAAAGTCAAAAAAAAATTAATAAAATTAAATCATTTTCTTTTTAATATTAAATAAAATAAATATTCAAGATTGGATAATAAAATAAAATAAATGATCATAATTAAATTATATATAAAAAATCAATAAAAAATACAATAAAAAAATTATTTAATTAAAATAATTTAATTATTTATATATAATTTAGTTATGATCACTAAAATTTATTTTTTCAATTATATATATATTATATTTATAAATAAAAAAATACATAAAATAAATGATCGTAATTAAATGAAATGTTAAACAAATTCATTGAACTTTATTATTTTATTTCCAAAAAAAAAAAAAAAAAAACTTAAAATTAAATTTAATTAATTAATTAATTAAAAAAAAATGCAATATAAAAAATGATGTAATTGTTACCAAAAATAATCGAAATTAAATTAATTACAACAGAAATAATATATACATCAAACATTATATTTCATTTAAAACAACAAAAATAATTATATTATATTAAGTAATATAGCCATGAAAAAATATGTGATCAAAATTTGAATACATAGAAGAAATTAAAATAAAAAAATTCAAAATATAAAATAATAATAAAATATGAAATAATGTAATAAAATAATGTAATTGCTATTTATATTTCTTTATATATATTTATATTTATATATTTAATTAAATATAGCTGGCTAAATTTACATAAAATGGAATGTATAATTTATTCTAAAAACTTAAAACCAAATCTGATTTACCAAATAGACACAGACATTTTTGTCTATTAGCCAGTAATCTTACCTCGCACTCAAATGGCAGAAGTTGTGCGACTCAAGTTTTCTTATTCCCACATTCGCATAATAACCCAGCTCCATTTGGGCACTCTAGAGTTAATTTCAGTCCGTAGTCTAATACCATAATATAATAATAACTCAGCTCCTTTTCAGCCCGAGTTCCGCCCTTGAACTTGAAGTCTTTGATACGAAGAAAAAGCAATCACAATTCCATTCTAATTGCCTAACGAAGCATTAATTATTGGTTCTTAATAAGCAGAAAGAGAGAAAGAGAGAGGAATGGAGATTGAAGCGAGAGAGAGAGTGACAGACTTTGTCTGATGTTTGATTTGTTTTTGCTGGCAGCGCTTGAGGCGCTAATCAAAATATTCAACTGCCAAAATATTTTACAAACTGTGTCACTGGCTCAATCGAATCATTTGCCCACTGGTCCATTAAATGACAAAATCCCAGCCAGATATTCAATTTGAATCGGTGTGTGTGTGTGTGTGTGTGTGTGGGTGGCTGGGTGTGGAGGGGGTGTGGTAGAGGCGGGTCTAAGCGCGCCCAGCCTGGCCTGCCAATGCACAAAAGGCCAAAAATGTAATTAGGCCAGAACTCAATGAGTGTGCGAGAGACTCTGTGTGGGTGTGTGTGTGTGCATAGGTGTGTATGTGTGTGCACCGTTATGCATTATGTAAAATTACATTTAGCCAAAAAAAAAAAAAAAACAATTAAAAGGCAATTAAACGTGCTTTAAAGGCCAGCCCGAGCGAGGCTCAGCGGCTAGAGCCAAGGGCTAGTCAGTTTGTTAGGGGTATGTGGTAGAGGAGGGGTGGGGATTGGTCGACGGCTTTGCTAACCGCAGAGTTCCGCAAACGCACAACGAGCCAACGAACAGTTTTAATAAACTGTGGAAAGTATTTCTTTTTTATTATTATTAAATGCGGCCTTTGTTGTCCCCTTTGGCGCCTGCGGCTAGAAACTAAATTTCTCTGTATCCCAGAAAGGATTCATATACCGAGAGGAATTTACATATGCGCAAGACGGAAATTTGTTTTGTAACGAATGTCTAGTCAAAAGGTCCACTAGAGAGAGGATTGTTATCAAAACTTTCTAGACAATTTGCTTAGCTAGCAAGACGTTAATATATAAAGATGGTTAGATGGATTTTTGGACAACTCATATATCATAATATCATATCATATCTAATCAGATAGCACAATCTATGATATACTACTTTTACTACTACTATATGCACTACCGAGTACTTTGATATAGACATACGATGATCAAGGAGATATCATAATATGATATCATATCTAATCAGATATCATATCGTACTTAATCATATAGTACAATCCATGATCAGATATACTACTTTTACTACTACTATATGTACTACAGAGTTGTTTGATATAGATATTGGACGATCAAGGATATGGGCGAGCTGTAGATGTCGTAGATAGACATCTGAATGGTATCATCTATACAGCATGTTAATAGATCACATCTACCAAATTATTCATTATCTACTATATATGTAACTATCCAAGTTCTTCCTGTTTTCTATTGAGTCGAAATATTCTTCAACTGATTTTCGTTTTATACATTTCCGATCTTCTAAGCATCTGCTAGGGTATTAAATATTCATCGCCTCTATTATAGCTGCTCTATCTGGTTCATATCTTTATTTGCAACCCCCACACGCAGCCACCCCCGCCTAGGCCCAACACTACCCGAAACATTTGCCAAAACGCCCCTGGTCAGAGAGCTTTGTGTGCGCTTTGCGACTCAATTTGTTTAAGATAATTTAATCTGATTTCATGTACCTGAATATTTATATGGTTTAGGTCGTGGGTCAAGGGGGGACTGTAGGGCTAAGGCTAGCGGCTAAGGAAGCGGGGCAGTCTGCGTGTCTGGCAGCTGGCAGTACCCAGTGCCAAATGTGCGACAATCAATTGTGAATGTCGACACCTTTATGTCAAGAGCTGACAGGTCAGACACTCACACACACACACACTCACACTCACACATACAGACATCAAGTAGAAAATATAGAAAATAAAATTCAATCTATAATTTTATAATATATAAATGTGAGTGCATGACAAAAGGGATCCAAATTCAATTTAAACGTTACACAAATCGGGTTTTATTGCTGTTGTTGTTGTTGCTGTTGTTGCTTTTGTTAGAGTTCTCTCTTTAATATTTTGCGAGCTTTCAAGTTGAATTTGTGAAAAATATCTGCGAAATATGCGAAGCTAACAAAGGAGGGCTGGATAATTAAAAGTTTTGCTCGCTGCAAATATTTAATATTTTAATTTATACGCAATTTAATAAATCGTCAAATATCGAAGACCGGATGCGTACGAAGCGAAACATTGATGCCAGACTATCAGATACCCTGTGCATGACTTAACTGGCTTTGCCTAACTGAATTCAGATTTAACATCTAATGTAGCAGCCTAATATGATGATATAGTAGTACTACTAGGCTGAGACATACCCTGTAATTGGAGAATGCTTTTCCATTTACTCGTTTACTCTTTTATTTTCTGCAAAAATATATTTAGCTATTGCATGTGTGATATAGCACGACTAAGATCTACTCTGTGATTGTGTAAAAACATGCTATGCCATATATATAGTGCACTTATCAATACAACTATATGTTGCTGTATTGTAATATAGTATTCATGTGGCATTGATTCACTTCATCTACCCTGTACTATCATCTATTTGCCTGCCAAAATTATTCACCATTATCAATTTCCAACTAAGCTACATACCTCGACAAGTTAATTAAATGTCTTTAAATTTACAGGGTATATAAATCAGAATAGCTTCATAAGGACAACACGATCAGCAATTGCATCGATGATGATGAAAGATCGGCGCTGTGGCAAGGCATTCGATTAATTTACATCGTTCTCTGTTTTGGCCGACAGACTGCGCCGGCGTTTAGAGTAGGAGCCGCTGTAGAGGCGCAGGAGACAGACAGCTCAAGTAGGAGACAGTCACATATTTGTGTTGTCTTGTTGGGGATGGGGCTGCTGCTGCTGCTGGTGACGTTGCTGCTGGTGCGGTTGCTGCTGGTGCGATTGGACTGCATTCCATAGTCATAAGGCTCATGTGGAATGCCTTTGGGCATTAGGTTGTCCCAACAATGTGAGCAATGCACAGCAAATGTATTGAGCTGCATTTAATAATTATGCCGCGCAGCCGCAAGGAGCACCCGATGCTCTGGATGATGATGATGATGATGCCTGCGTTAATTGTGATCATGATGATCATAATGTTGAGGATGCTGTTGATGAGTGTGTGGAACAGAGTTGCGCATTTGCAGATATTTTATAGTTGCTGTTGTTGGACTGCCTAATGGAAATGTCAGAGGCTCAGTGTCAGCTGCGCGCCCAGAGCTCATCAGCAGGCAGACCTATACAAATATATATATATATATATATATGTATGTATATATGTATGTATATATATATATATATATATATATATATTTGGTGCTGGGACATTTTTTGGGGGCTACTGTGCGCATATTAAACAGAGCAAAGAGATCCATACAAACTGGAGAGCTGGCAAGTGATACGCGGCACGAAACATGCGTGAAATCTGCACAAGATTAGGTGAGTGTGTGTGTGCAGGAGGGACTGTGTGTGTGACGTGTCTGAGCCTGTCGTTGACCACTTGGCAGGCTTTTGCTTTAATATATGTAGGTCCAACTTGCAACGCAAAAAGTGTGAAATTGTCGACTACTGCATGTGGCATGAAGAAGGAGCAAGAGACAACGGGCAACAGGCAACAGGCAGCAGGCAGCGGCAGCAGGTAAGCAGAGCGAAGTGAACTGCGCAGCTTTAATTAAGTCATTAACACCAATCAGAGTGGACACAGTGAGCACAGTGAACAGAGCGGCAGCCACAGTCGAGTCACAGTCGAGCCACAATATCGAATTTGCCATTTTTGGTCAAAATTATCTGTTTTGCGGTTGACGATACTGTTTACCAATAAAATATCAATTATGCGTGCCCCTAGGGCAACAGCTGCAGCGGCCTTTGGGGCCATTAATGAGGCATAACTTATGTTAACTATCCCACGGTCTGCGCTCTCTAATCGAACAGAACAAATGGGACGTTTGCATAACAAGCGCTAACTGGTTAATTACATGCGATTGCTTTACAAATCGACTTTTTATAGCGCAACTCGTTGGCTAAAAAGCCTGATTATGCAGCGCATATTTCATGTAATTACAACTAGCGGCACTTTCTCTCTCTTTCTATCTCTCTACGCAAAAGAGCGCAACAATTACACTAGACAACAACTAATTTGTGACAAGTAGTCCAGTGATTTGCAGTGTTAACGTCTTAAATAATATTTTAATTTCAAATAATTAGAACAAAAAATTTGAACATCTAATTTTAAAATGTTTCATTCAATTTCTAAAATAGCAACATTATATTTGCAATAGCAAAAATCATTTATTTTGTCTAGCAGTGTGCGCTGCCGATGGAAGCCCACTCTTGTCACACTCTCTTTCTGTTTTACCGTTCATTAAATGAGCTTCCAGCTTGTGTCCCTCATTTCTGCTCTCTTACTCCGTCCCTCCCGCTGATAGGTAGTGTCAATTAATGAGCGACGTCTGTCCCGTTTCGTCGCACAAAAGAGAAACGTCAAAATGCGCGTCAAATGCGCAATGAGCTTAATTCGTTGTTGGACGACTGCGCGCACACTCGCACACGCACACATCTACACAGGCGCGTATTAACCATATGTTAGCCATCTCGTTCGCACTTGTGACCAATTGTCACTCAATCAGCCTTTTGTTTTAAACTAGAGGGGGAAAACAACTGCTGGGTAATTGAACGCATCGCAGCCACTTTGTTTTTTCTTTGTCTTCTTTTTTGCTTCTCCTTTGTGTGTGAGCTAAAATACCCTTTGTTGTGGACAGAAGTGGATAAATGCTGTTTAACTAAATTACAACATATGCTAAAGTAAATATGAGTAAAAATACAACAACTTAATATCTGTACTATCAGTATTGAGATTTATATAAATGTATTATCATATATAATTAACTTAATTTAATTGTGTATAGGGTATTTACCAGTTCATCATCAGCCATACTTGCAATACTTGTTTGCGGCTGCCTTTTTTTTTGTGACTTTTATATAAATTGTTGTAACGCCTATTCGGAGCAATGTTTTGGCAAAGCGACGACCAGAAGCCAGTAGCCAGAGCAACAGTAAGTGTAGAGGAGAGTAGAGAGGGGCTCGAGGTGGAGATATTATATAGAAGCGCAGGCCATTGTTCCAAGCATAACTCATTAAGAGTGGAACTGGCCTAAGTGTCGACATGGACGTTGGGAATGCTGAATTTTTTTTATTTATGTATGTATTTCTTTCATTTTTTGTTGTTGTTGTTTTGTAAATATAAATGTGAATGGGAGTGTGTTGAGTGTGTGTGGAGTGACCGAGCCTTGGACCTATTAATTAGATAACTATCTTGAGAAATTGCCCATTTTCAAATAGTCGGCGAGCATTTGTGTAATTAGATTTGCTTTTCACAACATTTACGTTTGTTCGGGTCGGACGTTGATTGCATTTGGCGACTGGCGGCTGGCGGCTGACGACTCAAATAACCTGAGCGATTAATCATGGCAAGACTCGAGCCAACAACAACAACAACTACTACGACTACTGCTACTGAAGTTAACTCCAGACATCTGCCGCATGTACATATATAAATAAAGAAAGGAAGAAAAAAAAAAAAAACACGCGCCTTGCGGTTTGTCACAATTTATGAGGTGATAATTATTCATCGCAAGCCGCAAAACTGTCATAATATTGTAATTAACATTAAGAGAGCCGCAATGAAATTAAACGCATTTCATTGCAGGTCGTGCTGGACTTTCACTCGACCCTAATTTCGGTGCACAAGCTGACCAAGTTGATTTCCGTATTAGCCTGAGTCGAAAACGGAAATGAGCCACCGCAATCGTCAATCATCAATCGATAACCATCGCTGTAAAAGGAAACTTTTAGAAGACGGAAAAAATGAAAATTGTAAACTAGAAAATCGACAAACTAATCACATGAAAAGGAAATGAACTGCAGCCCAATGAAACCTGGCCACAGTCAACACGCAGCCAACAAGCAAAAGGTAAAAGGTAAAAGGTAAACGATAAACGGCAAATGGTAAATGGTAAATGGTAGATGGTAAAATGGTAATCCAAAGCCAAGGAATCAACAAGGAATCGGAGCTGCGAGCGCTGCGCAATTTGAGTACTCCGCATTCGACACCATGACAAATTTGTCTTATTCCAAGGCAGTTCTGGACCTGAGATCAGAGATACAGCAAATCTCCCATCTCATCCTTAAAGCCTGCTACAATAACAATTGCTCTAAGAACTAAAGCTGATGCTAAGTAGATTTTGTGTAAGTCATTAGGAGAGTCCTACTCATATGACTTTCTTGAAATGGTAATAAGTAATTATAATGGATTAAGTGTGGGAATCGAGATGATTTCATTAAATCTAAAAACGTTGATTATATATAAATATATTTTATAATTGCTCTAAGAGGTTTAAAATAAAATAAAAAGTGCAAAATAGAAAACTTATATTTCGAATATAATTATTATGCTACAGGAAATCATTTATAAAAAAAAATATATATATATATAAATTTAAAAGTTTAAAAAATAACTAATTAAAATATAAATAAATCTATAATTTATTATTATATATTAATATATGCATATATTATATTTTATTACATTTCAAGCTCTCATCAAACTCAAATTGTAACTGTTGAAATGATTTGCCGTAATCAACTCGTGTGACTCGTGACAAATTGCCCAACCCTTAATTACTTACTATTTGACTCCGAAAGCACCCTTATATATGTGTGTATGGGCATGGTATATGGTTATATTATCATGGCTCCGACTGTGCCGCGGATTATGCTAACATTTGGCCAGGCCGTGTAATTTGAATCGCAACATGGAATCCAACACTTCGAGACTTGATTGGCAATGCCTGCTGAATACCTTGTGGAATGGGACTGTATATATATATATATGTATATATATATATATATGTGTGTGTATATACCATTTCTATAGATATATGTATATATTGTTCCATTCCTAATGATATAATGGACTTTGCGCTCCATGAGTTCGCTTGGGCAACAGTTACTTATTTTTCTTTTTTGATTTTCCTTTATTTTTAATTTCATTATGCAGCACAAAAGGCGACCTGAATGCAGTTGTAACTGTAAATATATATATACTGGATTGTGTATGGAATTTTCAATTTATTTTACGCAACTTGAAAATTGTGTTGAGAAAAACTGAGAATTGTAGCAGTGCCAAGGCATTCATTTAGTTTCTCTCAGGGGTTGCTGCTGCGGCTGCCTCCCGGTCTATGGCGCTTCCAAAATAAAAAGAAATATATATATATATATATATATATATATATATATATATATATATATATAGGGGGAGTGGTTAGACGCCCAGCCCGAAAGGGCGCGACTCTGCGGCGCCATTTCCAAATAAACTTTTAGACAGTGGCGTAGTCGGAAAATGGAGAAAGTGAGGAAAACTGAATGAGCTGCGAATTGAATTTATATATGGAAATTTGGTAAACTTTAATGAAAGTTTGATGAAAGGTAGCTTAACTGATTTTAGGTATATTTTAATTTAAAGTTCCGTCTATAGCTGCAGGAGTATATGAAGAATGTATGTACGCTTATATCTATTTTAGTTTTATTTTATTTAAAATTTGAATTAAAGCTACAAGCCTTAGTATATGGTTATACATATCTTTATTTTCCTTTCAACTATAATCAAATATTTTAGATTTTTTGTATTCCATTTTGAAATTTGAGTTATTGTAAGTAGTTCCGTATTTATAAGTCTAAGCAAATTGCATGTGTATCAAAAATATGATTATTTTTATATATTGTGGCATTTATTTTGCTCATTTGAAATCCAAGATATATATAAGTATATATATACATATATATTCCTATAATCTTTCAAACAGGCTGAGGCAAACACACAAAAGGAAATCGAAACGGATCCAATGAATTTAGACTACGCCCATGTGCTACATGCCCCGGCTTATGCCCCAGCCAGCTAACAGGAAGCTCACGTACTCAATGAACATATTATAAAATGCCTTCTATGGCTGTCATATGCTCATGTAACTGGCTGACAGTTACAACACAGACAGGGCAGTGGAGTGGGCAGGGGCTGAAGGAGGGCCCTGACTGGGCGGGGAGTTAGGGGCTGGGACTGGCGCTGCTGCTGCTGCTGCTGCTGCTGCTGCTGCTGGGGGAGGTGACTCTCATACAATCGTTCGACCATTTGGTTTGCTTTGAATTCAATTTGTGAAGTGCTTACGTACGAGCACTATGAAATGATGCTGCCCCTGTCGTCGTCTTCCCCTCTGGGCTGCCTCTGCCTCTTCGTCTGCCCTTTGTCTGTGTTGGCTGAGTTTCGGAAACATGTTGAAAATCACATAATGTGTCATTTAATAATCAAGTACAATGGCACAATGTGCAATGTGCCAGAGGCAGCCAGGAGGGGGCGGGCTAGAGTAGACTAGGGCAGAGGGCAGTGGGGGTGGGTTCGGCGCGGCGTCGACAAAGAGGGCGAAGCCAACAATATCGCCATTAGGCATAAATTTATGAGCGAATACGATGCGACGCAACGGCCATTGGCACAATCATATATGTACATATATATATGTACACACACACACACACACACACACACACGTATATGTACATCTATATATCATATACATGTGAAACAGATGATGCTGCTGCTGTTGCTGATGCCTCCTGCCAAACAGCTCTAGTGCTCATATGAGCGCATGTGTGTGTGTGTGTGTGTATCTGTATTCCCTCTAGCTTTTACCGTTGAAAACAAAGCAACAACAACATCTACAACAACGACAACAATAACAATGGCAGAAAAAAGTTAAATAAATGTTAAATGAAAAATTCAGCTCAATTGAATTCGTTAGCGCGAAATGTCGTTTCTCTCGTTACTGCACAACCCCCTCTGCGTCATCATCATCATCATAATCATGATAATGTTCATCATTATGTTGATTATCATCAATGGCTGTCGGCTGTCGACCATTGTTGTAGAACGTGTTGTATGTCAGCCATTGACTAAGGATTGCTTTAAAAGGCCTTAAATCTAAGCATTGAGCTGAGTCTAGTGAGAGGAACAGACAGAAAGAGAGAGAGAGAGAGAGAGAGAGAGAGAGAGGGAGAATAAGAAAGTGAAAGAGATAGAGAGAGTCAGATACGATTTATTAAGATCATTTCATTGAAACTGCATATTTACTGCATTAAAAAAATATGCTTAATTCATAAAATATGGATGATCAAAATAATATATATGCTTCAATAAAATGATTGCAATGATATAAATCATAAGAATACGAGGATAATATTATTATTATATTAATTTTAAATTATACAAATATTAATTACAATTTTATATTATTAAAAATAATATTATAGTTCACTTTAAGCTGTTTGTAATAAAAAAAAACTATTATTTCTACATATACCAAAAAAAAAAAAAAAAAAAGAAATATATATATAAATATATATATATATTATATATACAAGTATACAAGTAATATATATAAATATATATATAAATATATATATAAATATATATATATATTATATATACAAGTATACAAGTAATATATATATATATATATATATATATATATATATATATATATATATATTACTTGTTACTTCTACTTATTAGGAAGGTTTCATTTTCTAGTTGTAGTCCAAATTCTTTTCTTTGATTAACTCCATAATTGAAGTGTTATACAAATTCTTTTTATTTATATTTTATTTATTTATATACTGTAAAAGTAAATAATATGTTCTACAATTTTATTGTAATTATTATATTTTACAGACTTCAGTCTGAAATCTGAGCTTTTATACTCATTTATTAAAGTGAATGTGCGTCCGTCCGTTTGTCTGTCTGTCTGTCCGTCCGTTAGTACGTCTGTTCGACGGTCCATTTGTCTATTCATCCATCTACTGTCTATATGTCCGTCCGTCCGTTCGCCTATTCGTCTGTTCGTCCGTCCGTCTGTTCTTTCGTCCGTCTGTTTGTCCGTCTATCCGTCCGTTTGTCCGCCTGTCTGTCTGTCCGTCTGTTCGTAAGTCCATATGAACGCACTCTAGAAACGGAATATTTGACTCATATACTCGCTGCAGTATTCATCATGTCAGTCATCAGAGGTAAGTACGAGGTAAGTATGAGTCCATACCAAACCGAGAGGTTTGTATGAGCTGTATGAACTCACCAAGAGGTAAGTATGAATCCGTACCGCATTAACGCAAAACACTCTATTTGGCTCCCCTGCTGTTTATTGTGCTCAGATTTCTGCAGCTAACTCGATGGGAGGAGATATACTCAAGCAAAGCAAAAATAACACTGGATGGTATTAAGTCGCCCGAACATATATGTATATATATAATTTAAAAGATATGTAGATTTAAGTCAGAAAAAACTGTTTAAGTTTGAAAAGCAATAAAGCATTTTGGTCAATAAATATACAAACTGTTTCATTTTTGATTTAACAGGGTATATTTGCTGGGAAAGTAATATTCAAAATTCAACGGCTAAAAATATGCCCCAAAAAAATATAGTTGCATAACCTAGGGGGCTGTTATTGTGGCCGTTGGGGGCAAAATTTGAACTGCTATAGTCAGAAGTATCAGGCGAACAGAAATGACTAGCAGAATGACAAAGGTAAACTGTTAATTAACAGAAAAATGTTATGAGTTATGTTAAATAACAGTGCACTGTTAATGTACTGTTAATGGACATTTTGAACCCTACTGCTCATTTCTGTGCGCCTGGTACTTCAGCAAAATAACAGAGCAAGTTTTGGAGGTACTAGGCGAGCAGAAATGAGCAGCAGGGTGAAATATGTTATTAGCAGTCTATTAGCAGTGCACTGTTACCGCACATTTAGTTTACAGAATTATGTTAATTAACAGAGGGCTGTTAAGAAAACTGTTAAAAACAGTGTATTCAGAGTATAATGTTAGCATGCTGTTTATAGCAGTGCATTTGCAGTGCTATGTTAATGCAATGCTAACGAATGTTTTACACCCTACTTAACGTTTCTGTGCGCCTGGTACTTCAGCAAAATAACAGGGCCTGTTTTGAAGGTACTAGGCGAACAGAGATGAGCAGCAGGGTGAAATATGTTAGTTAACAGTGTATTATTGTAACGCTGTTGTTTAACATGATCAACACTGTTGATTTACTGTTGTTTAACATGATCAACACTGTTAATTAACAATACGTCACAAAACAGTGTTAAGTAAAATTTCATATAATTTTTGTAGACCTCCTACTTGTCATTTCTGTTCACCTGTTACTTCACCAAGATTTTTTTTTATTTTGCTCCCGATTGCTGCAGAGAGAGAGAGAGAGAGAGAGAGAGAGAGAGAGAGAGAGAGAGAGGGGTAAAGGCATCGGTGCAGCTGATAAGCAAATCATACACAATTTTAGCCAAATGTATATGAATTACACACGTTTCAAGGCTAGAACTACCTTATATTCATGATATACTGGGATCATTTTTATACTCATTCACGAAATGTGAAATAATTATTGATATGCATATTATACCAAATATATGCACTGTATACTAATTATACTATGCTATAAATAATATATTTATATACATATATCATCAACGTTGCTCTAGTTGCCGTTAAGACCCCCAACCTTTTTTGCAGCAAATAGCCGTGTTGGGCTCAGCTGTATGGAAATACGCGTCAAACAAAATTTATTGCTGAGTAATTTTATTAGTTAGAAGCGAACGGCAGCTAACATCATAACACAGAGAGCTGGAAAATGGGAACAGGCTGCGGAGGAGCCGTGGAACGAGGATGGGTTGAATATACCTGAATGGAATGACGAGCGGAAGTTGAAAATAACCCAATGGAGCAGGTATATATATATATATATATATATATATATATATATATATATATATATATATATATAGATATACGTGTATATGCATATTATTTGGGTAGAAAGAAATAAAACAACCGAAAAATAAGACACTTTGGAAAATGGACGATCATAATGATGATGACGGAGCAGCCGGAGCAGCCGGAGCAGTAGACGATGATATGGCACAAAGTGCGCGAATGCGAATGAATAGATATACAGCTAAAGATACAGCTACGGCAGCTAGGGCAACGGCTACAGATACACGGACAGAGATACAGATACAAGCGCGCATGCATATGCTGTCAACGCAACGTTGATTATCGGCTACCGTGCGGGGGCGACGGCGGCAGACAAATTGCCATTTACACCACTTACAACAGCAGCAGCAGCAGCAGCAGCGGCGGCAGCGACGACAACGGCGCCGACAAGTGCCAGCTACAACAACAGCAACAGTAAAAGCAACAGCTATAGCTAAAGCTAAGGCAATCGCAGCACACTTGTAACTAGAGTTGTCTCGCTCTAACGCAAGTGCGGCAATTGCGTGCTTGGCCTGCGTTTGGCATGGGGCGTGGCCTCGTCTAGGGCACACCCCTTTGCCAATGGCAGACCGTAGCATAGTTACAGTTACATACACACATACACATGCATGCGTATGTATACGAATGCTCATGCTCTTGCTCTTGCTCTTGCTCTTGTTGTTGGTGCTGTTGTTAGTCTGTTACAGCTACATTGTTGCACAGTGCAATTGTTGTTGCTGGCGCAGATTTTTTTGAGAAGCTGCCGTTGACGTTTTGAATAAATTTTAATTGAATTCGCACAATGAAACTGTTTACTTAACCTGCCACTTTGCAAGATGAGCTTCATTCACACATACACACACACAAACACACAAACACACATGCATACATACACTCGCATGTGAAGCAACGTACTTGATGCATTTACAGCTGAAAAGGCCAGCGCATATATCATATACGCAAGTGTGCTGTCTGTGTGTGTGTCTGCGTGGGTGTGCACGTGTGTGTGTGCGTGTGTGTGTCTGCTGGTTTAATTACAACAAACGCGCGAGATTTTGTGTTAACACTCGTTAAATATGCAACAGCAAATGAAGCGCGCCTTAAGCTCACATCAGGCTAATGAGTCGCATATGCTCAGCGCTAATTAATAATATTAAAATTGTAGAAATATTTTGTATGAATGTACGTATGGGCACACACATACATATATGTATGTATTTTCCGTAAGCACAAATTGTACAAATTGAGTGCCGCAATTTAGGTTCGACTAGTTTTCAATGTGTTAATAAGAAGAGGAGCACAATTGGATTTAATTAAACCAAAGTTATTTTAATTGTTGTATTTTATACTGAGCTGTGTATTATTTAGTTATAAATTGATGTTGGTATTTGATACATCTCTATCGGCCTATATAACAATCACAGCTTCCATATGCCCTGAATCCTCGGCTCTTATTCGTTGTCGTTTAAGTATTAAACTTATTCAACGAGAATAATTTAAAATAATTTAAAATATTTCTGTACACAAATGAATTGACACAATGTCAATGTCAAATTACCTGTACTTAAAGTTTTTTTGATAGAATAAGAAGTAAATAAATAATCTGGTCAGACAAAAACATAAAAAAAAGGAAAAATTACGATTAACAAAGTGAAAGTGTACTCAAAAATGTTAACTGATTTTTACTAAAATTTTCAAATTAAATACAATTAAAATATTAAAATTACAAAATTCAGTTTTTCAATTAATGAATATAAATTTTAATTTGTAAAAATTATATAAAAAATATATGAACAAACAATTTTTTTTTTTAAATTTTGATTTAAAAATTTTTAAACCAAATTTTTAAATAAAATAATGTAAAAATTAAAAAATACCAATGAAATTCATATTATGTATGTATTGAAATAATTTAAATATTAAAAATAAAAATTTTCAATTAAATTATTCAATATTTAATATAAATTAATATTAATATAAATATAAAATCAATATGTTTACCCATCTAACAAAAATCTCCACTTCATTTATTTATTTTTGCTATTTTGTTTTAAATAGTTATATAGTTAATATGTATAAAGTTAATATGTTTACCCATCTAACGATTCTCTACTTGATTTATTTATTTCTGTAATTTTGTTGTAAATTCAAGCGCCAAGCCGTTCTTCGTTCTATTGATTGACAATCAGTCGATCGCTTTAATGCATGACTGACCGTTTGATTAGCCCACTGACTGACTGACAGAATGATTAATAAACTCGCTAATTGAGTGACTGCAGCATGTTGACTGCTTTATTGCTTGATTGACTGACTGATTTATAGACTGACTGACAAAGTGATTGATGTTTAGACTATGCATTATGTGCTATAGATACGTTAAGTGGGAGATGGAGAACCAATAACTAAACAGTTCATATAAATATGTGATAAAATTTGAAGTATAATCTGATTATTTTCATTTTTATTATATTTTTTGAGTATATATTTTATCTAGTATATATTATCTTCCATCCGATTCCCAATCTTAAACACATCATCAACCCCTTGACCTATTTTCTTCTTCTTGCATAGTTTGTCCTTTTTTATATTTTCCGAACTTCTCGCAAGTCAAATCCTTTGCCATGGATAATCTATAATAAGCAGTTTCCTTGGCCTTTGGCCCTTGGCCTTTAACTTTTCTGTTACAGCTTTGGCTTTTCCTGTGACATTCGGCTCCCCCGCCTCGCCCTCTGCCCTGCGCTGCTTCCGTTAGCTTCGAATCACGTGTCAGGTAAAATTGCGGGATGTGCAGCACTCCTTCATTAAGTTAATAACAGTTTCTCTCTTTCGACCGAGTACAAAGTGAAATTGCGAAAATCCGTTTCACACTCACACACACGCATTTTTTTCTCTCTCCCGGTGGCGCCTTCTTCGTTGCCCTATTCCTTGACATCCAACCACCAACACCTCCCCTCTGACTTGCCCCACTGCCTCTCTCTTTGGCGAGCGCTTGCCTTTTGATGCTGCAACGGGTTTTGTTTGGTTTTGAATTTCAGCAGCGATAGAGAGAGAGAGAGGGAGGGAGAGCGGGAGAGTAGGGAAGGGGAGAACTGAGACATTGCTTGTCGGATTGTGTTTTACATCTTGATTATCTTCCGCTTGTTTGTGCTATATAAACACGCACCCACCCACACACACACACACACACACGCACACGCACCCGGAGTTGATAAACCAGGCCAACCCCCGCTGCGAGTGGGCTTTAAATGTAAAATATTTCTATTCAAATCCATTCAAGGATAAGAAGTCAATCAGTCTACAAAGTGCAAAGGATTTTGCACTTTCTCAAATTCAAATTCAAATTCTGTTCGAAATCCTCAGCGCACAGTGGGAAAAATTAAAATAATAATAATAAAAATAAAAATATTAATTATCATAATAATATAATAATAATAATAATAAAAATAATAATAATAATAATAGTAATAATAATAATAATTATTATTATAATAAAAATAATAATAATTATAATAATAATAATAATAATAATAATAATAATAATAATAATAATTTTAACAGAGTCTAGTGAAATATATTTATAATTGTTATTGGATTCATATTACTAAAAGAAATGTGAATTTAAATTATAGAAAAATTAGCATTAAATACAATATATAATTTACCTTTTAGTGCATTATACAATTTATTAAAATTGACTTATTTTTATTATTTTGCTATATTTTAATAATTTTCAGTGCCTTCTAATTTGTTTGCTATTTCATAAAAAATTACCAATTCTCTGTTTTGATAAGCTCCATGGCCACATTATATCACACCCTGTATAGATCTATTACTACACCCTGTATACCCACTACATATAGTAAATAAATATTTTTCTCAAATTTGCAGCTTCCATTTTATTGAAAGTGTTCCACTGTGCAGGGCTCTCAGTTCCATTCCGTTTTGTTGCGCTTGAGCCGACCACAAGGCAAGCAGCCAAAGCAGCCAACAGCCCAGGCCTGCCCAGGCTTCAACTTAATCCATCAGCCACCCCAAGACGTTCCGCAAAAGGCAACAAGCTTGCAAATTGAAACTGTCAATCCTCCATCTCTGTCGCCAGCTCGACTTCAGGGCCTCCTGCTCTTCATCTCAGTGGCAAGCGCGAAGGCGTCTGTTGGCACGTGGCGACACGGCAAGGGTCTGGACATAAAGAAACCAACGGCAGCAGCTGGAACTGGAGCTGTGGCTAAAGCTGAGGCCGAAGCTGCAGCTGTAGCTGGAGCATAAACTTCAACACCATCGCCATCACCTATCCATTCTTCAATTACCCTTTCGACTGGGACGCCGGTCACATTATCGTAATCGCATCCTAATTGCGAGAAAATTACGCCCACGTGCGGCCTGTAACCTGATCAGCATCAAAGGAGTCGACGACACATTGCCGCTCCAACCGCTCCTGCTGCTCCTGCCAAGCCAACCAAATCGATAAATTTTGAAATGGTTATTGTGTAAATGTGAGAGGCGGCAGACGCGAATGCATAATTAGGCAATATTACAGTCTGCTGAAATTTATACCAGGAATTGTCATATATAGATATATGATGTATATATGTTAACAGTAGAATCCGGCTATAACAAACATATGAGCATAACTTCGTCTGCGTCTGCCGGTCCCTTTATATGTATGTTCATCTATATGTTATGTTAATATTGGAGTATTTTGATTAGAACAATAAATATACCGTAATTTTTTGGAGTCTAAGCGAGTCGAATTATGGAATTTCTCGAAATTCTTCGATATATGTATTGGTTACTAGAAGTACTGTCTTATTAATAAAAATAGTACATATACAAATTATTACATATAAATTTGTTCTATTCTGTTTCTGCTCCAGCCATTGGCTCAGGTCTCTCTTCTTGGAAGAGGAAGCGCCAGATAGCACCGGCCGCACAAGTAGCAATCGCATGGCCTACGAAGAACGGCCACAGAAGTATCCATCGGCCGTTGTAAGCTGCGGCCACGAAAGTACGAAAGAAATTGAGATGGCATCCGGTATTTGGGTACTATGAATATTTGAATAGATTATATATAAGTATAGGTATAGGAAAAAATTTTTATATATATACATAATATTAGATATAGATCTTGAGGTATATAGCATGGGTGCATATAATGAATATAATAGCATAGTGTATGAGGCTATAAGAGTGTAGGAGTATACGAGTATAGGGGTATACATGAGTATAAGACTATGACAGTATAGGAGTGTACAAGTATAAGAGTATAATAGTTGAGGAATATATGCCATTACAAGAGTATAAAGAGTGCTGAAGCCAGATAAGGGGTTATTCGATAAAGCTCGGACTTATACAGTGTCGAATATGTATCAAAATATATATAAAATATGTTAATACTACAATACGAACCGTTGTGAACGATAGGGCCGTAAATACGAATCCGATGCGAATGGGGTAAGTTTCGTATGCGCCCTCGCTGCGAGTATCCCAAGCGGCACAATAGGCTAATAGTAGAAAGAATGTGGCAAACAATTCGATGCCCAAAATTCTGAAATCGGTGCCCGTAACAGGTAGGCACAGGTGCGTGCTATCGTGGACAACGACATAACTCAGTACAATGCCAATTATAGCGCCTATGAGCTGGGCAGCCATATAGCAAAGCATCAATTTCCAATCCATAATGCGAAGAATTGTTGCAACACCACTGACAGCGGGATTCAAATGGGCGCCGCTTAACATGAAAAATATGTAGATAGCCGTCAAATAGGCCAGACCCCAGACGAAGGAACTCAGAGTGCTACTATTTCCATATCCTCCATATGATTCATTATTTGTTCTATATTCTCCATATGATCCTGCGCTGCAGCCGAGTGTTATAACAATTGCCGTTCCAGTCAATTCAGCTAATAGCCTCTGGAAAAGGGCTTTATTCCAAGCAAATTTTCCCATTACTTTAATTTAAAGAAAAAAAACGAAATATAGAAATTATAAATATTATCGAGATCCAACTAGAACGAACAACAAAATTTAACTGCGCTCTCTCACATTTTCATCGAACGTAAATCACCAATAGCCTACTTCAACTTCTCACAAGTTTAACCAAATTACGATAAACAAACAAGTAAAAGTGCTCTAGTCGAGACTGCTCGACTAGGAGATACCCTGATCCCTACAAGGAGCTGATATTCACGCACGCATAAGCACGCGCTCTGCAAGTAGTTAAAGTAAGTTTTTTTTTTTATAAATTGTGGAGAAGGGGAAAATATGATCAGCTTGTACAGCGTATGGTATACACGAGTATGCATGCTAAATTTCATAACGGACATGGCTATATCGACTTAGCTCGTCGCCCTGATCAAGAATATATATACCTTATGGGGTCTGCGAAGCTTTCTTCTGCCTGTTACATATTTCCCATTTTTGATGGGATAAGGGTATAAAAAAATATAAAGGAAAAAGTTCGATTTCCCATTTTAAATTTAGCATTAATCTTGACAAAACGTCGAAATATATAATTTTAGGACTTCGGTTTGGCGCGAACAAGTTGTATTAACAGTGCCAAAATGAGTAATTTCTGTCAGCTGCGCCGATATAGATATAGACTATCGATATAGACTATCGAATTCGAATTTATGTTACAGTGGCGGTTAATATATCGGTGTGTACTCATCTCGAATTTCTATGATGCTCTACTCATTTTGGCACTGTTAAAGAAATTGTAAATATTTTGTATATTTAAATGAATAGGCAATAAAAACTATCAAGGCACCAGCATGTTTTCTTTTTTTATGTATGTGCACGAAGTAATTAGGCTGCGGAAAATTTATGGTTACAGTTCTATTGTGAATATAACAAAAACTCGCCATATGTTCACAGCTTAAGCAAAGCTGTAATATTGTAATTTAAAAGCCCATCGAATCCGATCAAAACAACATAATTCTATGATTACAGACTTGGGTTTTTAATTAAATACTTGTTTTAACAGTAATTCTTGTATAGGCGTTGATACATATGCTAGATATAGTCATAGACGCTGACACGCGTTATACATAATATAGGTTTACATAATAGAATTTATACATAGTTTTACACATAAAATTATCATGTATGTGTGAGCGAGTAGCTCGCCACATTTACATATTCTAGTTGCACAGCAAGAGGTAAATATGTTTGCGAACGTGCCACATGAGAGATTTTGGCCACACTTGGGTTAACATCTTTGCCAAAAATATAAGTAGATTGTTTATGGTTTACCATATGATGGGATGCGATGCGATGATACATGGTCAAAGATTACAATGTCTGCATGAGAGTGAGAAGGTAATATTGTATGAATTATTACATTTCAAATGTTTTCGAACTAGCCTTTGGCGTTGCGAGCAACAGTTGGACATACAAATACAAAATCATAATATACATATACATAAGAGTTATAGATTAGATGCGGTCGGCCTGCTCAGTCCGAACAGCTGCTTCGACTTGACTTGGAATGTGGGCAGCAGCTGCCACAGCCTGTGCGGAAGATGAGATGATGGGCGTGAGGCGGGCGTTTGATTTCTTTTACAGAATAGGCTTAGTTTATAAGGTTTCCATAACATTTAATTTAGACGTTAATTTTGCGCCTTACATTCTAATTTAAAATGTTAACATTTAATTATATATAGCATTATTTTTTGTTTTAATTTTATACAGTTGTTTTCATGTTATATATATAATATATTAATTTATATATTATATATTTAGTAAGATTTCTTGCTCGCGTCGGTGTATCTTGATTGTTTGCTGTAAGGTATTTTTTTTGTTTGTTTTTTGTCGTAATAAATATATATTGTTACATATATATCTGACCACTTCATTTCGTTTTGCTCTCGAAGTGCACTGCTTGGTTTTGGATGTATGTATCTGTATGTATGTAATTATGAATGATTGCTTTTCAGAATTAACAATGTGTAACGTCACAGCTAATTTACATTTAACGCGCCTAGGCCTAAAGGGAAGTGCAGATCCAAATTATTCTTGCTCTTTGATAAACTCATTGATTTTTGTTGACTAATTATTGATTGTTGTTAGCAATGTCCAAGCAGGCAGGCCTTCTTAGCTATATTCTCTCTTCTTACTTAGCACTGTTTATGTTTGTGATGTGTTGTTGAGTTTGGTTTTTGCTTTCGTTCTGTTTTTGTTGTAGTGTATACGCAATGCAAGCAGCAGGCAGTAGTCATAAATCGCAACGCTAACTAAACAGAATCATCTGCAAGTAAATAGAGAGAGATTGAGTTATTTAGACAGCTGCGCTAAATAAAATTTATCCAATGAGCACGCATACGCACCGTGATACCACCATTTAGTCTTTTTGGGATTCTTGTTGCATGTCTTCACGTAGAGCGTATTGTCTGGCGGTCGCTTCTTCTCGCGGCAGCTGCTCAACATGGAGGCTATGCTAAGGCACACCGATTGCACCGACAATGCCGGCGACCAGTCCTCGGTCAAAATGGACAAGCAGATGTGACCATTGCTATAGACGTGCGGATGCACAGGGATATTGCTGCCAATGAATGTCACCTGTGGCCAGAGATCAAATCACAGATTAACACATATGCACTATTGTGACTTATGGATGGCACTTACCTCTGGCGAATCGAAGGGATATTTATTATTGAATTTAAACAACAGCTGAAAGTCTTCGCCCTCATAAAGCGTGCCCTCGAAACCTTTAATATTTATTTTCCATCTATAATTAAAACAGTTTTACGTCAAAAATCAGCAGAAATATTTCTGAAATACAATTGTGCTCATTGTTAAAAACGCGCTTAATTGCCAAATTGAGTTAACCAGTTTATGCTCGTTGCTTATTGCTGTTAACTGAACTTGGCCCAGTTGCGGAATTCGGAGATTTAGTGTGCTTGCGTGTGTGTGTGTGTGTGTCTGTGTGCGTGTGACTTACTCTGATAAATTTTGCTGTACGCTTTCCGTGTCAACAGTCACACCTGGCGGCGGCTCCTTGATCAGGGACATCAGTTCTTTATGCAAACGACGCTGCAAAGAGCAAGGGAGGGAAGGGAAGGGGAAATTAATTTTAAGCTTAATTTGACAGTAATTTAGCAAGTGCAGCAATGAACACGCCTTCAAATTGAAACCTGCCTCTCTTCACTTTCGCCCTCACCACCTCTCTCTCTGTCTCTCTCTCTCTCTTTCTCTCTTATTATCTATACACTCTCTTTAATGCTGTTCATATAGCGTGTTCTGTTGGCCTTTATACATGGCATATATAATAGGTATGCAGACCTTATCGCTTACACATTTCCTTTGGGCTTACAAATATTCAATCTACCTGACTTATATGTATGTGTGTATATATAGATAGCTATTTAGATAAGATAAAAAATGGCTTGTGCAATGCTTTTTAGCTGACTTAAAACTGTCAATTGTTTTGTTGTTTTGCGATACGACAAAAATTAATTTTCTAATTTTGTTTGCACAATAATCAGTCATAGATATATAAAAATATCTTTTGATAAGATATAAGCACCTTGAAGTATTATAAACTTGAGTACAGCTGTTCCATGTAGTTGAACAAAGGAAATTAATTGTTTTTATCCCTAGACCAAGACAAGTCAAAATAACTAACTTCAAATTACTTTGAGCAAATGTTGCAATCTGAGTCAACTAGCTGAGCATACCCTACACGAATATAATTACAGAGGCGATGAGTCCACCCGTGTTCCCGGAAAAGTCTAATGACGCAATTTGGCCAATTGGCCTGGCTAATGCACTATAAAACTGAACAAGTACTTATTCATATAAATATAAATATAAATATATATATATATATATATATATATATATATATATATATATATATATATATATATATATATACATATATATATATATTCTCTTGCAGAAATACCCTTGATTATACGCAGCTGTTTTTTTTTGCACACAAAAAACTTTTCAATTTAGAATATTTGTCATTGGCAAAAAACAAAAAAAAAAAAAAAAAAAAAAATCGAAAAAATATAACTTATGATAGTGTAAATCCCACAGTAGGACCATAAATTCCATATTGATACGGCGCTATATGCGCCTCAAGGCCAAGCCAGGGCACAAAGTTCGCCTGGCTTTAGTCTAGCCGTGTACTTGCCTCCCAGCGCGAGTTGTCCAGCAGGAGGGGCTTGCCGCATTTGGAGACGGCCGGCTTTTGGGGCTCCTTCGGCTCGTTGATGATCTCCGATTTGGGAATTTTATCTTTGGATTTCTTGAAAAGCTTTAGCATTTCGACGGACGCGCAACTTAACGGATCACACTCGATTATTACAGTTATTCGGAGTGGGAAAAATCACTTTCCGAGCTATGCAGCTCTATTTTTATATAAATATTTAAAACGAATATTTGACTATTTTGTTGAACCGCTCCAAATGTTGCTGTGTTTTAGACTGAAATCTCAAAAATGAATTTCTTGCCTCGATTTGCTTTTTTCTCTCTCTCGTTTTTTCAATAGGCAACTATGTTACGTTCGCCCAGGGCACAGCACAATGTATAAACGCACTCAGTCAGCAGCAACAGCCGCATTTTAGCCAACAATTTCAATTTCACTAAAGTCACAAAATTCGCAACGACTCGGCCACAACCACAGCTAAATGCGCCAACGTTTCCTCGCTGACTGTGGCAAAAGCGTCGAGAAATTTACTCAAAAGCAAATCAACAGACACACATATACACAGACACAGACACAGTCAGCTATCGGCCCAACCCGATTCTCCCCAACTCAACCCAACCCAGCGCCAACCCCACCCGACGACCCGCCCCAACCAGCTGTTCGAGACGAGGCGTCGACAGCCAACTGTGCCGGCAGAGCTTGTCAACGTCATCGTCAACGTCAACGTGCCTCAGTGTGCGTAGTGCATGCTCCTGATACCCTCACCACACTGAGCCAGGGGAGTGCCAGGCGCCATAAAAACAAAGCAGGACGATGTTACGAGAATTGAGATATTAATAGAACCATAATCAGCTATATATATGTCTGTCCCGATATATTTATGTCCTACACAACATTGCAAATATTTTACGTAATTTAATACGAGGATATTCATTTTTCACGGAATATTTCTTAAATTATATTTAAGCGATGAATTTGATTATATTTAAAAATTTATTCAAAATATAATGTAATTTTTTATTTCATAGAATTTAATTAAAATTTATAAAAAAGAAAATAATGTGAAGATAAAGATTTGGAATTAATATTAACTGCATGTTAAATATAAAAAAAATATAAGAAATATATTGAAATATCTTTATTTATTAAAACACATTTAATTAAATTTAAAATGTTTATAAAATTAATTAAAAATTTGTGTGTGGAGCAAAGTAAAAATTAATTTGGAGCTTTTCTGCTTAACATCAGAGGCATTCCCGCAGCAAAGGCCAGCAGTTGAGGGCATTCCCTAGTCGCCGCAATTGACTATTCTAGCCTTCCTAATTTATAGCTTTATCTTTTTTCCTTTTTGCGCATTTTATGCGCGACCACAGACGGACGGACGAAAAACTCGTTTAGAGCTAAGGCTCCTAGTATATACACCTCTAAATAGGTGTACGATTGTGCAGCATCTGCGAGCGAGCTGAGACGTGGTAACTGCAAGCAGAGCTCGGCTCTCTGCACCGCCCTTCACTCTCCCCCCTTCGATTCGCGCAAACTGAGTGCCATTGGCACGATCAGAAGGCCTGATAAGCAGCTGATAAGATGGCTGAATACAAAATATACACAAACTATATTTATATATAGTGCATATAAATATATGTAAGTGTGAGTTTGTGGCATTTACAACCTAGATATAAGCCAGCAAATAACCGAGCAAATATTTGGCAAGACCAAAAAATGAAGGCCAAAACGCAGCCACAGCCAAAGTTTATTGGCCGTAAGCAGGCCAATAAAATGAACTTCAGTCAACGACGTCAATTGCAAATTTATTGCAGTTCGATGAAATTGCTAAATGTTTTGAAACTGCAATACGAATGGCAAACGTGCGAAAATCATCAAATCAATCAAATGCATGAGCTCACTCACACACACACTCGCCCCCTCTCTCTCGCACCCTACCCATCTCCCTCTTATTAAATGTTCAATGGATTATGCAATAGGAAAGCGGGTATATTCGTGCAACTCGTTAACAAACTATTTAGCGCAGCTCATTAAACTAGACGTAATACGAAAATGCAATGCAACTGAAACCTATTAAGAGATAACTAGACTTGAAGCTCTAACTAATTACCAATGATATTATATATAGTTATTATACACGATATACTATTAGCTAAGCCCTACTTGAACTACAGGTTAGTCAGGCCCGTAACAGCCAAAGCTAGTCTCACTAATCGGGCGGCTTCATTCCAATTGCGGCTGGCTTTACTGTACTCAGTAGCATATACGCTCCACAATTGCCGATGTGTGTCAAGAATTGTTTATTGCCACACTAAATATATAAATATTTATATATATACATTTACATATATAGATCTCTATTCTAATTTTCATCTAGCTGCTCAGCTGGCTATGTGGTTGTCAAGCGCCTAAAGGCAATGGCCCCCTGCTAGGAAAAATATTCAAAAATCTAATTATTTTCTTTTATGTCTATTGACTATCGAATCGGGCTGTAAATAGAATAAGAATCTTAGGTATGTGCCGACTGTAAAGAGTTGATCTGTAAAGAGTTTCATGGGAATATGGATCGATGATCGGCAAACGGATAATAGGGAAGTATGGACTATGAGGTTGACCTTTAAATAGTATCTTAGCTGATTTGAGGGAAGTATCCAGCATCAAATCGATCTGGAAATAGTATTTAATGGAGCATTGACTATGAACTGGGGTTCTGCTGATTATAGAAAGGTATTAACTATCGAATAGTCCTAGCAGTAGTACCTGAGAGGACTAAACTTCAATACTTCCCGAACTCGGAATGACATAATATATATTAATTAATCAAATAAGGAGGAGAAAGACTGTAAGTAGCATATCTGATTAGACCTGTAAACACTATATAAACCTATAGGAAGGTATCGACTATCAAGTTAAACAATGAATCGCATCTACGATGATTACCAAAAAATTATCGAAGTTTTTCATAGGAAAGTAGCGACTATCGAAAACGTTTAAGAGCTTATAGGGTAGAATTGATCTATTTCAGTAAACAAATAGCGTTAACTCTTTACGAAATCTAGATGAAAGCCTTATTAATTCTTAGCTTCAGTTCAGTTTTTACCTAATGATCGCCTCATCTACCCTCATTGCTATTCTAATCTTTCTTTTCGTATTACTTTTCAGATCTCTTTTTGTGCACTCATTAAAAAACAATTTTTGATGAACGGAAAAAACTGGGAAAACATTACGAGACTTTGGTTAAACGCATAAAGCATAGATGAGTAAACAGAGTCAGAGGTAAACAACACGCAGTTGCTTTGTCAGCGACTTTCGCAAGAGATTTCGGGTAAACAATAACAAAAAGAATATAAAGAATGGAAAGCAGCAGCAGAAGCGAAAGGCTGATAAACTTGATAAAAGCAGCTGATAAAGATGCGACACAAATACCAAGTGGGCGTTGAGTGGGCAATGGACAGTGGCCTATGATATGAGCTGGCAGCATTTGCGACTGCTGCGGCGGCAGCTGCTGGGCTGGTGCGAAGGCCAAGCGGATCATAATAGATAAGGAGGGAAAGAGAAGGAGATATAGAGAGAGCGTGACAGTTTTGGCCAGTTTTGTGAGTCATGTTGGCCTAACAGACGTTTCGAATGATCTTTGCTCTTAGCTGCTTGCTGCTTGCTGTTTTCTGTTTGCTTGGCCAATTAAGCGCCGTTGGCCCAGCAGTCTGGCGATATTTTTGGGCCCCAGCCCGACCTTCGCCCCTGAATCACGCCCCACATTATGCAACAGTCGCATGCGCGAAAAGCCATATAAAACGATTTCCTGACAACAAGAGACTACGCGCTTAAGCGCATTACAAGCGACAGCAAAATGTGCAAAAATAGCAGCTAGCTGGGCGTGGCAGGTGCGGCGACAGGGAGGTAGGGACGGAGGGAGGGAAGGGCGAACTGCATGCGACAGGCGGAAGCGTGCAACATAACCTTAAACTTGCGATGCTAAATCAACAATTTCGACCTTCGCCAAAAGCTTTGCTCTTCTCCCAATCGATAAGAATAAAGTACGTACTTAATATAGATTGTATATAAAGAGAGAGGTATATATATATTGTTGTATATATGCAGCTTCTGTTACGTCACTTGTTTGTGACGTCAGAGTCTTGCTAGTTAATATTTTGTAGTTGTGTTATTGTTCTTGTTCGTTGACTGTTGCAAAGTATAAATAAACCAAGCAACAAAAAAAGCTGAGCGAGAGAGGGCGAGAGAGAGTCAGTTTTATAATGAGAGAAAGGCGTATATCACGTACGTGCCGTGTGATTAACAGCTGAGACAGCTCATCTCGCTTGTCCCCATCGATTCCACATGTGCATGTGTTCAATTCGCAGCTAATGAAAACAAACCTTTTCAATGTAATTGAAAACTAATCATGAGTCACGTGGAAACGTGTCCTCAGCGACAACGCGTGAAGTGTGCATGTGAAAAGGCAATAAGCATAATGGCTAAATAGATGATATTACAGCTATGCATCTATATATGAGAATCTAACACAACAGCTGTTCAGCTAGCTGCGATAGACATTGTTCTACGTCGATGTCTAGACTTCATATTAAAGCTTCATATTCTAAATCAATATGAACAAGTTTCCAATTTACTTCTGCTTTAATTTGACTTTGTCTTTTAGCGATCTCATGATTTTTTTTTAGCGTCAAAAGTTTAGCTAAAACTTGTTAAATGAGAAGTGATAGACTTCATCGTAAATTGATGTCTAGATGTAAACCAGATTGTTTGTTTGCTTGTTTCCCTTAGTTTCGATTTGTCTTTAAGTCTATCACAATCTCGCAACGCTTAAATTTGTAAAGTTGATATTTACTATGAATATTAGAGTTTGAATCTGATTTTGATTTGCTAAATATTTCGTATTTTGCTTCAATTTGAATCTTTAGTAAATGGGGATGACATTTACTTGATTCTCATCTCAAGTAAATCTGCTTTCATTTTAATGATATTAACTAAAACTCAACTGAAAAGTTGAAAACACCAAAATCAGCGCTGACCCTGTTAAGTTGGCTGCGCTAAAGCTGATTGTAAACTAAAATTAGGCATTAGAATGACAGTAATTATTTGAATATGTAAATCTTGAGGAACCGAGTTTACTGGCTTTACTTGACTTTCTTAAGTGCATGAGGAAATCAGCTGAGCTGTCAATTGCAAAAACATGTAAGTCTACTTCTGGGATAATAACAGCCACGAGGAGGCACCGTAATCAGCGCAAAGTGTGAGTGGCGACAGGCAATTCAATTGAGTTTTAATGTTATAAATGATAATTGATATCATGGCCCGTTGCAAAAATCACAGCAATTGGCGAACAATGCGCTTTTATTTATTGCAATTCATTTTCAGTCAATTGACAAATGGCGCCTGAGGAGTACAGTAGTACAGTGGAACGGCGATATAAGCCACAGCTCTGGATGTTTACTATTTGCTGCGCGGTGCAGGTGACAAAAGATAAGCGGATTAAAGTGTTTGCTTAACAATAATTAAATTGCGCAGGCGAAATATATTAAATACAAATAAATAGGCTTATCTCTTTAATCAAATCAGGTGTGCGTCGACTTATAATTATACATTAAAAAAAAAAGCTAATTAATATACATATATATATATATATATATATATATATATATATATATATATATATATATATATATATATATATATATATATATATATATATATATATATATATATATATATATATATATATATATATACATATATATATATATATATATATATATATATATATATACATATATTTATAAATATATATACTTAGTCATATGTAAGTAAATTATTATTGAATGTACTTTTCATTGGGCAGAATGATTAATCAGGGCTTTGTTTCAGCTTGCCTATAAGGAAGTTGGGTATTTTGTATTTATTATTATTTTTTATATATTATTTAAAGTCTTTGTTTTCTATCTGCGTATTGCATATTGGAACAGCAGAAGATCGACCAAAAATAACAAATAACAAACCAAATTTGAATACGCAGCCTTCGAGTACTATGGAACCTGTTCGCTAAAAGTTCTCGCGACATGGAATCAATGCTGAACACAGCCTATATAGCAGTGACAGAGCTTGCATATCAAATATGAGCAAACTGGTTCTCATGGATCTGTACACATATACTATATATATATGTACTTATATGCACATAATCAAGTAGATGCGTATCTATAAAAACTGCTCTTGGCCAGCTATAAAATGTATATTAATTTATATGTATATACGCTTAAGGAGTGGAAGTGTGGAAATCAACCGAAAAATTCTTGGGCATTTTGTTAACTTTTTATTTTGAAAGCGTGCCAAGAAACTAAGCAGATTTTTAGCAAACAAAAATATGTGTGAACAGATATGCGTGTGGTCAAGATGAAACAAAAAGCAATCTCTTATAGTCAGTTGGACAACAAAAGTCTTGGCGCGTGCCAAGGCAATTAACGGACTAGCCGATTAATTAGCTGAGCAGCGCGTCTAGTTCAAAACCGATAATTAAATCGATAATTAAAAGCTGATTTTCGCACAGTGCATGCAAATCGTGTAAACCTTTGCCTGAATACGCGATTTGCCGGAGCTGAAACAAACCGAACGACACACAATCGAGTGTAATGCAAATCAGCGCGTGCGAATTCGCGTGTCAACGGGAACTGAATGAATTGGACGGCGAAACCAAAAAGCGAAAAGCGGGCGAAGTGCGCGTACGCGACGAGCTTTTCGTATTGAGTGAGCGACTTTGTCGGCAGAGACGCTAGATATAAGGGCAGAGCAGAGCAGAGAACTTAGCATTAAGAAGGAGGTGGAAGAGGAAGGGAGACAGCAACGAGCAGAGAACAGTCCGCAGCACAGGATCGATAGATGGCGCTGGCGTTTCAAGGCTTGTTTACGCGGCGTAAACAAAAAGCGCCACACACGGACGCCGCTATAAACAAACGGAGTGCATTTACAGTTAAAGGCAACAACTACATTGCAATTTGGTTGCATAAACAACCGATGCTGTCAATTCATATATGCACTCATTCTTCGCCTGGCCGGCTGGGGGTCAGGTCAGCTAATGAGAGAAACAGCAGAGCGAGACCTTGGCAGACCGCAAGGCTATTGAGAGGAGAAAGTATTGATGGACGCAGAGACAAAGAAGCGTCATTCAATTTGTTATATAATGTGCGAGCGGCTAGCGACTTCCTCCTTGTGCAGGTGAAACCCTGCTGATAATGTCGAAACAGCCTCTGCACGGGTCGTCACAGCGATAAGATGACATTGAACCTGTACAATATTGAAAATTGCTGCCGGCAGCAGGCAGCAGGTACTAGTCGTGGCTTCGGTTGCGGTTGCTAGTGGCAGCAGCAGCTGACAACAAACATTTGCACAACTGTTTCTGCGTACGCTTATTTAACATTTTTATTGTTGTTGTCGGATGCACAGTAGCTGTAAATTGCTGGACAACAGCTGGGATGGGATCAAATGGAATGCAAAGCCACTCACCTCACTGGGCGACATTGATGACATATTCCTTATTGTTGGCAGTTGCACTTTGTTCGTTGTGCTTCCACTTGTTCGCAGTGTTCGCTGGGAACGTCAAACCGCTTATTCTTTGACCTATGCTATGCTGTATAATCTACTGTGGTGCACAATTTTGATTTATAAATGTTTATAATATATATGTTACATTGCCAACTATATTCAATAAAAATTTTAATAATCCAGCCAAAGTGTTTTCTATATTACGAACTGTGACGTGAGACGCACACCGAAATATACTTGGCATGTTGTTATTGATATTTGGGTATTTACTGGTATTAAATTTTATCGACCATTATATCGATAGGTGATTTTGCACAGCTGTTGTCGAACTACTCTTAATGTGCTTTCTTTATTGGTGCTAATTGAGTAGAAATATGTATTTGTAAAAAAATATGTTATAAGAATCTAATTTATTTAAATTTATTAAATAGATTTTATTCTCCCTCCACTTATTCGTAGTTTGAATGCATGGCAACTGAACGTATCGAAAATACCGCCAAGTTAGAGTTTGGTATTTATCGGTATTTTAGTGCATTGTAGCACAACAAAAGTATATATGTAAATTGAATACTTGCAAACAGCTGATAATAACATAGGGCGAAAAGACTCAATAAATCAGATAGATCAATTATTAAATTGGTTGCAAATGTAGGGAAACAAATAAGATAAATGAGTCCTCGGGCAGCTATCTATAAGAGATGATTGAATTTTATCTTAATGACGATAAACAAACTCTTTCGGCGTATAGTGGTGGCTATACGAATGTGCATAGCTGTAATCTGACTGTTATCAGGGGTTTGCATTTTATTGGACTCACTGATAAAGCAGCTATGAACTATACTTAAATAGACGCGCGCCAGTTGCTGAGCTGCTCAGTAGGTGTGTTGCATTACTTTCGACCATATCAACGACAACTTGACAACAATGCATTTCGGCGTATTGGGAAGTGGAATTATTGGTCTGACCAGCGCCTTGGAGCTGCAGCAGCAGTTTCCCACGGCGCAGGTGTCGATCATAGCGGATCGCTTCAATGAGGACACAGTCAGCTATGTGGCTGCGGGCATCTTTCGGCCGGGCACCAGCTTCATGGGCCCCACCCAGGAGATCACACAGTAAAAGACAGAGCAAGGTCAAATCAATTGACTTCATATGTAAATGAATACTCCTCAATTGCAGGCAGTGGATGCGGGATGCATTCAACTACTGGGATGACCTGCGTCGCTCCTCAGAATCAGCTATAGCTGGCGTGTGTCAACTGTCCGGCTACATATACTCACGCACCTCACCTTCCATTGTGCGGGTAAGCCTACGGCTGGGCTGGCTGTCCAGAGCTCTAATCAGTTATTCTTATCACCTAATTTGATTGCCGTTAATGCTGTTTACTGTTTGATTGGCTAGAATCACTTTATAGAGCAACTCCTGCCCGTTTATCGACGCGCCACAGAGGAGGAGTTGAAGCTGTGCCAGGGCGGCTGGAAGTATGGCTCCTTCTTTACCACCTGCCTAACGGAGAGTCGTCTCTTCTTGCCCTATGCCACCCAGAAGTAAATTTGGTTTGAATCTATAATCTATAGTTTGCCTTGATTACAAATTATTCTTATTTAGATTCCTGTCGAGGGGCGGCCGAGTATTGCGCCAGCATGTGAGCAGCTTGTTCGACGTGCCTCAGGACATTGATGTGCTGCTCAACTGCACCGGCATGGGCGCCAAGGAGCTGTGCAATGATCCACATTTGGTTCCGATTCGCGGACAGGTGTTGAAGGTGCGCGCGCCCTGGATTAAGACGGCTTT
Source organism: Drosophila mayaguana (assembly GCA_037075325.1). Taxonomy (NCBI): domain Eukaryota; kingdom Metazoa; phylum Arthropoda; class Insecta; order Diptera; family Drosophilidae; genus Drosophila; species Drosophila mayaguana. The sequence continues at coordinate 18,069,431 of JBAMCG010000040.1, read as the reverse complement.
CTATGGGGACTTCGATACCTATGTGCTGCCCGGTTTTGAGACCGTCACATTGGGTGGTTGCCGGCAGTACGACAGCTACAACACGGAGTGGTGCAAGTACGATAGCATGGCCATCAAGGAGCGTTGCTATGATCTGTTGCCCAGCCTGAAGAAGGCGGAAATTGTACGCGAATGTGTTGGCCTACGTCCACACCGCTCGGTGGTGCGTGTGGAGCCGGAGCTGTTGACAAATGCTCAGGGCCGTCGCCTGAAGGTGGTGCATAATTATGGACACGGCGGCTATGGCGTGACCACTGCTCCGGGCACTGCCAAATATGCGGTGCAGGTGGTGCGTGATTTGCTTGCTGGCAATAGCAAATTGTAGTGGGATTTTTATTGTATTGTTGATTTGTTAATAATTAAAATGTTTATATGTGCAATACGATTTTTCTCCAAACTTTAACTTGCATTACCCCAAATTTTAATTGCATTTGACGTTATAAATTAATCGAAATATGAGCTGGCCATGAAGACATAAATCAATTACAATGTTTGTGATAAGATTAGGTTAAAATAAACATTCAAATTTCGCGCGCAATGTTTGGGCAATCGATGTCTACGTTCAGTGTTGGCTAATGTTTGCTGTTCACCGCGCAGTGCGCAATTGCGCAGCATGAATGGAAAGCTCAAAAGCTTTCGCTCGCCCACACAAATAACCCGTCAGGCATCGATTTTCACCACTGAAGCAGAAAGAAACAGCAGCTGGACGATTGAAACAGTTCAAATGATGAGAACGTATACAAAACGCTTATATTCGCCGCGCTAGTCAATTCGCCGCACACACACACACACTCAAACAGAGACACATGCGTAGCTGCAGGAAAATTTCTGCCTCATTCGTGGTCCTGTAACGACGTGTACAACAGAACGACAGCAAATTCTAAACAAGCACACAGGAAAAAAGGTGAAAATCAGTTGAGAGGAGAAAAAGAATAGAAGAAACACTTTACCTGACGCCTGCAACTAAATGAATAATTCACTTGTTTCGGGCGAGACGAACGCGCGTAAAACGCTGAATAATTGATTGAATAATCGCAGTCGTAAACAAAAAAGTGCAAAAATTTCTAACAGCAGGCAGCAGGCAGTGGTAACTCGAGACCAGTGCCAAGGCTAAATTTTACCCGTGCTGCACGCCACAAACCCCAAAGCCAATACCAAATAAAACGACAAAAAATTACAAAGAAAAAGCAGAAATTAGAGCGAAAAAGCAAACTCGCAGTCGCAATATCGATTTGTGTATATGTGTGAAAAATAACAGAAAAGCGCTTACACCCACGCACACACAAGCACACGCATACGTCAACAAAAAACAACAACAGCAGCAGCAGTTGGTCAGAAGGAATAGTCGCAGCACTTAAGGAATTACCCCAGGATCCGCAGGCATCCGGCGCAATACGAGTCGTCTCCCGCACACACACACGCACACACACACACACACATCCTCACACTCACACTCATACACATACAGCCACCAAGCAGCTGCAACAACAACGATAGAGGGAGACAGAGAGAGGAAAGAATAACCGCAAGAACCTCAAGACTAAGTCACAGTAAGTGCAGTTGCATTGCCCGTAACAATAAGTATACGCCGCATGGCACTCAATACTTATGTACATATAAAATATGTACATATGTGCATATACATATATGTATGTGTATTATATATGCTAAGCACACACGCACATACGCACTCCCATGCATGTGCGTGCTGGACATGTCAACAACAAAAAGAGGAAAAGGGAGACCGAGAACTCGTCGTGTTTTGATATCAGCTTTTATTTGTTTCTTCTTTGTTTGTTTGTTTGGGCAGTTGGACGGCGAAAGTTGTCAATGCCAAATGCACGCAGTAAATGATTTTATTGCATTGTTGTGGCTTGAAGGCTGCCACTGCCACCTGGTTGCACTCACACAATAATAATAGCAGCAACATCAACAACAATAGCTAAAGGTTAACTAAAAACTAAATCTGCTTAAACTTTTACATTTCCTTTATTTCTGTACTTACATATATTTCGTGTCCTTCAGATGACGTCAAATTGATAATCTTCTACCCATAGACAACTCTCACAGTGATATCATTTAACATAATGATGGATTGCAAGCGCATACTTAGACTATCTGAACTTTTTGAATTGATTGATTGAGCAGTCTCAAATGGCAAAGGATATTAAGTTTGCTGTGCAATCAAAGGCTTTAAAGCAAAATATACAAATGTCCAGCTAGTTTTTGGTATTTTTAAGTACGTTTTTAAAAACAGTACTATATATACATATATATGTACAAGTACATATATATATACTAATGTATATATGTATGAGTATATATCCATAATGCGTATATATTTTATAACATTTTTAAATTATTGCAAATTTTAAATTTATAGTATTAAACACCAAAGTGGTTAACATTAAATGTTATCGAAGCATTATCGATATATTTTCGAATTTAAAACAAGCCTCTAAGACCATCAACAAGAATTTATCTATGCCCAATTATTAGCGCTTAATGGGCAGTTATTGTTTGAATGAAAGGTTTAGCCATTGCTCAACCCATACACACCCACGCCTACAAAATTTGCTACCAGCGTATTCCTGTCTAAATAGCCGAAAACTTTGAAATAGCCAACATTTTGATTGAGAAATTTACAACTTCTGTTCATAATTGAACAAATACACGCACCAATACAGACACACCTAGCCACTCGAATCCCACACACACACAGGCAGACTACATAGAGAATAAATGTATCTGGCATTTGGCATTTGCTTTCTGATATGGAACGCCGCAATTTGTTATCAATAATTAAACAAGAGGCCCACAGGTTATGCTGGCAATTGGCAACAGCTGCTTAAATGTTGTTTCACGGGGAGCTGCTTACAAATTTGAAAGAACATGAAAGAACATCAACCATCAACAACAACAACAATGACGATTAACAGTCAACCCTGTGCTGTGTATAAAAATCGATAATTACCAAGCGAACGAGCTTGGCGAGGCAGATAAAAAGCACGCAGCACGCTCTGATAACAGCCTGCACTTATTTACTTGAACATGACTGTCGCTGCTTGTCGTTGCCTGCTTGTGCATGTCTGTACACGTTTATGCCTGTCTTCGCGATGCGCCTCAAGAGCCTCTCAACAGCCGCCGACCCCGCTGCCAGCGCTGCCACTCACCGCTAGATGGAGCTGTGTCTTTTGCCAGGGGCCTTGACGATGACGGAAAGAACTTTTGATTTAAACCACGATTGTGTGTGTGTGTGGGTGTGCAGTTGCTCGTACAAACAAATTATCGACACAATGTTGTGTGAATAAGGAAAAAAAGTCACTCTTAACTCAATGTTGAAATAGCCATAGCAGCCCAACACTTTGCTCCTCTCCCGTTCCTCTTCATGCTTGAAGACAAGGCTAAAAGTTTTTCAAGGCCAGGCTCGAGCTGATTGCCTTGTTGTCAGTCGAGGTGCTCTTTGAAATTTCATCATGACGTGACACTCATATTAAAGAACAGCTAATATTCATATTTCCAGAGGGCGAAATTCATGGAATTGACAGGCGGCAGCTACATAAAGACCAACTTTCTCTCTCTCCTCTCTTTCTATTTTAAGAAACATTCTGCAAGTTGCTAAAGGGCTTGCCGTTGCTGAGTCAACTGAGCCAATCCTTTAAGCCTGCCTGTTTGTGTTCAGCAGTAAGCTTAAGATTTTATTAAAATTGGTTTTAACTAACCGTCATTGAAGCCATCCATTACTATAAAATGCTCAGTATCTGACATTTTGCACGACAACTTGCAGATAAGACGTCCACTTTGTAAGCTAAATGGCGCAGTACTGTCAAACAAGCGCTGTGAGTATCGATAGTTTTTATCGTTATCAAATTATTGTATTACCAAAACAAAGAGAGAACAATTTAACTAAATCAACTAAGTCAACAGCATAATTCATGCGTGTATTCGCCATAAATCTTCACATTGCAATTAAAAGCTTTCGATACTATCGAGACTGGCAAGTGCAGTGGTCTATCGCAGGCAGTCCACCTCTTGCAAGTGAGCGAAGAAAGGATGTGAAATGGCAATGATAATAAAATATGACATGCAATGCGTACGGTAAGCCAAAGTCGTTCATGCGCTATTTTACTGTCGTTAAGTCACAAATTATACTTTGAGATGCCAGCTTGGCCCCAGGTCCTTGCAATCACCTAATCCCTAAACGAATGGCGCTCCAGCTGCTTTTTTCCATTCACTTTTTGCGCACGCGAAGGCCAACAAGTTCATGCGGCTTTTGTTTATACTTTTTGAATATGCAAACATATTTTATTTAATGCAATTACTTTACAATATTCAGTGTGGGAAGGCGGCTTCGGCTTGGCTGAGGCGTCCGCCTACTGCTTCCTCTTGCGGATCCTCTGGCTGATTATATAAAGTCAAATCATTCGCATATAAATAGGTTACAAAAAAAGTAAATAAAAGAAACCGACCCTTGGCTACGGGTCGGCGATCTATTCGATCAGTTGTACCCTTGGTACTGTGCCGGCACCCACTGCCACGCCTACGCCCACGCCCTGGCCATCGCCCATGCCGTACATGGGAACTGTGCTGGGCACAGTCAGCATCAAATCCTCGGCCTGCTCCAGCTGATAGTGCCTGTGGCACTTGTTGATCAAGCTGGTGTCGCCTTCGCTGCTAGCTTTCTCCAGGTTCCTGAAGGTCACACTGTTGTTGTTCTTGGAGTTGTTGTTACTCTTGTTGTTGGAGCTGAAGAAGATGATGGAATTGGGAACGCACGATTGTAAGGATGGCTGCTGCTGCTGCTGCTGTTGCTGTTGCTCCTGCTGTTGCGCATTGGCCGCTTTGTCACGCTTGAGCACAGTGGTGCAAATGCTGGCACTGGAGCTGGTGGTTATGGTGGTGGTGGTGTCCAGCGTCTCAACCAGCTGCCCCTCATCATCCGAGTTGGGAATTACAGTGGTCTTAATCTCGTGCACTTTTGCCGCCTGCTGCAGCTGCTGTTGTTGCTGCTGCTGTTGCTGCTGCAGCAGCTGCTGATGCCCCTGCTGTGACTGTGACTGCGCCTGCTCCTCGTCCAGCTCCTGCTGCTGCTGTTGCAGCACCTCGATGCGCATGCGCGCCAGCTGGCTGGCATCGTATGGACAGAAGTAGTTCAAATTGATGATTCGATTGCCCAGCTGCTGCACGGGGCGTGAGTTGCGCGAAATGGGCGTGACTCCGTCAGCGCTGAGCAGCTGGCGAAAGTGGCGCAGCTGAAAGTCGCTGATGGCCAGCGACTCTGGAAAGATGAACCACTCGGTTCCCTGGTAGCACGGTGGCTGAGTCAGCGACCCACCATAGCTGTAGAAGCCCGTGCGGAACGGGTAGATTAGATAGGAGAGTGGGAAGGGCGCGACGTGCACACGCCTGCCGGGCTGCTGCACCAGCTTCAGGTTCTGCATGAGTGGATCCAGAAAGGGATTGTGAGCGGACAACTCAAAGACGTAGGCGATCATCAGCAGATCGTAGCTGCTCGTGCTGTTGCGACGCACCGAGGCCCCAGTGCGATGCAGCACCTGCATCTCGAGCGGAAACTTGCGATGATTGAGCGTGTGCTCGGAGCCCTCGCTGTTCGACCAGCCCCAGTGGAAGCAGAGCTCCACGAAGGTGTAGCTGGCCAGCAGATCGGCTCCACTGATGGTCGGCACATTGCTGCGAAACTGAGCGCGCAGCAATAGCGTCTGTCCGGTGTTCTCCAGCACAATGCTGGCCGGTAGCTCGTCGTAGTGATTCCAGTTGAGCAGCTCGCGTATGGCCAGACGCTGCACCACCTGGTCGTCAATGTTGACGGGACTCTGATTGATCACCGACTGGGTCCAGGTGTGCGGCCCGTGCATTATGGTATAGTCAAAGCTGCCGGCCACGCCCTTTACGCCATTGCGCCACAGATACGAGAAGGGATAGAGTCTGCTGAAGCTCTGGAAACGTTCGCGCAGCTCCTCGCCCAGTTCCTTGCGCAGCTGTTCGTCCGCCTGGTTCAAGAAGCTGAGCAGCAGGCAGACGCCGGTGGTTATCAGCGGATGCTGCCAGGCCTGGCTGAGCAGCAGGCAAATACCCTGTGCCAGCCAACTGACCAGCATGCCCAGCGTTGTGTCGAACATGGTCTCCGTGTCGGAATGTCCGAATGATGTTCAGAAAGAGAAATTCAAAACGATAAAAACGAGCAAAAACAAGAAGCGAAACACCAATCGGCGGTGCTCAGAAATTTAATTTAAATTGAGACGGATTTTGAAGAGAGTGGAATTTTCTATATATATATATATATAAATATATATGTATATGTACATACATATATAAATGTATATGTATATATGTAAATATATATATATATATATATATATTTGAACTGAAGTCGAGCAATCGATGCTAGTGTTAAACTGTCGCTGCGAATAATGATTTCTCTCGAGATGAAAGTTTTGGTCGAACAAAATCCAGGCTAAGCTGATCTAACTCAAGTTATCTGAATCCCTTACAGCACACAATTATGGCAGGCGGCGGGGATCCCAAGTGGCAGAAGGATGCAGCCGATCAGAACTTCGACTACATGTTCAAGCTTCTCATCATCGGCAACTCCAGTGTGGGCAAGACAAGTTTCCTCTTCCGCTACGCGGACGATAGCTTCACATCGGCCTTTGTCTCCACCGTGGGCATCGACTTCAAGGTGAAGACCGTTTTCCGCCACGACAAGCGCGTGAAGCTGCAGATTTGGGTAAGTCCAGCAGGAGCCAAGCCTGATCTATTTTGTTCCTCTTATGTAAACTGCAAACGCATCTGCTGCAGCTCATTCAGCTCTAACTTGCTCTGATGGCATTCAGTCTATTCAGGAATTGACCAGCTCTTGTCTTTTCAGCCAGCTTGGCTGCGATTGCCGTTCATTCTGGTTCCTTGATATTATAGGTAGACGTAAAAGGAATCAAGTTCATATTATAGTAGGACTACATTCAGATGTCTCCTATTGATCTCTTATGTTGCATGAAGTCCTACTTAGATATGAGTTTTGCTCTCCTTAGTTATCATGAATCGAAGAGCTGGAATGGACGCATCAGTTTTGACTGAATTCTCACGCAGTCAATTAGGAAGTTATCATTTGAGACTTATAGATCTTTTTAGGCCAAGTTCGACTTAGCATGGACTATTTACTAAGACAAACCCACTTGGCAAGGAAACTTTGCTTAATATTTTACTCTTAAACTCAATTTCCCTCGCCAGTTTTCACGCCCAATGGACTTCAGCCAAAATTATGAATTGACTTTAGTTTATCATAGACGAAAAGCATTCACAATCTAATTATCAAGTGTTCAGCACTTATCAAAAGGCAAATACCATAAATAGTTAAGCATGCAGTTCAATTTAGCCAGATGAAAGGCACTAAGGATATCTCAGCTGAAGTGAATAGAATTAAATATGTAAAGCGCCTTCAGCGCGCTCTCACATACACGTACACATACACACATATATACTATATATATGTATGTATATGTATTCATAGCTGTTCAACTATTCAGCTATTCAGTTATTCAGCCATTCAGTTATTCAGCTATTCAACAGCCTAATTGCTAATTGCCAATTGGAAATCGTTCAACAGACTTCCTTTTTAGCATGAGCCTTGAATTATTTTAAAATCAAAGTACAATTCCAATTCAAATAGAAATAAGTGTAGCATACTTTTGTGGGCCAATGTAAAGTAAATGTGGCACAGTTGCTAATGTGGCAAGTTGGCTCACAATTAACACAGATAAAGATAGGAAACAAGAGAGGGAGGCCGAGAGACAGAGAGCGCGGCAGACAAAGAGAGGGCGAGCGAGACAGAGAGAGAGAGAGAGAGAGAGAGAGAGAGGGAGAGGGAGAGGCAGAGGCAGAGGGAGAGTCAGCTCTATTGATTTATGAGCGCTGTGTCTATTTTGGCATCAATGTCATTGAGCGAGTGCCTCGTTGCAGGGGCAACAAGTTTCACAGGTGAGCGCACGGCGAAGTGTTCCCACACGACCACAGCTATGCGCCTACACGCATACATGCATACGTTAATGTGTGTGTGTGTGTGTGATGTGTGTGGGCAGCACTAATTGCGTTTGCGTTTGCGTTTTATGCACATGACATGTAAATGTAGCACATAGACCTAACCTCACTTACCATAACGTTTGCTTTCATGTCTGTGGCTGTGTATGTGTATGTGTGTGTGTGTGTGCGCGTCCCTCTGGGCAACAGGATACGGCTGGGCAGGAGCGTTACCGCACCATAACCACAGCCTACTACCGCGGCGCCATGGGTTTCATTCTGATGTATGATGTCACCAATGAGGACAGCTTCAACTCTGTGCAGGACTGGTACGTAACAGGCTAAGCATGTGTTTAATGATCCGATGTCCTGATACTGTTTTTGCAGGGTGACACAAATCAAGACGTACTCGTGGGACAACGCTCAGGTCATACTAGTGGGCAACAAATGCGACATGGAGGACCAGCGCGTCATCAGCTTCGAGCGCGGACGTCAATTGGCCGACCAGCTGGGCGTTGAGTTCTTTGAGACATCGGCCAAGGAGAATGTGAATGTTAAGGTGAGTACGCATACTATATCTGATATATATATATATGCACGCTGATCTTGATTGAATGCACGACAGGCTGTCTTCGAGCGTCTGGTGGATATCATATGCGACAAGATGTCCGAGAGCTTAGATGCAGATCCAACGTTAGTCGGCGGCAACCAGAAGGGACAGCGCTTGACGGATCAGCCGCAGGGCACGCCCAATGCCAATTGTAATTGTTAAACGGAGACACTTAGTCGAATGTTGTAGACAAAAAAGAAAAGAAAACAGAAACTAACTAGCCTACACACACATGTACACCCACACAGACACACACAGACACACCTATACACGCAGTACAGTTACAATTTGAACAAATGAGATGCAAAATCTCATGGAGAAAGTGGACAGAAGCAACACCCATATATATGTGTATATACCCACATATATATTTATCATTGATTTGCATGATTTTGAATTATATCAGTGTTTCCAGCATATTTGTTGAGATTGTATTTGAAGAGAAGATGTTAACGGGAGTTAGTTTCGAGGAGAATACAAGTTAAAGAAGAAATTAAATGTTTTTACATACTTTCAATGTGCTTACTGAGAAATGTTGCTAATTTGTCAATGTGTTGTGTGTAAAGAAAGTAATCGATAAACGATACCAATAACGATAATGATAATGTTAACGATAACAATAACTCATGTCTAAGTGGCATAGAATTGGGCACTAATTAAATATGCACAATTTTGTGCTCATTTATATACATATATAAATGAATATATTTTCCACGACTTTTCCCATTTCCTTTTCACTATACTCTAAAAACATAAAGCTCGAACTCAGCAGTATTTAGACGATCTTTGCTTTATTTTGTTAGCTAAGCGAACACAATTCGGGCGTTTCATTTAAGAGTTTTCAATGTACATACGCTGGCAGCTTGGAAAAATCAGTCAATCAATGGAAATTGAAAGAAAATTGCAGAAAAATGACAAAAAATGAAAATTTTAGCAGCATAAACGCACAAAGCTAGCGGATTGGTGAAATTAAACATATATCTACTATATATTCATTATGAACTAACCAGTTTTCACAGCCACACACATACACTCACTCACTCTCACACACACACACATACACATACACAACTGTACGCGTTGTATATGCGTAAAGGGCAAGGCTATAGTCGATGATGAAAGTTCATTATTATAATTATTATTATGTATGTATGTATTTATGTAGTGAAATTAAACAATTTTAATGTGTTGCGTATTATAAATGAAATTAAATATTATACATATATAAATATACATATACCATATGAGAAAACTAAACCAAAAATGAATAACTCGAAATGCAACGGCATCCAAAATTTCAATTTTGTTTTACTTGCTCAAAGTTTTCATTTCAAAGCGAAGTTATTTGTGTAGACCAGTTCGAGCGTGATTTTAACTGGATCTATATATGGACTATATACGTATATATGTATCTATATAGTGTATATATATTCTGTCAGATCTAGCGTAAACCGAGAGACTGCCTTTACTTTCTCAACGCACAAAAACTTTTTCTGATTTTTGCTATAAATTTTTTCAGCATTTTTCAATTGACAATTAACGAATTGTAACCCACCGTGCGTTGACTGCACAGTGCAACAAATCACAAAAACACACACACACTCAGAGCCACAGATATCGGTGCATTTAATTTAAATTAATTACAAATTAAACTAAACTTAAACAATTTCTCCTGCTTAACTAATTTGAATTTCTACAAAACGAGAATCGATCAATTTTTTGTGAATGCCAGCTGACTTTGAGATATAATTATTAAAATTATATATATATATATAAATATAGAATATATACATGCATGTAAAAAATGAAAAACAATTTTGTATAGCTAAAACATAATGCTGAAAATGGAAAAAAGAAAAAAGCAAGAACTAAAACAATTATATGAAATTGCTCGTAATCTGCAGAGTTTCACTTGAGAAATTAATTCAAAGGCATATCGCTGTATTATAAATACCCCCTCCTCTTCCCACACCACCTCAAGGAATATTTACAAAACAGTTGCACAACGAGATGCAGAGCAGGAGTATCTCTCAGATACATGTTAAACTAAAGTATCTTTCAGATACATGTCGAACTATTCGTTTCGGTGTAACTAGAATTGTGAATGCCTTTGCAGCAGCAGCAGCTTCGTTATCCGATTTTAAACGTTTGTTTAATTGTTTTTTTTTTTTTGTACTATAATCAGATAGCTGATAAATGGCATTATCTCTCTATATATGTATTTATATGTATGCGATTATTGTGAATGTATGCTTACAGCCCAAACCAACTGACAAAAGCAAAAAATTAAATGCAAAATATTGTTACAAATTTCATAAAATTAAAGAAACGAATTAACTTGCGCTACATTGTTGTCATTTGTAATCCAATAAAGAAGAAAATATGAAATTATAGCCGAGTATACTCAAAAAAGAGAAGAAGAGAAGAAGAATTGCATAATTATTTCGTCATAATCAACAATTATTTGTTCAACTAATAAAACATAATAATAATAATAGTATTTAAATGAGATATAAACACGAAATGCCCCATTAGAAAATGTATACAAGAAGAAGAATAGCTGAATGCAAGGATGGTTTTTAAATATATGTATATACCATATATATGCATATGTATATGTATATGTATATGTACTGATGCATCTGCATACTTATGAGAATATTTCGTGCATATACAAACACATACATACCACATGCACACACATACTCACACAAATATTACATACGATTGCGAGTATTAGAAATATGCTTATAGTACTTCACACACACACACACACACGTACGTATATGTATATGTGCTTATATATCTATGTATATATATATTGTGTATACGTGAACCATGTGCATATGTATTTGGGTTTATTCAACAACAACTTAGACAACAAATAATGAACTATTTATTCGTGTACCTTCGGTGCATAAATGATAAACAAACAAATAACAATAATAAATAATATTGAAAGTATTCAAATGAATAAACGTAAACAAAATTCAAAATATAAAAAAAAAACTTAAAGAACTTTGTTTGATTTGAAATGCAGAATGGCTTAATTATTTATCCAGGATGAGCTGCAGCGCTCCACCTTGAATGTGATGAACGTTAAATAAGGAAAGGGAACAGATGGCCTCCTGCTGACGCCTTCCAGTGGGGGGCGAGCATGCTTGTGCTCTATGATCGTATTACTTATGCTATATATAATATATTAATCGATGGTTCGATCAGCTGTCACAAGTTATTGTAGCTGTATCAGGAGTCAGAAATGGAAAGACTTCGATCTTTGCTGAAATAGAAAAACACTTGTTGCATTTATAATTTACACATTTTATTTAAATACACTTAAGTATTTGCAAATGTACATTTAAATATATCAATTCACATAAATATTGTTATTATTATTTGTATAATTTTAGTTTAGCAATTTGAAACAATGGCTTAGCTCACATTGCAGAACAGCAGCGAGAGGTGAGCTGATAAACAAGGCAGAGAGCAAAGTTATGTATGTAGATAAGTTATACACAGGCTAAACTATTTGCTATTGCCTATGCAGCTTATCTATGCTTCTCGCTTGTCCGATATTTGCTCACACAGCTGACCTGTATTTCATTTCCAGTCATTCGCACTGCCCAAATATTCTTCTCTCTTCGCTTCTCTCTTAAATAGATTTCTTTTGGTATTTTAGCCACACAAATTATTTTCTTTATTTTGCTTTTAATTTCTGCACAGATACAAAAACAATTGCTAGCTACAATTGAATTTTATATTTATGTTTCAAAGCATTTTGTAATATATGTTAATATAGACATTTACTGCTGGATATGTTTAACTGTGTGTTTGTGTGTGTTTATTAAAGTTTATATATTTTTATATAGATTTTGATCATGCGCTTCATACTCATCTTTTTTGTACATTTATTTTATATATTTTCATTTTTATATATATATTTTTTTAGGTTTATCTAATAGATGAATGAAAAGCTTTCATTAGAATTTCATGTTTTTCCCAGAACTCATTCAATTTCCAACTAAATGGCAACGCGTGCAAATTAATTATAATATCATTTAGCATATTTTTCTTGTATTTACGTATTTATTTTGCTTTTATATTTCATTGCATTAAAATGCGCTCAACTTGAACTAATTTGGCATAATAAGCTCTACATAATTATGAGGCACACGACTTTTTGTTTCATTTGCATTTTTGCTAAAATTCGGCGAGAACATAGAAAAACGAACGGAAAATTCGAAATGCGTATGTGCTGGAGTAAAGTTAATCTGTATGTGACTTGTGGATACCCTGTAAAGGTCTATTGTGCGGGAATGAAACTTGAGTTTACCTAGCTCAGATTTTAAATATCAATTTTATTTTATTGTAGCTTTCATATACTCAGATATACAGATATATCAACAGTAAGCAGGATACCTACGAATAGAACTCATATTTGTTCTACTATAGAATGAACAGACATCTTTAAATCTGCATCTGCATATATATTATAAGTCTTTATAGGGAATACTATACCCTAGCGACATTTGCCATCTGGCTTATAGCTTCGTCTTGCATACAGTTTAATAAGTTATATATATATATATATTACTATAATGTACATATATTTGATGTAGTTATTTATTTTCTATTTAGCTGAACTGCTGAATACCCTTTCTCAATAAGTATTTGACAATTTATGTGTGTGTGAGCCATGTTGAAACAATTCTTATATATAAGAAAATTCACAAAACAAATGCATAAAATCAGTCTGAGTTTTATTTAATACATATATTAAGTATACGTAAGTATTTAGTTGTAAACATATATATGAATATATTGCATATGCATATATGTATATACATATATGTACATATATGCATAAATACATATGTTCACTATGATACACATAGAGCTAAGTAAATGCAGAAATTATGAGCTAAACTATATGAATTTATATATGTATATATATAAATTAATATAATTATAATAGATATAAGTTTTGTCATATGCATTGCAGTTGCTGTTTTTACTTGTATAAATTAATTAAATGCTAAAAAATATATAATGTACGTATATATATATATATATATATGTATATATATGTCTGTGTATATGTCTGTGTAAATACTTATGCAAGCATTTCTGCTATGGTATGTACAGGGTATTTGTGGGTCTGTCTGTCTTTCTGTGTGGCCAGCCAATACAATATATTATCAAAGTGTTCCAAGCTTCATTCAAATGTAATTAGTTTGCCTTTTGAATTGGGGCTTGCGTCTGATGGTTGCAAACTGATTTGTTGCTTGTTGCTGTTGTTGTTGTTGCTGTTGCAACTTGAGCTGCTGCTGCAGCTGCCGCTTTGCTGTTGGCAGTCGTCACACTGTAGTCTCATCATCATCAATATTCCGCCTGTGTCGAAAGAAATTTCGCGCAAATTTATTAATTCAGTTTTCAATTAATTTACATACATATATTTGTTGTATTATTTTGCGTACAGCAGCTAAATTATGCTAGATGCATGCGCTCTAAATAGATAAATGCTTGCATATTTAACTACATTAGCGAATTTCATGCCGAAAAGCTGAATTTGATTTAAATTCAATGGCCAAAAAATAAATGAAATAAAAATTTATGAAAAATTAATTCTGTTTGTATGCAAAATTACGTGAAATGTTTTATTTATACATGAGCGTGTGTGTGTGAATGAGTATGTGTGGGTGTGTTTATATAATCTGTTGTGTTTTGTGTGTGTGTCCCAACTAGTTAGCCGTATTTATGTTTAATTTATGGCCGACAGCTGCTGCTGGCTAAAATAGCTAATTTCATAAAAATTAAAATTATGCTAAATATATTGTCAGCTAAATTTCGTATTTCGAATAAGTGAAAACACTTTTCATATTTATGAATAATTAGTATGAATAAATGTTTGGGTTGGTTTAGTTGTTGTTAGATTATTTAGTTAGTTATTTATGGCAAATATTATGGGCACTTTAATTAATATCAAAATATTCTTGCAGTTAGAGTTTGATTGAGTTTACTTTGATATCTATATAAGTAGTTTTATTAATTTATTCTAAGCGAAATGGCTCCATAGCTCTCATTTTATTGATGTCTACAAATGAGTGTTTTCCACTCACACTTTGAGAACAAACTCAGAGTTCAACCGTTTGAGATCAGACAGGGTATGGACAGAGCATAGTTCGTTCGGTTGATTCATAAGGAATAAGACGGTTAACAATTATTTGCGAACTATAATTTATATACAGGGTTCTCCATATTCGAGTGACCCATCTGGCAGCCCTATATCTTTTGACAGAGACGGACACTATACGCCGTAGAGACTCAAGGCGGCCATTTGAGAGACATCATATTCAAAGAGTGATGTCAACAAATCTACTTGATCCAAGTCATATGATTATTACGGACAACACCAATAAAATTGTATTTTCCATTGATTTAAAACAAACAAGTAAGGAAGCTATAGTCGAGAGTGCTCGACTAGGAGATACCCTGATCCCTACAAAGAGCTGATATTCACGCACGCATAAGCACGCGCTCTGCTAACTGCGCAGTAAGCAGCGACTACGCTTGGGCTGCGCTGCAGTGTGGGCAATACTATGAGAATTTTGTTCCTGAATAATTTCTCCTGTAATAGGACTATCTTCATGAAACTTTCAGTACACAGTTCACAATGTACAAATGTGTGTACATTCCAAAGCACAAGTCTCTAGTGCTTAAAATACGTTTTTTGCAAATTGGGGGCGAAGGGGGCGTGGTATCCAAAATCTGTAAATGACAAAATCTGCGTATTGATCAGATGTATATACACACCAAATCTGAAGTCTCCAGGTCTAAAAGTATTGAAATTACGGTGAATAAACAAAATCAATTTATCGATTATTCGCGATAAAAAAGTAATCGGACGAGTTATCGAAAAGATAAACTTGTACTGCGTATGGTATACATGAGTATGCATACAAAATTTGAAGTCTCTAGCTCTTATATCTTCTGAGATCTAGGCGTTCATACGGACGGACGGACGGACGGACGGACGGACGGACGGACAGACGGACAGGGCTATATCGACTCAGCTCGTCGCCCTGATCAAGAATATATATACTTTATGGGGTCTGCCACGCCTCCTTCTGCCTGTTACATACTTTTCACAAAACCATTATACCCTGATTTCCCATTTTTAATGGGATCAGGGTATAAAAACATGGGTTCGTCGAATATGGGCAGCCTTGTAGTATATATATATATATATATATATATATATATATATATATATATATATATATATATATATATATATATATATATATATATATATATATATATATAAATTTTTTTTTATTTATTTCCAGCTAAAAAACAGCTAAATTTAATAAAATTTTCTTAATATAAAAAATTTGTTGTTTATTAATAATTTTCCAAACTCTTCTAAACCAATATACTCTCTTCACATAGGCAGCAAGTATTATATATTCCAGCCGCAAGAATATGTCAACTTTGGCAAGCCATAGTTTCTTTATAAATTATATAAATTTTGTGATATATATACAGAGGTGGTCAAAAGTATTTACACATCGAACATTTTTTTGCATGCTCTGCTTAATGAGCTTTTTTTTGCTGTTTTTGTTTACCGTTTTTGAAAAAAAGCTTTTTTGTCATGAAGCTTATTCTGTGTAGAAGCGATCGGCTGAAGAAATTGCTAAAATAACGGTACATGGCTATAAATAGAACCAAAATAACACAGCCACCAAAGTTGTCAAAAGTATTTACACATATTTTTATTGCGTCTTAAGTATTTACACAAAACTTATACAATGTTTATTTCTATTATTTATTGTTATTTATTTTAGATTTTGGTTTTATATAACAAAGAGTTTATTTATTTTAAATTAATATTTAGTTATTCCTCCTTTTGCGTCAATTACAGCCTGAAGCCTGGCTGGAATTGATGCCACCAAGGATCGGGCAAAGTCAATTGTTAGTTTGGACCAAATTTCGGTAACTTCTGAGATGGTATCATCCCGTTTTCGGCCCCTGTTAAATAATCGCTTAGATTTCATGAAAGCCCAAACATTTTCAATAATGTTAAGGTCTGGACTTTGCGCAGGCCAGGGCAGAACGGCTTGGTTTAAGTCCCTCAAAAACTTTGTGGGTATTGATCCTTTATGGCAAGGAGCATTATCTTGCTGCAATACCCAGTCAATGGTTGGAAATAGTTTGTTTCCAGAAACAAAAGCATGTTCATTTAATATATGCAAATATCCTGATTGATTTAATGTGCCCTCTATTGGCAACAAATCTCCAAAGCCATAATATGACATGCAACCCCAAAACATTACTGTTCCACCTCCAAATCTGGTAAGAGGCTGCACTGCAATTTTCTTATTTTTTCGACTCAAATGCATAAAACTCTTCCCAAAAGAGCCGTGAAACTGAAATGCAGCCTCATCTGTCCACAAAACATTCTGCCAAAACTCCAAAGGCTTTTCAATATGCTCCAAAGCAAAAGCAAGGCGTTTTGCTTTATTTGTTTCAGAAATATCTATTACTTTTCGGACGACATAGGTATTTACGTCAACTTCCTTTAACCTTCTACGAATAGTAGCATCGCTTATACGTTTACCAATTATCTGATTTGATGCTGCTGACATCTTAACTGGGCTTATTTCAGGCATTTCTATGACCTTGTTGATAAGTCTTCTACATTCACTGGCGTTTAATACTGGTTTTCGCCCACTTCGCCGTACATTTTTTAAATTTCCGAGTGTATCCTTTTTCTTAACCAAGTTATACACTGTTTTTCTTGATATTTTGTATATCTTTGCCAACTCCATTGCCGCAATACCACACTTGAACTTGGTTACGATCTCGGATCTTGTTTCAACTGAAAGTTCTTTTATTTTTACCATTTTACATTAGTTTTACAATTTTAACTACAAATTGAACTCTGATCTTAGTCAACGACCGCACACGATTAACCAAATCAAATCAAAAAGGCAAATTTACATTGTGTAAATACTTAAGACGCAATAAAAATATGTGTAAATACTTTTGACAACTTTGGTGGCTGTGTTATTTTGGTTCTATTTATAGCCATGTACCGTTATTTTAGCAATTTCTTCAGCCGATCGCTTCTACACAGAATAAGCTTCATGACAAAAAAGCTTTTTTTCAAAAACGGTAAACAAAAACAGCAAAAAAAAGCTCATTAAGCAGAGCATGCAAAAAAATGTTCGATGTGTAAATACTTTTGACCACCTCTGTATATAATATACATTTAGTTATATATTTCCACAAGTCATATTAAGTATACGCCTAGTTGAGGTAAACAATTCTAGCCATATTAAGTATACGCCTGTGGTACATAGCTTTGGGCGTGGTGATAATTTATTGATGTTTTTAAACAGTTTTAATTAACAATTCAAAACTGGTGCAAACTCTAGTTTGTTTTTCTGTTCTATGAATTGAATTGGTATTAATTATGTACATATCCTGATACCATATTGTTAGCGACCAAGGATAAAGCTGCCTCTGCTGCCTGCGTTGCAGCCAACCAATGTCGAACTGTGAAAATGTTGTTGTTGTTGTTGTTGTTGTTGTTGTCGTTGCAGTGTTGTTGTTTTTGTTATTGTTGTGATTGTTGCAAAGTAAATGAGATTCAATGATTGATGCCACACAGAAACTTGTTAAATACATTTGTTTTGGATTTGCTTGTTTGTTTTTTTTTTTTTTTTTTTAATAATGAAATGCATTCAAATTGCCAAGTTACGAAAATCAAAACCAATAACAACAAATTAATTGTAAAAGCAGAATACACAATTGATTTGTATTTTAACTCGATTTTCTTATTTACAATTAATTTCGAATTAAATTGAGCGCAAATCAATTTGCATTTTATTTACACGCATTAAATGAAAATATACAAATTTTATTCATTTATTTATTTAATTTTTGTTTTTGTGTAAGGTGTAAAGTGCAATAAAATTTCAATTGATTACCAAAAAAGAGAGAAAGAAAGGCAAGAAAAAGTTCAATGAAAATAAATCACAATTTTATATACAACCACAAGAAAAAATAATAGGAAAATGCGAATAGAAAACTGAAAGGAAAATGAAATTGTGAGGCGCTGTGATACGAATGATATTTGAAATATATGGAAAATGCAATTCGTTTGTGGTTTACCTCGGAGCTGTTGTTGTTGTTGTTGTTGTAGCGAGTTGTCAGTGTTTGTTGTTGTTGTTCAAGTAAGACGCAATTGGTCGCCATTGTTATGCAATGCGTGTGTGAGTGTGTGTGTGTATGTGTGTGAGTGTTTGTGAGTGTGTGTGTGAGTGTATGTTGTATGTCAATTGTTGTTATATTCAACAAAGCACAAAGCAGTAGAGAGTTAGAGCGAGAGAGAGAGAGCATGTATTTATGAGAGAGAGAGAGAGAGAGAGAGCAAGTTGAAGAGAATAGAGAAGTGAAAGATAGTCAAATTAGATTTGCTTCAAACGTTCCCAGGACCAGCTGAAAGTTTCAATTATAAGTGTGTGAATGTGCATGTGGGTGTGTGAGTGAATGTATTCATGTGTGTGTGTGTGTTCAGATTCGGATCATATTCATTTGCATTGTTTGTAGTTTTCATTGTAGTTTTGATAAACGCATGGGGCGGAGGGCAGAGGGCGGCAAAGAAATACAAGGAATACGTTTTTTTTAGATATAACTTTTTTGTTTATGTGTATGTGTGTGTGTGTGTGTATGTGTATGTGTTTTCATGTGGTTTTTGTATGCCATAAAGCAAGGAGAATTAGAAACAAAAGAGCACAGATTAAAATTAAAATGGAATAAAAACGTTGAAACGAATAATGAATTAAAGAAGACAATCGAAAAGAAAGCTTCAACTTCTAACTAAGCGAAATGAAACGAACCGCACAAATTGCTAGACAAATGCGATGAATACGAATACCAATATGAATAGGAATATGAATACGAGTACGAGTACGAGTACGAGTACGAGTACGAGTACGGTTACGGGTACGGGTATGAGTATGCGTATGAGTATGAGCTTGAGTACGGGCACTGAAATGTCAAGGCGAATGAGTACGATTATGAAAGACCTGGAGCAAATGAAATTGTATAGAAAGACTCTTTGGATATGTAACTCAAATTGGATTGTACGACGATTGGAGTACAAAGCGGACTAATTACGTGTGTGTGTGTGTGTGGACTGGCCGTAACAAAGAGAAACGCTTCTCCATATAAATATATATGTGTGTATTCGTTGATGTTTATAGTTACAGGAGGACACACCGAAGGCAACTTTAACTTGAACCAAACACCGTAAGCGAAATAAAATAAAACCAACGTAAAAGGAAAGGTACAAAATGAAACCGAAGGGAAAACCTAGTGAAAGCGAAGCGTAAGTGGATAAGGATTACTCACTCAGTGTCCGTGATGCTGGCGAGCGGACCCAGCGGTTGCATGGGCGCCACCATGTTCGAGGGCGGCGAGGAGGCGCGCGAGCTGTGCCGCGAGCTGCCGCCGACGACGCTGCCGGCGAGTGTGTGCCGCGCCAGCAGTCCCGGATTGTTCATGTCGTTCACCAGCGCCGCATGCGGATGCATCTGGAGATGCAGCTGCTGTGAGCCGTGCAGCGACGGCGGCTGCCCGTGGCTGGCGCTCAGCTTGCGCGCCTGCTGCTGCAGATGATCCTCCTCGGCGGTGTAGGGAAAGTGATAGCCGTTCTTATCCGAGCCCTCCGACAGGCGATCCGCCTGCTGCTGCTGCTGCTGCTGGTGGTAGTCGTTCTTGAGCAACGAGTGCACCGAGTGCAGCGAGTCGGTGGCAAAGGCGGGTTGCCGCTTCAGGCTGTAGTGTCCGTCGCGTGAGCCGTAGATGTCCGGCGTAATGCGATCTTTGGATAGGTAAGGCGACTCGGACTTGGCGCCCAGATAGCCGCTGCCCAGCGTGCGCTGCTTGTCGTAGATATTGTCACTTAAATAGGCCGCATCCGGATGGAAGCTGCGCAAGTGGCCAATGGTCTGGGAGCCACTCGCACCGCCACCACCACCAGCACCACCGCCCGGATAGTCTTTCTCGCTGCCGTAATGGCTCGGTGGCTTATACGATCCGTACTTATCCGCATAGTCGTTACGCCGCCCGTACAGGCTGTCCTCGTAGCCGTCGCGTGCATCCCGGATGTTCTCCAGTATCGAGGGCGTCATGTTGATCTTGTTGTGGTGCTGCTGCATGTAGCTGGTGTCGGTGAGATCGGGATTGGGCAGCGGATTTGGCGATATGGTCATCTTCTGGCCATGCACATGCTCATTGTCCGAGCCGGTGTCCTGCGACCACCTTCCGATATTTGGCGGCGATTGCAGATACGCGTCCGGCAGCTGGCTGGACCAGCGTGGCGCATAGACAGGCTTGTTGACGCTGGGGAACAGTTGGGGACTCTGCACCACATTCAGTTCGGGTGGCGTGGTGGCCTGCACATGCTCCGTTATGTTGGGCAAGTAGGCGGGCGTGGAGCTAACAGCGGTGCTGCGATGTGTGCCGGAGGAGCGGGCCGTACGGGATTCATCATCGTCGCTGGAGTGACTCGAGGCCAGCTCCAGTGAGCGTCCGTCCGTCTCGGAGCCCGAATCGGAGTCTTTGCGCTGTCGGCGCGTCTTCTCCTCGCTGCGCGTGCGTCCCGTGGTGGAGGACTCAAAGCCACGCAGGAAACTGGGCGCATCGCTGGCCGAGTTGTAGTTCGAGGTGGAAGTCGATGTCTGTCTCAGCTGCCCATCGCTGTACGGGCTGGAGCTCGTCTTGGCGGTGCTGCGCGATGTGGTGCTAGAGGCACTGATGCCTATATTCCGTCGAGCCGTATCGTAGTTGCCCGCCAGGAAAGTGCTGGGCCTAGCCGCTCCGTTCACATTGTGCGAACTGTTGCTGACCACCATGGAGGAGTCCAGCAGCGGCACCTTGCGACCCATGCAGCGCAGGCAGGTGCGCTGCAGATTCTCGCGCACCCGCTTATTGATGATGCAGTAGCCGATCAAGCAGAAGAGCGCGTGGAGCAGCACTACCCCGGAGAGCAACAGGCTCAGCAGCTGCGAATGCTCCGAGGCGGCCAGCACCGCCAGCACCCACATCACGCCCATCAAAGGCAGCGAGACGACCGACAGCCAGAGCAGAGTGCGCAGATTGCCAAAGCCCAGCACGTGATCCTTGAGCGTAAAGGCCGCCTTTACCGAAACGAACAGTATGAGCAGATTCACCACCGACATGCCAGCTATAGGACCCACCAGCCACCAAACGACGGGCTCGTATACGGACAGCCAACAGCTGAAGTAAGCGAGTCAGTTATTATATTTGATATAAATATGGGAGTAAATATTTAAGATTAAAACTAAGTGAGGAAGAAGGATCAACTGTACTTACAATAAGCTATTTCCGTACTCGTGTGCTCGCACCCCCACGGACAGGCCGACGACGACAGCGGGCGCACCGTAGCCCATGGCAAAGTAGAAGCCCATCGGACCATGATTGATATCCCGCATTTCAGTCAGCATGCGATAGAGGTGGACGCAGTCGACCGTTGTCCACCCGAAGGCGGCCAGCCAGAAGTAGTGCAGGCAGATGGCAATCAGCTTGCAGGGGAACTCGTTCTCCAGCAGGTTACGGCGCGACTGCATGCCCACAAAGAAGAGCAGCTCGGCACAGAAGACGCAGAGCACAATGTTCTGGTGAATGGTATTTGAGTTGGTCTGCTGGCCGCGCAGCAGGGCCAGGGCGAGCAGGACGCCCAGCAGCAGGGGCAGCGATACCATGAAGGCCGAGTACGAGGTGATCTGGACGAGCAGCGAGGGCTCGGGTATGTCCTCCGGATCAATGATGTCCACGATGACCGCATAGTTGGAGATGTGCGTGCAGCTGCAGTTGATCAGGATGGGCAGGTGTGAGACCTGCGCAAAGTCCCCATCGAAATCGGGGATCTCCGTTTGACAGCCGAGTCGTGTCCACTGATTGGTGAAGGAGTTCCAGCGCACACACTGCGGATTGGAGCGCGGCCCGAAGCGGGAGGCGTCCATGTCCAGCCACATTTGCAGCTTGATTGGCTGCGAGAGATGCGGCGAGCCGAGCGAACGATAGACCATGTGCTGTGGCTTCTGCAGCTGCTCCGAGGGATAGATCACCTCCACTTGGCGCTTGACCAGGCGACGATCTCGATAGATGGCCTCGTTCTCGCCCTTGGACTGCTCGCTGCTGTCCGCATTGCCCTCGTAGTTGGGATTCAGCTGTTCGGGTGAATCGACGCTGATCTCCTCGCCGGAATTGCCATGGAACTCAATGTCGTCCAGATTGAGCCGTATGTGTGGATTATCCACCTCGACGGCCTCATTGCTATTGGCCTCCTCTTGCTCCGCCGAGGCTGGCGGTGGAATCTCATGAGCCGTGATGCGTATATCCTCGATTTGCTGTTCGCTGCTGCTGCTCGGCGCTTTGGGCACATCGAAGACCTCGACAAACTGTTGCTCCGTGCTGCTGGAGCTGCGTATGATTGTAGAACCTCCAGATGGCATGGATGAGGACACGGAGGATACGGAGGAAGATGAGCCGCTAGACGATGATCCAGTTGCTGAGGATATCTTGCGCGAGGGTATCTCCAGGCGTTGCTGTTCGCGCTCCGCGGATGGCACTAGGATCTGCAGTGACAATATGGGCGTGGCCAGTTCAACATCGACGCCCCAGCGGCGCGTAATCGTCTCGTCATACAGATCCGGCAGCAGCTGACCCACATCCTTGTACTGGGCATAGGCGACAATGGCGCGATAATCGTTGCCACGACTGCCCTGGCTCACCTCATCGCTCTCCGGCGGCGTGATGCCCAGCATCTCGAGCGGCACCAGCACCTTCGAGTGCTTGTCAAACTTATGCTTGTCCAGTATGTAATTGTTATACTTCGGGAAACTAATCACTGGCTTCTGCTTGGCCGAGTGCTGCAGGAAACCACTCGTGTCCGGCAGCACCACACTTTCCGTGGTAAAGGCGTTCGGCTTCAGATACTTTGTCTTGTGGTACTCGCTCAACTGTTCCGGCTCATAGCCAAAGAGGGATTCCGTTGTGACTATGTCCAGGCCCAGCACCATATTCCGTTGTACAATCTCAAAGGGATTCGTGTAGGTGTCGTGCTGTGAGCGCGCCAATACGACCATGTACTTATTGAAGGCATCGACTAGATCATCGGGTCCCCGCTGTATCAGCTCCGTCGCGCGCTTCCATTCCGCATCGTATTTGCGATCCAGTATGACACTGGCCGAGTCCACGAGATTTTTGATGAAGTACTTGTCCTGGCTGTGCGTCAAATTGAGTCCGCTCTGCATTAGCTCGTAGTTGATCAGTTCCTGCAGGATGCCCTCCGTGACCAAGAGATCTGCGCCGTAGAGGCGATCGTGCGAGAACTTCAGCTCATCGGACAGATAATCCATGTCCAGGTCGTGCGACCAGACAGCACCGCCTGCATTTAGCAGGAAAGACGATTCCATTTTGTATCTGCGGTTGTGCTTAGGCGCTGGCGGTTTGCTCACCCCGCTGCGATCCACAGCCTCGCAGGCGTGCTGCAGCTGCTCCGCCATCTTGATGGCCACGAACGAGTTCAGCTCTAGCTCCAGTTTCTCCAGCTGCGACAGCTGTCGACGCAGCTCGACAAATGGCTCCGAGGTGCAGTTGTACATGTCCGGTATGCTCCAGCTGCCCGTTTGGCTGTCGCAGCTGCGCTGACCCTTGCCGCGCGCCGGCAGCGGACAATTCTCGACGGTGATGCTGCCCAGCGGCGTGCGTGGCCACCAGATGCCGGCGGCAAAGGAACGTGGACACGCATCGTAGACCACCTCGCAGCCGTTGAGCGTCACCTCCGCATACGGATTGGAGCAGGAGTCGCAGCGACGTCCGATGACGCCCTCGCGGCACTCGCACTGACCCGTCAGCCGGTTGCAGGCGCTGTTGAAGCTGCCAATCGAGTAGCAGTCGCACGCCAAACAGGCCGTCTCATTCGGCGGCTGGTAGTGGTTCGTCTTGCAGTAGCACTGGCCCGTCGTCTTGTTGCAGTCCGGATGGTAGCCCTGCTTGATGTTGCACTTGCACGGCCCGCATACGCGTTCGCCCCACCAGCCGCCTGGGCAGGGCTGCTGCAGCGTCTTCTCGCAGTATTCTCCATGCTGGTATGTGCTGTTGCACTCGCAGCTGTAGCCGCGCGAGAGGCTGGCATTGGACCGGCAGACACCGGCGGCGCAGGGCTGCACCGTGCAGATGGGCGCACAGTCGGTGCCCACGTAGCCGGCGCTGCACTCGCAGCGGGCGCGATCCCAGTGGGTGGAGCAGCTCGAATGGGCCGGACAGCTGCTGGGGCATTGGGCGCGCGACTCACAGCCATCCTCGACATTTTCCCGTATGGTAGGTCGCGAGAGCACCGCCTGGCTCGCTCCGATGCGCACGTCCTGCAGGCAGCCCTCGAAGGGCACGGCGTCCTGGACAACCCCAATGGTGCCATCCACGCTGCCCATCACTATCTTGCCCACGTAGAGGCCCTGTACCTTCTGCGACATGGGCACCGCGCCCGTGCGCTGGCCGTAGTCCACAGAGAACTGGATCTCGGAGCCCTGCACCCACTTAATTTCCACGCGATGCCATTCGCCGTCCGAGAGATAGGCGCCCGCCAGGTACATGGGCTCATTGTCGTAGACGTAGTAGAGCACGCCATGCTTCAGGCAGATGACAGCCGAGCTGTTCTGGCCAATCTGTATCTGCATGAGGAAGGCGTCCTCCTGCCGCGTGCGCAGCGAAAACGCCGTCAGCCACGGCAGCTGGATGGGCCGCAGCAGCGGATTGAAACTCAGGCTGCCATCGCCGGAGAAGCGCCACGGGGCAGGGATATTGTCCTGGCAATTGTTGCCCGCATAGCCCTCGGGGCACTCGCAGGTGTAGATGCCCCAGCCCTCGCGGCAGCTGCCGCCATTGAAGCACGGCACCGAGGCGCACAGCGGCGACTTCTGGGGACAGCCCGAAATGGTGCCATTGTCTGCCACATACGAGTTCAGATCCACGAAACGATCATCGATACGCAGATCCGAGATGCAGCCGACAAAGTCCCGGTTCGCCACTGGAAAGTGGGCGGGTATGCGAGGCAAGCCGCCCACCTGCAGCGGGCCCGTCAGATCCAGGAAGCGATGGCAGGTTTCGGTCAGCAGCGCACAGCGCTTGTCCAGCCGCAGCGTCGTCTGATTGGCGCAGTTCCAGGGCGCGCCCAGCTGCCCGGATAGAGCAATCGCTGTGTCGCATTTGTCCAGCACGACGGTCACAGTGCGATTGAAGTAGATGATTTCCACCTCATGCCACTGGCCGTCCGACACCTTCGAGGGCTGGACGAGACCCACGCGCTCACTTCGATCACCCAGCGAGAAGGAGAAGCTGATGTGTCCGTCCAACAGTTCCAATGCAATAAAGTCGTGCAGCTCATTATAGCGACCATTGTAGAGCAATAATCCATTGTCCTGCACGGTGGCAAAGCGCAGCTTGAGATTGAAGCGATGTCGCTGCTTGAGGCTCTCAAAAGTCAGGAAGGAGTTGCGCGAGAAGGAACGCGCTCGCAGCTCACACGTCGCCGTATACGGCGGAGGCTGGGAGCTGAGATAGTTGTTCATGCAGGACAGTCCGCCCTCGCAGGCATCTGAGCTGCAGGGACGCAGCTTGTTGATGCTCGTCTCGCAGTTCGCACCCGTGTGGGTGTCGGGGCAGACACAGGTGAAGCCGCCCTCGCGGCGCACACAGGTGCCGCCATTCTGGCAGGGATCCGAATAGCAGAGATCTACTTCGGTGTCGCACAGATAGTGCTCCTTGCTGCCCGTGAAGCCCTCTGGGCAGGAGCAGGCAAAGGTATTCACCGGATAAATGGGCCTAAAGAGCACCGTATCGCTGTGTATGAACTCCGAGGCATTGCCGAACTTCAGCACCGTGAGACACTCCTCAAAGTTGAGGCAGGGCTCGCGCACGCACAGATTATCATCGAAGGGCAGCACCTCCACGGTGGCCAGGCGGGCGAGAATCGCGCGATTTAGATAGACGCGCTCCTGCAGATACTGCGGCGTATAGTACTCCTCGTGAGAGACGTCCGGCCGCTTGGCCGAAAAACTAACGTTGAGTATGCGTGAGGTGACATCCGTGTCGTCCTGTATGCTAAAGATGAAGATGCTCTCCTTGGGACAGGGTATTATGGCGGCCAGGCCATCCAGGAAGAAGTTCAGCAGGGGCGACAGGAATGCCTCCTCCGTCATCTCATTCAGGCGCACCGTCACCGAGTTGAATAGCATATCCTCCGTGATGAGACGCACCGAGAGCTGCATGATGGCCTTCGCCTCGTTGATGCCATCCGATACGGACACCTCCATTGTGGCAAACTTGGGCACATTTGTGTTGAGCTGCGGACTGAGTATCAGACCACCCGAGCTGCTATTCAGACGCAAGAGATTCGCATTGTTGCCGGACAGAATGCGATAGTTCAACTTATCGCTGACATCCGCATCGAAGGCGGGAATACGTCCGATTTCGCCACTGGGAAAGTGATCCCTGAAATTATTGAAGATCACCTGGAAGTCGCGCAACTCCGGCGCATTGTCATTCACGTCAGTGACCAGAATCTCAATGTGCGCATCATTGCGCAAGGGAGGACTAGCTGCGCGCACCACCAGCTCGAAGCGTTTGCGTGATGACTCATAGTCCAACTCTGTCATGGTCAGCAGTTGAGCGCGCTCCGATCCGGGCCGCGTGACCAGCGAAAAGGAATTGGAGTCATCACCACCAATGATCGAATAGTGGACGACCGCATTGACACCTTCATCTGGATCGTGCGCGTGAATCTCACCGACCACTGAGCCCACTGGCGAATTCTCGGGCACATAGAGCGTTATCTTGTCGGAGGCGAATGTTGGAGGAGAATCGTTGACATCCTCCAGGCGGATTTGCACCTCCACAGTGGAAGACAATGGAGGGGAGCCCTTGTCTACGGCTATGGCCGTCAGATGGTAGGTGGCCACACTCTCCCTATCCAGGCCCTTATTCGTGCGTATTGTGCCCGACGTGGGATCAATCACAAAGGATCCATCCTCCACATCACGATCGCTGAGCAGGTACTTGATGCGTCCATTCAGTCCGATATCCGGATCACTGGCCGACACCTGTATCACCGAGGTGCCCACCAGCGCATCCTCCAATATGGAGGCCTGATAGAGTGGATTCTTAAAAGCTGGCGCATTGTCGTTCACATCCGTGACGCTGATCTCCACGTCCGTGGTGTCGCTGAGCGAGGGATTGCCGCCATCCTTAGCGGTGACCGTGAGCAGATATCCGCTCGTCGTTTCCCTGTCCAATGGGGCACTGGTTATAATGGCGCCCGTCTGTGGATTAATCGTAAACGGATCCGGACTGCTCAGCCCGTTGATGCTCTCCTCGTTCAGGGAGTAGGTAATCTGTGCATTAATGCCCACATCGCTATCGGTGGCTGAAACCACGAGCACTGTGGTGCCCACGGGCGCATCCTCGAACACCGGTGCGCTGTACGGCGCATTCTCGAAGATGGGCGCAAAGTTGTTCGCATCCGTAATGTTGATGTGCACTGTGGCCGTATCGGAGCGTCCGCCCGAGTCAGTGGCCGTAACCGTCAGCAGGAAACGTTTCTCCTGCTTGTAGTCCAATGGCTGAGCTATGGTTATCAAGCCACGCCCATTCTGTGAGGTAATGGCAAAGCGTCCACGCGTATTTCCCGTGCTGATCTCGTAATGCAAACGCGAATCCTCATCCGGATCGGTGGCAGTGACTGTCGTCACTGGCGTCCCTGGCGGCTGATCCTCACCCACATTGGCCTCATAGTACTTTGGATTGAAGCTGGGATCATTGTCATTCACATCCTGAACGGTGATCACCACCGAGGAGCTGGCCGACTTGGGCGGCACTCCCCCATCCTTGGCCACCACCTGAAAGGCAAAGCGATTCTGCTCCTCCCGATCCAGTGGCTTGATCGTCTGTACCCAGCCAGTGCGTGCATCAACAGCCAGCGGAAAATTGTCGTCGCGCTCGGAAATGCTGTAGCTGATCTCTGCATTGGCGCCTTCATCCGAATCATAGGCCTGCACCCTGATAATGTTGTAGCCAACGGGCACATTCTCCAGCACGCTCTCCTGGAACTGCGAGGTGTAGAAGCGCGGGGCATTATCATTGGCATCGATCACGTTGACCAACAGCTGGGTGGTGTTGCTGCGCGACGGACTACCCCCATCCTGGGCACGTATGACCAGGCGATAGCTACGCACGCTCTCATAGTCCAGCGGCTTGACCAGACTCACATCCCCGCTCATCGAGTCTATGGAGAACTGCGACTGCGTATTGCCGCCAATGATGGCATAACGAATTGCAGCATTGTTGCCCTGATCCGCGTCGGTGGCCCGAATGTGCGCCACGGTGTTGTCGTCGCCCCACTGATCCTCGGGCACCTGGACGGTGTAGGTGCGTTCGCTGAACTGCGGATAGTTGTCATTGTCATCCAGGATTTTTACCATCACACTGGCCGTTGCGGTCTTGCGCTCGCTCTGTGCGGCAGCCATGTCCGAGGCGGTGACGAGCAAATGATAACTGTCGGAAGCCTCGCGATCCAGGCTGCTGCGCGTGGCGATGACGCCCGAGCGTGAATCGATGCGAAAGATGGGCATCTCCTGATCCTGTACAGCACCTAGGCCATCTAGTGGGAAGAGAGTGTAAGGATGGGACTGGCTAGGGGGTCTATGGGGATCTATTTAGGTACTCACCAGTGACGGCCTCAATGCCGTACTCGATCTCCGCATTCTTGCCGATATCCTGATCAGTGGCGCGCAGTGTAATCACCGTGGAGCCCACCGTGGCGCCTTCGCGTATGCTCGCCTCGAACTGCTCCGCCTCGAAGGTGGGACTGTGATCGTTGCAGTCGAGCACATTCACCTGGAGCGTGGTGGTGCCGCTGCGTGGCGGAAAGCTATCGTCTGTAGCCACCACACGAAAGTAGTGCACATCCATGAGCTCGCGATCCAGGCTGGCCGATGTCGTGACAACACCCGTGCGTGAGTCCACCTTGAAGAGCGACTGGGAGCGCGAGTCCAGCAGCGAGACCATGGAGTAGACCACAGGCGAATCCTCAGGATCGCGTGCCCGCACCGTGGTCACAGCAGCGCCCGAGGGCTGCTC
Organism: Drosophila mayaguana; assembly: GCA_037075325.1. Classification (NCBI taxonomy): domain Eukaryota; kingdom Metazoa; phylum Arthropoda; class Insecta; order Diptera; family Drosophilidae; genus Drosophila; species Drosophila mayaguana. The sequence continues at coordinate 18,039,517 of JBAMCG010000040.1, read as the reverse complement.
CTCCAGCACCGAGGCCACGTAGAGCGCCTGCTCGAAATAAGGCGACTGATTGCGTAGCTCGCGCCGCACACGCTTCGCAATGTCCGTGTCATTGAATTCCTGATGGTGATAGACGATCTTCAGGCGATGATCCGAGTCGACGATATCGTTCCGATTGCAGCGTATGTTGAACGTGATGCTGACCTTCCACATCGACTCGTGTATGCAGACATCCCGGCTGGCAACCAGATCGCGATTCTGGTGCTCGATCGCAAAACGTTCGTCGTTCACGTCCAGGAAGTTCACCTTGCAGTGCTGGCACACAGACTTGGGCAGAAAGGCGTTCAGGTTGTTGATGAACTGCGACTTCCTCAAGCAGATCTGATTCCATTTGTCCGTCGTGTGTATGGCATAGGAGGCATATGTTTCGGATATCCATTGCTTGGCATCCGTGATGCGGCGATGCAGTGCGGGCTGCAGCTGGAGCGGATCAGTGGCAGTGGCGCGACGCTTGCGACTGAGTATGCGATGCCGCATCTCGTTGTCGAAACTATTTCCAAAGATCAGATCTCCGGCACGGAAGTCGGTGCTATTCTGGCTGTAGGCCAATTCCAGCTGATTGCCATCGAGCTGGAGCAGCTGCGGCTGCTGGATGCTGCGACGCCGGCGTCGCTTCGAATAGCCCGTGTTGTCCTCCTCCTCAAAGTGATGCAGATGATGCAGTTCCTGCTCGATGCGTCGATCCTCGTTGCAGCTGTGGCCCGAGATGAATATGCGCACCGGCAGGCTGTAGTAGTCAATTGACCTGAGGCGATTCGATGTGGAGTCCACGTAGAAGGTAAATAGATTCGGATAGTAGATGCCGTCGCACTTGAGCGTCTTCTTCAACTGGATTTGGCCATCCTTGTGGCTGACCGAGACTAGATGATGCACAAAGTTCGCCGACTTATGGGCATTGATTTTATAATGCCGCTCCGAGCCGAGCTTATAGACGGACGCATTAAAGATGACGGCGCCCGGCGGCGTCTCCTCATGCACTATGATTAGATAGCCCCTTATGTGGACCAGGTGGGTGGCCAACTGTAGCCAGAGCAAGAGCCACGACCAATGCGGCCAAGGAATCGACTTTATTTGCATGGCAACGGCAGTTGATTATCCTTCTGGTTGATATCCGTCGAGAGAGGCCCCTGCACCTCAATGTGAGTGTGTGTGCCTCTGTGTGTGTATGGTTATGTGGGCGTTTTCGAGTGTGTGTGTGTGTGTGCGGTTTGAATGGCAAACAAACCACAGCGCAATTAATGCCTCTATTCAATTATCATTGGTGCGCTGCATTGCCTGTGTGGAGTAAAAGGAGCAAAGTGAAGGCAAGTTAGCAATTGATTTATATAAATGAATATACAAGCGCACACACACAGCCATATACCATAGACACTCATAGGGTCGTGCACATGGCTGTGTAAGCCATAAATTAAATCAGCGCTCAAAAGTAGGCAACAATTTTCGACATACACCAGGCGAATATGACGCATACGCCACGCTGTCAAACCGGGCCAGGGAGCCGAATCTGTCACAGCTGCTGACAGCTTCAATGCTGCCTTTTGGCTTAATTAAACACGAACACAAGTCCATGAACTATGCGAGAGGGACTGCGAGATACCCTTTAGTCTATTGTACTACATCAATATTATTATTCACAATCCAAATTTGAATGGCATGGATATATACAAAATATGTTCATTTAGCTTATAAATGAATAAGAACAGCGAATTATAGCTGCCAAAAATGTTTATTTTTTATTTATTAAAAATAAATTAATTTTTTTTTTTTTTTTCAATTATACATATATTTAAAAAAAACTATATTTTAAGAAATTAATTTTTATTAAAATTTTACATATACTAGAAATATTTATATCATGTACAAAATATACTAAAAATATTAATTACAATTTTAAAATAAATATTATTAGCAGCTGAATTTATGTAGAAATATATTTATTTTATATATTAAATAAGTATTTGTAGTATGAAATATTATTAAAAATATATTAAAAATATTTTTAATATATATTGTAGAAGAGAAATATTTTATATGACATAAATATAAAATATATATATGAAATAAATATATAAAAATTATATAATAATTTTTGACAGCTGCAGTAGAAGCCTTTTATGAAATTGAAATGAATCATACGATTTATTTTTATAAAACATATTATGAAAATATTTAATTTCGCCTATTCAAATTTGGTGTCTTCATAAATCTGTCTATCTCCCTCTATCTCTCTAAATGAAAGATTATTTACATCTAAAATGTAGGAAATCTTTTAGCTAACCAACCCTGAGTCAATATTAATGCAATGTGTTCACATCTCATATTTATAGGGTATTAAAATCCTTCTGTTTACTGTTTGCACTCAGAAATTTATGTTGACAGCTCCGCAAGCGGAGAACATGGAAACAAAGGACAAAGAGAAGGAGAGGGAGAGAGTGAGAGTTTTTAATTTCATTTTGTCGTTCATATGAAAGCGAGTAAGTTGAAACCCAAAACTTTTAATTTTCTGCTAAAAATGAAGCTTGAAAAATTTGATTTTAGCAATTTTGATCAACCGGCTCCCCTTTGTTGCTAGCTCTATCTCTATCCCTATCTCTTTCTCTCTATACTTTTGAAGCATTATTTCGAGACCCCCGAAACTGAAATATAGCTTAATCAGATAGCACACACTCCCCATGCATTGCACAAAGCAGCCAACAAAGCGCCGCAGCTTTGTCTGTGTGTGCGTGTGTGTATGTGTGTGAGTATGCATTTGTGTGAGTGCATGTCAACAACTCAGGCAGCTCGAATGACCGACTGTCACACAGAGCTCCATTATCAACTAAATTCTTAAAAATTTAATGCAATTCGATTTGGGCGAGCAGCGGCTCACTAATGCGCATTGCCGAGCTCATTTACGGGCTCATTAACAGTGCAGCAAACAGTACACATGCACACGCATTTACCAACACTGGTCGAGTGTCAAAGTGCGACACCCGCCCCCAAAGGGGTAAAACATGGCCAAGGGGCAGGAGTGGCGTGGGTCAGAGTGGGATAATGAATAATTCCATATAAGAGCCTGAGTGTTCAATTTCAATTTTATGCCCCTAACGAGCAACTGGCCTTTATTTCGGCTCACACACATACACACACACACACACGCACACACACGGACACACACAGCACACACACGCACACATATTCTGACTCATACAAGTTTTCCCACGTTACGCATTCGCCCCGTTGCGCCTCACTGCATACGAAACGATGCAGCTCAGCTACCAGAAATTTATGCTTGCCCCTAAAGGAGGCAAGCGCCTCCTGCTCTTCGCCTGCGCTTCTGCTGCTCTCCTTGGCACACGGCAGACGGCACACTCTGTGGGCTTTCGTTAAGCTCACTTTTAATTGCAGTGTTAACATGTTTAATTAAAATTTCAGCTTGAACGCGCAGCGAGCGCGCGCGCTTTATGAAAAATGCAAAGTCGAGACGGCTGCCAGACATGAGGCATGCTTTGTTGTTATTGTTGTGGCAGCCATGTGTGTGTATATGTGTGTGTGCACGCTTGGGGTGTGCCGCTGCTAGCTACGATTGGTAGTCAACGAGCGTACGCCCAACTAAATGTGAGCTCTTTTCATGCTACGCCAAGCTTGAAGCAGAAACAAAACTGAAAGAAAAACAAGCGAAATAATATATGAAAACTGCAGCGCGGCATCCAAAGTCAACAACATGAAATTATGAAATTTTCACACGCTGACTACAACAACAACAACAAGAACAACAACAGTAATTCGTAAGAAAAATTTGATTAACTTGTTTTCAACAAGACGAAGATTAGTTGCTCTGCTCTGCTTATGGAGTAAACTCCATGGAGATGAACGAGAGATCAGAAATAAAATTTATTATAAATGGAATAAAATCTTATCAATGGAAAAATATTGCTTTGAGGATATTATTGAGTTACTTATAAATATACTTTTATCATTTTTGTATACCCTGAACCCATTGAAAATGGCAAATGGTTTTGTTGAAATGTATGAAACAGGCAGAAGAAGGCGTGGAAGACCCCGTTCATGGCGACAAACTGAGTCGATATAGCTCTGTCCGTCTGTCTGTCCGTCTGTTCGTCTGTCAGTATGTTTGAACGCGTCGATCTCAGAAGATATAAAACCAAGACTTGAATTTTTCTTGTAAATTTCCGTACATATAGCGCGAATATCGAGTTAATCTACAAAATTCGATAAATCATTTAGGATTTAGTAGATAATTGATATAATATAGTTTTATATATATAAAGTGAAGTCTAAGCTTATATCATATGTAAAGCACAAGTCTAGAGGCAAGCTCATGGCACTGACATTTATACCCTCACACGCTAAATACCCTATATTATTTATAGAGAAAACCCAACGACATGTGGCAGATGCGCTCAGGTGTGAAAATGTTAAGGCGCCGCTTTGAAAATTCTTAATGCATAACGTTTAGTAGTAGTAGTAGTGGTTGTGGTTGTTGTTGTTGTTGTCGTTGCTGATTTTATTTTTCTTCTTCTTGCTGCTGCGGCTGTGCTGTGCTGCTGTTGTGCTATGCACAGTTTGGCGCAAACTATTCGCAGAAAACATTTATTTTATCGCGGCTGTTGCGGAACTAATTAATGTTTTATATGAAACTGTGAAGCAGAGTGTGGAGTGGAGTGTATGCGCCAGTGTTGTAAAATGGAAGTGTGTGTGTGGGCAGCAGTGCTGCAAAGTGTGCTGCCTAGCTTTCGACATAAATTACAATTTGAAGCGCGGCTCCCATTTTGGCACTTTGGATGCATAACTAATGAACGCAACTGACGCTGCCCTAATTAACAATGCGCCAAGGCGATGGCAAAAGCGAATTACAGCTTGTCTCGAGGAGATGGGGCAGCAGTGGAGCAGCAGCGGCCTAGGGCATAGGTTGTAGCTATTGAGGTAATGTGGCACAGCTGATATGTTGATATGTTGATAATAAATGCATACATATGTCTATATATATGGCTTCGACTTTGCGTTAAGATGGCGCCACTGGTGAAAACCTATCAGCAGGCAACCCTCACACACACACACACTCACACACACAAGCACGTAGGTCGCTCAAAATGAGCTGTCAAATTCAAGAAGCCAGCTAAAATTTGTCACATGTAATATACACCAGCCGTGCGTGTGTGTGTGTGTGTGTGTGAGCAGGGGTGGGTGCCCTTATTGGTGGGTGGTTCTCAGCTATATTTACTCCAAGGTGTTTTACAAAAAGAAAAGGGTTGCCAAATGCCGTCACCCTCGCCATAAACATGCGAATTTTACGAGACAGCGGGAAACTTTTTTAAGTAGCGACATCTTTGCGTTACCTGAAATTATATATGCCACACCCCCAACTACCGAACTTACCACCCGCCCCAGACTCAACTCAACCCAACCCAACCCAACCCAGCCCAGCTCAACGTCAGCCCCCAAGCGTCCTGCTCTGAGCCGTGTCTTGAAAACTTTTTTCGCTCTCCTCCTCTCGCTGAGCTCTGATAAAATTTCAGCGCACTTCAAGCTAAAATGCAAAGCAAACAGCGAACACTAAAAGAAACCAAAAATAAAACAAAGCAAAGTCAACGTTAAGCTTGATACAATTTAAATATATACATATATATATATATATAGCTGGGTTGTGGGCGTGGCGTGGTTCTCTCAGCTTGTTTTGTCTTTGAGCTCCCAGCTAATGAGCGCCCAAGTTTTTCTTTTTTTGAGAAAGTTTCTTTTTTTTTATGTAATTTTTAGAGTGTTGACGGGCGAAGGTAGAGAGGCGTGGCACAGCAGGAGTCAGAAATTTTTAAAATTTGCTTTGTTTAAGCAGTTAAGAGAGATAGCAGTGGAGCAGAAGCTGGCGCTGAAGCTAGAGCAGGAGCTGGCGCAGGAGCTGGCCCAGGAGAGCGGGCAACTGCTGGCTAATGAAAATTGATCAACATTAGGCGTCTCATTATTGTCACTTGGGCAATTTGCTTTGATGGCTTTGTTGCGCTTGTTGCTGATGCTGCCGCTCCTGCTGCTGCTGTTGTTGTTAATTAGCTAGAAACGAACGAAATTGGCATAGCTTAAATATAATTGCGCCATTGCAGCAGACAATACAAATACATACAGATGCCCACACACACACAAGCAAATCAATTACGTGCGGACACACATAATGGGCGTGGCTGGCATGAAACAAACAGCATAACAAACACACAATAACTACCACGTTTGCTTATAATAATAATAATTAAATAAGGGCATTCAGCTCAGGCTTAAGGAGGCTGCATTTCTGATGCCATTTCAGCGTCCAAGACTTTCACTTTGATGTTTGAGCAGTGCAGCATCAAGTGTTTATGGCAGATTTATCAATACAAAATAGACGGGAACAATGCAGATATTAGCATTGGAATTTTGACTCTCTTGAGCACCGATAGCTGAATAGCTAATGAAATGCCAGGCACACAGAAATTTCTAATGGGCAGCTGAATATCATTTTACATAGAGTTAACCTTGCACTTTGGCTTAACCTTGGGTTAACATGCAAATATTAGCCTAACAATCGTTGATTGATTCACAACACAATTTATGGTTTGATATTTTCAAATGCTCGACAAATGGGGATTAAATGATTAAATATATTTCTGCACAACTTGAATCGAGTTACACAAGTTAATCTTTGACTGTCTACAACTCGAACTGGAACATTATTCAATTTATCAACTGACTCTAGCATTTTTTTCCTTTTACTTCTTCCTCTGTCAGCAGCTGTCGGCAGACAATTAATTTAGTGTTTTCTTTTTTTTTTGGGTGTGTGACACAAGTTCAACTTAATAGTTATTAGCATAAGCGTGGGACAGGGGGGGGGGATTGGCATGTTTATGAAAACTACAAGCGAACAAACAAACATGAGATGCAATAAAATTCGTCTGGCAGGTTTGCGTGCCGGAAATGCGATTCCGGTCTAGACACAATAAGGGAATATTCCAAATGATATTAGTGCCGACAACAGAGGAGAAACTAAAACAACAACAATGGCAATAACAATGAGTATAATAATAACACCTGCAGACAGCATTTTACTGCATTAAAAGCGCATTTGTTGCGAGTGAGAGAGCGAGAAGAGGTGGGGCCATGCTGCGTATACGTAATACGTGGCAGGAGTCCTCTTCTGACTGAGTGGGACCTGTGTGAGCCCCCCAGAGGAGCATATGCAGCCGACTGCACACACACACACACGCACACACACAAATACACAGATACACTTTTTTAGTTGCCGCAACTTGAGTGCTCAGTGCCACAGTCTATTAAATGCCAAAGGTATTTGTATGTGTGCGTGCGTGCGTCTGTGTTTTGGGAGATGGCAAACACTTTGCAGCAAATTAATTTGAGCTTTTAGCTCGAACAGCGGCAGCTCGGCGAATGCTTAGTGACAATTAATGTGGCATTAAAGCTGAAATATTGCGTATACGCAACGCACTGCACATAAATATATAAATTTTATTGATTTCAGGCCGGGCAGGAAACGGGGCCAAGGCAGCGGAAACAGCAGCCACAGCAATGCAAGATGAACAAGTACATGATGCAACAACAACAACAACAACAACTACGACATGAAAGCAACTTTATTCCACTTTTGTTGGACATGCAACAAGGAAAAACTGCTGGGAGCGGCAACAAAAGAAATACCAACAACCAAACAATATCAACAAGACTGAGCGAGAGCCAAAGGAGTCGACTCGAGATGTTTGTGGCAGAGTCTTCTCCTCCTCCCAATCTGCCCCCATCAGCCTCCATTGTCCTCTGCTTGCTGCGCGCGCCACGCAGACACTGAAATGCAATTGAGTTTAAACGGCAACAATTGTGTTCTCTCTGCTGGCTGCTTGTTTGCATCGAATTGTGCATAGAAACCAGTCGAAAACACTTGCAAGACCATATATGTAGAGAGGGAACTGTGCCACCTCTGCGCCCCCCCCCCCCCCCTCTCTACCACTAGACGTGCAACATGGTGAACAAATTAAAAATGTGCCAGCGGCGTGACAAAACTCTAAATATAACAGGAACTACAAACAAGCAGAGCAGAGCCAAACAGAGCAGAGCAGAGCAGAGCAAACCCGAACATAGCTGAGAATTTGTAAAATTAAACCTGTGCCCCAGACTTCTCCCACTTCCCTCTTAATAAATCTGACACAGCATCTGTCATGGGTACAAATTCTGCAATTGCTTTGCGTTTCTGTTTATTTATTATTATTTGACTGCAATTCATAGCAAACATCGTTTTCCGAGCTGAAAGTTCTCATTTAGTTTCAGTTACTTTGGAAGGAAAGTTGACGAAACTAAGCAAAGCTCAGAGCTGTTCATACATAATTGTAGTTTTAGCTTGTTTGAAATGTTCACCTACACTTTTTGTAACTAATAACTAACTGTGTAAAAGTTATATAAAATATATTTAACTGCAATTTAGTACAAATTAAAGTGTTAGCCATTCAAATCCTGCAAATGAGAGTCTGCTCAATAAGGAAATGATGTTAGTACCCATAACAACAGAAACTATGCATATGGATAAGAACTATCTCTTTTTTATACTTTACAGCAGTTTCAATTTTTTTTTACCGATAATTTAATTTTAATTACTATTTTTTAAATGTATTTCAAATACTGAAGACTTTATATCATTTGTCTTACAGAAAGCTGTCTTGAAATCTTAAAATAAATATTTAAAAAAAATTTAATTTTGAACAAACTTGAATAAATCTATTTTGCATAGTATAGACTTCTGATTGTCGATTTCATACTCTAAAAGTCTTTCTTTAGTAACAGTTTTTTAATAATTCTTTTTTTTATAAAAAAGAATAAACTGATTGGCATAAAAAATTTAAATAGTAAATTTAAATAATATTCTATAGTAAAGGCTGAAGGCCTGTAAATATTATAACCTGAGTCTTTTTCTCTAGTAAAGGTTATTTCACAATAAATATTCAATATTCAATATCTTCTTTCCATTGGGCTTAGGGTATCTCTTAGTCAGGCACATCCCACTAGAACACTCTTATTATTTTCCATATAGGCCCGCAGCTCTTTTTATACCCTCAACCAAGAATGATTGACCGATGACTCTCTGCTGGGTTCTCCTAGTGCAGCAGTGCCACGACTCTTGCTTATTTCTTGCTCTCTTTCCTGGCCTTATAAAGGCATCAATTTAATTAATATTTGTGCAGCTCAAAGCAGTAAACTTCGTTTCTTTTATTATCTTCGATTGTTCTCTCTACCTTCAACTACTGTTTCTACTGCTCATTTCAGTTCTTAATTAAAAGTTGTTGAACATGTTTATTATAACACAGTTGGCACAGTTAACACAACTTTAGCTATGAGCGATTCCTCCTTCAATTTTCACTCTCACCTTGACTCGTTCATAGCTAAAGATTTATTACTTTACCAGCATATATTTTCCTTATCTAAATCACCTTTCCTGTAAAATGCATCAAGAGATTAAGAAGTTGTCATGTATATTTAATACTTATGACAGGCGGAGTCAGCCTAACTGCTGCCATTATAAGCGCAAAAAAAAAAAAAATGTGAGGACAAATAGAAAATAAAATTCTCTATTTATTATATTTAATGTTTGCTAGGCAGGCACATGCAGTCCATATACATACATGCATGCACATATATATATTTGTACATACTTCATAAATACTTTCCAGCAACGACGCTACTCAGACTTTTTTATACGCAATGCAAAATTTATAGCTCTGCTTAGAGTTTCGAGTGGGTAGCAATAGACAAGACTCTGAGCAGCAGAGGCCGGCCCCAGGCAGCCATATATTATGGCTATACACAGTCTATTTAGTGTATATATGTATATATATACATTTAAATTTAAATGCAAATCAAGACAGAGTCATGCAGGAGCCAGAGGCAGCAGCCAGAGCAGCGGCAGTAAAATAATGAAATGGAAGCAAGCGAAAGCTTTAAGAATTCGTCTACTAGTTGAGCACTTCATTAGTGGCTTGTGGCAATTGGCGCGTATCGTGGAATTTATTTGCCGCTGTCAGCTGGCTGACATTTTCCATTTAATTGTGCCGCGTCTACGTGGCCAACGTGGAGCAAGAAAAAGTGTGGCCCAAAAAGTTGCAGCCAGCTTCAGCCGTGTGACACAAAAATCAATAAGCGCCGGTGCTGGCAATTAATGTGCGACAATTGGAGAGAGATTGTCTACAATCTAACAAGAAAAAAGTCGAGAAAAACTAGAGATTCTTTTAAACTCGGTGCAGAAAGTTTTTTCGCAATAAATTTGCCTGGATCGAGCTCGAAAATGAAACTACATTTTTACATTGAAGCCCGCAAGGCAGCTAAATGTCCTGGCAAAAGTTAAGTCATTCTGCGGCGCTGAAAAGTATGCTACGATTTTTTTTTTTTTTTTTTTTTTTTGGTTAGGCAAAAGTCACAGAGAGAATGACCAGCAAAGTGCGTACATAACTAGAGCAAACAGCAGTCAAGAGTTGTATCGCATCTGTGTGGCAGTGCGTGAGTGAGTGCAGCAGAAGTGGAGTGGAGTGGAGTGGAGTGGAGTGGAGTAGAGTGGAGTGGAGTAGCTGGCATCTGTTTAACTTGTGCTGAGCCCTAGAGTTAATTGAAATGCAGCCGTGCGCTTTGTTAAATCTCAAATGATAAACACTGCCAGGGGACATAGATCAAAGTACAAAGGAGTAGCAGCAAGAGCAGAAGTAGAATCAGTAGCAACAGCAGAAGCAGCTTGCTCTACTCAAACTCAGCTCAGAGACGACTTGTCTCGCTTTGTGGCTGACACGCTGCGTTGCGTTGTTTGCAATTAAGTTTTGTGACAGCAAAGGCACTCGCAACATATGGCAACGCTTAATCAACAGAACAATGGCTGCCGGAAATGTGCTTTCACTGTGCGAGTGTGCGACTGTGTGTGTGTGTGTGCCGTTTGCCTCAGCAGCTGCTGAAAAGACGCCAGCAAAAGCTATCAACTGATATACAAAGATACTCGAACACACACACAGACACATTCACCCACACTCACCCATATAGAACTTCATTACAGACTCCTGTCGTGTATGTGGGTCACGCATTGAAGCGCAAATTCCATTGAATTTATTTAATTTATAGTTGGCTATGCTTATGTTAATACCAGCTTAATGGCGTTCAACAGCTTTATGGCAAATTTATACAGCTCTACGGGCGAGGGGCTTAAAGTGCCACATTAATCTCAATAAACTCGAAAGCGATTTAAATAAATTGACTCTGCAGTGACTCAAGACGTCGCTAACTAAATTGTCAAGCTAAAAGGAAAGTCATATTGACATGCATATATACAAACCTATATAAGTATGTATGTGCAAAAGTGTAAATGAATGTGAAAGAGTTCTGTGTAGATATCAATTAATTGAAAGCCTTTCAATGCACATGCTGACAATAAGTGCTATCAGCTTTGCTAATGATTCACAGCAAGCTGTATAGACTAAAGAATGCCCTGGGATAAATTGGAATACCAACTCCCAAAAGATCTGAATTGAAGGATTGCTTAGACTGAGAGATATGCTAAAACTAAGAAAAAGAAACTTGCTGTAAAAATCAACTCTAGGAAGATTCTAGAAATGTCTGATCGTAGAGTTATCTTTAAACTTATAGTAGAACAGATTGAAAACATGCTTAGACTAAATCCTTGGACTATATTCAAAAACTATGATAAAGAATCTGGCTACAAAATCAATTTGTTTGTGTTAAGGCTCTGCCATGAATCATCTCCATTACCTCAAACAGTAGAAGAGATTGAGAGATAGACTGACTAAGAGATACCCAGAAAGACCCGAGGACACCTCCTGCTATAAAAAGAGACGCTATAAAAAGCAATTAAATTCCTAGATTTTTTTCTCAGAACTGCCAAAGTTACATAACAACAAGTTCATAGATAGCTTAAACTTTGATGTTCCAACTGCCTCTTCATGAGCACGCTCCTCCTTACAGGGTATCAGAGAACAGCAAACAATGCAGAGATGGAGCGACAAATGCGATTAAAGCTGCTGCTGCTGTTGCTGCTGCTGTTGTTGTTGCTGTTGGTGTTGCTGCAGCAACGAGATATACGAGTCTCTGTCAAGTCAAAGTGGAACAACAGCAGCTTCCATGACAGCTGAAACAATGGCAGCCATTATCAATAATGGCATGGGTAAGGCAGCGTGCCTTTGGTCTAGCAACAGGCATGGACAGACCCCAGACCCAGACACAGACTCATGCTCAGACCCCCCCAGACAACGAGGTGTATGCGCAATGTAATCCACTTCGTTAATGCTGCAAGTGGCAACAGTTGGCAGCAAAAATTGACGAATTACGTATCGCACTTACCTTTTAACGGAATTACAGCAATTATCGGGTTCACAATCAATCCCTAGAGCGCACATATTGAAGCTGTAAAGAGAAGAGAACAAAAATATCAAATTAGAGACATCAATATGAGAGCAAGTCGAAGTCGAAGTCGAAGTCGTAATCAGACTCGAAGCTAAAGTCAAAACAACCTCTAATTAGCAGCATTGATGAACTAACAATGGCAAGTAGATCTAATTCCTGACAACAACGACTGGCCACTAATTAGTGGGAGTCGAGGCGGTGGCTGTTAAATGGATACTAAGGCTATGATTAGTGCGGAGAGATATACAAAGCGAATCAGGAAATACAAAGTTCGTTTTCAAATGCCAAAAATGCACAAACTTTTATCATAAACTCCACTAAAGCCTACCAGAATTTACTGCTTTTATGTCGTCTGTCAAGTGGCTCAACTAGAAAATTAACTTTTGCCGGATCAAATGAGCGTGGGTATGCTAGACTAAGAGATGTCCTGTAGTATTACAATGTCATATAGTTTTTGTGGGTAATCGAAATTTGCTTCTAGTTTTTAAAAATGTAAAAAATATGGAAGGGAGTAGAAAAAAAATTCATACATTTTATTTGCATATTTAGAATAATATTAAAATTTTATATGCCATAAATTAAAATATAACTTAAATTAAAATTGATTAAATTGATTGAGAAATATAATCCGCAAAAAAAATTTAATATATTTATATCTAGCTTAAATGTTTTAAGTAAAATTGTTTAATTAATTTTTTTTATTATTAATATTATTTTTAATTTTATATATACAAGTTTATAAGTTTTATATGTTTTGCATTCTTTTGACAAAGGCTTGCCGTTTATCTTATTATCTTTTATAAATAAATATTTTAAATTAAAATTTGTGAAATAAAATTTATTAAAACATATATACTTAAAATTAAAATTTATTAGAAACTAAATACTCTAACAATATTTGTGTAAAACTTCATTAAGAATAAAAATTAAATGAAATTACGCTGGAAGTCAACTTAAAAGTTCAAATAAACTTGAAACAGTTAAGTTGAGCTAAGTTACGGCAAATGATTGCTAGTTTAGTACTTTCTCTGCTGAGTGCCACTTAAAATTCCAAGAAAATTTAATATACCCTTTGGCAGCCATTGGGCAGGAGGCAGGACTTGATTACACAAAAACTTGCTGGCATAAATAAGCGCACAGCTGGCATATGAATTGCAAAAACAGTAAAGATAGCAACCACATTGGTAGAGCTGTATTAGTGTGTGTATGTGGGTGGGTGGGTGTGTGTGTAACTGTCAGAGTCATAAGTTACATCTTGCATACTTTTGTGAGCAGAGCAACGCAAACTCTTTCACTCGTTATTAATGCGAGTGGCTGCTACTTAAGTGTGTGCGTGGGATATGTGTAGAGGTGCAGATGTGTGTGTGTGTGTGTGTGTGTGTGTAAGGTGTAGACCAGTCGACAGTGCAACTGATGCTACTTGTGTAACTGCTGCTTCTGCTCCTGCTTTGCTGCTCTGCTGGTAATCAGCATTGACAGTTGTTGAAAGTTCGTCAAGCTAATGTCGAGCTATTTATGAGAGCTCAACTCAGCAGCTCAGGTCCGTAGCTGCTCTGTTTAGGCTAGGGCTTGGGCTTGAGCTGCGCTTGCAGCCAGCCCAGAAGTTGCAGGAGAGAGTCGCTCAGCATTAAGGTGTGGCAAGAGCAGCTTAAATTTACTTTACACGGCTCAACTCAGCGCGCAAGCAATCAACATTAAGCAGGGCGCTGACAGCAGCTTAATCAGCATTAAGTGCAGGGCGACTAAGAGGGACAGAGAGAGATGGGCAAAGAGAGATGGGCAGAGAGAGCAAGTCAAAAAGGGATAAAGGATACAAGTGTGGCAGCTATAGGGGCGCTTGTGGCGTTGTTTGGGATATATGCAACACTCAGCAGGAGAGAGACCGGGGGAGAGCGGCGAGGCAGACCCGTAGGCTGGATTTTTATTGTTTGCCACAACTCTTGAGTCGAAAACAAATTGCAAAAGTAAATAAAACAAAGGCGCGGCAACAGGCTGACAACGGCACGACAAAAGAATCGCTGGATCTGCGGCATGCGGCAAGCTGGGCGATTGTGGCATGTGGGGCAAGGTGTTTGCGCTTGTACGACGTGGCAAAGCGTCCACAAAGGACATAATGAATACGCTTAACTTTTAAGTCACGCTGCGAGATAACTTTCCCAGGCATAATGGTGCGAATAATGATGCTGGCAAACAGCATCAGCAGCAGCGGCAGCAGCAGCAGCAGCGGCAGCAGCAGCAGCAGCAGCAGCAGCAGCAGCAGCAGCAGTAGCAGCATCCGCAACAAGGACACCAGAATTCAAGACAAAAGGCAAGCCACACAGTGCCATAGATACGTGAGTGCTGAATATAAAGCAGATTCTGACTCAACCAACTCTGTTTGTCACTGTGTGCAAATGTCTGTGTGTCTGTGTGCGTGTGCGTGTGCGTGTGCGTGTGCGTATTGCCATTAATGTAAATGCGACTCATTAAAGTGTCAATATGAGTCTCATGCGTCGCAATGTGCCACACTCGCAGCTGTGCAAACAGAAAGAAACGCACGAAACTTCAATCAATATGCAATATGAATGCGAGGATATGATTCAGCTGCAGCACACAAGACACTATTATGATCTTCAGCAAAAAAGTATTTGATATGATAGTAATGCCATTGCAATTATGTGAGGGCTAAGTGAAGAAGGCAAGTTCAAGTTGTGCAACTGAGGGAAACAGAAACGTTTTTCTGTGAAAAGGAAAATATTAATCAATTGAGATGCTTTCATATATGATATAATAGCTGTACAAATATTTATGAAAAGAAAGAGGAAAGATGAAAGAATATATCCTATATAGATAATATATATATGCAGGTATGTACATATTCTATAGAGAACTGATTCGGCTTTCATGTGAATCAATGCAATGAAAAGCAGAAGTAAAAGTAAAAGTCTCAAATAAATCAAATAAATAAATAAACAAGTATTTACAGGGACAATATGGAAGGGGGACTCAATTATTAAATTGTTAAATTGTTAAATTTTTTTATTGAGCATATGTTATATGTAAAGTCTATGTCTATAAGGATTTGAACCAAATGATTGAGGAATTTTTGATTTTTTTGAGAAATATTCGAATTTGATTGAGAGAAAAATCTGTTGCGAAAACGACTTTGTGATGTATTGAATATATTACACAGCAAGTGCCTAGCACCTGGAATATACCTTATATATTCTCGTCCTAAAAACCCTAAAAATAGAAACAACAGAAATTTTATCTAGTTTAGGTACCAGATATCCCGCCATTTAGTACTCCCCACTAGATCACTTTTACTTCTTTTTATTTCAAATACAAACTTTGCAATTCCCAATTTCCCAATTTCTTGCCCTAGGTCAAAGCCCAATTGGGGATTGCCAGCCAAGTGGGGGATGCCAGCTATGCCGCAAGCTTTTGTCTCTGGGCCCAAAAACTCATTAGAGTGTTGCGCGTTGTCGCAGCAAATGAGTCATCTTTGAGCAAATATGCACAGCAACCAATCACACACACACACACACACACACACAGCAAATAGCACACACACGTGTCACACACACACACGCACTTGGTTTTCGGGGCAATGTCAACGCCCAGCAATTTGCGCATCAGTGTGTGTGAGCCAAATTTATTCGCGTTTTGTGTTTTTGGCAAATGCAATCATTTTGTTACGTGGTTTCATTTTACACACACACACACACGTACATGTTGACTACCCCTAAGCCAATAACATGCAAAAAGTTCGTTTATAGCTGCAACACACACACACACACACACACACACACACACACACAGCCAGAGACAGCGCGCGTGCAACGTGGCGTATGTGTAACGTGTGCGCAAATATTGTCTCAATTTGGCGCTGGCTTCACTCCATCCACAGTCTCGTCACACATACACACACACACATACTCCGAAATTGAGTCGTCACAGCTTATGCAGATGCAGCCAGCCAACAGCCCGGCTATCCGCTTACTCCACACCCACAACAATCTCATGCTCCCGCTTTTGCTCGAGCTTCAATGTGGAAATAAACAATTTGTATGCGAATTTTGCCTTTGCCATGCAACAGCAGCCCATGAATATGAAAATTTTCCAGTTGCTGCAATTCCCTCGTCTTCCACGCCAGAGCCGTCAATAGGGACGAGTGCAATCCTCCGATCGAAGAGTCATTTTCTAGCCAAGCGCCACCCACAGCCTTGGCACAAAGTCTTTGTTTCTCTAGACTTGAAAATTGAATGGAAAATATGACGATGTTCGATTTATAGAGATATTCTATCAAGCAACTGCATACATAATCATTCAACAGCCGGCCACGCCCCCAAGAAAAGCTCGGCAGAGCTATTTCAATTTGGGGGCAAACATAAATATTTGGCTAACCGAAATGGGAGCACGCAAAGAAACCAGCTGAAATTAAATGCTCAAGCAAATTTGCACTCCTCTCAGTCAGTCTCACACTCTCTCAACTCCCTTAAATCTTTATCAGGGCCATAAATGACTGGCTATAACCCAAACCGCAGACTCTGAATCTGCAATAAGCTGATTTACGCTACGCCAACAACAACAACAGCAACAGAGAAAACATTCATGCAGCAAGGATATATATTTTCATAAGGATAACATCCGTTGGTTGCATTTGAGGCATTTGTTTGCTTGTAAATGAAAAGCTAAAACATATTTTACGCAACTGCCTCGGCAAATGGGAAACTCATTTTCCAATAAGACAATGAGGTAAAAGCAATGGCAACAATATTTCAGACAATGGCCAAAGTGAAAAGCTGAAATTATTGGAGTTGCATGTCGAAGACTATAGCAGGAAAGCATGTGGATTTTAGAGAGAGCTATTTCCTTTATGCAGCTCTTATGAATGTAAAAAATACTTTGTAGATAAGCTTATACTCCTCCATAAAGGAAAATATTTTCTGTTCGGCTTTCTGTCAAGTACAGAACTTTCTGCAAGCCAAAAACTTAATTCAACTAGTTGAGCACGATAAGAGCGGAAAGAGAATTGCTTCTGATAGGAATTTAGATTAAGGGAGGAAAAAGAGTTACTAAGAGTTGTTAAGATGGAATTTGAGTTTTTCTCAGCAAAGTCCTATAGGCAATCGCTAAAAACAATTAAGAAAACTTGTAATAATCTCAAGTATTTATTTTCATTATTATTAGATTCCTTTTTTTATTTCATATATATATTTGGTTTGCTTATTTTCTTTGTATATAATTATATATATTATTATTATATATATTTGCTGATTTGTTTATTTTTTTTTTATTTTTTATATTTTATATATTTTTATTTTAAAAATTAACTAAATTAAACTAAAATTTAATTTTTCATAATTTGTATAATAAACTATATTTTGAATATATTTAATTTTTAGTACATCAATTATTTATTTTTAGTTTTTATTTATTTATTTATTTATTTATTCTTTTATATATATATATATATATATATATATATATATATATATATATATATATATATATATATATATATATATGTATATATAAAATTTTTTTTTATTGTTTTTTTTTTCTTTATTATATATATATTTTTAATATAATAGCCTGAAATGACGCATCGAGTGGAATCACATATATTGTTTTTTCAGCTTCAACATAGCAATTAGTCAAGTCCTTTCTATATATAATTTCCCTATGAAATGCTCAACTTGCAGCAAACATAACTGTTGCATTTTAGCATTAAGTAACGCTTGAAGGAGTCCTTTACAACTTCCGCGCAATTCATTGAATATTTCTTAGGAAACGTTGATATGTTTATTTCATTATGTGTGGGTTCTCCTGCCACATCATAAAGCCATATAAATGCGGCGCAGCAATGAGCTTAAGCATATCCGTTCTTCGTTAGGGGTGGGCAAGGAGCGAGGGGCGACGGGCGAGGGGCGAGGTGCACATTATTAATGCCGAATACATTACCCATAATAAATATACATTTGAGTGAGTCTGAGAGGCACAATTTTGCATTTAATTAATGCACTGAGCATTTGTCCGTCCTCTCTCCTCTCTCCCGCTCCAACTGAACTCTTTGTGCGCTTTTCCACAATCCACTTCAGACATAATCACCCAACAGGCTGGCATATAAGGTGTATATACACATTTGTATAGTATGCCTAGAGTGGAGCTGGAAGCATGATTCCTGCCAGCCTGCCTGCCTGCTTGCATGTCAAAGCGCTCTAAGCGAATGTGCCGCATTTGTATTAATGGCAGAGTCATTGAGCAGCAGAAGCCGCCGTCGCCGTCGCGGTCGGCGCTGCCCCCAAAAGTCTAAGGGGCACAGGCTCCAGCTCCAGCTCCAGCTATAGCTGCTACTGCTGCTGCTGCTGTTGCTGCTCCTGCTCAGGTATTTGGTTGCCTTTTGGCATTTGAAGTGCACGGCAATGTGCATGCGAATGCTTTTGAATCGGCTCATTCAGAGAGCCGCCAAGAGGCGCAGAGCTCCACTCACACTCGTATCACCCTCCCCACTACCCACTCCCTTGGGCTCTTTGCCTGGCTCTATATAAGTCTCTCATATGTGCAACTGAATAACTGAATCTGTTCATTGAGTGCATCGGGCTTTCGCATTTATTTAGCAATTACTCAACTCGTGTATGAACATTCGGTTATCCATCCGTATGGCATGCACATACGTGGGTTAATCGATAAATTCCAAACGGGTTTTCATTGCAGAAAGAGATAACTGCCGAGGGTGGGGAGAGAGGTTAACACCAAACTGAGAAAAACATTTTCGAACATAAAACCAAGGCAAAGCTAAAGGCTTTGCAGCAGGTGAGTTTTTAATACAGTTGGAGAAAAAGCTGCTTATGAACCGAAGTTAAGATAGAATGAGAATGGATGGAGTGAATAGGATCATGAATCAGGAAATGAAGCGATAAGAGGGAGATAAGAAGAAGTTTTAAGAGCATTTAGAATCAAAGGATATTTTAAGGAATTGATAGATAAATAGAGAGAGAGAGAGAGAGAGAGAGAGAGAGAGAGAGAAAGAGAGAAGAGAGAGAGAGAGAGAGAGAGAGAAAGAGAGAAGAGAGAGAAAGAGAGAAGCGAAATTATTGAAAGGAAAAGAGAGGTAGAGTCGGATTGAAATAAGAAAATAGAGAGAGAGAGAGACATATAAGTTTGAACTATCACAAAATATTTTAATATTTCATATTTCAGCTTCATTTCAGAATTTTTAAATTCATTCCCTCATTAATCTGCACCCTCGTTTCGCCAGTAACTGCCACATTTTCCAGCTACTTTGTCGAGGCTAAAACCGCTAAAAGTTGGATGCCAGCCAATTTATGGCCTGCAGCTCTGCAGCTGACCAAGCGCTCGGGCGCAACTCGAGTGCCAAATTGTAGCATAATTTGAGATCATAATAGCAATAATAATAATACTAACAATATCCTACCTAATATAATCTACTTTGCTCTAAGCCAAGCTTATGATGATATTTATTAGTGGCCAGCAGCTTGCTGGCCAATTAGACGCGTCACAGCTGGACAATTTTCCGTGGCCAAACAGCCAAAAAGCGAAGCGGCAAAAAATTCAAACTGAATACTAAATAAGCAGCAGACCATGCTAAAGTGGAGGAAGAACAAGACCAAGAAGAAGAAGCAGCAGATGAAAATCAAATTAAAATTATGTCAAGCTGGCGAAAATATGCCACTAATTTCGAGTGTAAAGCGCACTTCATTTTTGTTGACATAAAAAACAGAATTTCTGGGCATGCAGTCGATGTCCTTGGAGATGTTTGCATTATGCTGCTCTAGCTAAATGTTTATATAGTATATGTACATATAATTTTGTATATATCTATATTTTCTCTTAGCATTTTCCCATTTTATTTCATTTTTGTTTGCTATGCTGTAAAATATTTTCTCTACATCTTCACATTTTATTTTGTCTCTTTTGAGTTTCATTTTAATTTAGGGTATTTGCTTTGTTTATAGAGTAAAATTCTTACATATATATATTTATATCTATTTCTTTATATTTATTTCTTAGTTTTAGCTAGACAAACTAGATTTTGCTGCTACTCAAGTATAAAAATGGTAGAAGAATCCTTTTCCCCTCATAAACTTGAATATAAATGTTTTCAATAACTCTCTCTCCTTTAACATATTTAAATTGAACGAGCTTTCGCTTCATGCTGCATATCTTTGTACTAATCCATCAACACATAGCTCTGTGCCATCTTGGCTTTTGCCAAATTGACAATTAGCACTCGGCAGCAAATGTCTATAATAAAGGAAGGGAAAGCCTGCAAAAGGGGCGTTCGCCTTAGAGCGTGTCCATGACCAAGCACTTAAAATGCAACGCATACAAATGATGCAAAAGGTGTGCGCAGTAGGTGCGGCAAGTGCAGCCAACTTTCCAAGCAGCAAGCGCCAAAGAACTTGGCTGCCAACTTTAGCAAACAGATTCGCTTTGATGGTGCGTTGCAAATGAATGGAGAGCAGCTACAGCAGCAGCAACAAAGACAAAGTCGACGAGTCAAGGAGAGTGAAAATTAGCAGTTCAAATGTCGCAGGTCATTCTCTTACTCCACCTCCCGCTCTGCCTCTTACTCCACGTCTCCCTCCTGCTCTCTCTCTCTCTCTCTCTCGTTTTTTTCTCATTTTCTCACTTTCTCAGCTTTGCAGCTACCTGAAACTCTGCTATGGCAGTGACTTTTGTTTTATTTTCGCTGTTTTTCATCACGTTAGGCAAGCCCACATCTCTTCTCTCTTCTCTTATCCCCCATAATCTCCCCTCCCTCTCTCTTTCCCTCTCTCTCAACTGCCCTCGCTCATCAGTTTTGCATTATGAACAAAAAGCGAAAAAAAGCGCACAAAAAAATAGAATGAATTTTTTTTACTGTGCTTTATAAACTGCTTTTTGCTAGAGTTTTGCAACTGAGCTGCTGGCCGGCCACTGCTGCCACTTTTCCCTTTTGGCCGCTTGCCTATTGGCCAACTGTGTCAACCAGTTTGACCAGTTGGCTTGGTTAACGCTGCGCGCTCCTTTGTGGCAAACGTTGATTGCTCCTCGACTTCAGTTTCGACTTGGACGTCAATTGATTGGAATAGTTGCTCTCCCTCTTCCTCTCTCTCGCTCCCTTCCTCTCTCTCGCTCTCCCCCTCCCTGTCGCTTGATGTGGACTTTACCGTTTTCGCGTTTCAGTTACAAATTTTGCAATTCATGCCACGAACCAAGCCCAGTTCGAGCGTTTTCCTGGCCAACTGCAGCCTCCATTCACATTGCTATTTATAACATTTTCTCGACTTTTGGTTTTCGATTTGCAACTGCTGCTGCTGCCGCTGCCGCTGCTGCTCCTGCAGCTGCTCCTGCTGCTGAGGCAAGAAAAATGCGCCCCTTGCGAACTGCGCCCAATTTATAATGTGCGCTTTGAAGGCCTCTGCCGATTGGACAGCGCACAACAACAGTTCGCTGCGCCCAGGGAACTAAAGAGAACGAGAACGGTGAATGCGAATGTGAATGCAGAATGTGTAGAATCGCCAATGCAATTTACCATATATACCCGGTCGAATGAAGGAATGAAGTAGGGAATACCCAGCTATATGGCAACAGCCACGGCCTATGACTAAAAATATATCTAAATCTAAGCTTATTCCTGAGTTAAGATAAAATAATTGAGATCTAATTTAGAAAACTGGAAACAAGCCAATTTTGATTTTATACATAAAACTATTTATTTTTCATATGTATATTTGTCTATAGATATAGATATATTTGTTTTTATAAAGGGTACAGACGGTACATTTTGTAAATTTATATTTATTATATATATAATTTAAATTTATTATAAATATAATTCTGATCTCTAAAGTTTCTTTATAAATTTTAATATTTTCATATATTTAAATTTAGTATTAAATTACTTTAAGTTCTCTTTCAGATTCTGGAACTCTTTCTGTTTCTCTCTCTCTCTCTCTCTCTTTCTCTCCCTCACTCTCTCTGATTGGTGCAGGTATTTGCTAGTCGTGCCACTTTTGCACTCTACTTTTATCGCCTAGTGTTTGTTACCAAACAGAAACCAGCTAAAAGCCAACACCAAAAATGTTTTGTGTCCAACTTTTATGCGTTCGCTGCAATTGTTGTTGTTGTTGCTGTTGTTTTTGCAATTGTTGTTTGTTTTGCATGGCGTGAATGTTGCATGATACGAAAGATACAAGTTTTCGGACCACAAATGCAATCTAAATGCAATACGCTCGTGACGTTCACACCCAAAAGTAATCGCTTACATAATAACACGAGCTATTAAAGGCGACCAGCTGACCAGCAGCAAAACTAACCAAAAGTATTCCAATAACATTTTTGTGAATAAGAAAACACCCAATTTAACATAAATCAAGCTACTGATGTGTGTGTGTGTGTTTGTGGCAGCTGTTAATTAATTTGTTGCAGTTACAAAAAGTTGCCAAACAAAAAACAAAATAACAAAATTTGTTGCTTTGATTTTGTGTTGGCATTGGAAATTTGCAGTTGTTAAACATTTTAATGTAAAAACTTTTCAGTGGAATACACTGTGAATATATATATGTATATGAAAAAAGCTATGAATATATATATATATATATGTGAATAGTTTACTTCGTATTTATATGTATGTTTATGCTCTATATAGCACATCAAACAAATGGCTCTGCGCAGCTGCAGCATCAATGTGCTTCAACATGAACTCAAATTGAGTGGCAAACAGTGTGTGGCACACACACACACACACACACACACACTCACACACGGTAACAAACAGGCCAACCACAACAGGGAAGAAACCACAGCTAGTGAAGCATGTAAACTTTATTTAAATGCTTCAACACATATACGAGTATGCAAATTTATATTTTTATGGCAGCCGCAGGCCGGAGAGCTCGAAGCACAGTTATGAGTGGCAAATGCCAGGAAAATTGCAACAGCCCTGCCGATGGCCCTTAAAGATAGGCCACGGACTGCATCGCAGCAATTGTGCAAATGCCATTCTGCTGCGTACAACCAGGAATTTGGAAACATTTCAGACATACCCTATACTTAGGTGAATAGTGGAGAACGGATGAGACAGACGATAGAGATTTGTTGGAGTTGAGCTATTGTGAAAGAGAATAAACTCCGAATCGTTTGCTCGGGCTTAAGATTCTGTATGTGCATCTATAAGCAAATATAATTGAGTGCAAAGGCAAATGTAAATGATATTTGATATTTGAATTAAGTCTGAAACAAATCTGTAATTTTATAATATTGTATTCATATCCTCAATGTTTTTGGACAGCTCATAATATATAGTAATAATAATTCTAAAAATATATAATGAAATATAGTTACGGCACCTGAAGCTTATATTACTGTTCTCCAAAACTCTCTTTGCAATTTCTCAACATATCATTACTGGCCCTGCCTATTGACCCCAATGCCCTTTCTAACACTAACTTGTGCCCCTCCTTCGGCAAAACTCTTTGCTTTCTCTTTTTCTGCTATAATTGGATTTCATATTCATATTTCAGCAAATCAAAAACTTGGCAAAAGTTTTATACGAAACTTGCTTAACTTATTTAATCAATTTTTGTTCGCTTTTTGTTTTAGATTCTCGAACCATTTAGAGTGAGAGGATTTCTGATGCTTTAAAATCTCAGAAGTGTAAAAATAAATCAATAAATCAAAGTAAATCAAAGCCACATCAATTAGTCAAACTTGACAGATTTAAATGCTTTGAGTCTGTAATAAGGAGTTTCTCTCGAGTTGAAGCTAGAACCATTAATTGTGTTCTTTATTAATTATTTTGATGTTGTGTCAAGTTTATAAATATCTGAACTATAGTATTACTTATTTGAATACCTTAATTATATTACCTTAATTATATTACCTTAATTATATTATCTTTTGGTTATTTGTCTACATATCTAAATCGTATCTCTACACAAGACATCTGCAAATTCAGTTACATTACCTACTCGCCTTTATGGCTCTTACTAACACAAATTGTTGGCCAAAAGTTCCAGCCAAATTTCACCATACTCAGAAATTAAACGGACTGCAACTGGATGTTCACAGCTCTCAGCTGTATAGCTTCAAGTACTCATTATGCCAACTTAGCCTAAAACAGAGAGCTAGAGCTTTGAGGCTCTCTCAGCAGTGCATATATGCACTGGATATACTCAGCAATTGCATAGCTGAATGAATAAGGAATCGCACTCAAATACAGGGTAGTAATCCATGCAGGTTATGTCTATTTAGCTACATTTAAACAGGCCACTCATAGCTCGAGTTTCTGTTGCAGAATTCTAATGTATAAAATGCAAAAATACCAACATATATGTATATAGCAATCTAACAATATAGAAACCGAGCTGAGTTTTCACTTTTTGCCAATGGCATTTCAAATGCTTTTTGCAGTTTCGCCAAACCACAAAATACTGAAAATAAAAACCTTCTCCAACTCCAACTTTTAGCTGTTTTAAGTGGCAGGGTTTTTTTTTTTTTTTTTTTGCCATTCAATTTAGCCGCAAAACAAATTAAAACATTTACTCACAAATGCAATGCAAAACTGTTTTTGTCGTGGCTATCTAAATGCAGTTAATGCCAGTTGTAAAATCATCAGCAACAACTAAAACAACAACAACAAAAGCAACAATTGTGGATGCCACAAAAAACAAGCAGCTCATTAGAGGCGCCCACTCAGCGAATGGCTTAATTTGAAAGCTGTTTATATTGTTTGTTGTTGTTTGTTTCTGTTGCTGTTGCTGTTGCCGTTGTCAACTGGCAGCTGTAATTAATCACATTTAATTTATCAATTGCTGCTGCGTTGCCCTCGCCCGCCCCTCGCCCCTCGGGCACACACTCAGCGAAAATTATGAAAAGAGCTTATGCAGCATTAAAGCTGATTTCGGCCTGAAATTTGATATGCTAATTAATAATAATAAATGAGCAACAAATGCGAATTCGATTGCAAATGCTTATACTATTATTATTATTTTTTTTTTTTAGCACAAGCCTTTTTCAATTAAAAATTTAAATAGCCTCGAGCCCCAACTGCCAAAACAGCTGAATAAAAGAATTTTTCAAATGCGTTTGCAATGCAATTTGAACAATTTCAATGTAAGCTTTTAATAATTAATTAATTAATTAAATAAGTTTAAAAAAGCGATGCATATATGTATATATAAATTAAATAGATATTAAACTAAATTGAGCGCAGTTAAGATAATCAATTTAAATCAGATCACATGAAACGCTTTTCAATTAGCTAAAATTTAATTGATGAAATAATTGGGAGAGAAAATAGTTAATTGGGTTTTCATATATGATCGATATGTGACTAAATTTATCAATTTATCGACTATCCATTGAAAATTATCGTTAGACATAACGAAACACACATTCGCTCAGCGATTCGTTCAGCAAATTTGGCTTTTAGTGTAATTGTTTCGAATTCGAAATTCATAGAGAATTTGAAATGTAGCTAGGATTATGCATAGCTGTGTGAATCGATAATTGAAAAGCATCTAAAATAGTTTCATTATTTGCACATAATAAATGAAACGAATTGCCGGAATCAGATTCACTTGGATTTATTGGTCACTTAACAGATATTTAACAGATATTACTTGAGTATTTAACTATAAAATAGTTAGCTTTAGATACGAATTTAGCTTTATTTTGAAGAGTCAAAAGTAAAGCACTATTTTTATATTTATTTATCAAAAATAAATTAAAATGATGTATTTATTATCTAAATTCAATATCTTTTCTAGCAAAAGTTCTTTCTGCTTTGATCTGTTGCTCTAACAACTTATTCAATGCAGTTTTTAGGCTTAGCTAAAGATCAACTGCAGTTCAGTCAGCGCAGCATCATCTGGTTTAGCTTTAAAAGCTATACAATATACGTTTCTCATATATTACTAGACATTAAAACATTGAAGCTGCAGCCACTATGCAGTTCAATATTCTTTTCTGCTTCAGCTGCTACAACGAGCTTTGAGTTTGCAGCTCTAACGCAAATGTTGCAAGTTGTTTTTGCTGCACTTGGATTTTCAGATACCCACAGATACATACAGCCATTAGATATTGGATATTGGTTATTGCCTGGCATGCCATGGCTCAGATGAGCTGGCGGCTAATACAGCTACTGCTGGCCAAGTTGACGGCTGTTTAACTGTTGTGAGTTTGTCTGTGGTCAGTGACCTAGGCAAATGGCCGGCGCACAAAGCCAACACGAAAAGAAAAAACAACAGCAACAACAACAAAGCAAAACAAACATGTTTTAGAGCGCCGCCACATGTAGATGAAAAAAAACATTAAACAGCGCGGACTGCTACAATTTAATGCCCCCCGGCTTGGTGCGGACAGGGGCTGAGGGGTGGGCAGGGGGCACGGCACACACAAAAAGACATTAACCGTATATGAATATGAATGCTCGTTAACAGCAGCAGAGGCAGAGCCAGCTGGGGCTGGCAGGAGGCAGCGTTTGCGTGTTAAATGCCATAAAAAAGATGAATAACCAGAACAAGAACTACTACAAGAAGAAGAAGAAGAAGCAGCAACATGAATTGTTGTAGAACGCACAACTAACTAAATAATGCGGCTATGTACGACATAGAGAAAGCATGTAACTGAGAGAGAGAGAGAGAGAGAAAGAGATGAAGTGGGAGGGAGAGAGAGACATATAATTTTCATTATTGGGCGCAATTAAGCTCCCGCTGGATCGACAGGTTCGTCGCTTGAGTCTTTCGTTTTGGAAAATCTGCGTCGCTCATTATACAAACTAAATGGCTTATAATGAAGGTGCGTTCGCTGCGCAACGAAATTAATTCAATTTTGATGTAGCAGTCGAAAAAGAAGAAAAGAACAACACTTGATTCACAGCCAACAAACTGGGAATTATTCTCTGAACTCTTCTCATTCTGCTTCTTCTTCTTCTGCTGCTTCGGTTCGGTTCTGGTTCTTGGGTGATTTGCATTCGTGTGAATTTCGTATGCGAATCACATTTAGTTAAATGATTTTATTATCTACTCACATTTCCGCCCGTTGATATTTATCTTAATGTTGCCGACGACCCAAAAGACCTGCAAGAGAAAAACGAATAAAGTTATTAGCTGAACGCATGAACATATAGAAGAGAAATCCACTCGAAAGTACATTTTAATGGGGCTCATAAAGCAGAATGGAATACCTTAATAGCTATGCTAACTCACTGCAGCATCTCTGCAGTTCCTTCTATATGCAATCTGTCTCTCTCTCTCTAAACTCTCCCAAGTGCCCATGACAGAATTTTTCAGCAAATATTTTGTACACGTAATCAGTCAAAAAGCAGTTTGTTGAGTGAGCAAACTTTACAGCAGCAGCTAAGACGAATGGAGGGCGGGAGGAGGACTGTGTGTGAGTGTGTGGGCATGTCAATGTGTGTGCGTATGTGCGTGTGTGTGTGCCTGCATCTGTCTGTCAGTTTAACTGACTGACTTTTATTAAAAGCAAATTGACAAGATATATAACTTTGAAGCAAACATAACTAAAACTTATTCGATTTGCAGTTGTTAGCTAGCAAACTATCTGACAAAAGATACCCTGTAAAAGTACAACAAGCTACGATAGAGTAGAATATATTATTAACTCTGATTAAAATTAATTCTGTTAAAATGAATCGAGTGAGATCCGGCAAACAAATTTATTCAAGAATAAAATATTTTTTAGTTTTTTAACCTAAATATTTATATTACAGAGCTTATCGATAAGTATTCAATAGAATGACTTAAACGAATAATATATAC
Source organism: Drosophila mayaguana (assembly GCA_037075325.1). Lineage (NCBI taxonomy): Eukaryota > Metazoa > Arthropoda > Insecta > Diptera > Drosophilidae > Drosophila > Drosophila mayaguana. Next base: position 18,011,288 of record JBAMCG010000040.1, on the reverse strand, counting down.
TTTATAATATAGCACAAGTAGCTATTAGATAAGTATACACAGCATAATAAAGGCTCTGCCAGCCTGGCCTCTAGTACTCCAAGTTCCAGCCAACTTCCCTTAACATTAATAACAATTATTGCCTTTAAGCAACTCCCTAACTGCGCGCAATGCTCATCAATAACAATCATGACAATAATTGACAAAAGTAAACTTTAATAAAGACTTATGGCTAACTGACAAGCGCTGCTCACTCAGCTATGCATAGACAGCTGCAGCGCACCACCTGTGGACGCCACCTGTGGCGCTATCTCGCCCGTTGATTACAGCGGCTAACAAGATAATTTATCAAGACTCAACTCAAGAAATGATGTATAATAGTTAAAGGAATGGAATGTGGCAAATTTCGGACTTGACAGAAATATAATTATCTTTATAGATGTATAGAATAAAGAAAGTCGAGTCAGAGTTATCAGATATATATTATTTATGTCTGCAAATATCTCTCGACGTTTTTTAGAACCTTCATTAATATCAGCTAAAACTAACATCTTTGACTAACATCTGAGCTCATGCTAACCTTAATTCAGCATATTTATACAACTCACATCTTATCTGCATTTCCAGCGAACTTCTATGAAACTGCTGCAGGTAGTATTTATCTAACCAGGTAACCAATTTGAATTCCAAATGGGGGCGCAGAAGCGTGGGCGGTGCAATTTCTTGCAGCAAATGCTAATTCAAAGTTTGTGCCGATTTAACATGCCGATCGGGCTGGCAATTTGCTGCTGCACCTTCATATATCAAGCGCTAATTAAGCATGGGAAGAAGACCGCAGAGACTGCAAGTGAGACAGCCTCACAGGGAGAGAGAGAGAGAGAGAGAGAGATAGCTCTCAAACTTGGTTGAATTCGTAAACTTTTACTAGAGTCGACGCAAGGCAAGCAATGCCGCCACATCAAACTATGTGCAACGGCAACTCGAAACGCGCAACGTGCAACGTGCAACTTGCCGCTTGCTACTTGCCGCTTGCCACTTCCAACTAAAAGGGAAAATAACTGAGAACGAGAAGTGGGTAGCAAAAATTAAATTAAGCGCAAGTGTGGGAAAATTACTTGAAGCGTAAAGCAATAAGAAAATTTTGTGGACTAGAAAAGCCCCCAACACACACACACGCACACACACACACACACAGAGCAGAGATACAGATTGTGAGCAGGGGCGCTTGAGAGCTCTAGAAACCAACGAGGCGTTCAAGTTTAAAGACATTTCTCAGCGCCGCGCAATAGGCGTGGCATGTGTCAAGGTTGTGCGCTGCAATCAATGAGAAAGTGATTGAAACGGAGCTCAAAAAAATAAAAAAATAAACTGGGTACGAAACTTTGCAGCATTTGCTGCAGAGGCGTTGCAACGTGGCTGAAGTGCTGCCGACAGCTGATGCAGCTGCAACATGATTGCTGAGTGGCAACAAAAGACTCTGGCGAGTGGCTGGCATATTGGAATTGTTATTGGCTTAATTCACAGAGGCGCTTGCTGTCCTGCAAGGGAAGGACATGTGCTGCAGCCAAATCATATTAAGACCGAGATTTTACTCTTTACCATTTTTGGCTATCTCAATTACCAGGAACAATAACAAAATGTAACTGGGATGCCCAGTTGTGGCCAACTCTCTCTATCTATCTCTCTCTCTGTCTCTCTCTCACTCACTCTCTTTCAAGTGTAGTCAAGTAATTGTTGCAAAAAAGTTATAACTGCAACAAGATTGAAATGAACCTGGTGCAGCAGGAATTGATTGGACAGCGGTCCGTCCGTCCGTCTGTCCGTCCGTCCGTCTGTTGCTCGATCGTCCCAACGCTCCCAGCCAAGTACAAAATTCAATTGATTCTCCATCAATGGACATGTAACTACAACTACAACACATCCAGCAACAACAATTCGCATTTCGCCAAGCTGTCAGCTTACACACACACACACATACACACTCACTAGGAAAACCCATCAAAACGAACAGAGAATTGTCAGAAAAAAACTCGATGGCGCATTTATTACACATGCACAAAGTAAAAGCAAGACAGAGAGAGATAGAGAGTGAGTGTGCGTGTGCGTGTGCGTGTGCGCGAAAGAGAGAGCTCGCGTGAGTATTAGAGCGAGAGGCAGGCGAAATGTTGATGCCTTGACCATTGAATTTGTGTACCGAAAATTTAATTTTCCATGAAATACAATTTCGTTTTTCTTCACAGCAATCCTTTTCGCTTCAGGCTCAAACTCTCTGTGTGTGTGTGTGTGTGCAGCACGTGTGTATTTGTATTAATAGATTGGGCCCAAAAGCTGCGCCCAGAGTTAAGGCTGCCCATAAATGGAAATTTACAATTTACAATTCCGATTTAACTTATTATATTTACACACGCACACACACGCACACACATGCGCACACTCACACACAGACACACATTATTGAGGCAGTTATTTATGTCTGTTTGCATTGGCCAACTGACTGTAGAGATAGGCGTTTTTAATCTTTAAATATTTATATTTTATTTAAAATTGGCAAAAATAATTTTAATTAAAGTGAATGTCCACAAAGGTGCAAAGCCAGAGCCATAAAAAAGCGTTAAATAAAAAGCACACAGAAACCTTGGCCCAAGCGAAACATTTACAACTGCAAATCTGTGGCCAGGCAACAACGACCAACGGTAATACTCTTACGGCATTAAAGCTTGTATTAATAACAAGCTGCTTAAGAGTTTCACAGTGCAGCTGACTCTTTAAGCATATATGTATATAATTAAAATGGAGTTTAAATTCATGTGCATAAATATGGAAAAAGGGAAGGAAATTAAGGAAGATTTATAAACAACAAAAATAGTTTTATTCGTAATACATTAATTAAAACTAAAGCTGCTCAACATCTACTTTGACTTTGAAAATCAACGAAGAGCTATAGTCTCCGTTTATTTATTTTTTGTAGTTCAAATATATGTTTTAACGTGTAATAAAATAAAATAAAAAAAAAAAACATTTTCCTAAAATAAATATTTTTGTGAAAGCAAAATGTACAAAAAAAAAAAAAAAAACAGTGAGTGGGAGTGTAAGCGTTTTAGGAAATCTATGAAATCAGAAATTGATTTTGTATGGGATATATAATATCAGTGACATTAATGTGCTCAAAATTTTATATATTATGATTAACATAAATCTATATTTTATTGATATTCAATTTGTCAGTTGCCAACTCTCTATATAGTAGACTGTCAACATCGATTCACTTCATGGCCTTATAGGCCTATATTCTCTTAAATTAAAAAATATATATTCCATTTACCGACTTAAAAAACCAACTTTGATTAACTGCGGCCATTTTGTCTTGGGTCTTCTCGTCAGGCAGCTGCAATTTCTATTTTGAGGCCTCTGATGCCACGTGACGGGCATCAGAGGCAGCAGTTTAGGCGAAACATCACGTTCGGAACATCAAGCACTTGCGAAAAACTGTACGCAGTGTCCGAAATGGGAATGACAAACATTTTAATGGCTGGCCAGCGGGTATGTGTGCGTGTGTGTGTGCGTGTGTGTGTGCGTGTGTGTGTGTGTGAGGCGCCTGGAAAATGTCTGCTTGGGCCATGTCTGAGACGTGACATAAATTTCATGTTTGGCCTTTAATTGCAACTGGCACAGCAGTGCAGTACCGCTTACTCCTCCCCCTCCCCCTCTTCAATCGCCCATGACGTCATTGCGTATTAGGTATAACCAAAAAACTTTATCTATGCAGTGACATCAGCTGAAGGCAAACAAGAAACTCGAGCGAACTCGTCATCTCTATGAGAGCTACTAGCGGAACACGAAACGGGAGCGCGCGCCCGACAAGTACAATTGAAAAAGTATTTCAATTTGTAAGCCAAGATGAAAAACATTGTAAATAGGATTTGCTCGCCAACTTCATTCAATGCCCGAGTCCAAGCGATAGTTAAAGTTTCTCTATCCCCCTCTCTCTAGGCAAGCTGAACAGTCCACAGCTGAGAGTCCCTCTCGTAAGCAATTCAATTTGGCGGCATCCATGGCAGCGCTGAAACGCAATCTACAACTCGTCAAGAGCCACTACACTTAGCAAGCTCTTTAAAAACTCAATAAATTTAAATGCATCATTTTGAGTCGATTTGCAACAGAGCCAGAAGAAAGGAAGCAAAAACAAAAAACTATTCAATATACGTGCAATGCCCTCGATGATTTTTTATTCAAATTGCGCGCTCTGCTGTGCAGTCATGTGTTTCCTTGTTTTGACTTATGAACAATGACAAAAGCTCAGCTCCCACATTGACTCTTCGCACATATGTATTTACATCTTCTGCATGAACGATTTCCATTCAACAATTGGCCAGAGCTAACAACATTATAAAGCCATCGGAATTTCACCAGCAGCCAGTGGAAAGCAATGACACTGAATGAAAATGCCAGCTGTACAGTGGTTCAGTGAATGATAAAATGAGCATGAAATCTGAGCCTCAAGGATTCGAAATGGGTTTAAAGAAACTAATTTGAAATCAATGGATTGTTGCACTTAGCGATTCAGGCAAATGAAATGTAAATGTAAAATATGTTTTTAATTATTAGGCTCACTGTTATTCTTATGAAGAGCTTTAATGCGCTTTGAAAACCATGCCCAGTGCTTAGAAAATAAATTTATGGATAAAGTAGATTAATTAGATTGGACTAGGTTAATTATAGTAATCTAATACATTAAAAAATGAGCTTAAAGCTCTACTCTCTCTCTCTCTCTCTCTCGTTCTTTCTCTCCCTCTCATTTCCATGCTTCATATATTCCACTGCAGCATCAAAAGCGCATCTATAAATCTTTGAGCTTTGAGCTATGAGAGTACCACATCGCATGACTGCATTCAATTTAGATGTGCTTTGAAAGCTCGTTAATGGACTGATTAAATTCAACACTCAGTGCCAAATGCATATATGCTTTCCACTTACAGTTATATAGGAAACACTACAATGCTCATTAGATAATTTCATCAGGCTTTACACTCACTCTGTAAAACCCTGAAGCATTCTGCTACAATTGCTCGGCAGACAGATTCTTACATAAGTCCGCCAATTGCCAAGCCTAATCCGAACATCAAGCAGCAAATTCAGCTAAGCTCAGCTGCACAATGCAGCACGCCCAAGGCTTTGACGCTAGTGACCCCCATAAGTAGGCAACAATTTAAGTGCAAAGCCCAATGAACATTACAACTAAGTGCCCTGCCACAAACAAAATATAACACTCGAGCAATGTTGCAACAGCAGCAGCAGCAGCAGCAGTAACAACTGCAACAACTGAAATTATCTAAACAGAATACAAACTAAGCTTCAGTCCAACTCTCTCTCTCTCTGTATGTGTGTGTGTGTGTGTGTGGGGAAAGGCGTGAAAGTGCCTCAAATTGTGGCGGCTAAAACGAAACAACTTTAGAGCTGAGCGTGCTGTGTGGCAATAGCTGCGGCTGCGGCTGTAGCTCTGGCTCTGGCAATCGCACTTGACCGACTTGCAGTGACCAGGGGCAAAGCGAATTCATTCCATGTAGCTGTTAGTATAGCTGCGTGTCCTGGGCTTTAGGGATGCCTGTTTATAGCCTTTGGCTGGACCCAATTCGCGCTCATAAAGACTTAAGGGCCAAGACACGTTTCGCACTCGCCGAAATGCGTGTAAATTGCTTTTACTTGCTGCATTCGCAAAATGAAAATGAAAACGAAAATGAAAATGAAACTAAAAACGCCCAGCGACTGTTAAATAGTTAAGAGCCTCCAAAAAAAAAATCAACTAAGTCCCCCATTGCGCCACCCGCCCATAAGCCGCCGCCCTGTTAAATGTTTGCATTTATAAACGTGACGGCGTCCATAAAATGTAGCGCCCGCAAAGGAGAAAGAGAGAGAGGGATACGTGGAGGAGGGGCAGCGAAAAAAAGGATAATGGCAAACTGCAAAGGCAGCTGCTGCGAGCGGCACTCGTAAAAGCTCAAAAAAAAAAAAATATATATATATATATATATATGTAATAACAAAGTTTGTAGGCGCCTTTAGTTAGGGTTGTGTTCATTATGCGTACCAGAGTGGGTTACGAGGGCAATTACTTCTATTTACTATAAGTATAAAAGCGAGAGGGAGAGAGAGAGAGAGGGTGAAAAGCGAGCGGGGTAGGGGGCGTGCTGTAGTCTATAAAAAATAAACGAAACGCAACGCAACGAGGGGCAGCAACAAATTGAAATGTTTGAGCCGAAATACAAGTGCCACAGCCAGCTCATAAATTCGCACACATAGTTACGATTGACAAATCTGCAGAGCATCAAAGGGCACTCCAGAGAGGGCAGCTCATAGAGTTGCTTGAGCTTGTGAACAATAAATTTGGCTTAATAAAACGTAAAGTGAAATTAAGACTGTGAGACAAGCAGAGAAAACATTTAAGGCATACCAAATATTTTATGTTTAATTGAAATATTTATTTTACTGGCGAAACCAAGAGGCAGTAAACCTAAGCTTAAATTGAAGCTCAAGCATTTAGTTAAGCAAATGCACTTCACTTCAACTGATTGCTCAATCATAAGACTGGTATATAATATCTGATAGCTTGTTTGTCTGTCTGATCTATATATTAGATAACATAACTCAACAATAACAATTTTGTGTGTAAGAAATCGAAGCATCAGGAAACAACGTTAAATGGTAACACAATATAACAAATGAGATCCTTTCAAAAATATTCCTATCTCAATATTGATACATCCCAATTTTAATTAAGAATCATATTTATAAATAAAATGATAAATAATATATAACAATAATATTATATATTATGAATACAAATGTAATACATATATTAAATACATATACAAATATTAAAAAAAAAAGTTAAATTATATAAATTTCAATAATTTGGAAGCGCTCACGTGGCGTAAACTGATTCATGGTAAAAATCTGCTTAAGCTAAAGATTCCAACGTGTTAAGAAGCGATCTGGCATCTCTGTCAAAAGATATAAGGCTGCCAAATGAGTTCGTCAAAAATGGACAGCCATGCATATATATATTACAATTTTTGCACGTAAGCAAAGCATTTGCTAAAGAAATAAAGCCCATAAATACAATATGAAATCGATAAAGCTTTAAGGTTTCAGGTTGAAAAACTCCAAAACGATTTAAAATTCCATAAATACAAATTTCATGCTAATATTTACCACTTATGCCAATTCAGGCATATTTTCACATGTAAACTTCAAAATATTTCAAAGTTTTCTCAAACCGTGTTTACAAATCCAAACAATTAGATGTTTATGGGGCAAACGATAGATGGGTGTAAGGACCCTCGTCCCGCCGGGCTATGCTACGTACCATGTTAATGCATACGTTTAGCTCATTGGCTTTGCACGCTTCACTGAATGTCCTGGCAGACATTTATGTTGTGACAGCTGCCAGCTGGGCTTTACCTTCTTTCGTTTTGTGTATTCGTTACGCAGCAGCTGTGCGGGCCGAATGAAATTTAAATGTGCGCTAGGTAATGAAATGTAATAAAAAGTAAAAGCCTGGCAAAGCTAAAGCTGGCCAACAACAGCAACAGCAACAAAAATAACAACAACAGCAACAATATTAACAACAACAGGGCCATTAATAATGCTTAAAATATAAGACCTGGCAAATTGGTTTAGCCAAATGTCTGAAAAACTGCTGCGAAAGCCGCACCAAAAATGTCGCAGTTAATTATGATGTCTAACCTGTGTGTGTGTGTGTGTGTGTGTGGTTTTTGTGGCAAGCGTGGCCTGCCTCACCTGCCGGCAACCAGCCAGACATTAATAATTAAGTTGAGAGAACTACATCTCCCGCAAAATTCTCGCTTGCAAGCAAAAATTATTACGAAAACCAAATTCGTGTCGCAATCTAATGAATGCCATATGGAGCACGTGGAATATAAATACAGTGAAGCCTAGAGGCTGGCAAACTACAAACTAATTAACAATATTTTGTACTTTTTGTACTTTTATTTTTATTTTTATTTTTTTTTTATTTTTTTTTTTTTTGCGAGTTCAAACAACATTTTTTGGTAAATCTGAGAGAAAGTTATTTGCTTGGCTTCGCTTACATGAAATTCACATTAAAATTGACATTTTTGTGGCGAACATCCTGTGAGGGAAGGACACACACACAGCCAGAGGCTACCTGACAATTGTTGTTGAAAATATTTCAACACCTGATGGACCCTTAACTTCGTTTAATTAAACCTAATGTGCAGTCCGGCCATTTGGCCGTTTTGGCCATTTGGGCCCGGGCAGTTATCAGTGCCTAGCCACTGCCAATTTGCAAATGCCAAAGGACCTTTTCCTGGTCATCTATATGGCTCTTACGTATACCCAGTAGGTATAGAGATTGGGCAAGGCGGCATGCGTTGGCTGAAAATTATATAAAATGATAAGAAACGAAAAGAATAAGAAACAATTTATAGTTGTTTTTTATTTCTCTTATTTTTTACATAAATATTGCAAAGGCGATAATTTATGTGGGTAGAACTTTATGTAAGGCAGGTAAAAGATACCTGAAAAATGTTCACAAAATTAAAATTGAGAGAAAATAAATAGAATACAAGAAAACAACCTGAAAACCTGCTAGAGGGTATTCTTTCATTAATTAGAAAAGTAATGTAAAAGCTACAATAAAATTGTTTACAATTACAAATGTAATACAATTTCCATATAGAAACAACTTAGATTTAATTACAGGTTATCTTCTAATTGAGAACTTTCAAATAAAGCTTATTTACTGCTAAGAGAATAACAAGCCAAAAAATATTTGTGGTTTCCATAGGCATTGATATGAAATGCTTTAAGCACTAACTCCAATGTAACTTCCAGGCGATGTTTTATGTGATAAGAATTCTGTGTAAGGTAGGTAGAAGATATATAAGAATATATCGTTCTACAAGAGAAGTGAAGCAGTTAAGAAGAAGAGACGATACAAATTTGCGGTAAAAAGAACAGAGAACCAGTTACAATGTATCATTTAGTAGACCTTTGTGCACAGAATAAAAGGAGTTGCCTTAACAAAACTCTCAAACTGCTCAAATTTTTAGATTTCTAGGAATTATCGCTGAGTATCTATCGCAGCTAAAAAATCTACCTACTGGATATCTATAAGTCCATCATTGCCAGCTTCAGCTCGACTGCGCAATGCTTTTGTCTGCTGCTTCTTATTTGTACTTATTGTTTTCCCTGTGCTCTGCTTTAGTCGCACAGCAAATATGCATTTCGAATTTGTTTAGGGCCGCATCATGTTTCAAATTTTATTGGCATATTTACCGTAAATTAAATGGTGCGTAAAGCACCTAACAAACCGCCTGGCTCGAAACGTCCCTATAAATCTGTCGGGGTGTCCACTGATGTGCACACGCATCGTATACGCAATTTGTATGCCATTATTTGCTACGTAGGCGTGGGGTGGGGAGGGGCAGGGAAGGGCAGGGCAGGGCTGGGTACGAACGAGCAAACTGGGAGACAAATTACATTAATTGCTAACAAGCACACTCCAAAAACCAACCCCAAAAGGCCACTCCCCCTGCCATCTTCTCCATCTTCCGCCTCTATTTCAACATACTCATTTGTCTGCCGCTTCCTTTGCCGTCTCGCATCAATTTGATTGTAAATTTTTCCTTTTTAGGGACTTTGCTGCGTTTTTTCTTCCTCTTCCTCTGCCTTTTGTTTATTTTTGCAACAGCTGCCTGAGCTCGCTTGTAGCGATGATAAGTAATACATTGTTTGATAATTGCTTTCAATCTATTCAACAAATTTTAATAAGGGGCGGCACAAGCAGCAGGAGGAGCAACAGCAATGTGCAATTTGGAGCAGAAATTAATTAAAATGCAAATTAATGTGCAATTAAAAGCCAAGTCGAATCTCTTCTCTTCACTTCTTTTTTCGATAGTCATATTTCAGCGCTTTCGCCTGAAATGCCATCGCATCAATATGCAAATGAAATCAACTTTTGCAAATAATAAAAGCAAGAAGATAAACAATAAGTTGAAATCAAATATATATTGAATTGAGCTTTTACTTCTCCTATCAGTTACGCTCCTACTTTTCCACGTAAGTCAATCAAATTCTCGGTAAAGATTGCAGGGTATTAAATATGCTGTATTTGATATACGTACACATGTACATTGAACTCATGAATACATTCGATTCCTTTGCGCTTGCCTCCATTTGTCAACATTTCCAAGGATTTTCCACATCATCAAGCAACCCTGCGTAAGTGGCTGAAATGCTTTAAAGGACTTTCAAAGACTTATTTCACCTTTAAATATTTCTCAATATTTGACTGCCATCGACTCTTTTTTTCTTTATTGTCTTTTTTCTCTCGCTCTCTCTCTTCGTTTCTCCTCTCTCTCAGTGTCTCTCTTTTTTATCTTCTCTAACTCTTCTTACGTATGTCTACCTCCTTCTCTTTGTCTTTTTTATCTCTTTCTTTCTTTGCTCTGTCCTTTCTTTCCTCCTCTTTGTTTACCCGGATCTTCTTATCTGTCTATATTGCTCTGCTTCCCCAAAAAGAGAATGAAATATAGAGAAATGTGTCTTTCTCTTCTTCCACCTCTATCTATGTGTCTATATCCCTCCCAATGTCTCTCCCTGCATCTTCGTCAGTGTGTTTCTCAGTAAGCAGTCTCTCTCTCTCTCTCACTCTCCTCCCTCTCCCTATCTCCCTCCCTTTCCTCTCAGCTCATACTATTTCTATCTCTCTCTTTTACTTATATCCTGTCCTTGCCTATGTCTCTCTCTTTCTTATAGTGTACGTTCCCTGTCTCAAAGATTTGATTTTACTCTTTCTTTTCCCTGATCTCATTTTGCCTTATTCTTCCTTACTCTCTCTTCCCCCCCTCAACGCCTCTTTTATATTATACTTTCTCTATTTTCTGTCTCTTTCTCCATGTCCCTCTCTCCGTACAGCTTTCAGATTTTCATTTCGTTAACCATAATTATTCTTGACTTACTTCCGTCCTTCATGCTTACTTTATTAGTTACGTTTGTGGCATTGTGTGTGTTGCTTTGTTGCTCTCTCCCGTAGTCCCATTCGCCACATTTGCATGTTTTGTTTGCCTTATCTTTGGCTTTGATTTATCTCGCCTCTCTGCATTATGTCCTGCATGGTTACATTACTTCCATTCTGTTAACTATCTTATTGTCTACATTCATTACGAAAGCCAACCCCCGCTGCTAATCTTCTTCCATTCATGCCCCTTTATAGGGGGGACGAACCGACCCTTGGCAAAACTTGGCTTCCCACACGATACGCAGATACACGCAGACATACATACATACATATATGCATAGCCAGATATCGAGTATCTCTGACCGCAGGAGTACGTGCTAAATAAAAGAATTTGTCAGATTGCCAGATAAACAATGAGAAAGGGGAGGTGTTCGAGGGCCAACTGGACATGTGTATGAACATATATATGTATGTATTTATGTTTGCGGGAATATGTGAATATGTATGCAATCAAACAAAATGGCAATAATCGCATTACCGTTAGGCAAATCCACTTAAATGGAAATCAATCAGGCCCATTATCTGCCTGGTAACAACAAAAACAATAACAACAGCATGGAAAATTGCCAATCAGTGGAAATTTATATGAAAATTGTAGGCAAAGTGCACGATAGGTTGCAGCGCAATAGCTCCGCAGTCGAAGGCCTCAAGTGCTCGCTGCTGGCCATATGCTGGAATCAGTTAGCAATATACCAATCGGCTGGCAGCAAGTGGTTGCAAGCCAAAGGTTAATCACCCCTCAAGGCACAGGGCACACACGCACACACACAGCGAGCACACATGTGTGTGTGTGTGTGTGTGCGAAGCGTCAGACAGCAGCTCGAAGTGAAGCTGAAGGCCCGAGTGTAAGGAACATGTAGGGTTAAGCCTCTGGAGGGTTTGAGCTTCAAAGCTTTTTGCAAAATGGCGCAGGCACACATCACTGTATGTGTGTGTGTGTGTATGTGTATGTGTGTTGGTTTAGCACTTTCAATGTGCCCAAGTTCTCGATTTGACTTCAACTGAACTTTTGCGTGCTTCAATACCATAAATTCTGCATGCCTCTCTAAGCAAAAGGAATCACGTATGTGTGTATGCATGTCTGTGTGTGTGAGTATGCATGTGTGTGTTTTGTTTTTGTTTCAGTTAAACTTTGCGGCTTAGCAAAGCATAAAACATTTCCAAATGCATTATTGTTCAACTTCTTCCCCAAAGAAAGTTATATTTAATTTTTAGTGTTTGCTTTAGTAAAAGTGTGTGAGAAAGGGAGAGAGAGTGAGTCAGAAAGAGAGAGAGAAAGGGTAAATGATAGCTTTAAACTTGTAAAACAGTTAAGCGTTATCCAAAGGAAACAATCATTGAAAGTGCTGTTAACTCTTGCCAGGCGCCGCCAAGCATTGACAAATGACAGACAGGCCACGCTTGCCCTGACAATGAATCATCCCCGATAGAATCATTAGGGCACATAGCGAAACCCCAACCCCAACCCCAACGCCCTAGCCCCTCACCCACCGTCTAGAGTCTCTGTGCTAAGCGCATTTTAGCACACAATCAAAATACATACGAAATGAGCTGCTGATTATTTTTTCATTAGCACGCAAAGAATTTCTTATTAAAATAAGGGTTGGGGCTGAGGTTGGGGTTGGCGCTGGGACTGTGCGGGCTATGGTGCTTGGAGCTATGTGTCTGAGTGCTTTGTCTATGGGGGGTTGCACGAGCCCCGCCAGAAATGTCACAGTTCATTTTTATTTATTGGCGCAATATCCTGTTTTGGCTGTCTTTGCCCGCCGCATGATTCATTCCATTCGCCTTGTGTCCGAGCTGACGCAGAGGCTTTAGTTAAATAAGGAAATGCTGAAAATAGAGGCACAAGACACGCGATGTGGGCGCAGCCTAAGAAAGCAACTGCCAAAAATTCAGGAACAATTATTAACAAAGGATAGAAAATTAAATACCCTAGCCCGATTGGCTAGAAATTTTACAGGGATTTGCTTGAATTTTATTATATGAAAATGATCTGAAGTCAATTGTGAAATACCTTTATAATTCCAATACGAAATGCAATATGAAAGTAGATAAATTAGCATTAATTTTAATATAGGTTTCATTAAATATATGATAAACTAAATTGTATAAATATAAACACGATTTCAAATATATATTTGAACAAAACTTTATTTGATAATAATAATAGTTTATATAATATATCCAAAAGAATATCAAAGTTTCTGCAGTTATTACAGAACAAATTATATATGTAATAGGATATTAGAGAGTTTATGAATCTAAGATAAGAAAATAACCATTTCTATACTCTATATTCTAGATAAATTAATGCCCTTTATGGCATTTGGCTACATATAAATTCGCATTAATTTTAATTAAAGGCCATAAACAAAGCTCAAATATATTAACATAATTTATAAAGTCACTCCTTTGCACATTGCATAACAAATTTATGGTACTCTTTCGCTCCAAAGTGTATAAAAAGCATAAATATAAATAAAATTCAAATGCAATGCACAAAATGTTGAACATTTGTTTGTGGCCCACTCGCCCTTTGATGCAGCTCGTTGAGCCATTCAAAGGATACGCACACATACACACACACACATATGGAAACACCCTCGCAAGCTCATAGCTGGCACCCTTTGCCATGTTCTAATAAAATTTAAATGCAACTCTTGCGGCAAAGCCTAGCACAAACTAACCCCTCGGGTTGTGCAATTCTATGTGAGAGAGAGAGAGAGAGAGAGAGAGAGAGAGAGAGAGGGAGAGTGAGAGTGTGTGTTGTGTGCTGGCTTAGCGCAGCAGAAGACCCAAAAATAACAACAACAACAACAAGTATTTGCCGGCATTTGCCGAATATCCAAAAAAAATTAAGCAGGAAGCAGCAGCAGCTCAGAGGCCGCATATTGATTTTTGTCACGGTCGCATCCACCACCGCATCGTAGCGCAGCGCAGCGCGTCGCATCACAGCCGCGCGGGGGTTGTTTTCCGTTAGTTTTCCCCCGTCGAAAACATACACACGCACACGCACACACACACACACGAAATAACAACAAAGCAAATGCAATCAGCGTGTGGCACAAGGACAAAGCCGCCAGCTGTTTTGGAGTTCGGACTTCGACTTGGACTCAGCAGGAATTGGTAAGGTTTTTGTGTGTGGGGCCAAAGGCCGCAGCTCATGTGTTGCTTATGAGATGCAAATATTTGGACAGTCAAATTACGCACAAACACCCAGTATTTTGCACAGTGTACGCATGCCAAATGAAAGTACAGCAACGACAACACCAACAACAACAGCGACCGGCAAATGGGGCTACAAGTGTTTTGTAGCAGACAGGCGACTGTCTACATGTGGCGCTCGCTCTTTATGAGTGTGTATGCGTGTGTGTGTGTGTGTGTGTGTGTGTGTTGTGTATGTGCGTGTGTGTGTGTGTGTGTGTGTGTGTGTGTGTGTGTGTGTGTGTCAAAAAGGAAACTCCGCAAATTACTACAAACAACACGGGAACGAATAAAAAGCCAAGCAGGCTGACTGCATTACAAACGCATGAATGAACAACGAAGCCAGGCAAAAACAAAGTGAAAGACAGTTAGCCTGACGGCCAGATGCCCTGTTAAACATGATGATAAGGTACACTTATTCGTAGGGAAATATTATTTAATTATAAAATCCACTTATACATATGGAGAATTTGAAAAAATATGATAGAAACTTTACCTACATTGTCTGGTAAATAGAAAATTCCTTTTTAAATAGATATATATGAATATTTTATCACTTTATTCGATATCTAGAGATCCATTAATACATATGGAAAATATGTAGACAATGTAGAAGCTAAGCCCAAAATCTCCGTTTGAATCCAACTTGCTGGCGTAATAGATTTATTTTTGATTAATTTAAGTTTTCATTAAAGAAGCTCAGAGCAAAAATTCAAAGATCCTACTTTTACTCATTAACTACTAAAATGGATTGTACGCATTTATTAATATATTTTACTATTCTATTTATTTTTAAATTGACTCTATACCCATAAAATATTAATATATTTTATGAATTTTTATTTCTTTAACAATGAATTGAATTAAGTTTAGAAATACGTATTCAATCGAATATTCTTCGATTATATTGAATGAATTCAACACTCGCCCAGCATCAATCGCACAGGGTATTCAAAAGTGCTGCACAAGTGCCTGCGAAAAGCCTCTAAAAAGCTGCAGTTGAGCTGCTTAATGTGACTTTGCCGCTGGCAGGCAGCCTGGCTGCAATAACTCGCCAGAGTCTCACAGTTCTGCCTCCCCCGCAATTTGCTGCATGCCCAGCTAAAGCTCCGTTATCGTTTCCATTGCCCATTCCCAGCTTCATGGTCCCACTCTCATTCTCAGTTTCAGGTACAAGTCAAAGCCGTCAGCCACGCCCCTCAAAAATGCACATTAAACATACCTTGCATGAGTCATGCGGCAGCCGTGTCCTCGGCGCACTGCTGCCGGCTGCCTTATGCGCTCGACTGTATTATGGCCAAAAACGCAGTCAGGATAACACAGGGGTAACCAACCCTGTTAGCATATGCATGTGTGTGTGTGTGTGTGTGTGTGTGTGTGTGTATTGGTGCGCCTGCTGCACGCAAACGCCGCCTTCTGTCGCCAGCGTCTGTCTGTGCGCCTCGGGCAGCGTCGTTTATGGCGCAAACTTGTTTAATATAATGAACAGTGCGGCAGCAAAGCCTTGCAGCCAAGTGTGGCAGGCAGGCTGGCAGGCTGGCAGGCTCTGTGGCAGCAGGCAGCACGTGAGTCAGCCTAACGGAGATGAAAAACCACCCCGTTTGTGGGCCAGCAACTGCACTGGAAAAACAACCACCAACAGCTACAGCAGGAGCAGTTCACTTCGTCTAGCCAAAAAATGAAAAAAAGGAAACGAAAAGAAAATGCACAAAACTCTTCACTTGCCCGACGCTTAATCAATATCTCAATACATCAATTACTCAGTGCTTCAACTCATTAGCCAACAGACCGATTGCAAAACGTATTGATTAAAACTTGACCAGAACAACCAGTTCTGGTCATGTTCAGTCTTGTCTGACAATCTCCATTGTGGCCATACCCAGTCGGAACGCAATGCATGCCAAGGGCCCTTCTCCTGCATCTCCTCATTCACAGCTACAATCACAATAATTGAGCAGATGTGTAATTGCTTTTTAATAACAGCTCCAATTGAGCTAAGCCTGGCACTCTCCAAGGCTGTAATTTCACATCGACTTTGAAGCCTTTGTCAGCAAGCTGATAAACCTGCATACAAACTCATGAATTTAGAATTGGTTTGACATATGCTGGGAAGCCATTGGATTATAGCAATGGAAAATGCGTTTATATTGCGAGGATGAGAGCTAATGGGATGGTATAAAATAGTTGGATTACGGTATGAAAAATATCGTACTTAAAATTATTAAAGTAACCAATCTAAATAGCTGATAAATATGCTAACTATGAAGACTTTCCATAGTTACTTGCACACTTCATCATTAAAATATCTGATAATGAAATGGAATGACTTAACATTGAGACTGCTCTAAATAAGTTGGATTACCATACCAAAAATATCAGACTTTTCATACTTAGCATCAGACTGAATCTTGACTTCAAAAAGGATAAAAGTATCCCAGTCAACCAGATGATGCTGGATAATGCCTGGGTGGAGAGCACTTTGCTTATCTTGAAATGTGTCAAAAAACTTATTTTTATAAAATTAACATAAGTAAGCAGGAGCAAAGAGTCTGTCAAGTCGTTGCTTAGTAAAGGGCCACAAAAAAGCGTTAAGCACTGCTTAACCCCAAACGAAAATTAAAATTATAATAAAAAGAACAAGAAAATCAGCAAAATATTTTATCAAGATGATTTTATGAACATTCACTCATTATAAGCCCACGCTGACCGTTATTCATGGCTGCGAGAAAAAAACGGAATCCTTTTGAAAGGAAACCATGACAACCGCACATATACAAATATACATATATATATACATATATACATATCGTTTGGTATAACTGGGCTATGATTATGTCGTCTACGTCGTCTGTTTATGTCTCGCCCATGTGGCGCCGTCTATCCGAAGGACTGCCTCTGCCTCCGACTCCTTCGAGCCTCGGCTCCCTCCGTGGCAACGAGTTTTTGTGTTGCTCGCTTGGTCAGCTATCGCATGCATTTGACTGCAATGAACTTTTCAGCTTTTGAGCAGAGAAAATTGTTTGCTAAAAAGGAAAGCATAATTGCCAGAGAGGACATTTAAAAAGGAAATACAATTGACACAAGATATGCGTCACAGAAAATGGAGAGAAAAAATTAAAAAAAAAAAAAAAAAAAAAAAAACAAATGCAGAAGGAATACAAAACCAGAGCAGAGGGCAACTGACAATTGTCAGGAGATTGTCATTAAAACGCTGCCAACTCAGCAAAAAAAAAGGAATAAAAGCAAATTAAAATAGGAAAAAAATGCACAGCGTGCAGATGCCCTTTAAATGCCTTTCAAATTGTTTAAATAAATGGAAATTATTTATAAGATTTTTGGTTGATTAAAAGTCCGCTAAGACTTTGTTATTTGAGACTTGAACTTATAGATAAGAATCAATTATTACTTTTCAATCTGAGCTGGAAATATATGCTCTCTCTCTCTCTATCTCTCTCTCTCTCTATCTCTCTCTCTCTCTATCTCTCTCTCTCTCTATCTCTCTCTCTCTCTCTCTCTCTACGATGTCTCCATTTAGCATATGAACGTACAGTCCGCTGAAGAGCTTTATGGTACTCTCTTTAAAGAAAAAACATGCTCTTCATATCAACAAGTTACAACGCCTCCTGCCCTGTTACTGATCTATTTATTAATATTAGTTTCATTTGGTTCCCATTTGCTCAACATCAACTCTGTTCCTCTTGCAACTCGCTTGACGTCTACAGGGTATTCAGTTGAAATGGGAAGGCGAAATACGTGACTCTAGAATTTGCAGTTGATCTGTTAAATTACAAGTTTCCAGCATCAAAACAGACAAAAGTTTTCCCTTTGCAATGATGTCATATGAAAAGCAGACACAGAACGAAATATACTTTTGCTTATTTTTGCCAGCACAAATCTCATCAAAAGTTTTTGGATGGTGGCGGCTGCTGCTGCTCCTCCTACTCCTGCTGCCGGTGCTTCTGAAATGTAGCGTAAGGATTTAGTCAAAGTAAACCTCGTACGAAACCATTTTTTTTCTAATCTGCCCATCAGAGAGCATCATCACGTTTAAGCCTGACAAATCGTATCTATTTCGAAGCCATGCCACAAAATGGCCCAGCAAATCGCTCATAATTGCTAACGGCAATAAATTTTTCACACAGCTCATAGCAGCCCACGCACCTGCCACGCCCACTTTAATTTCGACTCTGCTTATCAGAAATGAAACAGACAATAAAATGCGAGGACGACGACGACGAACTCTGAGCGCAACTCTGTTTATAAACGAGTTAAACTATAGTTAATCGCATCAAAGCTATAAACAGCGCGTGTCTGTCTATGAGTGTGTGTGTGTGTGTGTGTGTGTGTGTGTGTGTGTGTGTGTGTGTGTGTGTGTGTGTGTGCGTGTGTGCGGTTGGCAATACTATTTTCTCCGTTGGGTTTTACAGCGCATTGTTGTTGCGGCAGCGAAAATTCAATTTACTGAAATTGAAAATGCGGTGGTGGCTGCATTGGCCGAACTTCCGTATTGATAGCAGCGCAGCAAAACTCACACACTTACACGTACACACGCACACGCACACACACACAGTGAGTCGCGCTTCTTGTCAGTGTTGCCAACTGCGTGAAAAGCACGTACACTGACGGCTTAACAACTTATTTATGCTTAGCTATGCTCTACCAAACGCAATTGCTGATTTCGATGTTGCTGATACCCTAGGTAAAATAATGAGAATTGTGGGTATATTCAATTTGGAGATATTTTATTTGACGTGTGCTTGAAAATTTGACTAGGCATGGGAGTAGAACATTTGGGACTTTATAGTATTATAGAGATTTTAATTTCCCATCTTATACTCCATTCCGCCGTCAACGTGGATTCTTTGTAGAATGCTGAATTAATAAAGTTTTTGTCATATAATAATGTAAGGGAATTAATATAAAATATTCATTATTTTTAGCCCTTGAACCTTGAACCTTGAATACCTCTATTCTCTCTTTTCTACCTTCCCCACTCTAATCTTCTAGTTGTGCCCTTTTCTCCTACAGGGTATCTCTGACTCTTCCACAATACCTAATCAATTGGCAGGCAAACTTATTTGCACACCAGGTCCTTCCATTTGCCTGTGTAGCGTGGAGTCAGCGCGGCAGTTGCCATTGAGTGGGTGGTGCTGCTGGCCCATCATTGATGATGGTGGTGCGGGGTGGTGAGGTTAGGGTGGGTAGCTAGGTCGCGTCAAGTGTTGATTCACTCGTGTTGTTGTTGCTTTTTTGTTGATTTTTCACATTGTTCGCCTTGGCGAATATAATTTAAAATTAATGCCAAAGTTCAGTTCAGTTTATTCAAATTGTGAATGCTCGCTGTATCGTATTTATGCATAGCAGCAGATATTGAATTGCTTTCACGAAATTTAAGATGCCTGGCAATGTCTGTATGTATGTATTTGTTATGTATATTGGCAAGACGCCGCAGTAGAAGTTAAGCTCGTGCCCAAGGACAGCCAAGGAATGCATATAAAGAGGACACAATGAAACGCGTTGCTATCTAATAAAAATAAATTGCAATATGAAACTATTTTGCACAACAAAAACAAAAACAAGCAGACACAAAAACAAGCACACATACATACAGAATGCAAGAGGAAGCACAACTAGCTGCGAGGCAGCCAAAAAGCGCGCAATACAAAGCAATGCAAGAAAGCCAGAGACACGACTCACACAGAGAAAGACAGAGAGTGCGAGCAGGAGAGAGCGAGAGGGAGAGAGAGAGTGAGACAAGCACGCACAATAAATGGCCAAGCAACATGAGCAGCCAACTTAGAGCTACCCACACCACCCCGGCCCCGCCCTCTTTAACACGTTATCTGCAGCATACAAATAGTTGGGCAATAAGCAGCAGGAGCACGAGAAAAAACGTAAACGATTCCTTTATGGCTGAGATATTCATGTTGATGGCAACTGAAACCCTTGCGCTGCCTCTGCTCCCTATTAATGGCAAATCTATGTAAACGGCATGTGCTGTAGCTGTGTGTGTGCTGGTGTGTGCTGGTGTATCTGTGTGTGCCTGAGTCACACCTTTGCAAACCTTGATGTGCATTTCATTTGATAACATTGCGAGTGACAGACGAAAATGCGAGCTGCCACGCGCTAGTGCCAAATCATTATGATAATGGTGTGTGCTGATGCTGGTGTGTGTGTGGGTGTGTGTGTGCGTCTTTCTGTCTCTGTGGCAGGCCTAGGGATAGCGGCACGAACATATGAACACGCGCAAGTCTGCTCAAAAGCTGAACAAGCTCGGTCAAAAATCATAGCATACATTTGTGGGCAATGAGCCTGCAGCATTTAGTTAGTGCACAGTGGTACATTGCTATGCAAAAGTGCTTTGAAAATTCCGTTATTATAGTTAGAAGATAACTAAGATTAAGTACAAATGAAATAATAAATATGTTTTACTAGCTGTAAGCGATTTTCTATTTCTCTACTCAACTTTACTTTCCATATATTCATACCAACTGATCTTTACTCTTCTCTACTCTGTTCGATTCATCTCTCCTTCTTCGCTACTTTAATATACACTTCTCGACTCTTCTATACTCTTCTGAAATCTTCTTTACTCTACTCTAATCTACCATACTCATATATTCGTTGATCTTTACTCTTCTCAACTCTGTTCGCTTCATCTCTCCTAACTTGTCTCTACACTTCTCGACTCTTCCATACTTTTCTCAAGTCTTCTATACTCTACTCTAATCTACCATACTCACATATTCATTGGGGCTAATCTCTCTACCCTTTTCTACTCTATTAAACTATCTTCTCCTCTCCTCTCCTCTCCGCTCAACATCTAACCCTATATCACACATTTTCCCCTATGTCCAACTAATTTCTGTTTCATTTCGCTCCACTTTGCGCTTTTGTTTAATTGTTGTATACTCGCAATTTATTGTTGTTGTTGGGAGTCTAAAAAATTTGGGTCATGCGATACGTACATAGTTGTAGATAATGCAAATGCTGATAAATTGCATGCAATTCATATAAGTAGCAGAGCGTAAGCGTGACTGACATGGAAATAGTGATAAATGAGGAAGCCGGAACGGGCAGGGGTAGCGCCGAAGAGGCAGGCACAACTTGTCAAAGGGGGGTGGCAAGTTTGAAGGGTTGATAACTGACGTTGACTTTGACGTTTTGATAAGCAAACCGAGCAGCATCGGGCTGCTCTGATGCTCTGTCATAGTCGCTAGACAAGTGACAAGTGAAACAGCGACCATTGCGCACAGCAGCTTCATCCACATAGCTCTGATTGACTTGACGTGGGCGTGGCAATGCCCTCAACTTGCAATCGAGACATTATGAGTGTATAAAAAGAAGAACTTAATGGCAGACAGGCAGTCAAGTAGGCAGGCAGACAGACAGGCAAATTGCATTTGCATCGGTCAACTTCATTAAGCCAATAAATAACAGCAAGCTGTGCACTTTAATTATTAAATTTATCTTCTAATTAAGCATCATTGCAGTGCGCTCTCTCTGTCGCTCTCTCTCTCTCTCTCTCTCTCTCTCTCTCTCTCTCTCTCTCTCTCTGTCTAACTTTCCCACTGATCCACTTTCTCTCTCTTTCGCTCTCCGCATGCACAAGCATTCGCTATTGTAGTGCATTGCGTTAATCAAATGAGCGCGAGTGCGCGTTGTGCGTTTAATTATGCAATCAGTCGCAAGTGTCGCTTGATGCTGTAAATAAAACGAGTGTGGTGCAGTCAATAAGTGAGCCAAGCGAACAGATACCCTGTATTGTCATTGGAACTGTTGAAGTTAGGTATAGAGTAGAATATTAAGGCTAGACTTAGTTCACAAATACAATGAGAGAGAGGGAGGAAGAAAGAACAAGGGAGATACAAATAAGCAGCGAAGGCAAATATAACGAGAAGGAAGGTAAGAAGACAGGGGGAGAAAAAACACAAAAAAGAAGAGAACGAGAGAGAACGAAAGAGTAAACAAACAAGAACTCAGTGGGAGAGAGAAAGAGAGAGAAAAGAAATGCATGGGAGATTATATGTGCTTCATATCAGATAAAGACAGACAGAATGAGAAAGAAAGAAACAGAAATGAAGAGCAATAAATGAAAGAAAGAGAGAGAATGAAATAGAATGCGAGATTCCCAAATGAAATAGAGAGAGAGCAAGATACATGGAGAAATATAAAGAGAGTAAAAGAAAGAGAAGGAGCGGCAAACAGAGAGAAATTGATAGTATGAGAAAAAAGAAAGGTGAAAGAGAAAGACTCACAAGTATATAGACAGTAAAAGAGAGAGTGACAGTAAAACAGAGATTTAACTATCTCATTTCTCTACCTCGTATGACACAAAATGTACCACCCATTTCTAGCTAGCACCAAATTTACAGGGTATTTAATATGACATACAATTGCTATCAAATTTAAATAATCATATTACACACTAAAACTGGCATTTCATAAATGGAAAAAGAAATTAAAATTGATTTCGAATTGCGATAAATGCGAAACTTCAATTTCCAATGCCACAAACTCCCACAAGCGGCCACGCCTCCTGGCAGCTGTCTCAGCCAGGCAGGCAGGCGGCGAGTGAGCTGCGCCTAATTAATGCAATTGTAACAAATTGTGTTGAAACGAGTTGAATGGCAGCTATCGAGTCATTGGGCCAGTCCGCGTCTGGCTCATTAGCCAAAGTGCCACGAGCAGTCCATCTTAATTGAATTAACACTAATGAGCATGCAGCACACTGTCAGCGCTGGCCACATACGTATATTTATATATATGTATATATACATATATGTATATCGCATATCGTATATCTAATCGTATGCTAAAACAAAGTGTAAACTCTCGATTGCTGACACAGTTCCATGGACACGCCCCAGGCACTTCCTGCTGCTGCTGCTCCTGCTACTGCTGCTGCCACACACACACACACTGACACATCTTGTACCGCAATGACAGCTCAATATATTTTTAAAATTCGAAGAGAAAAACTAAAAAAATGCTGTGACCCAGTTAAGGACATCCACTGTGACAGACGAAGAGACAGCGACATACAGATACAGATACAGATACAGGTGTTAAATTAGCAAAGTGCTGTTCACCTGCCAAAGTGCTTGCCAATTAACCAATTTGCACGCTCGACCAGTCAGTCGAGCGTTCGGCCATTCGGTCAATGCAGCTCGCATCGGTTCGTTGCAATAGCTAAATATATTTAAAAATGCTCTGACACGTATCCAGTAGATACATCTACAACGGCTACAGCTATATCTGCAGCTACACATAAAGATACAGCTCTAATAGCGCATTTCTGCTATGAGGCTCGCATACTAATCAAGACGCTCGGTTTTATGTGAGTGTAGCCAAAAGCAAACAATCTCCAATTGATTACGCTCGACATTTATTCAATTTGGCTGCCTTATCTTTATTTTTCTATCTTTATATTTATTTCTCTATGTATATGTATATATTCATATATATTTTTATGGCTAATGGACGCAATTAACACAATCGCTTGGATCGACAAACGTGAGCTTCCAACAAGAGTCAACCGAGAAGGCATAGCAAAACTTGAATATAAAATTATTTTTATCGAAAAATCCAGCTATTATATTATCTATTTTATAATAATTTAACTATCAGAAAAAGGTAAACAAAATTTTATTAAATCTCTGGTTTAATTTTTAATAAAACCAAATCAAAGCAAAAATATGTTATAGGAATATTTATTAGATTGAAAGTCAGTTAACTGAAGATACTTTGCTTCCAAGAGAGTATCGTCAATCTCACATCTTCATCTTAGATCTTCTAGATTCTACATTCTATATCTTCTATTCATCATCCCCCATCTATGATCTGCTGCCTTTCTAATTTGTACCTTTCATACACTATCTGTATCTATTCTATCTAGTGTCCGTCATATATAGTATTCTCTCTTCTATCTAACTTCTGCCTTCTCTCTCTCATCATCTTGTTAAATTTTTCTAAATATATAATTTTTATTAATATATCTCCACTCTCTTGCCTTCAGAGACCTTTCAGCTACTAAATCAGCAAAAGCTTACATAAATTTTCCAGCTCTTGCCGCTATTTTTCCAACTTTGCCCTTTGTGATTCATACAAAGCAGAAAATTAAATGAAACAAAGGCAAATACATATATATATATTTTTTTCCCTGGCAGTTCATGGACCTTTTCACCTGTTGCGCACCAGCAGAAGCAGCAGCAGCAGCAGCCACGCATATTGAGTACAAATATAAGAATTTGTTGCTGCTACAGCAAGCAGAACAAATACAAAAACAAAAACAAACAGAATCGGCTTGATTCTCAAATTTCCTTATTCAAATTGGTATTTCAAATCGATTCATCAATCATGGACAAGTCGCTCCATGACATAACCGATCCAGCTGTGAACCGAGCTGCTGTCCAAATCGAATGTATCTAAACTTGTTGCTCAACTAGTAATGCGATAGAGAGAGAGAGAGAAAGAGTGAGAGGGAGCCATAAATAAAAACATCCCGTAGTTATGCATCAATTAAGCTTTCATTCTAACATAACATAACATAACAATTTTCGATTTGTGGCCCAAAATAGAAACCGGTTCTCGAATGTTTTACGGCCTACGCGAGGCGAGTTAACGTGTATCTCAAAGATACTTGTATGGAAAACCTCGCTTCAAGTGTTTGCTTGGGTCAATTCAGTTTACACACAGTGAACGTCATCAATGTGGGCCCGCAGCGACGCCCGCACACACACACACATAGACGAAAAGCAAATATCAAGCCAAAGACTTACCATTTGCATAGCGGCCGATTGTGAATTGCCAAAAATTTATGCAGCTGTGTAAACAGAGGAGGGAAAGAGAGAGAAAGAGAGAGAGATGAACAATGCGAAATGAATGGAATATGGATAATGGAGGCTTGAGCAAATGTTAGCCTAAGCATGCGTATCTATAATTTAATAAATTCTGCCTAACAAAGGGCTTAGATAATGCGATGAGCTCGTTGCCTTGCATAAATTTGCAGCGCGTGTTTGGCACGCAACGAAACTAATCAAGAGACAAAGTAAAAAGCAAAATATGACAAAAAATAAAAAACTTTGTCGCATTTTCATGTTAATTAATGAGCTGCTGAGAGCTCCCCAGGTGTGTGTGTGTGTGTGTGTGCTGCTTAGCAAACAAGTTATAAATATATATATATATATATATGAGCATCTAGAAATCAACTTAAAACCGGCCGGCGTGCGTTTTCTTGACTGAGGTTAGTTAGCAGACGGCGAAATGAATTGCAATTTTCCGCCTTGTCTTATGTGAAATGCCAAAGCGGCCTGCTGTCAGTTAGGAATTTGCAAGCAACTGGCAGAATTTACAATGCAGATTGAAACGTCAGCAAACGCCGAGTGCAATAAATGAAAATCCTCATAAATCATAATTTGATGATCAATTAAAGTTAGCAGAAGCTTACAAGTCAGCTTTACTATGAAAATTAAAACGTATTTTGACAGGGGGAGAGAGAGAGAGAGAGAGAGAGGGAGAGAAAAGGAAAGAAAGAAATAGAGAAACAGATGTGGAAAGAAAGAGGTGAAAGCAACAGAACTTTGCTATGTAAAATAATTAAATTATTAATTAAAAAGGAGTGCGATTCTGAGACTAAAGCAGGAAATGCCGGAAATGTTGACAATGATAAAAGACAACTATTAATAATTTAATAATCACAAATTTATTTACAATGATTGAGGCACCGACTGAGTGAATGAAACTGCAGTTGGCAAAAATTAAACCTCGCCAACTTTTAAGCTACAGCTAACTTTAAAAAACTATTAAAATAATTCGAAAAGAAATATTTATATTTATATAATTATATAGAGAAAATATATAACAGATATAAGAAATATTTAAATATTAATATTTAAATTAAAAGAAAAAAAAAAATAATGAAACTGATATAAATGAAGAGTAAATATACAAAGAAATGATTTAATGTACTTCAAGAAATAATAAATTATTCAATCTAAATACTCAATATAAATTAAATTAATAAAAATAAAACATCAAAATTTAGTATTTATTTATTTATGTTAATTATATATTTTTTGTTTTAATTTATTACATTTATTTTATGCTGTTCATGCATTCCTTATTTGTCTTGGCGAAATATAAGATTTTTTATATAATAAATAATATTTTTATAAAATAATAATAATCACTATTATATTTATGAAATATCCCAAATATTATATTTTTCCGCCAAATTCAATATTCTCTTCAGGTAAATTATTAACATTTAATTGGACCAAGCTGAAAGAGAGTTAGGCCCTAGTAGTTAATCTTCTTCAAACAAATATCAGCTGGCAGAAAGTCTAAGATTCATTTAAGTGAAATAAGATTGAAAAGTGTTTTTAAAGACTCATCCCATGCCATTTTTCATATGCTGCTTATTGGGCAGCAGCAAATGTTGCATAAAAGTTAGCCAATTGACATAGAGCAGCCGTTGGTTGCACTTGCAGTGAGCCACTTGAAGCAAGGTAAATGCGTAAGAAAAAAGTTCTATTTGCTATCAGTTTTTTTGGCCAAAGGATACACGAGGTGCATAAAAAATAAGATCCAACTACAGGTTCGTCTGCCCCAGGTGAAAACCGGCTTGGGCGACAGGTTGCTGCTGTTATTTATTTGCTACATCATACGGAGAAGTCAAGCACAAGTTATTTCTCTCTCTCCCTCTCTCTCCTTCTCACTCACTCCATTCCTCTCTCTCGCTCGCAACAGGATGGCCAAGCGACAGCTGCAACAAAATCATTTTGGTAGCTGAAGGCACGCACAGCGGCAATTGTTGTGGTCAAAAGAGAAACAGCTACGCAAAGATAGATAGAGAGACAAAGAGATAGAGAGAGAGAGAAGGAGAGATAGAAGAGAAGCGGCAACTAGTAGCAAGCAGCATTAGGGAAGCAACAAAAGATACAAAAAAATACAGAGTAAGCAAAGAAAAACCCGTTTTTCAACAATTTGCTGCTACTTGCAGCAGTTGCCGCAACTGCTGCTTGCCACAAAACCTCAGACGGGGAGCGGGGAAGCCAGACGAAGACGCTAAACTGGACTTGCCTTCTGATTGGCGCGACATTCCAGCTAGAAGCAGCAGCAGCAGCAGCAGCAGCAGGAGCAGCACACTGGATAATGTATCTCGCAATTATGTTTTATGATTGCATGTGGCCCCCAAATATATGGGGTAGCAGAAGAGAGGCAAAAAAGAAGAGAGAGAGAGATACATTCAAGCAAATGAATCGCCTGTTGGCTGACTGAAAGCGTTCTGTGAATAATGAATGCAGCTGACAGATACGTAGCTGTTAGTTCTTCGCGCTGAAATATTTATACGGACAGAGCTCAACACTCGGCGCTTGCCAAAATGCAGCTAAGCTGATGCTGAGACAGATACAGATACAGATAGAGATACATTTGTATCTCAAGCTGCGACTTTTAGGTTTATTGCGGCCGCTCGTTGTTTGTTGTTCTCTCACGTGTTTTCTTGGCTCTGTTGTTGTTTCGTACACACGTTTTAATGTGACTTTTATTGTGCTGCCTGCTTTGTTGTCTCATTTCGTATTCAAGTTTTGTGTTCACCTTCGCTTTGAACCTGGCGAACGGAGCATTTGAGCCGTTGGCCAAAAGCGTGAATCGGGCGCGAGTAGCTGGAGAGAAATACTTATTCTGGTTTAGTTTCTTATTTACAAGAAAAATCTTCTCTCGCTCTCTCTCTCTCTCCCTTTCTCTTTCTCTTTCTCTCTCGCGGGTTCAGCTTAGGGCTGTTGCTAATTGGCCGCAGCTCTTTGTCTTTTATGGGCGCCGAGAACTATTCTTGTCCGAATTCAATTAGAGCCTTTCGAATGTATATATAATGGAAGCAACAGTTAGCTGAATGAGGCCCAAATGGAGCGCGGAAGTGTCAGAAAAGCAATTTGGGAATGAGGCAAGAGACATTCTTGGAATTGGCTGACAAATTGCCCTGTGAGCAGCTGAGCAACAAATGTATTAGTATTGAGTTGAGAATTTATTGTTGAAGCTGATTAACTGTTACCTAACTATAGTAAGTTTTTAATTATTATTTACGTCTTGGCCAGTTATTACTTAAATCAATAGATAGTTTTTAAGCTTCTGTAAATAATATACAAATAACAAATTACTCTGTAACTGATAAATATTATTCGGAATTATTAATGATTGCTAATTGTTAATCATTTATAAAGTGCTTAAAGTTAATGTCCCTGACCTATAATCCAACTGTTAACCAGCCAAGCACAAAATGTTTGCAGCTTTTAATGTAATTTGTACTTAATAATTAAAGAGCTATTAATAGGTGTTAATAGTTAATGATTAATAATAAAAGATATATTAAATAATTAATAACATTAAGCTTTGCACACAATCAGCATTTTATTATCAACAGCTAAATTAATTCATTTTATTATTTCCCAATCAATCAAATTCATCAACTTAAAAAGTCTAATTTTATATTCAGCTACTTTTGTTGACAGTTTTGTCAAATTACCTGTTACCAAAATCACTAACAAAACATGTTTCGAGAATTCAATTTTGGATTTCGACTGTTTACCAAACACCAATAAACTTCATAAGCAAAAAAAAAAAAAGAAATACTTTATAAAGCTGCCAACATTTGATAAAATACGAAATATTTTATTTTCAACTGCAACATGTGCAATAAAAAGCAAACAAAAATTTAATTTCAACGATGTCAAAGGTAAAAACAGGAAAATATAAAAACATATATAGAAAGCTCAAAATTGTAAAATTCATATTGGATTTATTTCACTGCGAATGCGAGCTGCAGGCTTCGATTCCAATTGGGTGCAACAACATGGCGTCCACACAAGCACACGCACACACACATACATACATACAAAGGCGTGTAGACAGGTTAATGGTAAAACTTACAGGCTTTTGTTTGCTTTTGTTTTGCTTTTTGCTTTTGCTGCAAATAATCCGCTTTTAGAGGCCAACAACAATAACAATAACAATGCAGCCAGCGTGCACTGTTGTTATATTTAATAATATTTATATATTTATCATATATTTATGGCACACACACAAACACACATATACATTGATAGTATGCCTATTTGCTTAACAAATTTATTTAAATGCGATTTTCCTTTTTTTTTGCACACTTTGCACTTGATTTACCGGAATATTTATTCGCGGCGCGCTGTCTGCATATTTATTTGCACAATACATACATATACTATATTATATAGCGACTGTGAAAAGCCGAAAAGCCAACGCACTTTTCCAACTTGATTTTTAACACTCGACGACGACGACGACGGCGACGACGATAACAACAACAACGCCAAGTAGACAAAAGTCGACAAAAACGTGCAATTATTTGCAAACTGCGACTGCGACGCGACGCAGTCGCCGCGCTAAAATTCACAGCGTAGACAACAAAACCGGTAATTTGACGGCGTCGCTGCCTTTTTTATGGCCACTGTACAAGAAGTGCTGCGGCTGGTACTGCTGCTGCTGCTGCTGTTGCCGCTTGTGTTATTATTGTATTTGCTTTTGCTTTTGTTTTTGCTAAGGGCGCGCGCACGCGTAGCGCAGTTAGTTACTAAGGCGCTCAATCAAAGCGCTCACACGTCCTCACGACTCGAAGTCACAGCGTAAACTAACGTAACGTAACGTACAATGGCCAAACATTCAGCAACATAACCACCACCAACAAAGTGGTGAGTTAAGCAGAGCTGGTGAATATGGGTGAGCATGCAGCGTTGGTGTAACGTAGCATACATGTTGTTAAGAGGGTTTCAGCAACATTTAAGGCAGCTAAAAAGGTTTCAAGAATACGAGTATAATTACAGCTAAGAGTGAATATTAATAATTTATTTTTGTATTATATTGGCCTAATAATTAAATTACAATAACCACTGTATTACTGCTTTTGACATTTTCTATCGTTGTAGCAACCAAATCCAGTCGAGCATGTTGCGGAACTCCACCGGTGGCGTGAGGCAGATGTTAGCAACATTGCTTACAATTATAGTTAAAAAATTCGACATATGATAATTTTATATATAACTTCTTAAACTAGAGTTTTGAGAACAACTACAAAACTGTGCATAAAAAATACATAAAATATAAGCCGCTTTACAAAGTTTTCCATTCACAAACTTTTGTTGGCAGCTTAGCTTAAGCATACAACATGCGATCCAACACTGTTGAAGACAACGAAAAGTTCGAAGGCTTCTAACGTAAGAACACTTCAGCAACATGTGTGGGATACAATGACTATAACTGTATAATGTAAATCGCATAATCGAGCTTATTCACACGCTGCCTGAGTTAAGTGCAGCTTAAACAGCAGTTTGCATAGACACAAATGTAGCGCAGCTTTGTTGCTGGCAACACAAATGCCTACAAACATATATGAGTTGTCAATTTTGTTGGGCGTTAAGATTTGAAACGATTTTTGGAAATATAAAAATATATTAATAAATAATCAACGATATAAACATAAACATGCAGAATAATTTTAAGAATAAGAAAATTAAATATGAGAAAATTTAAAAACTAATTCAGATAAATTCCAAATTGCTTTTGCAAACCTAAAATTAAATTTAATTAATTCATGTATTTTTTTTTTAATAGAAAGACAACAAATGTATTATTTTTAAATGGATTTTTAAAAATAAAAAATAATAATAATAATTAAAAATAATATAAATTCAAAATTGTTTTAAATTTAAGAATTTTTATAAAAATTTTAATTATATATTAGTTCTTTGTTAAGTTGTTGAATTAATCTACATTTCAATACATTCATTAGTTAAGCACATTATGTGATTGAACGTTTTAATTTCATAAGCGATTTAAATTAACCGAAATGTGATTTAAGCTCAGCAAGTTAACTTAACTGGCAAATGGCTGTGTGCAGCACGTGGCAGTTACCGCAAACGCATACAAACACACACACACACACACACAAATGGTCTTTTGCAGACATCTGTTAACCGAAACTACAACATTTTGGCAGCAAACAGGGCCAACAAATTGCATGTGTTACTGTAAACACGTAGCCACGGCCTAAAGGATCACACACACACACACATAGGCAAACAGACACACACTCACTCACACGTACACATATTGTCCCCACACATGTGTAAAATTTATAGATGGCCAAGAGGCTGTCGCTGCTTCTTTGTTGTTGTTGTTGTCGTTGTTGTTGTTGTTGCCATTGAGCGAGGTCAAGAAAGTGTTGACTGAGGGGCGGACCGGGCATAGGTAGAATCCAGCCTGCCTCTTGTTGTCCTTGCGGTTTGTTCTTGCCCCTTTGTGTGTGTGTGTGCGTGTTGCATGCAATTGACATTGCGCCCTCTCACGTTTGATTAATTGCATTCAATTTAGCTCTCAATTCATTGATTTAGAATAATTTAACAGCTACTTGTGTGTATTTTGTATTTCTACTCCAATTCCCTCGCCTGCCACAGCTACACTCTTACACACACACACACACACACGCCCATTTTTCTCTGCTGTCTGTGGCAATAAATTTTGAACTCTTCGCCCGCTGTCAAGTTGTCTGTTTATCACGTGGCGCAGAGCTCGCCAATTACTTAGCGCTGACGTCTAGCAAACCGGCGGCGAATTTCCACTACTCTGCTTTCGTTATCTCTCTCCCTCTCTATCTGTCTCTCTGTTATCAGAACCTCCTTTGAGTACATGTATCGTCAGGCAAGGCCATGTTTCGTGCGAGTAAGCTCAGAAAGCACCTGTTTGATTTAAGGCCAGCCTTAATTTTATTGAGTTCAATGGAGTATAGAGCGTTGACTAAGAGCTTCAGAAACTAAATAGAATGAAAGCAACAAGCTTTTGTCAACTTTAAAGAGCTTTATGAGTAAAAGTCTAACGAACAAGTTCATGAAAGCTATCCAACTTGCTTAGCCACAACTAAAAATCTTCATATTATTAGTATTAATGATAAAGCACAAAAAATTAACAAAAAAAGCATATTAAAAGCTTTAGCATGTAGATAATAAAGCTTTAATGAACAACTATTTAGAAAATTTTGCTCTAATCTTTATGCATTTGAAAATTAGGCTGAGGTGACTTGGACGAAAACTGATATCAGAGCTTTAAGCTTTTCAAACCAGCTTTCAGATTAATACGAAGCAAATCATTAACACTCAACCACACATATCACGCTCACGTTAAACTTTATAGCTGTCCAAAACTAGTTGAGCTTTAAAAACGTTTTAGCTGTAAGTGCCTAAGGCAAAGCTCACTTAAAGCTAAAAGCTCCATTAGCCGGCCACAATTGACAAAGCCAATTGTGAAATGGCTCTGCCAGCAGCCAGTGTCCATCTCGGCTTAAGCATCAATACTGCCAGAACCAGAGCCAGAGCAGCGAAGCAACTGAAATTGGTTGACATTGCGTTTGGCTTATGCAGCTGCTGGCGCCTGCAGGCCAAATAAATTGAATGGGGCAGAGCTTTAAACCGGGAGTCAAGTCGACTCGAGTCGAGTCGAGTCGAGTCAAGTGCCAGCGAGGCGGATGGGCGTCTGCTCTGGCTAAACTTGCGAGCCGCTTGAGTGCATCTGAATAGCCCAAGAAACATAACTCAAACACTGGCAGCAAAAAGCGCAGGCAAAGAACCCTCTGCTCTATCTCTCTCTCGCTCCCTCTCTCCTTTTCTCTCTCTCTATGCTAAAAAAGCAAAGGCGAAATTGTTAAACGTCCTCCAAGCTCCTGCCAGGACGTAGCCCCATGCATAGTTTATGGCAAAATACACGCATTCACTGGGCACATAAATGCAAAAACGATTCCGAATAGGAATATATAGAAAAATATATATACATATAGATAGATAGAGAGAGAGAGAGAGAGAGAGAGAGAGAGAGAGAGAGAGAGAGAGTCGTATATCCACAGATTTCAACTGAAGTCAGTTAGATTCAGTGTAGAGCATAGAGAAACGAAGAAGTAAAAATGTTGCCATGGAGAGTATACGACTGTATAATACTTGTCCAACACGAAGTTAAATCTAATTGAATTTGAAACTAGAAGAGACTACAGAAAAAAAGACAGAGAGCAAAGAGAAGAGATGCGAGAGAAGAGAGTAGAAGAAAGAAGAAGGGGGAAGAAAGAAAATAGAACACAGAAATGAGAAAATAAATAAATAAATAAAAGAAAAGGAAGAGAAGAGTGAAGACTGAAGAGAAATTTAAAAAGAGAAGAGAAAGCAGAGAAAAGAGGAACAAGAGAGTGGAGGAGAAATGTGAGAACAAAAAATGAAGAGAAATTTAAATTTGCAATTTTTCGATTTCATGTTAATAAAATGCCAAGATCCCAGCTCATTAATCGCTTGATTTGCCACGCCTCAAATGGGCGGGTCTTAAGACTGCATTACCTCATTGGCATAGATGAGAAATCGCGCCTCCTTAAACCAATATTCCTTTGCTAAGACAACATTCACATTCCAAACGCGGCAAATGAAATTATTTTCGACGCTTTTTACACTTTTCCTTTCAGTTTTTTCTCTATTTTTGTCTGCCACGAGGGTAATTTAAAAATCCATTTGTGTTTTGAGATTTTTTTGCAGCATTTTTATTGCGCTGGGCAACAATTGTGGCGACATAAAAAATAAAATTAAAGAAAATATGAGAAAAACAAAAATAAAAAGGAAGAAAATAAAAAGTGAAACTAACGAGCAATGGAAATTTGTTGCCTGCTGCTGCTCCTCCTCCTCCTGCCATTGAAGGAGCCCAACCAGAAACTGGAACTGGAACTAGCTGCCACAGCAGCTTGGCCCCCACTGACTGCGGCCCCAACTGGCTCGGCTCCTGCCAGCTGGCTAGCTGCGTGACACAATTTCAATTTGCATTGACAGCATGAATTATAGCAAATAATCCCCGAGCCAAATGCGATTTTAGTGATGCTGTCAATGGCTGCCACGCCCACTGTCCATACAGCCAAAGATTTGGCTGACCTGCAGCGCTTAAGCCTTCGACCAGGGCCCGGATTCAGATTGGGATTCGGACTACCCGCCGTTATTGATATGGAAATGACCGGACGGAAAACTGTCGCAAACAAAAAGAAACTGAACAAAAAGACAAAAACCTGCACAGTAATAGAAGCCACTACAAAATTAGCACACAGAACTTAAATTTAGTCTGAACTTGACTAATTTATGCCCAGCGAACGGCAACGCTCGAAAGTATGCTACGAATTCGAAGGGGAACCAATTTCAATGAGCTTTTTAATGGGTCTTCTTTGAGTCCAGTCCAATTGGAATTTATTTAGGGGGAATCCGATTGGCTCGCAATGGGAACTTGTTTAGTCAGTATAAAGCTTGAGCTTGGAGAACAAAATCTAATTGAAATAAATATTTAAAAAAAAATTATTGAAAATATATATAAACAAAATTAATTAACTAAAAATATATATTGTTTGTTTATTTTATATTATTATAAATAAATTATTATTTATTGAAACTTGTTTAGTTACTATAGAATTAAATTAATTATTCTTTAAAAACAAAATTTGATTGAAATTAATTAAAAATATATTAAATAAAATTATAAAATATTTTTTTTTAAATGTAATCTTTACAAAATAATTGGAACTTGTTCAGTTACTATAAAGCCAAGCCTTAATTTGAATAAAAAATCAACTGAAACTGTGCTTGTATTTATAAAAAATAAATAAATAAATAAGAGTAGCTCACTTGTATGAATATAGATCCAATGTATTAGTACATCAGTACATATTAGCTTCAGAACATATATCTAAATATCAGCCGTCTTCGCAGAGGAATGCAAGGGTATTCGCTTGTCGGTCAATGCCGACTATAGCTATCTCATTTCCTTCATTGGCAATTCTAGATTCATTGTTTTTTATATTCATAAATTCCAATCGATAAGATTCTCTGCCAGCTCCATTTCAACTGATGCAGCTATAACAACTAACTTCAAATAATAAATCAAATGCAATTATATAATTTTACCGTTAGCTACTAATTTTCCTACCGAGAAGAACGCGGCATGCCTCACCTTAGCTGTGAAGCAATTAATTAAAATTAATTATTTTCCAGCTCATTATGCAATGCTGCATCGCTGGAGTTATTACCACTCGAGAGAGTGTCTCTGTATGTGTGTGTGTGTGAGTGTTTGTGTGTGTGTGTGTGTGTGTGTTTGCATTAGGAAGCACTCGGCGACGACACCTTCTGCGAATGCCTTTTGTGTCCACTTAAAGTGCGCCAAAGTGTGGCAAGTAGCTGCGGCAGCTTGATAAAAAATGCATGCCAGAGTGCATTACGCGTGCAACTTCCGCGGCAGAGGCAGCAGAGGCAGCAACAACAGCTGCAGCAAGTGCATTTGCAACTACAATTCAGCTCATTAGCCCAGCGCTGGGCCCTTCGAACTCGCTGTGTGTTTGGGGCGTGCCTAACTGGGCGTGGCACAGCTGAACACAACAGCAAAAGGGAAAAAAAGTCCGCAGCCACAGAAAAACTATGTCAAAAACTTTAAAAATATTTTTAGCGACTTGGCAAAGTGCAGGCACGAGTCATCATAGCAATTTCTCTATGTGCGTGTGTGTGTGTGTCTGTGTGTGTGTTTGTGTGTGTGCGTGCACCTGGCCAGCAGGTGTGAAAGATGCTTTAAAAGTTTGCCCGCTGCGATTGTAAATAATATGCAAATTACGCTGAAAGCGACAAATATACGAGTATCCGTGCGGTAAATCAGGCAGAAGAGAAACAAAAAACATGGGAGAGAGAGAGAGAGAGAGAGAGAGAGAAAGAGAAAAACACAAAGTTGCTGACGGCAGCGAGATGCCAGACAGAGACGTGCGCCTGGCAGAAGGCGGGGCGGCAGGCGCAACTACAGCACTTGAGCAACGTGCGAAACGTGTTCAAGACGCTTGGCCAGGCTACAGATGCGCGTCCTGTCATTCCTGGGCCACACACACACCCGCATGTGTCTGTGTGTGTGTGTGTATTGATATTTGTGACACGTTGAACGTTGATGCTGCAGTCACGCCTGCTGCTGGCTGCCTGCAGCCTGGCTGGCTGCACGCCCTTTCGCCTATGCCCATATCCTGGCAGCATCAGCGCCTAAAAGCATGCAACATCAAACATTACCACACAAACAAACACAGCGAAAGACAGAGAGGGAGAGAGAGAGAGAAGGAGAGGGGGCGAGAGACACAAATACATCACGTCAGCGCGCTGTCAATGAGCAGCACTTGTATTGCATATGTGAGTGTGTGTAGTAGTATGTGTGTGTGTGTGTGTCGCTTCTCCCTTTACTTCAAATGTATTTTATAAGTCATTTTTTCTCCATTTCGATGCCCTATGCCAGGCCCAGAAAGACATATAACAATAGCAAAGAGGGTAAGCACGACTTGTGAGAGAGTATCCACATATATGATAAATTTATATATATGATATATGATATATTTAGATAGATATATTGCAACTCTAGATATGGACACGTCGTTCTCTACTTCTCAGCAATTCATGTAGAGAAGGTACCCTAAAGAGGGCAGTCGATCTTAAAGGGAAAATAGATAGCTGGAAAAATATGTATGCACATTTGAAATGAGTTTATAAATTATATAAAAGTAATATGATTTCGTTGCTGCATTGGAAATTCTTTGAGTAAAACTGCAAGACTCTAGATCTAAAGGCAACCAGATGACAGAGATACGGACAACTGGATGAACTAACGAACGGACTGAAAACCAAAACGACAAGTAATTAAATTAAAAGCCGGACGGACATACGTGTAAGGACACGCACGGACGAAAAGGCGGACAAATGAATGACGAATGGACGGACAAAAGCACGTTTAATTGAAAGGAGGTCGGACGGATGAACGGAAGGACAGGTGAACGAACGGACAGTGAGACGGAGAAGTGCATGATAGATGCCACGGCCTTAGATTTTGATTAGGTACATAGGCACTATATACTATATGAATATATAGTTATGTATATACATATATATATACATATATATGTATATATAGGGTTTCTCAATATTCGAGTTACCCATACGCCGTAGAGGCTCAAAGCGGCCATTTGAGAGATATCATATAGAGAGTGATGTCAACAAGTCTACTAGAACCAAATAATATGATTAATATCGACAACATTAATAAAATTGTAATTTCATTGATTTAAAACAACACAAAATGAGTCCGTCGAATATGGGCAGCCTTGTAGGGTTACCAGATGGGTCACTCGAATATGGAGAACCCTGTATATGAGATCGCCGACTTCTGCACAGTTAGAACCATTTGAATTCTACTTTAATTGAATATACTTAAATATAATATTTTTTTATTTTTTTTTTATTTTTTTTTTTTTTTTTATTAAGTGTAGAACTTGTACATAACATAAAGTACTTACATGACCCCCATTTTCGGCAATCTCGGTACGCCTCTGACTATAGCTGAAATTCTTCTCACTCTAACGCCAACTTTATTCCACTTTCACTGAAGCTTACTCCGCTTTTCCAGGGTATATGCCAGTGTATCACACACTTCCTTCTCACTTGCACAATCAGCGTTCCCGAGTTGTTTTTCTTTTCTGCTGGCTCGTTTCCTTTCCTGTTTATAAGTGAAGTGCAGTTGCATTGCGTTGCACAGCGCACGCCGCTGCTTCCTACCATGATGCTCTGTGATTTCTTTCCATTTTGCTTCATTTTTTTTTTTTTTGTGCTGCCTGCTTGCCAAGCGCCTGACTTGATGGTAACAATAGCACTCACGGATGCTGCAACGAGGCAAGGAGCCAGCAGGCGGCAGGCAGCTAGTGACAGGCTCGTTGGCTCCTGCCAGCTGAATGGTTTGACTGTATGGCTGCCTATATATGTAGCCTGGCTGTCGGGTTGTTGTGCGTGGCCACTCCACACACACACACAGGGAGAGAGACACTCTCATATACACAGATTGACAGTCTTTTAATTAAGAAGCCGTCAAAGATGGCGTCGACATGCTCCACGCCAGCGCCAAACCAAGTGCAAGTGCGGCCATGTCACTGGCAATTATGCAGCGCCAGGAGGCAGTAAACAGTAAAGGAGCTGGCGGGAGCAGGGCTGTGGTCGCACTGAAGGCTACACACAAAAGCTAACCGTCAACGGCAATGCCAGGCGCGCGTCGACGCCGAACGCAATTCAATTAATTGAATTTTTGGCTTGGCATTGTGCGGCACGCAAATGTTGCACGCTGCACGCTGCACGCTGCACGCTGCCCGTTGCGTGCGGCAAGCAATGCGAGCATTTTAGCCAGGGTATTTGCATTGCACTGTGCAATCGTTGCAACTGCAGCTGCAACTGGAATCTGTGGCAAGTGCAACTAATTAACCACAAGCTGGGGAAGTTTGTCCTCAATTATGCCAATGCCATGAAGCTGCTGCTCATCAGGACATCAGTCAAGCTGTGTCACCTGCTTGCTGACAGCAGGTGACGCGCGCACACACACACATATATATATATATATATATATACTTTGCATTTTTATATACGCGCATATTTTTTTATTTTCTCGCATTGGAATTTCCCCAACACAGTTACACATGTTTGCTGCCTCGTCATGTGGCATGTGGTACTGGCACACTGAACATTTGCTAGACTTAAGTTGATATGTTGACGTCAAGCAGTAAATGAACCAAGCTGTGCGACCTGGAAATTTATACAGAATGCAATGGATATATATGTATATGCATATATGTATATATGATCTTCATATCATAGTGTGAAATAAAATGCTACTCATAATGCTACTTTTTTACTACTCTTTTTCACTGTCTCAAAATCTTTTCTAAATACTTTAATATGGGTTTCATTTTAATAAGAAACTTTATGGCCTCTTAATGACAATGATATTTTAAAAAAAGAAAATGGGTGTGAACGATCTAATAATTATTATAATTATTATTATTACTTTCAACATCAATTTTATATTGTTAAAACACATTTTGTTTAGTTAATTTAATGCCAAACACTTCAAAATAATAATAATTAAAATAATAATAATGATAATAATAATAATAATAATAATAATAATAATATATATATATAACAATAATAATAAAACATAAAAAAAACTTAAAAAAAAACATTACTGTTTTAATGAGCTCTTATGCACTATTTTTACTACTCTTTTTACTACTATATTTACTACTATTTCTACTACTATTTTTACTACTATTTTTCACTACTATTTTTATGAGCAAATAAGTTTTTGCGCTACGTCTCTCATGAGCTACTACTATTCATAACAATTATTTTCATGAGCTTGGCCAATTTGTCACTACTATTTACTACATTTTAAGCAAAGCTATACAAACACTGTATATATCAGATAAACTGTATATATCAGATATATAAAGATACCAACTAAATATGTATGTACTCTACAAATGAGTATGCCTGTGCTCCTATTTTAATCCAACCTCCAAGCGAAGCAAGCAACCCAGACGCTCTTCACATTTCTTGCCCTTTTCATAGAAATACCGAATCTTCCACGAAATTTAACACTAAAATGCCGTTTGGGCAAAATGAAAATGAATATAATCTGTTTAGATTGTCAAAGTTTAGCAAACCATGAATTTTGGTGTGGTTCGTTGAGCGAGGGGAAGCATTTAGTGGACTTGCTGTCAGCTCGGCGAGCACGCGGCGAATGCGTAACTTGAGAAGTTTTCCCCAGCAACAACTACACTGTCATAAATGTCAGAGATCTCGTATGTGTGTGCAGCATTTTGGGGCAGTGTACATTATTGTGTACTCAAGCAGCTCGTTCGTCTGCTCGGAGGACACACCTTGACAATTTCGTGTCCTTAGCGCGTTTAACTTGCTGCAAAAGTTTGTTAGAAATGCCTTCAGCCTCCACAAAAAAAAAAAAAAGGAAAAGGCAAAAAACTCTCCAAAATTTACACAGAAAGCACTTGTTAAAGCTCCAGCACAAAGTTTGCTCCAGAAAGGGGGCCAAGATAGGCTGCGATAGAGCTAGAAATTCCCACTGCATGTCAATTAAAGCAGCTGGCAAACACTCGAACAGCCACTCTCAGATGCTAGAGCATATCTATTAGATACGTGTATATTAAAGTGCACTTGTTTAAGAGAATGCCGCAAGGTGTGACTTTTGCTCAAAGTTGTAGACACACGAGTTCAGGTAGCTGCACAGGTGTACAATGGCAAGGAATTGAATAATTGGAAGAAAACTTGTAGAGTATGGAAATATTATTTGCAATATTATATATATATATATATATATATATATATATATATATATATATATATATATATATATATATATATATATATATATATATATATATATATATATATATATATATATATATATATATATATATATATATATATATATATATATATATAATATATATATATATAATATATATATAGGAGCACATTGCAGATTACGATTAAAAGCTATTATTTTGTGCTCTATAGAGCGAATTTCCACTAAGAATCTAGTAACATCAGTGAAGTAGATCTCGAATGCGTGCACTAGCTCTTACGCTGTTATATTAAAGTATTTAACTTAACAGCTGTAGTAGCTCTTACAGAAATTCTGTTCAGCGAACCTAACAGATTCTTAACAGCTGTTAAGCACAGCTAGATACAGCCCCACTGTTAAATATGTTAGTTAGGCTAACAGCTGTTCCATTTATAGCTAAGACTTATTTATAAGCCTTATTTATAACTAAGTAAATATTCAGAATATTAGGTGATCACAATATACTGTTAAGTTAACAGCTGTTAAGTATTATTCATCTACAATCAATAATTTTTTAACTCAATCTAACGCATCTTCATATTAACTGTTAATATGAACTGTTAATATGAACTGTTAATATGATTCTTACAAAGTAAAGTTAACAGCAGTTAATCAAATTTAAAAGATCTGTTAACTATAACCCTAAGATCTTAATATATTGCTGTTGAATAATCGAAGTATTAACTGCGCTCTTAAAGAAAAAGTCTTTACATATATATGCATATATACATTATATATGCATATATATTTGCAGCTTGAAAAAGCAATTGTTATTTTACGATAATTCCCATGGTGTTGGAGAAAGAGACAAAGCACACACAGTTGCAACACTTAGCATACGTCCATATGTTGCCTTGCTTTCTAAGAGCAGCTTAAGACACACATGCAAACACACGCACACACACACACACAGATACGCACACACTGACACACTTGAAAAACATTTATCATGCATTTACTTGGCAGTTGCACATTGAAAGTTGGTCCAGCAGATGGCCAATAGTGCTTAGTTGCCACCTTAGTTGCCGCTTTTGAGCTGCAGCAGGAGGCGGCGCTGGGCGGATGCAGCTGAAGTTCAGCTTGATTACTTATGCCACAGTCAGTGGCACACGTTCAGTGCTCGCCATATGTTGAGCAACAATGTGCATAAATTTCCAGCATGCCACATTCGCATACTACTCATGCGCCTTGTGTGGCACACTCACAGTTACTTGCCACACAGCCGAAAAAGTTGAGCTCAGCTCTGCTTACGCAGGCATTTTCGCCCGCCCCCGGCCCAATAATTGATGTTTATTTTTGCACTTTAATTGGTTATTAACGGCAATAACTTTTAATGGCTTCGACGAGCGACAACGACGACGACGAAGCTGCCACAAATAAAAATTTGTTGCACATTACTTTAAGTGACTCTGAAGTGCCGAGGAAAAAGCTGCTTTGCACATTACGAAATCTTTATTACCATGTAATTCTAATTGCATAATTGAGGCTGTTTATGTGTGCGTGTGTGCCACATGTTGCAACATGTATTCCATTTGATTTCTACAACAGCTGCCTAATTAGCTCAATTAAATTATGCTGAAATTTGATGTGCCTTCATTATACAACTCAAATTCTTTCACTGCTTCTGCTTCCCCTTCTTCCACTTCTTCTTCTTCTCCATGTAATTCAATCTGACAAATATATGTCAAACGTTGATTGGGGCAATGCCGTTTGTAATTCCAATTAGTAGAAAATTTCCCCAAAACAAAAAAAAATCAAATTACAGCATGTATTAATTTTAAAACCGAATTGACGAAATGTTACGCTGTAGGCGCATATGCCTGACTAACAAATACCCTGCACTTAATGGAGAATTTATACTACAGCTGATTCACTCTGGCCATATGGTAAAGCAGGCAGCGGTACATATATACAGATAGATAGAGAGACAGACAAAGAATCAAAGGTAAAAGAGATAAAGATAGATAGATAGATAAACGCAGATATCTGAACATCCTTTATATATATATATATATATATATATATACCCTATACTCTGTGTACTTCAATATCCCATACTCAGCGAGCATGTTTTAAAGAGTATACGAGTTTTATGCTTATATATATATGCCTGTTCTATTATATATATTCAAGAATGCAGTTCATTCAATTTGAAAGCCATCAAAGCCCAATCATTAATTGACTTTTGCTTCAGCGCTTAGCCCCCAAGGAAAACTCTGTAAAATGTTTAAACGCTTGAATTTTTTTTTAATTATTTAACAATTGATAGAAATGAAAATGAACTAATATCGCCGCTTGCAGCTTCCATTGGCTACAGAGCATGGCAATCACCAAAGAAAATTTGAAACAATTTTTTTTTCTCTTTTCAGTTTTAAACAACATAATTATAATAAATGTAAAATCTTCGACAGAAGATTTCCATGTCCCAGGCCAACTTGCTTTTAGTCGTAGCTCAGTTCTTAAAGGGAAACCATTGGAAAAAATAACTATATATCATGATATATGTAAATAAGAGAGCTTTACTTACTTGACTGCAATCTTGAGTTGTGAAAACCCCCACGAAATCCGATTCTTGAATTTTTTGTATGCGTTTTACTGCCCAATAGGTATTCTAATATGCCCGCATTCTGTGTAAGTCTAGGGTTCATAGTATTACGACGATTAACAGAGCTCGGCGCTATCTCGACTAGCGCATGCTCGCCACGCTAGATGCGCCCATGGTCAGAATATCTTCAGGTATTATATATATTGTTTATTATTTTATTCTGAGATCAGTAGCACTTACTCCCGCTGCACGTCAATGGTTATCACATCAGCGCTCCGTCTGTAGATCACGCCCGGACGCACGCCCGGCTGGGGCGGAACAGAGCGACGGGTGCGCAAGGCTCGAGCTATCGAGAATATGATGCGATTGAGGGTATGACGATTCGGGAGCGGCTCATACATCGGATGATAGACCCAGATGCGATACAGATTGCCAATCGCTGGAGTCGACATCCGCTGCCTGATGCGCCGACTATGCCCATGCCCATTGGAGTTCCTCGAACGACCCGATCGCTGCGTTGCTCTCGGCATCTCCGGGTGCGGCATCTCCGGGTGTAGCATCTCCTGTGCCGCATTCTGGACCTCCCTCTCCGCGCCGACACCATTTACCCCAGTGATCTCATTGAATTCGCTGGGATCAATATTGGATGATCCGGAGGACATGTTGAATGCTTTCCTTGAATGCTGCTGGTGTGTTGTAATGTGAAATATATTACATAACTTCTGTCGCCGACTTCGACACTTACAAATGCTTTTACAGTTGTGTGAGTTCATTGAATATGCTAACTGTTCTGACAGCCTTGGAAAATTATCTAAGTCTCCTTTGTTTGGTGAGAATAGATTGCTTGATATGTTGAGTGAGAGAGAGAGAGGCAAGGAATACTAAAGAATGACTTAGAGTGAAAAAGAGAAGAGGATAAATAGGAAGAAAAATAGGGAGAGAGAAAACGGGCGATAGAGAAGAAAGTTAAATAATGAAAAAGCCAGAAAAGCAAAATACTTCGTGAGAGAGCAGAATAAAGAATGCAAAATGAAGAGAAAAGAGAGAGAAACAAAGACAGAACGTGAGTAAAAGAAACAGCAAGAAAGAGAGAGAGAGAGAAAGAGAGTGTAAGAGATAATTGTAAATAAGATAAAAAGAAAAAGAAACTCATAGAAACAGATCATGATCTAGATAGAGATAGAGCATAAATACAGAAAATAAAAAGAGAGAGAGAGAGAGAGAGGGAGCAATAGAGAGAGGGAGAGAGAGAGCGAGTGAGAGAGCGAGAGCAAGAGAGAGAGATAAAAAGAGACAGAGCTGGGCTAAGACTAATACAGTCAGAAAATGAGAGAGAGAGG
The DNA here is from genome assembly GCA_037075325.1 of Drosophila mayaguana. Classification (NCBI taxonomy): domain Eukaryota; kingdom Metazoa; phylum Arthropoda; class Insecta; order Diptera; family Drosophilidae; genus Drosophila; species Drosophila mayaguana. Next base: position 17,966,863 of record JBAMCG010000040.1, on the reverse strand, counting down.
GAGAGACGGAAAGATGAATAGAGAAAAAATATAGAATACCTGGAGAGAGAGAGAGAGAGATACCGTAGTAAAGAATGACATAAATAGGGAGAAGAAAGGGAAAAATGTAGGGAAACGGAGCAAAACTGAAAAGAGAAAAAGAGAGGGAGGGAAAGAGCGATACAGTATCTCTCTCTCTACCTCTCTCTCTCTTTCTCTCTCTCTCTTCCTTTCTCCCTCTCTCCCTCTTTCTCTCTCTTTCTCTTTCTCTCTCTCTCTCTCCCTCTCTCTCTCTCTCTCTCTCTCTCTCTCTATCTGATCTGGCTCATCCATTATCCAATTAACAAAGGCCACTCCAGAGTATATTAACTCTATCCATTTGCCAGGCAAATAAATGTGTTTTAATGCGCATTTGTGTTGGCACAACAATCAGGTGGAAGACCTCTCAGCTCAAGTGATATTCAAGCAAACTACGTTAATAAATGGCTGCTGTTGCATGCAACCAAAGCAAACACAGGCAGCACAAGCATATGCAAATACATATACATATACATATATGTATAGTTACGATTATAAGCGTATTAATTAAATGAAGTGCACTTCCGCTATCATTAACACACACACACATACACATACACACACACACGCATTCGCACACCTGCACTGAGGATAATTGACTCGGCAACAGGAGTCAGGTGCACTGACAATGGCAATGCTTTAACTAAAGCGCTACCCGGCAACATTTGACAGTTGGCACAAACAACAGCTAACAGGCAACAATCAGCAGTCAGCAGTCAGCGAGTCTGGAGTCAGTCGAGGGTCGAGAATGGCCCCAAACAGTTGTTGCATACACTGCGGGCTGATAGTGGCGCCTGCAGGAGCTAGTTTATGGTCAAATGATGGCAACTGGCGGTCACACAGAGGGGAGAGGGCGGCGTGCAGAGCCCTGACATAGACACATCATCAAGAGCAACGTGCCACACGCCCCACCAAGGGGCATTTGTCTGCGACACAAAGCAGCGCACGCTGAAAAACCCGTTGACAAAGCCCAGCAGCAACAGCAAAAAAGAAAAGCTGCTGAAAAACGCATTACTTCAGCACCTCATAGGCAGCGCTGAGCTTGCCAGCAACAAAATGATAATAAAAATAAAAATGAAGTAAGCAGAACTTTCTCGTGCAACAATATAATGTAGTGTCAGTGTAACATTTTGTCATAACATCAGCGGGTGCTGAATACTTCCCTTCCCGATTCACCCAAAAACTCACATGTCTAAACTCTTTATGAAGAGGAGAAACAACTCAGCTGCTGGCAATATATGTGCTTGCAACGGGGAGCCCATGCAGCGCTTATGTTTAACACACACACACTCGCACACCCACACAGCTGCAGACAATGCACTTGAGTCGTCTGTCGTTGAGTGTATTTGCGCTTTGTTTTCGAGTGTCGCTTTGTGCGCGCCACGACATTTGATGAAATCATTTGAACTTTGACATCAGGCAACATTGCAACAGTGCAACATTGCCACACTGCATGCAGCAACGGCATGCATGTCGTCATTTATTTAATTGCTGAAGGGAATCTGATTTAGCTATTCGCTTCGGATATTATGCGCAGCAGCAGATTTTTGATATGCTGAGAAGCGAATAAAAAGCTCTGCTAGCTTTGAGTGAGTAATCTACATCTATTCTGAAAGGATATTTGTATATATTTTACTACTATTGAAATTTTAGCTAGCCGAAAACCTACCTGAAAAATATGCTAAAAGCTATTTTTCGGTTTCATTGACTCTGGTTTTTATACGCCAATCGAGACAAAATATACAAGATAAAATATTGTTTCAAATACTTTGAAATAATAAAACGCTGCAGCAAAAACAGCTAAATTTAAATGGTTTTAACTGCGTTCACTCCGAATTTTATATTGAAAATTCAACCGAAATTACTTGCACAAAAAACTAAAAACTCAGAATTTACAATAATTGTCATATTTAAAAAATTCTGCAAATCAAAAAAAAATCAGATAATATAATTTTAGCTTCCTTGACTCTATAAAAATAGCCAAAAAATCAGCGTAAATAAATTTTGTATTTAGAAATTTCTCTATTCTTTTTTATTGAAAAGTCAGTACAAAAAGTCTGATAAATTTTAACGAAAAAAATACGTGCAACAAATACTTTAAAGAGATATTCAAATCAGCATGACAATATTTTTGAGATATTTTGAAAACAGGTAAAAAATTCCAATAATTTGAAAAGAATAAAGAAATTGTAATCTTAAAAGTAGTCCACATATAAAAAAAGAGAGGAAAAAGAGAGGAAAGAAAGAAAGTAAAATGAAGATGAAGAAAGAGACACAGAGAAAGCAAAGGGCGAGAGAAATAGTAAAGAGGAGAGGAAGAGAGCAGAAAGAACCATGTTTAGGTGAGAAAGCTAGATAGAAGACAAAACGGAATTTGAGTAAGAAAGAAACAGCGAATTAGATAAAGGACTTAAAGCTATTTAGTTCCCTTTTCAACTAAAATTAAAATTCAAATTATAATTCTTAAATATTTTCTATGTATATTTTTTATATATTTTATATTATGTATATTTTTTTAACTGAATAAATAACTTTCATCCGACAATACTTTCCACAAAATTTCAAACCAATTCAAAATATTTTTAGCTTACGGGCTTATTTGTTTGATGAAATATTGGCAGAGCATATTGCATGGAATCAAATATTGTTCTATAGCAATATTTCACTCTACTCTCAGCTCTGCAATCACCTAGGTCGGCTCTAGTGGTTTGTAGATTTTCTAAATTGTGCTAATCATGCCACAAAGTGCTGCATATTTGCAGCATGCGGCGCGACTTGTTGTAATGCCAGCGGCAGATAATCGCACAAAACAACATCCAAATGTGCCTAATGCGCAATGCTAATGCCAGCTAATTGTGTTTATTGTGAGCACTCGTGCATCCACTCCCGAGCTGGATGCGATTGGATTGATGGTTATGTTTCGGGCAATGCATAAATTACAACGGCCACGCTTGCCGTCTATACAAATTACATGGCGAGCATAATATGACAGGAGCCAGGCGACAACTACAGCCATCGCTCACTCTGGTTCAAGGCATGAGGCTGGCAGGATGTGCAGCACGCAGCAGGTGCCTGGCAAACTGCCGAGCTGCCGAACTAACTGACTGCCTGCTTGACTGTCTTCCTGGCCGACTGACTGTCCTCCTGCCTGTGCTGCCAGCCGCATAATTTGCTGCCAAGACCCAGAGGAAATGTCGTCGCGCAAAAGTTGCGGCTGCTTGTAGCTTCAAAGTTTTTCTAGCCGCAGAGCATGCTACACACACACACACACATAGATATGCTGTAACACACACACACACTTATCAAACTGCTTTGCCCACTTGCCGTAGCTGGAGTATTTCGCCTGGGCTACACAAACCGCAGCTTGGCGAATTGAAAATGCAAAAAGAGAAAATGAACTTAAAGACATTTAAAGGACTGCTCGACTACTCAACTCCTCTAGTCCCCTACTCGACTTGGCCCCTCCTCAAGCAGCTAGAAGACAGCGCGGCAATGGCCCACTTCAGTCGGCTTATAATTTCATCAGGCTTTAAGTTGATTCAAGTGCCAGCTGATGAAATTACGCATACGCCGCATTCGCCAGTGCTGCGACTGACAGATTATCTAAGCAGCTTTGTTGTTTGGCCAACAGCAACAACAACAACCTAAAAACATCAAGGACAATACCAAAACATCACTCAGCTGGGTAGCTTCAGTCAAACAACAAACTAGTTGGCAAATCGCTCGAGGTAACTATTGAAGGCGTATATCATTTAATTGAAATGCTCGACGCATTTATTCAACTCGATTTTCAATTAATTCACTCGAACTATCATCTGCCATCGACATGCTAATGTCTGAATGTCCATCAACAGTCAGCAAATAGACGTTGCTCAGTTTACTAATTATAGGCAAAACAATTTAATTGCAATGCAGCAAATGTAAAATTTAGTTATTAACTAAGCCTCAAATGCAATTTCAGTTGCAGTTCAGCTGCTGCCTAGGCTCGAGGTAATCGAATTTCAGCTTACCAGCTCGATATTTGGACAGATAGTTGCAGTTACCGTTAAGGACTTGGCAAATATTTGCTATTAAAGCTATTAAATTAGAAAAGGAGCTCGAAATCTTAACGAAACATTTATATAATATTATTTAGGATATTATCTTTAGCAAATTATGCTAACGAATATAGAAGCTGATAATTTGGAATTTTAATTGTATTGGGCATAAAAGTCAAAAATTGTTATGAGAAGAATATGGGATATTTTAAAGAAATATTCATTATCATCAGAAATTTATGCCAGAGAATATAGAATAAAATACGTTTATATTATAAAAACATAGCAACCGGTTAACATCCTAAAATTTTATTTTTTTTAATAAAAATACAAAATTTAAATAAATTTAAAATGTGTCAAGAAATATTGAGGTATTAAATAGAAATAAATATAATAAATGTGCAGCAAATGTATAATAATTTTCAATAATAAATATAGTAAATTTGATAAAACAAAACACAAATTTATTTCAAATTTTATGTGAGAGTAGGTAAACAGAAGGGATTTATTTTATTATGCTGTGTCAAGTAAAAATTGAAAAGTCAAAAGAATTTCCACTGTCATGCTGGGAAAATAACTCTATTTTCCAAAAGGCAACTAGCAAAACGAAACACATAAATAAAATCTTGACAAAAGCAGTGTCAACTGAAAAAAAAAAAAACTATTTTACTTAATGGATTTTCGTATTTTTATCCAGTTTCAACCAGAAATCTCGCAGTCCACTTACAAAAGAAGTTCAACAATGCCCTTTGCAATGTGAAGCGATTGTAAAGAGAATTTAATGTTTATATATATACGCACATATAAAATGAATATTTTAAAGCAAAAGAAATTAAAGCGTAATACATTTGTCACTTTGATATGGAAATGCATAAATGCATAAAAAAAAAAGAAATAATAATATCCAGCTTCACTGAATGCTGAAATGAAGAAGCAAATGTGCAACCAATGAGGGAAATATTGTAAATGCTGAAAAATGCTTGTGGCCATTGAGTGCGCGGGGTGGGGAGGGGGGCAGGGGAGGCAGCTTGGCGTTATGGGTGACCGTTGAGCTTGATACTCAACCCAACCCAACCAAAACAACAAACCCAGCCCAGCCAGTCTCTACTGTTCCTGATGATGATGTTGACAATACGCGATTTACGCCGTTTGCAGTCGCGGTTTTCCGTTTTTCAACATTTGCATTTACGGTTGCAATCTATAAAATTCAAAATGCATATATATATATGTAAGTATATTTTAAAAAAAATAGAGAAATTTATATAGCAGTCGAAAGAGTGTGCAGAGCATTTCACTCTTAAAACAAACAAATCGCAAGCATTCACAACAACAACAACAACAGCTGCATTTGATGGCAATATTTGCAGTGCAATTATATAGCTCGATTTAAGGCTCTTTAAAATGCCCCGCTTCCACAATCAATAAATGGCAAAAAATACATTATATTCTTTTCATATTATTATGCGCCAATGACACTAATTGATAGCGACAGTTGACAGCTTTATTATTTTCGCTAGGGTTTAAGTGCAATTTAATTAATTAGCTGCCTCGTAAATGAGCACAAAAATTAAAGTGAAGTATTTAAAATATATAATGAAGTTTTAAGAGCAACTGCAAAGCGAAGGCTCCAGTTTCTTTGCTTGATTTTAATTCTAATCTCTAATAAATGGATAAATAAAATAAATAAGCTGTCGATTAATTCATTTCATTTATTAAAAATTGAAATGCATTAAGCATACATTTAGCCATTTAATATAGTTCAGCTTAAATAACGAGTTTTACTTTTGTATGTGTGTAAATTATTGTAAATTATTGACAAAACTTTTAAATATCAACATGAGAATAAATATAAACAGTTTTGTCAGATTCAAATTCACATTTCCGATAAGGAGGAGCTTTTTCCAACAGCTTTTATTTCTCATAAAAAATGTAGCTACATATATATAATGAGCATATTGATCTGGTCCATTTAGCTTTTGGTCCGACCTCCTTTGCTCCTTATTATACTCATTCAAGAAAGCGAAATGAGTATATTGGTTTTTAAATATTTTTTTACCAATAAAAGCTCAAAAATATTGTTACCAAATCAAGAATTTCTCTAGACCTCCCAAATGCTTTAGTTAGAAATAAATTAGATTAAGCTGAAAGTAAAGACGATTTGCCCATAGAGCTCGCCCAACTTCTTCTTCACTCCAACACACATCGTTCATCTTTCTAGCCGATGCTGAAAAGTCTTTCTTTTACCTGCGCTCAGCAATTTAATTGCAATATAATTTCACAGCTTTCGTTCAGTGTCATTCAGAGATTTGCAACAATTGCAATTCATTGTCAAGTGCATGGCCAAAGCGTGGCTAAGCCGAAGAGCAGCGTGTAGGCCACGCCCACATCGCGCCAGCGCTTTTGTTTGTTTAATTAACGTGGCTCGGTTCTCGGCCGCTGGCATTTGGCCAACAATTGAAGCCGCTGTTACAGCTATATCAACAACATTTTTCTACCAATCTTTTCTCTCGTTTCTGCTTTTTTTTTGTAGCGTTTTTAGACGCTTTGTTGACTTTGGCCTCGCAGTCAGATAAACCAGCAGTAGAAGCTACAACAGCAACAAAAAACATATTCGCTTTGCGTGTTTGATTTCTTCTCTCTTTATTTTTTGCACTCGCTGTTTTACAATTTGCCAACAGTTTTTTGCTTGTGTTTGCTGCACGCGTAATTAAAAATTCATCATACGCCACGTTGGCGTTGGCGTTGGCGTTGGAGCTGGCCCTGGTTCTGATGCTGGCCCTGGTGCGGGTGCAACAAAAACCGCGCAACTTAATGAACTTTAAAGTTTTTGCAGCACGCTAATTGGAAAACAATTAAGGCACGCCAGTTAGCCGCGGAAATTAAGCTATAAAGTCAAAGGATTTTAAGGATATATCTAGCTGCTGCTGCTGCTGCTGCATCAGCCGTGCTACTGCGAACAGCAAAAATCCGTAAACTTTGCGCGCGCGTTGTCAAAAACTCGGATGGGTGCAAAATTTATGGATACAGAGCAGAGCAAACTGATTGCCAACATGTTGGCATTATGGCAAATAAAACAGGAAATAATAAAATACGTGAGTTTGGCTTAAAGCGCATTTTCGTTATTAAGCCTTGATGGTGAAAAGGGACTAAAAAGGAGGGAGAGAATGAGGCAGATCGAAGAATAGGGAGATAGAGGGAATGAGTTAGAGTGAATGATAGCCAGAGAATGCAAGGAAAATAGAGAAAAACAAAGTGAGGCAAGTTTGGAGAACTTGAAGAAGAGAAAGAGAGCAAGAGCGATAGAGAATGAGAAAAAGAAGGACAGAAAAAAACAGTGAGAAAGAGACAGCGAGACATATTCAAGGAGAGAGAGGAGATGTGAGACAGAAAAGCAAGATGGACAAAAAAAGAGCGAGAAAGATAGCAAGAAAGAGAGATAGAGAAAGAGAGAGTGAATAAGTGAGAGAAAGAAAAGAGAGATAGAGAAAGCGAGAGTGAATAAGTGAGAAATAGAGAAATAGAGACTGAATAAGTGAATAGAGAGTGAGAGAAAAGAGAGATAAAGAAAGAGAGAGGAATAAGTGAGAGAAAAATAGAGAGAAAGCAAGAGCATGAATCAGAGAACACTAGAAAGACAGCGAGAAAGAGTAGGAGAATAGTGGAAGTGAAATATAGATAGAGAGAGAGACAAACAGAGAGGAAAAGTCGCTAGCATGTGAAAGATTAAAGTGTGCGACGCTGAAATAGTGAAAGAGACAAAAATGAGATACATAAAAAACAATAACAAATATAAAGTGCAAATTCATTAAAGCAGATATTGATATAGGACTTTCGAATAATATGAATATATAATGAATATAATATATAATATAATATGAATATGAATATGAATGAATATAAATACAATTAGATAAGGAAAGTATTTATATAGCATACAGTGATCTACATTTGAGTTAGATTACTTACTTAATGAGTAAGTAAATGTCAAGATTGATTAATCGCTTTTCTTATAACAAATATGTTCACAAGCTAATAAAGTCGACCAGAGAGCATGGAATGTACTTAGTTAACATCTAAATAGTAATATCAAAAGACTGTAAGGGAAAAAGACTATAGAGCGGCATTTAATAAACTCATCTGACAAGTTTATATTACAACACTCATCATAATCATCATCGTCGTCATCATCATCGTCATCGCCATCAAAATCCACAACATTCGCCGCTGCACGCTCATAACTTTTGAAGGCAATAGGAAACTTTGCCACTTGCCACTTGCCACTTGCCACTTGCCACTAGCCACTTTCTCTCCCTTAAGCTCTGCCCCTCACTTTCCCTCCCTTTCCCATTGCTGCTGCTTAGCCGCGCGAAAAGCCGCTGCTTGGCTTTTTGGCTGTCACAGTTGCTGTTGTTGTTGTTGTTGTTGTTGTTGCTGTTGCTTGCTCAACGTTGTTGCTAGTTAGCCATGTTTGCTAGCCTTGTTCGCTAAGAACACACAGAAAGTGTAGCACAAATTTTGAAAATTCGCTCGGCAAGCGATTTGGTCAGAACAAGGCCAATCGGACGCAGTCCAGCGGTCAGGTAATTGAAAAACTTTCAACGCAAATAAGCCAGAAGAAGAAAATAGACCAGAAAATTCTTTCCATTTTTTTTCTAGCCACGTTAACTTAATCATTGGTCGATTTAGGACTCACCAAAACTAGGCCAACAGCGCATCAATTGGGTATATTAGAGTTTTGTCGCCATTGCAATGACAGAGCTGCCGCAGGGGGCAGCGCAGCAAATGGCAACCACTTCCGGCACGGCGCGGCTGCTGACACGTTCCGCTATGGCAAAAACGGAAATTCAAAAATCACGGACGAGGCAACGTGCAGTCGCGCTCTTTGTTGCACGCAGCGAAACGTAACGGAAATCTGTGTGCAACATAGCATATGCGTGCGAGCTAGCCAACGCGCTGCCAGCAAACAAAAATCCTATACAAAATGAACAACGAACAGTGTGAAAAGTGAAAATGGCATGCGAGTTATGTTCAGCGGGCAGCGCTGACTACTGAATACCCTGTGCAAACGTAGCCAACGTGTACTTTAATTTGAATGCAGCTTTTAATATTGTTTAGCCTTAACTTTTTATTTTCTCTTTTCTTTTTCAAATTTCTTGAGTTACAGCTTTTCTCTCTCTCTCTCTCTCTCTCTCTCTCTCTCTCTCTCTCTCTGTCTTTTAAATTTTAGTTATTTCATGGCCTACTTTAATACTTAGCAATCCCTATATCTCTTTCGAGTTATACATTTTAATCCCACATTTCGTTCCTTCCCCTCTCCCTTACCCTTGCCCTTTTCCTTTCCCATCTCCCTTTTCCTTTAATCTTTTTTAAGCTTCCTCGTTCATTACATAAGTAAAAGAACTTTTACCTTCTCGATCTTTTACCATTCTCTTTCTTCATTTATTAGTCTCTCTCTTTCTATGTAATTCTCTTTCTGTCTTTCTCTCTATTTATTAGCTTTACATATCTTTCATATCTCTCACTTTTCAGCCATCCAACAAACTATTTCCCTCTCTCTCTCTCCCTCTCTCTCTCTCTCTCTCTCTGTCAGTATATATCTCCAATTGAGAGAACAGTCGCTCTATTCGATTCTCAAGAATCAAAGCAAGGTAAGCATAAATGTCTTACAATGTTCATTTCACTTAGATGCATTCAAAAAAGAAATCAGAATTCAATTCGATATTAATTAGAAGTCTATTGGCTTGCTTATGCAACGGTAAGTAACGGCCAACAACAGCACTTGGCCAATAAACACTCAGATAGCTTCAGGGTACGAGATGCACGCCCATTCCCTGCAAGTCAAGCAAAAAGTGTGGAAGGCCAGGGAAAAAGCGCAACCAAAGCAAAGTTGACTACTGACACACATATGAATGCTGTCGGATGCTAGCAGAAGTAAGTAGAGAAAGGCAACAGGGGAAGAGGGGGACAAAGAGAGTGGGGAGAAAGCGAGAGGCATTTCGTTTTTACTTTACTTTTTTACCAGTTTCTTTTCTTCTCATTTTTATTTTGGTTTGGCCTGTTTACACATGTTATGGCCAACAGCTCGGCGACTGCTGCTCCTGCTCCTGCTCCTGCTGCTGCTACCACTGCTGCTGCTGTCAGCAACTTGTGCGCAATTGAAACTTATGAAATGCAAAATTCCAACACCCAAAAAAAAGAGCCTTGCACACAGAAATAAAAAAACATGGGAATCTAAAGGGAGAGCAGGAAAAACAACACGACAGGCAGCAATAACAAATGTGGCATTAAGATGCAAAAAAAAGGGAAAAAACGAAATATGTTGCAGCAACAATGCAAGTTAAACAAAAGTTTTATATATGCAACTTTCAGCGGAAACGGAAACGCATGTTGCACCAATGCAATGGCGGCTCGGGGCCATTGTATGGCGGCAGCAACTGCAAAAAAGGAAAAAAAAAAAAACAAAACAAAAACCCGAATAAAATCATGAACCGTAAAAAACAGAAAATGAATATCGAGGCAGAGAATACAAATGTTGTATTGTACAGACAAGTGGCCTAAATGCAATTCAATAACTTAACTTTTGGCCATTGTTATGGTCCAGAGCAGGATGTCCTAGAGGCGTAGCTGGGTGAGCAGGAGCAGCAGCAGGAGAGCGTGGCGAGTGGGGAGTGGGGAGTTCAACGACTGGACAAACAATTGCATTTGATGCAGCAGCTGAAAAGCATAATTAAAGTGTCAAAGAAAGATGCGCAAGGCAATCGCCGTTAGCCAAAGCCAATTAAACGCACAACAAAGCCAACAACGGCAAATAGTTGGGGCAACAAACGTGGCATGGCGAGGGGTGACGAGGCGTGACGGGGCAAGGCCAATCATAAAGTCACTTGCTGCACGGAAATTGCAAGTTGCGGTCGGCAATGGCACGTGGCTAAGCGCTGACGCCCATAAGCATGCTACGTACGGATTTTGCACAGTATTCACAGCTTTTGCTCTGCTTCTGCTCTCTGCGCGAGCTGCTCACAAAATTCGCCAAGCCGAACGGAAATTGCAAACTGCGGCTGAGACGCCGCTGGAACTGCAAGCAGCAAACTTTTCTCTTTTATATATTTACTTAAAAGAAAATTGCGTTATTATAATTATTGAAATATATGAATGGAGTGGGCACACTGAGCGCCATCAATATAGGGAAGCCTGCAAGTTCACCATATTGAATAATGTAGGAGATTCAACTCCTTCTCCTTCTCCTTCTCCTTCTCCTTCTCCTTCTCCTTCTCCTTCTCCTTCTCCTTCTCCTTCTCCTTCTCCTTCTATAATATTTAATTCATTTTTGTTAGTACCTTAAATGATAATACTTATCTTTCTTAAATGATAATAAATAAATATATATATTGTTAATTTTATATATTATCTATAATATAATGCCTCCACACCCTAAGTAGTTAGTAATAATTGTGAGAAAATCATATAATGTGCACTATTCGCCTTCTCAACTCATTTTTCAAATATTTATTACACACACATAAATGTCTATAAACGGATATCAATTTGATAGCATTCGGAGACAGCTTAAGCAAGCTCGAATTCAATGTGCTGGGATTCCTGCTGCGGCTTGATCTCAAACTCAAGATGCTGTGGCTTCTGCTGCTGCTTGATCTCATGATTGACATGTGGTGCCTCCAGTAGATGCAGCTGCTGCTTGATGTCAAACTCGACATGCTGTGGCTTCTGCTGCTGCTTGATCTCATATTTAACATGCTCTGCTTCAGGCAGCTCCTGCTGCTTGATCTCAAACTCAACTTGTTGAGGTCTCTGCTGCTGCTTGATCTGGACCTCAACATGCTGCTTCTTGGGCTGCTCCTGTTTGATCTCGACCTCAACAAGCTGCTTCTTGGGCTGCTCGTGCTTGATTTCTACCTGAGCATACTGCTTCTTGGGCTGCTCGTGCTTGACTTCCACCTCGATATGCTGAGGCTTGGGCTGATCGTGCTTGACTTCCACCTCTATATGCTGAGGCTTGGGCTGATCGTGCTTGACTTCCACTTCGATATGCTGAGGCTTGGGCTGATCGTGCTTCACTTCCACCTTTATATGTTGAGGCTTCTCATTCTGGACGTGAACATCAACATGTTGGTCAACCTTCTTGTTGGAGTTATCAGTTATTTGGGCTGGTTTCTTCTTGGCTGGCGGACCGGCACGTGACAGGGAGAGTGCAACAGTGCTGCCCACTAGGGCAACCAATACAATCAAAACTGCAACTTTCATCTCGACACGACGGCTACGAAATGACTATGAGATGAGTGTGGCCCACATGCTATTTAAATAGGCCAAAAACGGAGCGCAGGAAATTGGAGTTCAATATAGGCCGTGTTATCAGCGAGTCGACACAAAACTGCAGGCAGCCACGCACCGTGCCAACAACACGGCCAATTACAAGTGATTAGATAAGATAGAGCTGAGGAAGAACCTGACTGATATTACAAGTAGAAAATTCTAATTAAGCACAGTAGTACAAAATACAAAAGCTGTCACTCTTCATTGTTGACTCTTTACTGATTGCTGCCAAGTTTGAATTTTATGTTAATGAAATGTCATAGATCCGCACCAAATGATCCTCCCCGCAGCTGGCCAGCTGTAGCTGCTGTTGACCCGGTCGGAACTGCAGCCGCTTGACAGTCAAGTGATGAGCAAGACTGAGACATAGAGATATTTATAAAAACATTATAGATTTACTGTCATTCAACGCGTGCACTCACTTCTTGTCCAGATCGCAGCGCAGCTGCCAATGGCCATTGTGCAGTTGATAGATCTTGATGGCGCCTCGCTCTGTGCCCAGTGCCAGGACATAAATGCCATCCTGCTGATCCAGAAAGCTGTGCGCAAAGCTAACAGCTGTAATAGATTCCTGCTTGAGCTCTAGCATGGCAGCTGCCTGCCAGCCATTCAGCGAGCTAGGTGCCGCCTCCTGCTCCTCTGTCTTTGTCCAGGCCACCACTTTGCCCTCACGCGAGCTCGTCACAAAATACTTGCCATCGTGCGACCAGTCGCAGGACCAAATGATGCGCGTATGCACTCCATTGCTGTTGTCCGTATTGGCCACCGACACAAAACTGCCGAGGGGCTCGTCGGTCTGCTGTCGCTCGTAGAGGAACCAACGACGATCACGGGAAACGGAGAGCAAATAACGCCCATCTGGGGAGAAACGCAGCTGGGTGACGGTCAACTGATGACCGGGCAGCTTCTGCAGCTGCTTCCAGTTCGACGTATTCCTACAAGACTCCGCATTGTTAAGCAAAAGGCAAAGGCCAATTCAGTCAAACTCACCAGAGTATAATCTGTGCATGCTCTGCATTGCTGGCCCGGCAGGTGGATGCGAGCAGCTGGCCATCGGCAGTCGCTGCCAGTGCATAGATCTCATAGCCATGTCCGTACAGCTTTTGCAATTCCGGCCACAAGGTGTTCTGCATCAAGGTCTCCTCCTGCGGAGGCGTTTGCAGTGTAATAGGCACAAAGTAGTTCTCCGGATATTCATCCTTCCCTGTCGTCGTCGTCGTCGCATCAGCTGTGTCTACTTTATACACTGCCTTGTTGGATAGTCCCAGCGACGGTACCGAAGCGCCTTTTGGCAGAGCTGATGAAGATTATTTGAGATATTTGTAGGGATGGATATTGCTTCTAATTGAATATATTGAAACTACTTACATTCCAGCAGAGCATCGCCGGCTGCATCATTCGCCACTCCGCTGATGTGTCGAAAGTTCTCAATGAAATTCGCTGTCGCTTGGAATGTGCGTACTATTTTCTCCTCTGCTCCGCTGGCGAATTTATAGCGTGAGAGCAAAGCCAGCGCTTGCATATCATAGCCATGCACCTGCGGACGTGCCAGCTCATGCCAGGTAGTAGTTGGCTTATCGGCCTGTATCCAGGGTGCATGCAGGCGAGTCGTCTGATCCGCTGAGACAGTCATTAAATAGCTACCATCGTGCTCCCAGGCCAAGTCACGCACTTGACCATAATGGCCGCCCACAATAACATTCGAGGTCCACAAGTGCGACTGCTCCTGACTCTGATTCCATATGTGAAAGCCGCCCTGGTAGCTGTGCGCCATAATGGAGCGGCCGTCATGTGCGAATTTGCCGCCATAGAAGCCCATCGAGTTGCCGCCCACTTCACCGACGCGCACCTGTTCCAGCCAAACGCCCACATCCGTAGGCGCCCAGACTATCGCAGTTTTGTCTATTGAGGCGGATAGCAGGCGCAGCTCTGAGAGAAGAGGATTTAGCATAAAAATAAAATAAAAATATAAAAAGGAAAATGTATCATTTGTCAAGCACATACCCTGCTTTTCATTCTTGTGCCAGTGCACGCCATAGACCCAGCCCTCGTGCCCATAGAGCACTGACTCCAGACTAACTGCGTACCAAGTCTCTCCGCCAAGTTGCAGTAGCTTCTCCTCGACGCGCAGCTCTTCGTTATCACTCAACACATCCAGTATGCTCTTTTGTACAGGTTTATCAGTGCCTCGTGCCTCTATGCGCCAGAGGCGTATGAAATTGTCCTGTGAGCCGCTGGCTAGCAGTAAATCATCGCCATCGTAGACAAAGTCCAGGCCACGGACCCAATCCTCATGGCCGCTCAGCTTGTGAGCGCAATTGAACTGTCCGGCACTCGCATCGCCACTAGCTGCAGGCTGCTGTGCCCATAGGGCGACAGTTTCCTCATCTGTGCTGAAGGCTAGCAACACTTGTTCAGTTTTGGGCAGCAGACTTAGGCGCAGAGTCAAGCAAAAGCCGCCATCCAACTGCACAGTTTGAAAACAACTGACTTGTTTATCAGCTTGCAGGTGCCACAACTTAAGACTGTTGTCAGCCGCAGCTGTGGCCAGTAACCAAGTACCGTTAGGACGCTGAACACCATCCACCGCATTCACGCCACTCGTGTGGCCTCTCAGCAATATTCTATCTTTGGCGTTCTCCCTATCCAGTTGCCATAAAACTGCGTTGCCATCATCGGCGCCCGATAGCAAATACTGCGCATCCAGCCATCGGACTGTATTCACGCGCTTTGTGTGCTCCACCAAGGTGTACAATATCTTAGCTGAATTGCCATTGTACTGAAATAAATAGTTTTTTGGGAAATTATCAACAATTGTCGCTTGCTTAACTTACGCGCGGATCGAGCACCGCAACTGCGTTGCAAGCGCCATATGCAATTAAGCCACTGGGTCCCCAATCGGCGCATTCGGTGGTGCGGTTACAGGCCACTGAGGTGTATAAATTCGTCACTTTCATGCCAGTTAATGAACCACTACAAAATTAAATTTGAATTGAAATATTTATGCACGTGCATAAAGACGCGCTTAGCAGTGGTCATAAAACTGTTGCCGCTTACAGCTGTTGCTTCAACAGCTGTTACGAGAGTGCAAGCGAGACAACTATACTGCAAAGCAAACAAATTGTTAGAGAGCTGCCAGACAGTTGATGGCAACCAAAATATTGCAACTGACTGCAAATAATATTAAATAATTAAATGGAAAACTATAAAATATTCAAAAATACTTGTTTTTAAATTCATTAAAATTTGATTACTTCAGTTTGATTTGTGTTTAGGCAAATTATTTTGCAAAATGAAAAAACTTACAATTCCTGCATGCACGTTGGCAACTCTGCGCTGTTTATAAATAAACATTGTTTGTATGTACACTTGTGCTGCATTGGAAAAAGTTATCGCACGATTGTAATAATAAAAAAAGTGCAGCTACAACAACTGGGCGGCCACGTTTAATTAAAAGTAATTTACATAATTGACTCGATTGTGTCCGCGAGCATTAGTTCAACAGCAGCCCGCGCACACAGATTGTGCGACAACTTTTCTTTTCATCTGAGTCATTTTAGTTTATCTCAGAATTAATTCGATTTTTATCGCTTGTTTAGGTGGAAAAAAATGCATGAATGTGTTTCGCCAGCAGCATAATCGAAGCGCATAAAAAGTTATTTATAGCGCCCGACGGAGCAAATCATAGAGACTCGGTAACGCCCACCTACGCAAACGCCAGACGGAAAATGTCGCGCAGCAAATCTCGATTGCAGACCGAAGTCTGTGGAGATTGTGGAGCAACGGGTGAGTCACATTGGAATAGGCAGCTTCAATACAGCTCATACTAACTCGTTACTCTCCATTTAGACCCCTCCTGGGCCTCCATAAATCGTGGCATTCTGCTCTGCGCCGACTGCTGTTCGGTACATCGCAGCTTGGGTCGCCACATTTCGATTGTAAAATCGCTGCGCCAGGGCAACTGGGAGCCATCTGTGCTAAACTTCGTCAATTCTCTGAATGCACATGGCGCGAACAGTGTATGGGAGCATCATTTGCTGGATGGCAGCACAAATTCGTCGGGCGGCAAGCATTTGCCGCGCTGGCGCAAGCCAACGCCTAAGGATGCACTGCATCCGACCAAGTCGGACTTTATCAAGGCCAAGCACGTAAATCTGAACTTTGTGCTGAAGCCCAGTCTGCAGGATGACGACGACTCCAGCAGTGGCGGCACGAATCTGGAACAGGAACTCAGCCGACAGCTGCATGCGAGTGTGCGCACCAGCAATCTGGAGACCTCGTTGCGTTTCCTTGTGCAGGGCGCCGATCCCAATTACTATCACGAAGAAAAGTGCTCGACGCCGTTGCACATGGCAGCCAAGTTTGGGCAGGCCTCTCAGATCGAAATGCTGCTCATCTATGGCGCCGATGTGAATGCTTTGGATGGCAATGGCATGACGCCCTTGGAGCTGGCCAAGGCCAACAATCATAGCACCATAGCTGAGCGTTTGCTGGATGCCATGTACGATGTGACAGATAGACTCATTATGTTCATGGGCGGCAAGAAACCCGATCATGCTGTAAGTATCCATAGAAACATAATTTGTTATCAGCTAATCCTTGTCTCGTCTTCTAATGCTCTAGAGCGGTCGCCACTTGATCATACCGGAGACAAACGGTGCGGAAATAAGCGAACAATTGAAAATAGCACGAGGCAAGCTGCAGCTGGTGCCGAATAAAATGTTCGAGGAGCTTGTCATGGATCTGTACGACGAGGTGGACAGACGTGAATGTGAAGCCAGTAAGTTAGGGTTAGCCCCTATTAATTAGTTACCCCAATAATCTTCTCCTGCTCTCTTCTAGTCTGGTCCACCAGCACGCTCAACGCAGAGCATGCAACGGTGCCATTTTTGCCAGCAAATCCATTTTTGAGCGCCACGCGCAATCAGGTATGATCAAATCTCTGACCCTCGACTCACTAATTGTTTTCACCTTCCGAATCAACAGGGTCGCCAGAAGCTGGCGCGGTTCAATCGCGCCGAATTTAATGGTTTGCTCACTGATGTTCTCATCGATGCGCTGCGTCGCCAGAATATGGCCAATCTGCGTCCCTTGGACGCTCCGCCGCCAACGCAGTCGCTGCAATTGTTGCCCTATCACGGCAACAACTCGACCATGTACAGCAGCTCGTTTGAGCAGAGCGTTCATGATCCAAATCTATCAGATGACGAGCCCATCTACGATCCGGTGGCCAGCGATGATGATTATGCGCCGGTGCCGCCAATGGCCCAGCAGGTAAACTTAATGCGCCAAAAGATACTCAAGCTGAACAACAGCTTTGGCTAGACTGAAAATAGAGACTAATCATCTAGTCATCCATATACTATATAATCGAATATAACCTTATCGCGTAGCTAGTCGTAAGCTTTTCTAGTCGAATGATCGCTGATCAAATAAAATTAGTTGCTCATGTGTAAACGGTGTAGTTTAACTATATAATCATTGTTTCAAGTTAGTTTCTTAGTTAGTTTTCTTTGTGTTTGTTTTGATTAATTTTTATTTTCGTTTTACTTATAATTTACTTAATTTCCTTTATTTAATTAAGGCGATCGTGCACAGTCCGCCGCGCAATGAAAACTCTCAGAACGAAATGGAAACACTGCGCAAGCAGATCAACGAATATAAATCCGAGATCAATCAGTTGAAGAATGTGGTGCAGCAGCTCTCCAGCGAGAATACTCAGCTCAAATGCAAATTCAATAGCGCCTCCAACAACAGCGTCTACGATGAGCCACTGTGAGCAGCTGCTTATATTTTCTTTAGTATATTTTGATTTCTTTTCTATAATTTATATTTTATTTTATGTTAGTCGCATTGATTTGAGTCTCAACAGTCCCGACTCGGAGCATGAACCACTCTCGCTACCCGAGGGCTCCTCGGCTGCTGCCGCGGCTGCGGACAGTAGCTCATCGAACGGTTCGTCCAATCAGTCGACTATCAAACGACCCGCTAGCATGTATGAGCGTCGCTTGGCCAACAACTTGGCCAAGGGCAACAACGAAATGCGCAACACAACGAGCATGTATCAAATGGCCGGCGACGGAAAACCTTTCAGTGAGGAGGTTAAATTGCGTTCCGATCTAGTTACACGCTGTCTCAAGGAACTCATACAAGCCATGCATCCAGCCACGGAGGCGGAGAAGCAATCTATAGCACCGCATGGCGAACGCATACGCAGCGCAGTCACGGACCTAATAGCGCTCTATGCTAACTTAGTGAGTTGTCTACATTCCGAATCTATATCAAGCTTATTCAATTCATTATTTTCTATAAAGCCACCGAATGCCAGCGAATTGACACGCGAGACTCTCAAGCAGCTGACGCGCAAAAATATACTCATCCAGCACGAGTGTGAGAATCTGCAGAAATCGATCGAGGCTGAGGATCAGCAGGGCATACACAAGAACACGCTGGAAGTGCGCGACTGCGCCTTTCACATAGCCAGCGCCATTAAAACGCTCGTGCTGCAGTTCTATTGAATGACAAATGCAAACACTTTTCACAATTGACAGTTTCACTAAGCATTTAAGATATAATAATATTAATACCAAATTCGTTTTCACCCACTACTACTCGATACCCGCTCATTATCTCACGGACTAACCAAGTGCTTCCTTAACGAAAAATTAAATTTGTTTGCCAAATGAAGCAAAAATGTTTTTGTTTTTATTATTATTTGTATTAATAAATGTTTTACATAAAGCGATTTATCATCCAATATGTTTGGCATATTGAAAGGAATAGTTAAATGTTTTAATACCGAAGGTAAATTCTAGTTGAGCTCGTGGGAGAACAGAGTGAAAAGTGGGTGTAGAAAAATAGAAAAGAAGACCTTTAAGGTAAAGTGGAAAGGAAATAAAAGTGAAAGACTAACTTAAGTAATTGTCTATTGCTGCTGTTAATAGTCTCCCTATGTTATCCAGATATATATATACATATATATATATGGATATATATATATATATATATAGTACTATATTGTACATTTAGTTAACTTTGTATTTAAAGCATGGACATTTGTTAGGCGCTATTTCGGTTGTCCCCTCTATTGTTTAACTTTATGTAATTGAGTTATCGTTTGGTCTGTTATTTTACTTTCTTTCTTTCTTTACACATGCATACTCACACACACACACAGACAATACACGTACACATACACATACATAGCTAAAATAGTATATATATATATTATTTATATTCTTTTGGCAATTTAATTGCATTTTGTGTTTAAAATATTGCGCCAAATCTCGTTTGTAATGTTTTATTTATAGTTATTTTGTAGGGAATGCTACTCTGAAGGAACAATTTAGCTAGCTGTTCGTTTCTGTCGGTTCTACTTTTAAAATCTTGTAGATTGTGTACTAATTTGTTGCCAGAAATTGTATTCATATATAGTATATATATAGTTGATTGCATTACTTTCAAAACAGTTGCTACACTCCAAAAGTTGCCATAAAAATATAATATAAATATATATATATTTATATAATTATGCTCAATCAACACCTTTACACACGCATAGCCCGTTCTCTCTTTCTCTCTCTCGCTCTAAAATATTGCTTGCTATCCTCACATATAATTTTGCCTATCCTCGCTCACAAACGCACAAACACAACCACATGCACACACACACACACACATCTCTAGCTAAGTTTCATCTGCATTAGTTGGAGACACAATTACAAATTATAATACACCTAAAATATTGCTACAACCTTTGCATTGATCAACTGGCCTGGTGAAGTTTGTCGTTTCGGAATGTCTTTCAAAGTAAATTCCTAAAGCTGTCTTGCGAACAATATATAAATATATGTATATATAAATAATAGGTATATTAAAACATTCATAGTTGCATCAGCTTAATTTATCGTTTTTTCTCTAAACTTATTTAGGTACACAATATTAGTATCAATATCAGATTGGTTTTCTATTTTTGTTTTCAGAGTAGTCTCGTTTAAACTTAGCAAAAATTAATTAATTATAATAATAACAACAGCAATAAATAACATATATCGTAACGTCTATACATATATATACATATGTATATATATATTTATATATATATGGGTGTATATATCTCTAGACGATTTCCATCGATGCAAACCTAAGCTTGCTTTACTAACTGTCTTTCACTTCTGCTTAACTCATATCTGTCTTTCCGAATCGGTAATTGCCCTACAACTCGTTTCAAGTTGCCTACATTTGTACATACTGTAAAAAAGGGAATAAACGAAAGAGATACAAAGAGTAAAGAAATTAAACGTAAATGCACAACAACAGAATTCAAGGAATACAAAGAACTTTACTCGTCCTCCGCCTCGGTTATGGTTGAGTTCATAATGTGCGTCTCCTTCTTGTATATCAGCTGGCGATGATGCTGAGAGAGCCAAGAGAGAGAGGGAGAGAGGGAGAGAGAGAGAGAGAGTTACTTCATAATATACAGAATAATATAGAGTATATAAGATTTACCTCCTCGTTTTGTATCATTATAATACGATGCTCAATCTGTGGCGCCAAATCGCAAGTGGACTGCTCTAGATCATCTAACGAGGCGCGACGCAGCATCTACAGGAAGTAAAAGTAAATATTAGACATAGTTCTCTCTTATATAGATAATCTGTGCGTAGTATGGAGTCCATACCTTCTGCGAATTGCCATGCGCCAGATCCAGCGACTTGTTATGATGACCCACAGAGAGTTTACGTATGGGCGACGGACCATCCAGATCCAAACTGTCCAGGCATTGCACCAGACTATGTCGTCGTGATAGCGTCACTAGCGACTGTCGATGCTTGGTATTCTGACCACATTTGCGCGAATTGATGGCCTTGAAGTGGTTTTGCAGCGTTATGCCCAGCTCTGGACAAGCATCGTCATCCATCTATGAAAGAGAAAATACTATGTAGGGACTGCCACAATTTCAGCATTCAAATTTATGCACTCACCAACACTTTGGCATCCTTGAACATGGTATATCCATCGCAGCCCATATATAAGTAGCTCTTGACGCACAGTTTGTAGGTCTGCTCGAGATTCAAATACTCATCGCCCACCTGTATCAGCTGTGGATCGATGCGCTTACCAGGTTCCGCTTGCGGATCGAAGGCGAAACTAATGCCAGCCACCTGTGGGAAACGACCCTCAAGTTTGGGATAGGCCGACACGCCGTTCTCAAGCGCCTGCCACAGCATGTGTCCCTTGACCTCCAGCAAGATCAAAGGATCTCGCATGGGTATGACATTGACCAGATCACCCATTGTAAACTTGCCCACGGGATGTATGCGATCCGAGCGAAAAGTGCCACCATTCAGTATAACCACATCGGCACCCACAGCTGCCAGCACCACATCGCACACCCAATTACCCAGATTCGTTTCCTGAGTGCGCACTTTCGAGAAGCGGCCATCGAGCTCCACACTGAATATGCCCATGACGTCCGATAATTTGCTCTCAATGAATTCTGTAGGGTAAGCAAAACCTATATTCATCACCAATTCATCATCTACAATTTCTCAACTCTCACTTACTGGCATATTTGGCTAATTCCTGTTTGAGCACCGGATCCTCGGGTATCTTGGACGTTACGTCCATGCACTGCACATCCGTTGTGAACTGTGTGCGATCGTTGGCCTGTCGCTCGATGGTTATGACTGAGAATTGTTGGAAATCTGTGCCAGATTTCACAATCATTTTGCCATTAATTTCGGTCACTTCTCGCACGTGATCGTGTCCACCGAGAATGATGTCAATGCCATTGCATTTCTCGGCCAGATTGATGTCGTTGGGCGTGCGCATGTGTGTGAGGGCAATGATCAGATCGCAGCCCTCGTTGCGCAGCTCGCGGGCCAAACGATTCCCAGCCTCCACATAGTCAATATATGTGACTTCGGTGGGATCGATTGTGGGCAACGTTTCGAGCCATTCCCGTTCCACCAGACCAATTAGTCCAATCGAGATTTGATTGTGTAATATAAAATGAGAGATTTTACCACCGCCCAGCGGGCGACCAGTTTCGTTGTCAACCACATTTGACATGAGCCAAGGGAAATCTGTTTGTTTGATCAGCTTAACCAGTACGTCCAGGCCGTGATCTGAATAAAAAAAAGAAGGTTAAATTTAATAAGCATTCTAAATTAAATTGCCACTAAAGACTGTGTACAAATTTAAGATTTCTAATTAACACTTCTGTAAAACTTTAACATGATCTTAACATTCCCTCTATTAAATACCCCTGTAAGCTCACAAAGAAACACTTGAACACATTTCAGTGCGTTTGAAAACACTCACCAAAATCATGATTGCCAAAGACAGCACAATGTGTGCCCACCTGATTGAGCACAGGTATCATCTGTTCGCCTTGTGTGAAGGTGCTCACTGTGAGTGGAAGATGAAAGGATTGTAATTCGCTGACATTTGATTATAGATTTAGCCCACTACTTACGCATGCTGGGCGAGAAGGCGTCACCACTGAACAGGACAAGTGGATTGAGATGTGCAAAGCTCTTGATGGCTGTGGCAAAGCGTGCCGCACCACCCACCGGCTCCGTCTCGGCCATCGATTCGATGTTGTAGACATCGTTATAGTGCAGAATGGTCAGTGGCTTATCCTCGCCCTCCGTCATCTTTAGCAGCTTTTTGGTCTTCTCCAACTGTGACGATATCGATGTTGAGCGTCCGGTCAGACCGTTCGGTGTGCCACGCCCACGATGCCTTGGACTTTGTGGCTGACTAACGGACGCGTATGCCCGTGTTCGTGTCAGTAGTTTGGTATCGCAGCTGTCCTCTGTGTCTTGCAGAATGCCAGTCAAATTCGTGGAACCGCTCAGTGAGCCCTCGGCACTCGTTGTAGTCGGCACACTGGACGGCACACTGGTCGACACGGATACAGTGGGCGTCAGCGATAGGTCGAGTGAGCGAAAATTCGGATTTGTGCTCTGCAACATCGACAGAGTACGGGTGCCAGCGTCCCGCACCTCAATGGAAGCCTGCAAGATTATACGGTATCAAATACATGAGCAATGACATGAAGCATGGCAACACCCAAAAACACACGAGCAAGGCGAGCACACAACATTGACAGACAACAACATCAAGGAGGAGGGGGAGACAAAGAGATACACAGTTAGTGAAAGCGAAAGAGAGAGAGAGAGAGAGAGAGAGAGAGGGCGAGTGAGTGAGTTCAGATGGGGAATGTGAGCTGCTGCTGGGGTTATAATTGATACATACATAGGCTTTTATTAGGATTAGGTAGCGCGGCAAGAGGATTGACATGAAATAAGCTCCAAGATCAAAAAGTTCCAAATAATAAAAATTATTTAGCGCCTATGAAAAACAAACGGGAAATAAATCAGAAATATCTAAATGAATACAAAATAATACTAGGCCTATATAAGTTAGTATACGTATAAGTACAAGTAATTTGTTATTAAATATTCATTTAGTTGAAAGAAAAGTAAAGTCATTGGTATAGGTATAAAAATGTATATAAAGTCTGTGAAGCTGCTAGAGATTTATTTGGTAAATATAAAAAAAAGCTCTTATAAAATAGCTTTAAAATAAATAATTTAAATAATACGTCCTCAAATAAAAATATTAAAAACGATTTCTAGATTTTCCTACACATAAAAATATTAAACCAATTTACTTATATTTCAGATTTAATACTAAAAGAAAAACAAAAAACAACTATTAAAAACAAAGTAAATTATTTAAAAAATAGATAGGTAAATAAATAATTTAGATAGGTAAATAATATATTACTATATCCATAAAATATTAAACTAAAATAATAACAAATAAAATATTTATATTAAATATAAATACTTAATTTAGTATTGATAGGCTACTAATTAGTGCAAATTTCTATGACATGAACCCATAAATAGCTCAAATGCAAAATTAAAGCGAACCAAGTGTCAGGTAGGTGTCAGGTGTGCGCCAGGTGTGAAAGTGGGGGAGGCAGGTGCGCTTGCATTACGTATAAGCAGGTGCAGGATAACAATACAACAGGTACAGCATATATTGTGTGTGTTGTTGTTGTGGTGTGTGAGTGTGGCACGAGATGTGAGTAACGTAATTAGAGCTGACTAGCTCCTGGTGCTTGGCTCAACTACAGAATACTACTTCGCACGCTGTAGCAGTCGAAGTGCAGCAAGAATACACGCACGCACACACTGATAAATAATACAACTAGATATATTTATATGCGGGCCAACTTTGCTGGCAATAAAGAGAGAACAGAAACCTGCTTTAGCCAGCCAACCACATTGCCCATGGCAGCTCCACGATTGCCGCCCTGCAAATGCACCAAACGACGCGTTGAACTTGAGTTGGCAGTTGCAGTTGCAGTTGCAGCTGCTGTTGCTGTTGCTGTTGCAGTTGCCGTAGACGTTGCAGTTGCAGTTGCAGTTGCTGCTGCAGTTACTGATCCAGGAGCAGGAGCAGCAGCCGCAACAGAGGCAGCAAATGCCGTTGCACCCGCTGTCATTTCACTATCGCCACCTGCGACGCCTCCTCCGCCGTCATTGTTGATGTTTCTGTTGTTGCTCATCCTGCGGCTGCTGCACGAAGAGAAAAGTTGGTTTTCGATTTGCCTTTTTGTTTTCTTCGCTTTCTGTTTTTAACAACAAGAACAACAATAACTTACAACATATTTGCGACATATGCAACACTACGTATACGCATTTTGCAACAAATCATAACAACGAAGCAAATAAACAAATTTCAACTGCGCGCAAACTAAAAATAAAAACGCGCGCGCCAAAAGTATCTCGAGTATAGCCAAACAACAATTTGTTTAAAATTTGTTTTTTCTCTTGATATATATTATATATGTATATATATATATATATATATTAGTTTATGTTCGTTTCATATATTTGCTAACAACTCGACGCCGCGAGAGACGACAGCGAAATGCAAATTGTGGTTTGAAATTGTATAAATGCAAGATGATTTCACTCAAATTCAATGCATTATCAACGAAAATACAGATACGAATGAAGAAAACGTAGAGTGGAGAGAGCCTGAGAGAGGCACTCGCAACGCAAACGAAAATGAAAACGAAAACAACGAAGATAGTGACGATCGGCTAATGACGACTGCGTAATGCTCGTTTAGAAAATAATGAATCTGCATAGTTTTATGTTGAAAAGTTTATCTATTTAGAATTTGAGCTCTCGAGTAGTTTATATTATTAAATGTGTATTGATATATACTCTTTTCAAGCTGAATGAATGTGACAATCTATGCTGTGCCAGTCTATAAATATATGTATATGATATAGAATGGCGCTATAGCCTTATTAACCTGAAGTTGATGAAACTTTGGCACACTGCAGATCATTGATTTATAAGCTCATCTAGTAGAATTTAAAACCATATAAAGATTTAAATGTGAGGACTCAATTATATATATTTCTAGCGAATAAAATATGATTTTCGACACATTAGATCTGTACTATAGATTTATTGTAAAGTGTAAAGTTTAACACATTATAATGTCGTATTTCATATTGACTTATTTATTATATCATATTATATACATAAACAAATTACATAAACATATAAAGAAAATTATATATATTTTGTAAATCCAACATTAAAATTTTCCAAATATTCTCTACATTTCTTTTACAAACTCACTCCACGAGAGACACAAAGTATAGAAGCAATATACTCTCTTTTCAAAAAATTTAACTAGTAATCCACAAACTTATCACTCAGACACACACTCACCTCACACACTCGCACTCACACTCGCGCACACTGGCAAACGTAACAAAATGCATGCCAAAAAATTCTCTCTCGCTCGCGCATAAAATTGCAATTGTTTATTTCTGCCCTTCTTTTTATTTGATTTATTAATCGAAGCGTCAAATATATGTACAATATAAGTGAAAACGGCAATACTGAGAAGAGTATGGTTAAGTGTGAACAACGAGCAATTGCTCTGTAGAATGTCAAGAAATTATTTCTTATGAAATGATATAATTATAATATATTCAACATATTATATTTAATAAAATTATCTAATTAAATTATTTTCCAACTAATTAAGCAGAGAATCATATATAATATACAAAAATTATTTATATTTATAAGTTATCGTATTATTAATTTTAATATCTATTGCATTATTGATAGTTGTGTCAAGCTCTATTTGCATGTTTATGTAAATTTGAAGCCAAGTTTTGTAGATCTGAAACCAGTTTACAGTTAGTATGGCAAGCTTCAGGTTTGTAGGGCTTCACAAGCAGCATAACAACAGTTTCTTTTTTGCCTAAATCAAATATATTTAATAGATATATAATACCCATAAAGCATCTAAATTTAGAAAATTTACACTAAGCAACCATAGAGAGCCAAACAATTTTATTTTGTCAATAATAAAGTTATTCTATTTAATTCAAAAACAAAAACCCTTCAACACCACCAACATGATTTTATAAATGCAATCAAATTAAATATTGCAACCTAATATAAGAACATTTTCATATAAGAAAAGATTTCCATGAATTTAGCTTAAAGATACAATACAATAGCTTATAGATACTCAATAGAACAGCAACAAAAGCGTTTCGAATTTTGTCAGCTCTCTGGCCAAGCCTTAGAAACTCTCAATTTGCGCAGCCCCGATAATGCTATTCATTTATATAGAACCATTGTCATATGCACACTACACACACCAAAAAAACGCGCCATTAGGCGATTTTCATGGCTGCACATGCTTAAACGGCTGCCAAACCTTAAAGTATCTTAAATATACAGATACAGATACATATATATATATATATATATGCATATGTGCCTGTGTGTATGCAAAGCAATAACGAACAAACGCAGTTCACTCGCATTCAGCATTGGCATTGATAATGAAAGCAAAGTGAAACGCACGAATTTACAAGCGAATATTACGTATACGCAACGTTCGAGCCAGAGAGAGAAGGCCGAGAGACTCGAATTGGGATACGATTTGGGAATTCGCCTTTGACTGCCCAGGAATGCGAAAGACAGACACACACGCAATGCATACCAAATGACAAATATGTGCGCACATGTAACTGCAAATATACACAAACATATATACAGATATATACATATATATATATATATATATATATATATATATATATATATATAACTTATATATGTGTGCGTATTTATCAGGCAAAAAAAATGTGGCTTTCAGGCAGTTTGCCTGCCTGCGTCATGGCAACTGAACCACAAAATAACTGACAGGAAATGAGCTGCACGCTTAAATGCAATCCGTAAGTAAATCGAAATTTATGTCAGCTACGAACTGATACGTCTATCTATATACATAGATATATATATATATATATATATATATATATATATATATATAGTATAGATATATTGGGTTATAGATTTTAATAGATAGTAACAACTTCTAACTGATTGAGTAGCGACCATAATAAATACATAAAATAAATATATAAATCATGCTCATATATATATCAAAGCGTCATATCAATATGCCAAACTGATTTTACTCTATCAAATTAATTAAATAAGTGAAATACTTTTAATCTATGTTATATATGTATATTGAAGACCATTTCTGATTGTATCTTCTCAAGAAGCTGAAACCAATACACTCACTAACTAGATAACTACTAACGTCATTATTTGTTTATATTAATTTCTTACAAATTTAATCATCAATCGCTGAAAAGTCCTCATATTAACTTCTTATTAATGTGAACATATTTTTTTATATATAAGTAAAAAGCTTTTCGAAAGTATGACCGCTCGTTATTTAAAAAAAAAAGAAAAAAAAATCAGTTTGATTTTATTACAATTCAAAATTGCCTTATATAGAAATCATAATAATCATAATCATAAATCATAATAAAAATATAATATTTATTTTTTATTGTAAGCAATATGTTTACACTGCTTATGAAAAGTTGACTCAACTCGTGCATAAATTTGCACAAGTTTATTATAAAATCAGTTTGTTGCGACGATTATAAATATTCAAGTGCAGACTGCAAGAGCCGCATTAATTATTCCAGAATCGTTCGCTGTTACAAATTGAGTTTAACAAATATTGCAAAAAAGGCAAGCAAACATCATGTCAAATTTAATAATCGAATCGACCAGACAGGGCGCAACAACATAATCAATTTGAGGCACGTTCTCACACCCATGCTGAACAGTGTCTGCTGCATGTGCCACACGTTGCACATTTGACTGTGGCACTGGCAATGGCAGTGACTGTTGCTCTGTGTGGCATTCGCTTCCGTTGGGCCTCGTTTAGCTAAAGGGTAAGTGCCAAGGATAAGCTAGAATATGCAAGGCTAACAAGCTAATGGCTAACAGTCCAAAATGTATGCCTCTGCCCCGCCCCGTCTCCCTCAATAACAACACACACAACTCAGGTCGAACGGCGATAGCAATAGACCCAAATGAGGCCTCGTTGCCAGCAGACACCTTTGAAGAAAGTCAAGGGTCAATTGACGAATGCTTCAACATCATTGTGCAAAAAAACGAAAGAAAGAAAAACAGCAGAAAAACGAGAGAAGAAAAGTAAAAGTGGGTGGGCGTACGAGTGTGCCAGTAGCTCTGTATGTGTGCGTGTGTAAGCAAGGACAGCATGTTAGGGTCCTTTTGTGGCATCCAGCGTTGAGGTCGAGACGCCAAAAGTTGCTTGCAACCAGCCTCGAGGGAAACAAATGAACAAAGGCGCGTGGCGCAAAAAAGAAAAGAAAATTTATAAGTGGCAAGGCACAGTGGGGCGCAACAGACAATTAAGGAT
This sequence comes from Drosophila mayaguana, assembly GCA_037075325.1. Classification (NCBI taxonomy): domain Eukaryota; kingdom Metazoa; phylum Arthropoda; class Insecta; order Diptera; family Drosophilidae; genus Drosophila; species Drosophila mayaguana. The sequence continues at coordinate 17,937,620 of JBAMCG010000040.1, read as the reverse complement.
ACAAATAATATATAATTGGAGCTATTGGGCACTTTAACCTGGGGCCTCATATTGAAAAATATATAAGAAATTTAATTTAATTTGATTGTTATAAAAATGCAATATAAATTTTGACATGTTATTCATATACATATATTTTTGTATATTCCTAATATATATATTTTTTTCTGTTTTAATTTTATTTTATATTTCTTTTTATTTATATCATGCTGTTTGCTCCACTGTGCGTGAGTAAGAAAACTTTTAAAGGAACATACGAAAAAGTTATAGACATGTAGCACAAGTTAACACAAGTTAAGACAAACACACACACATACACGAACACACACACGCAGACACACACACTCAACACCCGCCCTAAACACACACGTACTGAAAATATTGCTACATAAATTTGATTAGCATATTAAGTATACGCAACGGACAGTGCACTTTTTCACAGTGTATTTTTCATGTTTTTTTTTTTTTATATATTTGTGCCAGCTATAACATTGTTGCAAAAGCCAAGCCATAGAAATTGTGTAAATGGCCGAGAAAAAAAATAAGGAAAACAAATCAGTGTTGAATTATTTACAAATTTAATTCAAAATATTATGGACCCTTTTCTTTTCTTTTATTTTGCTTTCCTTTCTGTTTTCTTCATTGCCGTATGAACTGTGCCCAAGCATACATAAGTAGCTTACAGTAAATTAGTTGCCATTTGGGACTGACAAGAGCGTTGCGTTCAGTTACCTTGATCAACTTTTCAAATGTGTCTTAAGTGGCAAAATTTACGCTGAATTTTTAAATAGCATTAAACGTTAGAAGAAGCTAAAAGGTTTTGTGCATATTATTAATTTCGACTTATTGCTATTGATGGACATAAAACCGAATTTATATAAAGCTATACTATGCAGTTTAAGATATTTCATGTTTAATTTGAACTTTTTTATTTCAATATATGCCCTAAAATGTAATGTATAGGGATAGCAAATATCATAAAATAATGTATACCTTCACATATTTATCATTACATGAAGCAAGCATATGCCTGTTGTACTCGTATGGAATAAAATACCCTAAAAATAGCTCACACATAATCATCAGCATTATGTTATGCATTCAAGCATGAAATGCTTCAAATTTTCATTCAGCTCGAGGCCTATGTGATGTCTATTATCAATCATAATAATTCAGCGTTAATAAAGTCCTCCCACTTCATTTAATGCTAATGAAATTGTATTATTTATGATAATGCTAATCATTTTAATATGTTATCATACTCATCATAATATTGATAAGCCTTATAATTATTATTGCCATTAAATAAATTATGTATTAAACATTTAATCAAACTGCAGATATTGATAAGCCTTATAATTATTATTGCCATTAAATAAATTATGTATTAAACATTTAATCAAACTGCAGATAATTATCTTACAAACGAGCCTGTTAAGCTAGTTCAATGTGCTTTGTGGAATTCTAAACAGAATATAATACAGTAAAATCTACAATCAACTGCAATTAGCTAATTCTAAAGTGACCTTGAAATCTATTTGAACAGCTGATATAACATAGACAACAAATTAATAATTTTATATGGTTATATTAGTGCAAATTATTCTCTAAAAAATTTAGCATCTGCGTGTAACATGAACTATCTAAAAGCAAACTCAATTACTTTTACCTCAAATTTATTGCCCACTCTACAATATGAATGCACAAGTTCTAATTATTTCACGACTACATTTCAAATGTCAACTTTTAATTAAATTTAATACAAGCTCAGAAATTTTGTTATTTAATTTCAGCTACAATTGGAGACTATATGGCTTAATTATGAATTTTTAAGCAGCGCTGATTGCATAGAAATCAATTGGCAATCAACGAGGAAAGCCTTAGCTATATACACATACGTATGTATATATGTAGATATGTATCTCATACATATATATATATATATAAAGCGAACTTACGTGCGTGCAACGATTTGTTCTAGAAAATTTATAATTGTTTGTTGTTGTTGTTGCTGTTCTTGTTGTTATCCTATGCAGCGACCTTGACGTAAACAAGCTTAAAGTCGAAGCACAGTTATTAGCGCTCCACTCAACTCAACTGGGCTGTAAAGAGTATAAATAAAAAAAGATGAAATGCATAAATTAAATATAGAAAGCAATTTGTTAAAGGATTTACTCAACAGAGCCACAAACTTTAATTAACTTTCCTGAAGCAGGCAGCAGAAATGCGCAATTTTGCAATTTAGCTGGCCAACAGGAAATGCAAGAAGGGGCCAACACCCACACATACATGCGCACACACACACACAGAGACACCTGAAGCTTGTGAGGAGGCATTGGCTGACCAAGCTAACAAGCGCGCAATCAAAAGCTCAAGTTAAGAGCTAAAATGTCAATCATCTGCTCAAGAGCATTTTAAATACACTCAATCTTTCCACAGCTTTGCTTTCGAAAGCTAGAGAAATAATTTCATTATAAGTATTTAATTACAGCTGTCCGAATTATTTTTTATTTTTTAATTTTTATTTTAAAAATAACACTTGGGAAGAAGAATAAATCTGTTTCTGTTTTTTTCTATATCCTAGCCAAAGAAATATGCGAAATCGGGCATGTTAAGCATGCGATCTCTTGGTAACAGTTCTAAAAATTCATATTAAGCAAATTCTAAAAATCAAATATTTTGAAATTATATATTCCATTCATACATATTCAATCATCAAATTAGAATATTAATTTATTTATTAGCTCATTAATTATTGTTTGCATCTAATCAAAGCAAATTCTTTGCCCATATTCATTTTAAATCTCAAGCTAAAATACGTAACGGCGAAAGTCTGTTATGTTTAAAACTTCGATGCAGTTGTAATTGTTTTTCTAACATTGCTGCAAACTGTTAAGTTTAACATTTCAATTAGTTTGTGCATACGCACTTTCCACTGTCTTTCTTTACTGCTCCTCGCTCCCATTATTTGCAAGAGTGCTGCGCCTTAACATAGTCAACCCACGCAAGCTTTTCTGTTTTTTTTTTTTTCTCATTTTGAATTTACAGAAACTAAAGGCAATTTTTTGATTGTTGGCAATTTGACAGCACTCAAAAAACCAGCGAAAATATGTGTGTCAATGTGGCGACGCTGTTGGCCGCCTAGACCTTGTGGTCTAGTGAATATTTTTTTTTTTCTTTAACCAATGTGTATGAGGCTAAGAGTTTAATTAACCCTCAAAACACGCACAGCAAGCGGCACTTGTTGTCGTACTGCCCCCCATAGACTAAATTAAACTGTTGTTGTTGTTATTTAAGACACTGGTGCGTGGACAGCAGGATAACAGCACCAAAGCAAAGCATACAGGCCAAACCACACAACAACAGCTCTCATACAAACATACAGACTCTCAATTTATTATGCTGCTCCATCGTAAACAGCTGTGCGAAAAAAAAAGCTCTCGCTGAGCTCTCAAGCTGTGCTCGCTCTCTAATAATTATCTCTCTCGCTCTGTTACACAGCGTCTCAAGCCAGCACGTTGTGTGCTGTTCTCTCTCTCTCCCTCTCTTTTTCTTGTTGCTCTTGCTATTGATATTGTTATAGTTGTTGGTGTTTGGCGGTTTTTGTTGTGTATTTTACATTTTTGTTGTCTTTTTTATAAGTTCATTTTTCAGAAAAAACGTGTTGAACGGTAAACCGTTTATGCCTTCATTTTGCACACTTTTGCTTTTTCTGTGTGTGCGTGTGCGTAACATGTGGCTGTAATATAATTATATTGAGGTAACAAGTTCTGTGTACTGGGCGTAAGCTTGCAGCTGGGCTCGTCTACACAAAAATAAACTGTTTATGCAGTTAAATATGTGGGTAGGCAAAGGTGACACAGCCCATTGCTTTCCTTAGCTAACGGCGTGTGCTTTTTCCACTCTTTTATGTTTTACTGTAATATTTGTTTGCCCTTGTGACCCAATAAAAAAAGGATTGCGAGCACGCAGAGCGCTTCTTTCTTTTTGCTTTAACATGCATATATTAAAATAAATAAATAAATCAGTGTTAATATTTCTATAAATTGGCAACATCCGCTGTCACTTTTCATTCACAACTAAATTGCAAAAAATTCTCGCTCAATTGTTCGTGCCGCAAAAGTTCAATTCACAAATTCAATTAACTTTCACTTGCATGCAGTTTATTTAGTAATATAATTATTGTTCTGCCTAATCAATTAATTAATTGCGCACTGATAATATTTGGTCCCTATGTTGGCCTCAAGCAAACACACACACTTTCAATTATATACACTCTCGTAACAAATTTGCGCGCTTTTGTTTACCGTTATAATTTACAGAAGGAATATTGTAAAACATTGACATTGCACCTGTTTTTTGTGCAAACACTCAGTTATTTACACACCTTGTGTGCTGCAGCAGTTGGAGGCGAAGAAGCAGCCAAGACAAAATCCTGTTTCGACTACCACTTTTTCTTGTACACCAAAAAATTCTGCGCTCTGTAATATTCCGCGTCTAAAACGTCTAAAAACACACACAATCACACGCACCCACACACACGAACAAAATCGAATTGGTATGCGCAGAAATTAGTCGCTTTGACTTGCCAATTCCAAACCGTCACTGTGGAAAGCAGAACTCCGACTAAACCCTGGCATCTTAAATAAATGCTACTGTTAATGTTAAAAGTGCTTCAACAACAAGAGCGAGAGCGAGATGAGAACGGCACTACACAGAGAGCACAGCCACGCAGAGGAGCACGAATAATCGGCACGACTTTGCAGACGAACAAACGCATGTGCCCAACAATCTTTCGATTGCGCATCGCTAACAGACATCAAAGCACTCAACACTGTAACGAGAACATGTTAAATGATAGCTTTGTGGAGCACTGTTAAGTGAGCTGTGTGAATAGTTTGAAAGTAACTGTTAAAAGCTATATGCCTACTGTGCAAAAAGCTCAAATTTACAGTTTTAAAACGGTAATTGAGTATAATTCCAAACTGATTAATAATCTACTTGGAATTTAAGACAAAGAACATTTTCAATTTGATTTATATTATTTAATAATTTTTATTTATAGTACCTCACTTTAAAAATTACGTTATACCAATATTACATTTAATGTTTGTTGTTTCTGCTGTTTAAACTGCCTTCCAATTTGCCATATAGTACATACATCGAACTACATGTATTTGCATTGTCTAAGGACATTTGCATAATTATTAATATTTATCATTAATAGAATTATTATTATTATTATTATTTAGGTCTGTATGGTTCCTGTCTGGGCTAACATTTAAGTTTATAATCGATATTTCATTCCATATATTGATATTTCGAAATGTGCTATAATATTGTGTGGTTAATGATTAAACTTATAATTTAAATAAGCTTAGACAATATAATTTTTTAAATGTTTTCTTTCGATTTCATATTCATATACTTTTTATTTTATGTACTAAAATTCTTGTTTTCTCTTCATTTATTTTACTCTACTTCGTTTTATTTTTTAATTGTTCTTGCGACAATTTTAACAATGTTATTATGATATATTTTTAATTATATATATTTTTATTGGTATTTTTTCTTGTTTTTGTTTTTTTTTTTTATTTTTATTTATACTCTTATAGACTTTATTTCATATGCTGTTCAGTTGTTAATTATTTTACAATGATATACAGTTTCTTTCTAACATAAAATTAAATATATACATATATATATTATGTGTATATATATATATGTATTTATTTGAAGAATAGCAACTAAAAATAATAGGAATTAAATTATATTGAGTTAAGGTAAGCATATTGCATTTCAGTTCTACGTTTTTTTTTTTTTCTTTTAATTATGCATAATAAATTAAGAAAAACATTTCGAATTTATATTATTTTCTTCTTCCTTTCTTTTCATTTCCTAAAAACTAAAATATTTGTTAATATATATATGTACAAAGTTTTTTCAAAAAATAAGTTTTTTCTCCTGTTTTTGTTGGCTTCGCTTTTCGCCTTTTTCTGAAACCAAAACTTGAAGTAGCTTCAAAAATATGTATGTGTGTGGGCGTGTCTGTATATATGTGTGTGTATTTGTGAACGGTGTATACAGCACTCGCTGGTTTCTGTTTTTATAAACTAATGGAAGCTATACAAAGTTTTATATATATATATATATATATATATATATATATATATATATATATATATATATATATTTTTTTTTTTTTTTTTTAATATAAATTTTCTTGTCAATTTAAAATTTTGTGTTTTTTTTACACTATTTTTTCATAAATTTTGTAAAATTTAACTTTTTGAATTTCATTTGATTTTCCTTACATTTTCCACTTTTTGATAGGTTTGTGTCTAAACACTTACAGAGTTAAATATTTTCATGGTTTGTGTGGCGCCCTCTAACGTCTAAATAAAAAACTATTTCATGTTGTATTTTCCATGGGTTTTGTGATAGAGCAGTTTGTTTTTGACCTTTATTTTCGTATAAAATAATATATATATATATATATATATATATATATATATATATATATATATATGTTGACACTTTTTTACACTAGCCAACATGTTGCTAAATATGTGAATGTGTGTGTGTGTGTGTGTGTGTATTGCTATTAGTTTAGTTACAATGTATATTTAGTTTGCTTTGATTTTGACAAAATTGGAAAATTTTGAAATTTTGACATTTTCTTTTTCTCTTTTATCAAAAATAATATTTTCTTGCTGTTCATTTCATGTGCATATCTCTTCATGTTACTTCAATTATATAGTTATGCATTTCACTACATTTGCTTAGATATATATTGTTTTAAATATATATATATTTATTTATATTTTTTGTTGCTTCGCGCTTTTGCCTTTTTAAAATTCAAATTATTTTGTTGTTTTCTTTACGTTTACTTACTTTAAATGAGTTTAATTGCTAAGACCTTGATGAATTTTGGTTTAATTCTATAATTTTAAGGTATTTTCTCTTTCTTCTTTCTCTAATAAAACAAAAATATAAAGCATTTCTTCTTTCATAGTTGTGTATATGTATGTGTGTGTGTGTTTTCTGTTTTGTTTTCCTTTTGTTTTTTTTTTTTTGGGCGCACTCTCAGTCTCACACTAAATTAATAAGAAAAGTGAACAAAAAAATCAGAATTCTGCTATCAAAACAATAAATCGGGCATTTACCACGATTCGGCCCTTAAAATTTATGTAATGTTTCGTTCAAAGAAAATATATATATATATATATATATATATATATATATATATCAATGACTCTATATATATATATAAAATATAACACACGTCCAAGGTATTTGTCCCATAATAATAATAATAATAATTTGTTTTTCTTTTAAATAACTAACAAAGTGCTCCTCTAACGATTTCGAGTCGTGTCGTGTGTAGTGTAGTGTAATGTAAAGCATAATAGTTCATATACAGTTAAAATTATTTAATAATTATTTACATTTGATACACATTGCAAATTGTGTAATTAATGCTTCAGTTTTCATTTTTGAAATTTCTTATTGGATTTTGATTGGTTTTCATATTTTGAATTCCTGAAAATAAAGTGACGTTCTCTTTGTCTATATTCTCATTATGTCTACATTCCTCGCTCTTACTCTCGCTTCCCCTCTGTCTCCTCCTCTCTCTCTTATTTTCGGTCTCTCTCTCTGTTGGTTTAAGTTGGCTTCGACAATAACAAATGAAACTGCTTCAGCTTGCGCTTCCAATGCTTCGCATTAAAGCGAAATTTAATGGTGGCGGCGACGGTGGCATTTGTGTTGTTGGTGGGCGTGGCAGCGTTAACAGTGTTAACAACATTCTTCATCTCCATCTCCTCCTGCTGCTTCTCTCTCTTGCATCTGGCAGCTGCATCAGCGGCGCTTTCTCAACGCTTTTGCTTGGTCGCTTTCTTGCGCTTGCTGCTGGTGCCCGCTGTCGACGCTGGCGTCGCAGTCGCACCGCTGCCCAGACCCGTTATGCTGGCAAAAGGTGTTGCTGCCGCTGCTGCTGCTGCTGCTGTTGTTGTTGCTGTTGCTGCCGTATTAACACTGATATTGCCGCCGCCGCCCAACATAGCCGCGGCGTGCAGTGATTCTCAACTACGCTCGGGCGTGCCGTGATGCTGATAGATCTGCTGCAACTGCTGCTGCTGCTGTTGCTGCTGCTGTTGTTGTTGCTGCTGCTGCTGTTGCTGCTGCTGTTGGCTGTGCACCACCTGACTGCTCGACGTGACGACATCCTGTTGCATGTGCTGCTGCTGATGATGCGCCTGATGCGGCGACTGTTGCATGTGCACCACATGCTGCTGCATGCCCTGCGGCGTCGGCGGCCCCTGCTGCGAACTGTGATGCGGCGTACTGTGATGCAGCGGCGTGCCATGATGCTGCGGCGTTCCGTGCGCATGCGGCGACGGACTGTACGGGAACTGATGCTGCAACATATGCAACTACGCATAAATAAATTTGTTAACGGTTAGTCAAAGCTGCCAGTTGTATATATGTTTGTGTGTGAGCGTGTGGGTGAGCGAGTGTGTGTGGGTGTGTGTAGGTGTGTGTGGCTGTGTATATGTATATTAATAGGCCATATTTGCAGGCATGTTTTCATTCATTTTACGATATGATCTTTGGAACGAACTATGTCCATATGCCAGCTGAAACAATCTGCCTCAGTTCCCCAGTTCATAAAGAATACATCAAATAACATAACTAATATACATAATGTTTCAACTATTAAAAGCTTTCCATTAGAAAAGACTTGAATGACTTACATCTTCATCTCACCTAGATAATTGAATAGAGTGTAAACTTGAGGCCATTTAAAATAGTTTCTTCTAACTCAGTTGTAGAGTCTCGTACTAAGCCTAATCTAAGCCTAATGGCTCATTAGATTTCCCTCTTTGAATTAAACAATTTACCTAAATCAATGTCAAAATACGTGTGCTTCAAATTCTTTAATAGAATAAGCACTGAGTTTACTTCATTTACTTAATTTAGGTTAGTCTAGAGTCTGACAACTTGCAAAAGTATAGATGTATTACAAGATTGTTTAGTGATCTCTTCAGATGCTATAGCAGGCATAAGCAATTACATATGGACAGTGGAATATTATGTGCAGTAAAGTATTTAAATCTATACAGCATCATTGAAATTTTAGTTCTGCCTATTATAGCATAGACTTCATAAGCTACTCCCTAAATATATCCCTACTTCTTCAACCTTTCAAACTAACAAAAGTTGATAAAGTCAACAGATTATCACCATCGACTCTTATCCCTCTATCCCCCAACCTGCTCCTGCCTTATCAGCTTTACCCTTCACATGCGTTGATGAAGCAACCTACCGAATTCTCCTGACTATGTTCGATAATCTCAATGCTGCCGGTCGTATTGCCGGACGTGTTGTTAAGCGAGATGCCACTTGTATTGGCCACCACATCGTATTTGCCACGCTTGAAGCGGCCGTAGAGCGAGCTGTAGGGCAGGTTGTAGTGTATGGCCGCCTGATTGATGGACATCTGACCGACGCTATAAAGGCGAAAAGAAATCAATGTTAGCTGGATACTAGAGGGGAAACATATTCAAACTGATGGCGCACTTACCGCACCGAGTTCAATGCCTCGTTCATAGCATCCTCGGACCAAGGTGTTGGATTCGAACGCGACAGTTCGATGCCCTCCCGTTTGCAGCGTCCATAAAGTGTTCCTTTGGCATTGTAAGAATTGTAAAGGAATTAGCATAAGTGGTCAGAGTTTACAAGAAAAGCAGCGATGAAGAAGTCCCAAAAAGAAGAGCAAGAAATGGAGTTGAAACAAAGTGGAAACAGTTTGTGCCGGACAAACAACGAGTAGCTCGGAAAGAGTTGATTAACTGGGTAAGAATCCATGTTATATATATAAATATATATAGAGAGAGAAAGAGAGCATAGACCAGGGAGTAGATTATACATAGACGTAGCGACGAGTAAAAAGAGACGACTAAAGAGAGACGAGCAACGAGTGAATGCCAGAAGTAGCGAGAAGTTGCATATTAAGTGTATATATACGTTCAGAGTATATCGAGTTTATAGAAAATAGTGTGTGAGTGGCAGCTCAGTGCCAACGAGTAATAATGGTAATACATAGAATAGACAATTG